>CM056051.1:533383577-533983577 GCA_029574335.1 Rana kukunoris
CAGTGATATATAAGCAATCCAAAAATGAATATAAATAAATAAATGTGCTAATAAGTCCACATGAACAAAAATTGAAAAAATTGGAAAATTTCTGCACTGTTGAAAATATACAGAAAGAAAACCAATACAGACAGAAACAACATGGCTATCATAGTTCTCCTTTTCTTCTGAACATTGTAGACACCTGGTTGTCATGAGGATCCAATGCATTCAATATGTCCAGACGTATACTGACCATAGATGTTTACTTCATTCTACTGACTGAGAAGGTAATGAAGCTACCGATGATTATTCTTCAATATTCTAATGAGATCAGCTATGACAGCCTACGTATTGCTCTTGGCATAGGTTTCCTGAAAAAAAAAAAACATATTCATATTAGCCAACATTTAAGTTTATTTTTTATCTGTAAAGTAAGAGCTCAATGGAAAACAACACGCAGGTGACAATGTTTTTGTTTTCCGGACTAACCAATAATGATAAACTCATCCCATTCCTCTTCACTTTTTTCTTGATGGTGTACCTCGTGACCATAATCGGAAACATTGGCATTATTATTCTTGTCCTTGTTGCTTCCAATCTCCACACTCCAATGTATTACTTCTTAACCACTTGCATACTGGGCACTTACACCCCCCTCCTGCCCAGGTAAAATTTCAGCTTCCGGCACTGCGTCACTTTAACTGACAATTGCGTGGTCGTGCGACGTTGCTCCCAAACAAAATGTACGTCCTTTTTTCCCCACAAGTAGAGCTTTCTTTTGGTGGTATTTGATCGCCTGTGCGGTTTTTATTTTTTGCACTATAAACAAAAAAGAGCGACAATTTTGAAGAAAAATACAATATTTTTTACTTGTTGCTATAATAAATATCCCAATTTAAAAAAAAACACATTTTTTCTCAGTTTAGGGCGATACGTATTCTTCTACATATTTTTGGAAAAAAAAAAAGAATCGCAATAAGCGACTGGTTTGCGCAAAAGTTATAGCGCTTACAAAATAGGGGAGAGAATTATTATTTTTTATTATTTTTTTTTTACTAGAAATGGCGGCGATCTGCGATTTTTATTGGTACTGCGACGTTATGGCGGATAGATCGGACACTTTTGACAAATTTTTGGCGCCATTCACATTTATACTGCGATCAGTGCTTACAGTATAAATGTAACTGGCATTGAAGGGGTTAACACTAGGGAGTGAGGAAGGGGTTAATTGTGTATCCTAGGTGTGTTCTAACTGTGGGGGGAGGGGGGGTGACCGATTTGTGTCCCTATGTAGGAAGGAACACAGATCGGGCTCCTCCTCTCCAAAGACAGGACGCTGTCTCTGTGTAAAACGGCAATGAGAGATGATCTATGAGAGATCATCTCTCATTCGCCCACAGATTGCATCGCAAACGGCCACTCTGATTGGCCGTTCGCCGCGATCTGTGATTGGCCATGTCCAAGGGACACAGACAACACAGGGCTTCCCCGCAGCGCGCTCTACAGCGCACGCTGGGAACGCCTGAATGACATGCCGTCAAATGACGGCATGTTGGATATTCAGGCCCGCGCTGTTGCCGTCATCCGACGGTAGCGCGGGCCTGAAGTGGTTAAGTTTCCTCTCAGCTGTTGACCTCTTCTACTCTACAGCTATCACTCCTAAAATGTTGTCTGACCTTATATCTCTCAGGAAGACCATCTCATTTAATGGTTGTGCTGTCCAATTTTTCTTTTTTGCTGGCCTAGCAGGAACCGAGGTTCTTCTACTCTCCAGTATGTCGTATGACCGCTATGCTGCTATCTGCCACCCTCTCCACTATGGGCCAGATTCAGGTAGATGGGAGTATCTTTCCTCTGGAGTAACGCTTCTCATTTACGTTACTCTGAAGACCCTTTCAGCGCAAGTACTGTTATTCACATAGCAGTTGCCCGTAAACTTGCGCCAGAGTAACGATAATGCGCTGGCGTAACCCGACGCAAGTGGAAGTGGGTGTGATCATATGTAAATGATGGGCGGAGCCCAGCGCAGAGGCTTACGTTCAGCGCATCATCCACGGAGCATGCGCAGTGAGTGCGGCTCCACTCGCCCCCTTGTGCGCATGCTCACAACTTCCGTCGGCGCCACTTCCCGGGAAACGTCAGCGCAATGCGTTCCGCTGGGCGCTTAAAAGCGCAGGCGGAAACGCCAATCTGGCGCAAAAGTATATCCGTTTCCCCCCACCCCAGGGAAGATACTTTTGCTCTGTAATGGCTGCTCCCGCTACCCCCAGAGAGAGGAGGAACCTTAATTTTAATTCCCAGGAGGTC
Source organism: Rana kukunoris (assembly GCA_029574335.1). Lineage (NCBI taxonomy): Eukaryota > Metazoa > Chordata > Amphibia > Anura > Ranidae > Rana > Rana kukunoris. The sequence continues at coordinate 533,385,867 of CM056051.1, forward strand.
TCGGTTATCATCTCAGCGATGGAGTCTGTGAATGATTTGCTTCATGGGAAAAAAAGCCGCAAGACCAGCCGGGAGAGAAAGCAGGGCATCCTGGAGTCCATTGCTGCCAGGGTGAATGTCTTGGGGTATTCCACCCGGACTGCTGGGGACATTCAGAAAAAGATCAACGACTTGCGGCGCAAGGTCAAGGGCAAGGTGGCCAGCATCAGGAGGCATGAGAGGGGCACAGGTGGTGGTCCCCCATGTCCTGTCACCCTGACCGCGGAGGAGGAGGTGGTCGCACGCTGCCTGGAGAGGGAGCAGGTGGAGGGGGTCACAGGCTATGACTCCATAGAGGAAGGCTCCAGGACAGGTAAGTGTTTTTTATCCCCTATTTGATTTGTTGCATTTGGGGGGGGAGGGTACATGTGCCAAGTGTGTGGGACCACCAACATGTGTCTGCTTTGTGTCATCCACAGATGACGGAGCTGGGCCATCATCGGTCAGCGTCCATTCCACCCCATCCCCCCCACGCCATCGTGTGCCCGAGCCCCTGGGTGGTGAAGAGGTGGTGGAGGAGAGTGGCCACACCACACCTGCCGAGGTGGTTGTGGAGGAGCCTGCTGTGGCAGAGCAGGACTTTACTTTAGTTTTGGAGGTCTCCTCCCCTTCTCCTGGGCCATCTGTTATCCCCTCCCCCATCCTTGGAAGCCCCTCAAGGGCGACTCCTTCCCCCGGGGACAACCATCTTCTGGCCCCAGGAAGGCGACCCAGAAGACCAGGGGGGTGTCTGATGTTGTCCAGGACCAGTTGGCGAGGGATCACGCCAGACAGACTGAACAAATGGGGGCCATAGTTGGGCATTTGGAGAAAGTGTCTGACAGCCTGGGCTCCGTTGCCCAGATAAGCAACGCAGTCCAGGATGTAAGTTGCAACTGCGCTGCAGTGGTGACCAGTTTGGGGGAGGTGCATGGTGATATTACGCAACTCACTGCAGCCGTCCAGGCCAACACTGCTGCCATCCAGGGTAACAGTGCTGCCATCCGGGACCAGGGGAGGCTGAGTCGGCGGGCCCAGCATTACCAGGTCACCCGTCAGCTCCGGATGCAGGCCCAGACGAACTCATACCTCGGCCGGATAGCCATGGCCTTGGAGGGCATGCAGGCCACACCTGCCAGGAGTGGCCCACCTGGGGATCAGCCACCTCCAGATGCCCCCCCACCCCCACCCACTCCATCCAGGCAGCTGAGGAGGCAGAGAGGGGCCCCCAGTTGAAGCCCCCGGCATCCCCGATGAGGCTTTTTTTTTTTTTGGTTTCTATGATTTTTTTTAAATACTCAGGTTATGAGTCTTTGTTTATTTTGTATTATTTATTTTATACTCAGGTCATGAGTTTTTGTTTATTTATTTTCTCAGGTTATGAGATTTTGTATTTCTTTTTTTACTGCACACGGTCAGGAGTGCAGGGGACAGTGTGAATGGTGTGTGAATGTGAGAGGGTGGCACTCCTGACAGTAAGGGGTGTCACCCTCGGCCGTGGTGGTGAAGTTAACCCCACGGCTGTATGAATGACGTGTGAAAGGTGTATGAATGGACAGTGACATCATTGGGGCCTTGACGCTGGCGTTGCTGCTCCCAACTCCTACATGCTGGACTTGGGCTAATCCAATGCGATGTGCATGTGGTGTGTGTGATCTAGTGACATCAGTGGTGTACACGCGTGCATTGTCTGTGTAATTAATGTTTTGGTTTAGTGTCCAAAGATGCCTACAGCGAGGACCCTCCTGACTGCTCTTCCATCAGCAGACTGGGTGTCCTCTGGCAGGTGGGGACTGTGTGGGTCGGGGGTCAGGTCATCACGTATGTCAATGTGCAGGCCTTTTCTCATAGCAAAGTTGTGCAGAATGCTACATGCACTGATGATCTGACACACAAAGGTAGGGGAATACAATAGGGTCCCCCCGGACTTATCTAGGCAGCGGAAACGGGACTTCAGGAGCCCAAATGTTTGCTCCACCACTCCACGTGTTTTGATGTGTGCTTCATTGTATTTTCTCTCTCCTCTGGTTTGGGGGTTCCGGAAAGGAGTCATTAGATGGGGTCCCAATGCATATGCAGAGTCATCTGTAAGGTAAAAGACAGGAGAATGTTAGTCATGCATGTGCCACTTCTGTTGTGCATCACTGGAGGGGATAGTCATGCCTGACTCCCATGTCACTCACCAACCAGCCAGCTGTCCCCATACATGTTCTGTTCGAATTCTGCTGGGATAGGGCTCTGATTGTATATGAAGCTGTCATGGCTGGACCCGGGGTGTTTGGCACGGACGTGCCATATGAGGCGTTGGGCATCGGCTATCACCTGTACGTTGATGGAATGCCAATGCTTCCGATTGCGGTATTTGTGCTCTGTGGCACTGGGGGGCTGTAGGGCCACATGTGTGCAATCAATGGCCCCCACAGTGCGTGGGAATCTGGCAATGCTGTAGAAATCTGTCATTGCCTTCAGCCGCAGCTCCTCAGTGGTTGGTCTGATGAACTGGTTGGACATGCGTCTGAGGATTGCAGGGACAACCTGGTGCACACATCTGCTAACGGAGGACTGTGACATCCCAGCCACCACTCCACTTGTACGCTGAAATGATCCAGTTGCAAGGAAATGAAGTGTTGCCAGTACCTTCACCAGTGGCTGCACTGCTTGTGAGCGGTGTGTTGGGCTGGTGATGTCATCCTGCAGGGTTGTGGTTAGTTCAAGTATTGCATCTGGGCTGAATCTGAAGAGGCGATACACCTCCTCATCCCCCATGCCAAAGAGGCTCATACGAGTGCGGTATATCCTCTCACGTGCCCGCCTCCTTCGTTCCGGGGGACCCATCAGTAGTTCGAGGACCACAATTGCTCCTGGCATGTTGGCACACAGAGGTGTTGTCCTTGCAAGTGTGGTTGTTCAGCTAGCTCTTATCGTCGGTAACGCTGCTGTAGCTGCTCTCCTGCTGACCTCTGACCGTCTGGAGTAAAGATAAAGCAGCCTTTTGTAGAAATAACTTTGCGCCGGACGGACGAGATACGCGCGGCGCATGTCGCCAGCGTATGGTGCTTATCCATTCGCGAATCGGGAAATCTCCCTCATTTGCATATTTGCAGGGGAAATCAATAGGCGCGACTGATGCGCCCAGCGAAATTATGCGCTGACGATACTCTGGCGTCGGAACGTTCCGCCGGTCGCAAATGGCGCGTCTTCGGGCGCATCTAGTTTGGTGGGTACGGGCACATAGAAACGACGGCGCATCTTCACAGTTACGCGGCGCATATCGAAATACTCCAGCGCAAGTGTTGCTGAATCTGGCCCTATGTTTCTATTATGACCAAAGGCAAATGTTTCTCTCTTGTCGATCTCTCATTCTCAATGGGCTTCTTTCAGTCAGTTGGGCTGACCAGCTGCTTGTTCAGTCTCAAATACTGTGGCTCCAATATTATAGAACATTTCTACTGTGACGCCGCGCCCATACTCCGGTTGTCTTGCTCCAAAACAGATCTTTGCAACATATTAATTATTCTCTCTGTTGGTTGTTACTGTTTTTTTTCACTGTCAACAATCCTGGTCTCTTATGTTTTTATCTTTACCACCATACTATGTATAAAATCTTCTGAAGGACGACAGAAAGCTTTTAGCACCTGCTCTTCCCATCTCATGTGTGCCGGCATCTTCTATGTGTCAGTTTGTATTACTTATTTGCATTCAGTGCCCTGAACAAAAAAGACAAAGTGGCCTCTGTCTTTTATTCAGTAATGACCCCGATGTTGAACCCTCTTATCTACAGCTTGAGGAATCAAGAGGTGAAAAAGACCATCATGCAAACAATACATAATACTTTACATGTTTTCCCACTCTATCCAAAACTGAAAAAATAATGCAATAATACAAGCAATACATAATATTTGACATGTATTTAGAATTTTAATTTGTGTAGGGTTACATTTATTCGATATGTGCGTTCCCGTTCGTAACTAATGTATTTTCGTACGAATTTGTTCATTTTCGTACCCGCGGAATAATGTGTACATACGAAAAAATTAAAGCACCAAAATACAAAAAATGACAGGATTACGAATGAGCCGCATAACGAACAAGCGCAAATACGAATGAACAATACGACAATCTTACGAAAATACGACAAAACGGAAACAGCAAAAGAATGAAAATGACATCTATAACTAATGATTTGCATTCTGTATTTTAAATCATTTTTCTGTTCGTATTTTCAGTCGTATGTTCATATTTTAATTTGTGTGTTTTGTAAATCCGTTTTTTTGGTCTGTTTGTAAATTTGTGTACTTGATTTGTTTTTTTGAATGGGCAGTGAGTGTAGTTAGTGAATCAGCTTCTCTTTTGTGGCGACTGCCGAGTACAGTAAAGCGGGGTAGCGCAAAGAAGATACGCTACGCCCGCACAAAGATACGCCCGGGTACCTGAATCTGGCCCTATAACTTTTGTGCAAACCAATCAATTTTTTTCCCAAAAAAAAATATGTAGAAGAATACATATCGACCTAAACTGAGGAAAAAAAATGTGCTTTTTTTTATCGCAAAAAATAAAAACCGTAGAGGTGATCAAATACCACCAAAAGAAAGCTCTATTTGTGGGAAAAAAAGGACGTCAATTTTGTTTGGGTGCCAAATCACACAACCACTCAATTGTCAGTTAAAGTGACGCAGTGCCGAATCGCAAAAAAATGGCCCAGTCTATGGGCAGCCAAATCTGCTGCTGGCTTACTGCAGCCGAGTGCAGGGTGTTCCAAGATGGGCGTAGGGATGTTCAGCCTCTGATGGCGACCGAATGTGACAGCACCGGTCACCGATTTTTATGAGGCTGCGCCCTACACCCCTGCCAGCTTACCAAGTTCCACTGCAGGTCTCGCTCTCCACCCGCCCTCTCCATTCACAGGCTCCGCCCTCAAGCCCCGCCCTCCCCCTCGGTCTACAGGGTCCGCACAACCTCTCCATCCACAGGCTCCAACTTTCCTCTCCGTCCACAGGCTCCGCCCGCCCTTTCTGTCCACAGACCCTGCCCACCAACCAAGTATCGGGTAAGGCTTTGGGAGTATTCACACGAGTACAAGTACTCGCGCAAATGCTCGGTATCGGTCCAGATACCGATACTAATATCGGTATCTGGACAACCCTAGTAACTATCAATATGCTTTACCAACTCTCTGTTCAACAATGTTGTAAACCCACACTGCTTTTTCTACTAATAAAATATTGCGGGAATAAAAAAAAATAAAAAATCAAGGTACAAAAAAATCAGAAAATATTTTTTCAATTAATAAAATATCTATGATATCATGGAGTTACAGGGGTGAGATATATTGAAAAAATCCAGACCTAATATAAAAAAGTTATATATCTACACAATGACAATAGGGTCAACAATAAATACTAATTCATATATATCGAAAAAACCTCTGGCAAATCCAGGTTAGCTACTTTTAGCAAATCCTTAGGCCCCGTACACACGGCCGAGCTTCTCGGCAGAACCCAGCGAGAAGTTCGCTGGGAGACATATTCTGCCGAGAAGCTCGGTCATGTGTACACTTTCGTCGAGCCAAAATAGAGAGCACGCTCTCTTTTTCCTCGTTGTTCAATGAGGAAATTTGGCTCGACGACCTTTTCGAGCGCTCATCGGGAACCTCGTCGGGCGGAACGATAAGTTTAGCCCGACCAGGTTCTCGGACGTGTGTACAGAGTTCACTTTAATGATAATTTCATAATAAAACACAAAATGAAGGATGTATCCCTTAATGGCCCATTCAATTATTCCTCAAGAAACCAATTAGTAACAGACTTGTTTCTTGTTTTCTTGTTGAAAATAATTAATGATACGCTCTGGGATGGATGGGAATTGCTCCCAAGATAAAGCGATATATTATAAAAAAGGATTTCAGATTCCCATATTCAGAAGCCCTCATATCAGACAGGAGAGGTGAGGAAATTGCATATCAAATGGAAACCAAAGTCTATTTATTGCTCAGTTTTGAAACACTTCAATACCAGGCTTTTATACCACCTCCATACCGGGCCTATTCTGGCACTTCTCTCCTACATGTACAAATCATTATTCTTTTGCTAGAAAATTACTCAGAACCCCCAAACATTATATATTTCTTTTTTAAGACACCCTAAATCAAAATGGTTTCATGAATTAAAAAATAGTAACAGTAAACAGTAAAGTTAGCCCAATTTTTTGGTCAAATATAAAAGATGATGATACACCGAGTAATTAGATACCTAACATGTCACACTTTAAAATTGCGCACACTCATGTAATGGAGCCAAACTTCGGTACTTAAAAATCTCCATAGGCAACGCTTTGAAAATGTTTACAGGTTACAAGTTTAGAGTTACAGAGGAGGGGCCAGATTCAGTATCGAGATATGATGGCGTATCTCCAGATACGCCGTCGTATCTCTGCGTCGGAGGCGTACTATCTATGCGCCTGATTCTTAGAATCAGTTACGCATAGATTTGCCTTAGATCCGACTGGCGTAAGTCACTTACACCGTCGTATCTAAGTTGCATATTTACGCTGGCCGCTAGGTGACGTTCCCGTTGATTTACGCGTTGAATATGCTAATGAGCTAGATACGCCGATTAACGAATTGTAGTTGCGGCCTGTCGTATTTTTTTACGTAGTTTGCATAAGCATAAGTCCGGTGTAAAGTTACCCCTGCTATATGAGGCGTACGCAATGTTAAGTATGGACGGCGGGCCGGCGTATATTTTTCCGTCGTTTGCGTAAAAGGTTCGCGAATAGGGCTTTGCGTAAGTTACGTTCACGTCGTTTTCATTGACTATTTGCGACGTGATTTGGAGCATGCACACTGGGCTACAATCACGGCCGACGCATGCACAGTTCGTTCTGTGCATCGATTACGTCGGGTCACGAATAGTTTGCATAAAACATGCCCCCTACATTGCCAATTTGAATTACGCGGGGATACGCCGGCCCATTTACGCTACGCCACCGCAACTTACGGAGCAAGTGCTTTGTGAATACAGCACTTGCCCGTAAAAGTTGCAGAGGCGTAGCGTAAATGGGATACGCTACGCCCGCCTAATTTTACGTCCATCTACCTGAATCTGGCCCGAGGTCTAGTGCTAGAATTGTTGCTCTTGCTCTAACGCACGGCGATACCTCACATATGTGCTTTGAACTGTGTTTACATATGTGGGCGGAACTTACGTGTGCGGTCGCTTCTGAGCACAAGCTACCGGGGACAGGGGCTTTTTTTATTTATTTTTTTTTACTTTTTTTTTCTTACACTTTAAAAAAAAAAATTGACCACTTTTATTCCTATTACAAGGAATGTAAACAGGTCCTCTTTATGGAGAGATGCAGGGTCAATAAGACCTCACATCTATCCTCCAGGCTGGAAAGCATGAGATTGTGAAAAAAATCACCGATCTCATGCTTACTAGCCGCAATCGCGGCTTTTTTACTTCTGGGAACCGAGGCGTGATGTCATCACATCGCGCCCCTGGGCCTCCGACTGTCATAGAGATGACTGGTGACCAGATGGTCACCAGGCATCTATATGCTTGTCATGTGACAGGACACCAGCGCTGGACGATTCTTTCTCCGGGCCCCCGATGGCACGGGAGAGCCCAGAGAAACACCGGATGGCGGCGGGATGGGAAGAACGATCAAGCGCTATGATTGTTATTATCATGCGCTGAATCGCCGGCAGAAGAGAAGAATATCTGAATGATGCCTCTAGCTGCACCCATCATTCAGATATCCCCCCACAAATCCCAGGACGTAATATGACGTCCACCCGGGATGGTATCCCATCTGTGGACGTTATATTACTATGGCTGGGTATTGAAGTGGTTAAACAAAATTAAGACAATTTCCATCACGATGCACCATTTGCACTTTTTTCTGTTTTTTTTTTTTTATTAAAGAGGAAAGTTCAGTGTATTTTTAGTGAGCAAATTTTTTGTTATATTTTTTATTATCATTATTATTATTTATTTAACTTTATTTTATCAACATTTTTCTTCCGAATGCAACTTTAAATATAGCATTAATACAATTACAATTCCGAACAGAGATTTGTAATTTTTCTTTGTGCGCCATCCAGTTCTGGTCACCAGTCCTCAGGAAAGATGTGCTGGAGAGAGTCCAGAGAAGGTCAACAAAGCGAATGGGCAGGCTGGAGGACCAGAATTTGTGAGGAACGACTGCAATCGTTAAACGTATTCTCCCTGGAGAAGATGCTTAATAGGAGATATGGTTGCAATATACACTAAACATTAACTTTAATGGCATCCCAGTCTTATGCCGTGTACGGTCGGAAATTCCGATGGAAAAAGTCAGACGGAATTTTTTTATTGGATATTCCGACCGTGTGTGTGCCCCATCGGACTTTTTCAGTCGGAAATTCCGACGGACTTAGAAAGAGAACGTGTTCTCTTTTTTTTTTAGGCGGAAACTCAGTTTGTCTGTATGGAATTCCGACGGAGAAAAAAACATGCATGCTCAGAAACATTTTTCTAGGCTCTTCATAGTGCTGTACATCACCGCGTTTTTGACTTCTGGGAACCCAGCGGAATTCCGTTGGAAAAACTCTGTCTGAGTTTATTCGGAAAAAACGGTCGTGTGTACGTGGCATTTGTCTGAAGGGGTTCAATATTGAGTTGGTCCACCCTCTCTCTGCGACCATTTATTGTGGGGACCTCCGTGGGGTGTCCTGGTTGGGCTTCGGGTATTGAAGATTGTTCTCGGACAATGGAGAGTAACATTACATTTACTGTATGCTTTTTTGTATGTTTGCAATGAATTTGTCATTTGCACGTGCTCTGCTTTTATAGATCATCACATGTGTGATTTATCTTTTTTATGTGTATCAATAAAAATTGTTTTATACAACTTTGGAGTTGTTGCCGTTAAAATCCAATCTTCCCATAGACACACTCCTAAACCTTGTGGACAGACTTCCCAGAAGAGTTGAAGCTGTTAGAGCTGCAAAGGGTGGGGCCAACTCAATATGGAACCCTACGGACTAAGACTGGGATGCCATTAAAGTTCATGTGCAAGTAAAGGCAGGTGTAAATAGTTTTGGTAATATAGTGAATATATATATATATATATATAACAGAGACATTTCAAAAGTGCCTGGCCTCTGCAGTAAGCATTCACACTACCACATTAAAAACATTTTCTTTTGTTTTCGCACTAACATCCACATTTTCAGGACAAGCTCTCAGGGTGTACCCCCTTCTTCAAGGTCCAAGCATTACTTTGAAGAAGCTGTACCTTAAAGAAAGGGGTAAACCCTGAAAGTTTGTTGAAAATTGGATGTTGGTGCAAATTGAGAAAAAAAGGATCACTCACAGAAATTGTGTTTAGCTGCAAAGGGAGGGCCAACTCAATATTGAGTCCTACGGACTAAGACTGGGATGCCATTAACGTTCATGTGCATGTGCATGACCCAATACTTTTGGTAATATAGTGTACATTTAAATGGCGATTCTAGCATAGTGAAAAAAATATTCAGTCTCAGATCACTTAAGAAGACACGCAGCCAATCTATGAAGTTGGACGAGAAGCGGTTTGACCTTAAATTACGCAGGGGGTTCTTTACTGTTAGAGCGGTAAGGGTGTGGAACTCCCTTCCACAATTGGTGGTTGATAATTTTGACAACACTCTTATATTGGGTATGCAATATACAGGGAAATGGTAAATGGAGTCATACAGTAAATACAGTACATACACACTCATACACACACCTACACATGTTGAAATGCATGGCCTGGTGTCTTTATTCAATCTTACCAATGACGTAACTATGTACATACTGTATGTAAATCAGTATGTATAAATAATCATTTTAAATGGCACCTCAACATACCTCCCCAATGCATAAATGGGAACCGGCTTACTTTTCAGAATTTCAGAGGTTCGAAAAGTTTGTGGAGGGAAGAATCTCCAAACCTCGATTAAGGGAACTCTGGTCCTAAATGATACTAAACTACATCCATGGGTGTCTTGAAAAGCAGCAGGAAGGAAGCAAAGGTCGTAGTGTGGCGTGGTTCACAACTGTGAAAAAGGGTGGACTCTCTAGAGAACTGAGATTCTGGTTTACTGAACTCCTACAGCTTGTCTTGTACCCCAAAAACAAGTGTGAACTCCATTCCCCAGTGAGCCATGTTGTATGGTTTTCCATATACCAGGAGCAGTGGCGTTTAGTGGTAATTTTTTTAGGGAGGCGGCAAAGAGTGCACCCTCACGCCCCCCATCCAGTCAGTCAGTCATCTATGGTGGGCAGCGCTTTACTGTGAGTGAGTGAGTGTGAGTGAAAAACTTATATAGTGCAGCACATGCGAACTGAATCACCTCTGGGCGCTTAGTACAGTATGGGTGGAAGTGCAGCGCTTATAAATACAATGTATAATGAAATACGTATACAAATTAGCATAAATGAAAAAAATATATAAATATACTGTGACAAATAAAACCAAAACGTGAATGGTATCCAGTGATATTGCACAAGGTAAGAACTAAAGTCCAAAAGTTGCACCTTGTAATTGTATGTCCATACATGACTAAAAGTGACAAAACATCCACCGTGTATCATGGATATGTGATAATTCAAACATTGAAGTGATGAAACAGGAATCTGCTGAGAAGTGACTTCTTAAGTGAAATAACCCTCCACCGATAAAGATGTAGGCTTACCAGAAATCATGGACTCAAAGAAACATATATTTCACGAGTCAAACAGACTTAGCGATCAATGTAAACTCCAAAAGGATCTCTTTAAGACCAAGGAATCCACCGATGGCTCTTCAAACAGAGATGTACTCTCCCATATAGTAAGTAGACATGTGCACACTGAAATATTTTGTTTCGTAATTTCGTTATCGTCCGAAAAATTCATTTATTTAGTTACTCCCGAAATTAGTTTTTAGTTATTTAGTTTTTCGATAAAAAAAATGCATTCATCCGAAAATCCAAATTAAGGTCCAATCTGTCTCTATGTCGAATCTTCAGGTCTCTCTATGTTGAATCTTCATGTCTCTCTATGTCGAATTTTCATGTCTCTCTATGTCGAATTGTCATTGAAGGCTTATGGTGTCTGTCGAATGTTTTAAGGAAAAAAAAAAAAAGATTTGGCAGAATCTTTAAAAAATAAAATAAAAAATGTTCGTCTCTTCATATCTCTCTATGTCGACTCTTCATGTCTCTCTATGTCGACTCTTCATGTCTCTCTATGTCGAATCTTCATGTCTCTCTATGTCGACTCTTCATGTCTCTCTATGTCGAATCTTCATGTCTCTCTATGTCGAATCTTCATGTCTCTCTATGTCGCATCTTCATGTCTCTCTATGTCGAATCTTCATGTCTCTCTATGTCGAATCTTCATGTCTCTCTATGTCGAATCTTCATGTCTCTCTATGTCGAATCTTCATGTCTCTCTATGTCGAATTGTCATGTCTCTCTATGTCGAATCTTCATGTCTCTCTATGTCGAATCTTCATGTCTCTCTATGTCGAATTGTCATGTCTCTCTATGTCGAATATGTCATTGAAGGCTTATGGTGTCTGTCGAATGTTTTAAGAAAAAAAAAAAAAAAGATTTGGCAGAATCTTTAAAAAATAAAATAAAAAATGTTCGTCTCTTCATATCTCTCTATGTCGACTCTTCATGTCTCTCTATGTCGACTCTTCATGTCTCTCTATGTCTAATCTTCATGTCTCTCTATGTCGAATCTTCATGTCTCTCTATGTCAAATCTTCATGTCTCTCTATGTCGAATCTTCATGTCTCTCTATGTCGAATCTTCATGTCTCTCTATGTCGAATCTTCATGTCTCTCTATGTCGAATCTTCATGTCTCTCTATGTCGAATCTTCATGTCTCTCTATGTCGAATCTTCATGTCTCTCTATGTCGACTCTTCATGTCTCTCTATGTCGAATCTTCATGTCTCTCTATGTCGAATCTTCATGTCTCTCTATGTCGAATCTTCATGTCTCTATAATGTCGAATCTTTTCTCTCTATGTAGAATAATATTGGACTAATAGAGTTAAGGTTAGGCATTTTCGAACGAAAACGAAAATAAAGCATTTGTTTATGTCGGATCTTTCATTTTTAGTTTTCTGTGCTTTCGTTATCGTTTGTTAAAATGATAACGAAAATACCTGAAATTCGGACGAAAATGCATTCGGACGAAAACTAATGCACATATCTAATAGTAAGTAGGCACTGACTTCAGCTGATATTTTCTGAGATCTAGAAACTCTGGAGGAAATGCTCTGTAGTTCATTTCAAGCAGGCTCCATAATACTTCATAACTTAACAGAAATTGCTTTCAGCGATGATGATGATGATGATGCTGCTGGGTTAAACGATTTTTGCTCTTTTTTTCCCCTTTTACTCCAGAGTGCAAATAGGAAGCGATGGCGGTGAGATGAATGGATGGTTAAGGGTAAAGCACAGCTGAACAGAAGCGTAAAAGCTCCTTTTTGCAATCGCTCAGCACGCATAATCGTTTAACCCAGCAGCATCATCATCATCATCAACGCTGAAAGCATTTTCTGCTAAGTTATGAAGTATAATGGAGCTTGCTTGAAATGAACTACAGAACATTTCCTCCAGAGTTTCTAGATCTCAGGATAAGAAACATCAGCTGAAGTCAGTGCCTACTTATTATATGGGTGAATACATTCCTGTTGAAGAGCCATCGGTGGATTCCTTGGTCTTAACCACTTAAGACCCGGACCAAAATGCAGGTAAAGGACCTTGCCCCTTTTTGCGATTCGGCACTGCGTCGTTTTAACTGACAATTGTGCGGTCGTGCGACGTGGCTCCCAAACAAAATTGGCGTCCTTTTTTCCCCACAAATAGAGCTTTCTTTTGGTGGTATTTGATCACCTCTGCGGTTTTTATTTTTTGCGCAATAAACAAAAATAGAGCGACAATTTTTAAAAAAATGCAATATTTTTTACTTTTTGCTATAATAAATATCCCCCAAAAATATATAAAAAAACATTTTTTTCCTCAGTTTAGGCCGATACGTATTCTTCTACGTATTTTTTGTAAAAAAAAATCGCAATAAGCGTTTATCGGTTGGTTTTTGCAAAAATTATAGCGTTTACAAAATAAGGGATAGTTTTATTGCATTTTTATAAATTATTATTTTTTTACTACTAATAGCGGCGATCAGCGTTTTTTTTCGTGACTGCGACATTATGGCGGACACTTCGGACAATTTTGACACATTTTTGGGACAATTGTCATTTTCACAGCAAAAATTGCATTTAAATTGCATTGTTTACTGTGGAAATGACAGTTGCAGTTTGGGAGTTAACCACAGGTGGCGCTGTAGGGGATGTGTGACCTATGTGTGTGTTTACAACTGTAGGGGGGTGTGGCTGTAGGTGTGACGTCATCGATCGCGTCCCCCTATTACAGGGATGACGCGATCGATGCTACGGCCACAGAGAAGCACGGGGAAGCCGTGTTTACACACAGCACTCCCCGTTCTTCCGCTCCAGGGACGGATCGCCGCACTACAAAGCTTTCCACGAACCCCGAAAGCTTCGGACCGGGTCATGGGCGCGCGCCCGCGGGCGCGCGCCCGTGACCCACGGCTGGGTACTAAAATCAACGTATATATACGTTGATGTGCCCAGCCGTGCCATTCTGCCGACGTAAATGTGCAGTAGGCGGTCCTTAAGTGGTTAAAGAGATCCTTTTGGAGTTTACATTGATCGCTAAGCCTGTTTTACTCATGAAATATATGTTTCTTAGAGTCCATTATTTCTGGTAAGCCTACGTCTTTATCGGTGCAGGGTTATTTCACTTAAGAAGTCACTTCTCAGCAGATTCCTGTTTCATCACTTCAATGTTTGAATTATCACATATCCATGATACACGGTGGATGTTTTGTCACTTATAGTCATATATGGACATTCAATTACACGGTGCAACTTTTGGACATTAGTTCTTACCTTGTGTGTCACTGGATAACATTCACGTTTTGGTTTTATTTGTCACAGTATATTTATATTTTTTTTTCATTTATGCTAATTTGTATACTAGTATTTCATTATACATTGTATTTATAAGCGCTGCACTTCCACCCATACTTTTCTATTTTTGCCTTTTTCAATTAGCCGTGTTCAGCAGCTTCACTTACTATTTTAGCAGCGCAGAGTTACCCACCACACCATTCTTTTGAGCGCTTAGTATCCATTTCCTATGTAAACTCTTTTGACCTCAGAAGAGATAGGTTTTGATCTTTCTTCTGAAGGCCACCTGGTTCACCTCAAATTGGATGGAGGTTGGAAGCGCGTTCCACAGTTTGGGTCCTTGGACTGCGAATCTGCGTTCTCCTTTGGACTTGTATCTGGCTTTGGGTATCTGGAGTAGATTTTGGTTGGTGGATCGCAGAACACGATTGGGGTTGTGAGCTTTTAGTTTTTCACATAGATATTGGGGGGCGTTTCCTTGAATTCACTTATGCGTTAGGCAGAGTGCCTTGAAAGTGACTCTGACTTTTACTGGCAGCCAATGATGGGATCTCAGAGAAGATGAGACTGATTTCCATGTTTTTTTGCCAGTCACTAGTCGAGCGGCCGTATTTTGAATGACTTGCAGACAAGTGATTTGGTATTTGGTGAGTCCGAGGTAGAGGGCATTTGCATAGTCAAGTCTGGAGTTGATAATTGTTCCCACCACGACTGCTATGTCTTCTTTTGGGATAAAGGGGGTGAGTCTGCATAATAGGCACAGCAGAAGGTGCGATCCGCTGACTACTGACCCTATTTGTGCATCCATTGTCATGTTAGTATCGAAAATGACTCCAAGACTTTTGACTTTGGTGCTAGGGGTTATAGTTTTTCCCAGAATGGGTGGAGGTGTCCATGTTGTTGCGGGATGATTTTTGCGGTTGGCTTGAAACAGGAGAAGTTCTGTTTTTGAGCCGTTGAGTTTAAAATAACTCTTTGTCATCCAGTTTTCTATCAAAGAAAGGCATTTCTCTAGTCCAAAATAATGATCCTTTTTATTGCATATGCGAAAATACAGTTGTGTGTCATCTGCATATGAGTGGTAAAGTAACTTCTGGTTACTGATGATTTCAAAAAGAGGGCGGATAGATATTGAACAGAACAGGCGACAAAGGGGATCTCTGAGGGACTCCGCATGACACTGTGCGTTTTTCAGAAGTGAAAGGCCCCAGTTTCACTATTTGTGATCGGTTTTCCAAGGAGGAGAACCAAGATAAATCGCTTTCCGCGACTCTGGCTACTTCTGCTAGCTGAGTCAGTAATAATTCATGGTCTACCATGTCAAAGGCAGCACTTAGGTCCAACAGTACCAGAAGACAAGATTCTCCTTCGTCTGCGGCCTCGAGAGCGTCATCCCATATTTTGAGCAGTGCTGTTTCTGTCCCATGACCAGGATGAAAATCCGATTGAAACAGATTGAGTAATTTATGGGTGTCTAAATGATGTTGTAGCTGTTGTACAACTACTTTCTCCATTACCTTGGAGAAGACATTTAGGCCTGTTATGGGTCGGCGGTGGTTTGGGTCTTTGGGGTCTTCACTCTGACGACAGGTGGTGGGCATCATGGGTAGCGGGCATCACGGGTGGCTTCCGTCTCCTCCCTCCTCCTTGGTGGCCAATCGGAACGCTTCTTCTTTCGGCTAATTGGAAAATGGGTATCAGACCGACTTTCTGATTGGCCGGGAAGAGGATCAGTGTGAAAATAGCAAATATTCATTAAATATTGTCACACAACTGTGTGGGCTCGGTTTACAGTGCTCTGTGACATGAGCCCACCCTTTTTTGAAGCCTTTTAGAGCCTCTGGCATCCAGTATGGGTTCATGGATGCATGGATAGGGGGGCGGCACTAATGCGCTCCTAATGAATGGGCCACCCCTGACCAGGAGTTTAATTTGTTTGTGTTACTTTTGCTGATGGAATCCATTTGTGTTTGCTTGTTTTGAAGAGAGCAATAAAAACAATATACTTTTACAGACGGCTTGCTGGTGATCTTGGGTCCTATATATGACTGTAGATGCCGCTGTAGATTAGCTGGTTATTTCTCAAAGCAGTCTAGAGGAATCCAAGCAACCAAGCACACAGCAACATTTAACTACTTTCGGATCAATAATCAGTCTACAGTTGGTATACTTTGGATTTTTATTTTTGAAGAATTTGAGATGGAGAAGGGATGGTATGTGGATACTCCAACTTTCCTATTTGCTTGTGTTAGGAAATTTCATCTTGCCATGTCTTTGTGAATAGTCTGTATGCAGGCTCAAATACAGCCCAGGCCGGGGTTCTGTATACTCATTCACCCAAGGCTTAGGTCAGTACTAATAATGACTTTGGATCACCGGATGCCTCCTACAAGTACCCACCAGACACCTTTTAGTGAGGGTAGCCACCCAATACCCGAATGGGTGGATTCCCTCCAACAAAAAGAAGAAGGAACCCTGCTGCTCTAAATCTCAGACCGTTTATATACCTGGGGACAATTCACCAGGCATTGGCTGCAACACAATGAATATTCAGGCTGAGATTTTCCTTTGCCACCTCTCGATGCTCCAGAAAACTCTGGAAGACAGGGAAGAACAAAAAAAAACACAGTCTGTGAGACCCAGAGCAGCCAAAAACAATCAACAACTGCTCCACTGACTAAAGAGTAGCCTAAAGAAAGGTGACGTGCTGACGTGTGGCGTTACGGTCCTTGAGGACGGGCGTTCGTGAGAGCCGGCCGGCTTTACTTTTATCCCATGTTTTATGAAGAATTTATCTTGTAAGTGCAATTATTTTATTAAACCTATCTATATCTAAGGGGACATCACTATTGTAAGCCTTGTCTTTTCCCGGGGTTCTACTGCCATTTATGGAAACCTGGAGGATTTGACATACTGGTGTTGGTTGCCGTTCCATCATAAAGGCCCGGGCTGGGGTTTACAGCCGCAAGCTGGTTATGCTTGCCTTCTGGTAAGCTTACATCTCTTGTGGCGATTCCTGTCGGTGGTGGCTTTCTCAGCATATGATTCACTGGCGAATACTTATCACACCTATTGGGATTTCCTTGATTTATTGGACTTTTATTGTTTATATGATCCAATCATTTTGGGTTCACTTCAATGGACAGAATTTAATCACTCAATCACTTAGTATTATCTAATATTTATGTTTTATTATTTTTAGCTACATTTTCTTTCTAGCCTAAAGAACTAGCTTTCTAGCCACCTAACTAAGAGGGTGTTATATGACAAAGGATACATGTGGTTGTAAATGGCTCCTGATGGTTATGGAAGCTATTTTAAATTATCCTGTTTTAGAGTCAAGTAGTTAGATTATTTTACATTCCATTAACATTTTACATAATTTGACAAAAATAAATCCTTCATTCCATAGCCCTCTCCTTTCCTTATCCCACCAACTATTCAAGTTTAGTCACCACTTTTTTATATCTGCATGTTTTTTGTTTGTTTGTTTTTTCCAGAGATTGGCTTACTTAACATTTTGCTGACTACTTGTGTGCTTTGACCATAAAAGAAGAATGTACACCCCAAAACCTTGTCCTAAAATTTAGAATTTTTAGAAGTATCACTGAAAGTACTCAATTATTTTTGTTGACAAAAAGTAGAACAAACTGTCAATTAAAAAAGGGGAAATACAAAAATAAAAATTAATGCGGACCTTCACCCTCTATATCAGGGGTAGGCAACCTTGGCTTTCAAGCTCTTTTGTAACTACAAGTCCCACAAGACATTGCAAGACCCTGCCAATCACAGGCATGACTCCTAGAGGCAGAGGCATGATGGGATTTGTACTTTCACCACAGCATGAGTGCCGAGGTTGCCTACCCCTGCTCTATATGAACCTCTCCACCCCTCCTCTCATCCTCTTCATGAATCGGGCATTTTTTTCTTTAATATACCTTCTTTTTGGGGAAAAAAAACGGTGCAAGTCATTTGCCTAGACGAATGACGCGCATAGTGCTCGCTAGCCCTATCGAAATATGCATGTCACATATCTCAGGAGGTCTTTAGTCATTTATTAAGAAATAGGAGGGGACAGGCCTAGTGGCATGTCATCATCAAGCCACACTGGCTGAACCCAGAAAAGCCAGTGGGTCTCTCGATGACATCACAAGTAAGATGGCAGTGTGGAAACTGACGGTGTCTGCTGACAGAAGGATGTCAGCAGGACAACCCTAGATCCGGAGGCTGGGTGAGTATCCAAACTCTGCCTAGAACAACAGAAGGTAAGCAAGGGCAGAGAAAAATAAAATGGGGATGGGGGTAGGCTAAAGGTCCTATCTAAGTGACAGAACATAAAAACAAAGAACATGAAATTAAATAAAATAAACTACCCAAAATTACACCTTCTACCTTAAAAAGAAAAGTCCAAAGATATTTTTCCTAAGCAATGAGTGAAATTAAGGTGCAAATTTATAAAACATACAATTAGTCATTTACCAAGCATTCACTGCATGGGAATCAAGCAATGGAAGAGAATGGTTGGTGAAAGTCCCAATTGCTGCTTTATAAATATATCAAGAATGTTACACAGTGAAATCAAAATTGTGCTAAAGTCACTCCACACCCCATTCTCTCTCTCTCTCTTGAGGCGATTCAGTTCGCATTTGTAGCGCTATACAAGTTATTATTCTCTCTCTCTCTCTCTCTCTCTCTCTTCTCAAGAAACAAAGCTGCACTGCCGGAAATATACAGAAAGAAACCCCTTACAAAAAGAAATAAGATGGATATCATTGTTCTCCTAAAAATGACAGTTCCCTGGTTATCATAAGGATCCAATGTCTTCAATACATCCTGACGTGGAACAAGTATACTGACCATACTTCATTCTACTGACTGAGAAGGTAATGAAGCTAGAGTCAGCCCGATGATTAGTCTTTAATATTCGAATGAGATTAGCTATGACAGCCTACGTATTTCTCTTGGCATAGGTTCCCTGAAAAAAAAAACATATTCATATTATCCAACATTTAAGTAAATTTTTTTATCTCTAAACGAAGAGCTCAATGGCTATGGAAAACAACACACAGGTGACAATGTTTGTGTTTTCTGGACTAACCGATAATGATAAACTCATCCCATTCCTCTTTGCTTTTTTCTTGATGGTGTACCTTGTGACCATAATCGGAAACATTGGCATAATTATTCTTGTCCTTGTTGCCTCCAACCTCCACACTCCAATGTATTACTTCTTGAGTTGCCTCTCAGCTGTTGACCTCTTCTACTCTACATCTATCACTCCTAAAATGTTGTCTGACCTTCCATCCCTCAGGAAGACCATCTCGTTTAATGGTTGTGCCGTCCAATTTTTCTTTTTTGCTGGCCTAGCAGGAACTGAGGTTTTCCTACTCTCCAGTATGTCGTATGATCGCTACACTGCTATCTGCCACCCTCTCCACTATGTTTCCATCATGACCAAAGGCAAATGTTTCTCTCTTGCCAGTCTTTCATTCTTCATGGGCTTCTTTCAGTCAGTTGTGCACACTAGCTGCATGTTCAGTCTACGGTTCTGTGGCTCCAATATTATAGAACATTTCTACTGTGACGTCACGCCCATACTCCGGTTGTCTTGCTCCAAAACACTTCTTTGCAACATGTTAGCTATTCTCTCTGTTGCTTGTTTTTGTTTTTTTTCACTGTCAACAATCCTGGTCTCTTATGTTTTTATCTTTACCACCATACTACGTATAAAATCTTCTGAAGGACAACAGAAAGCTTTCAGCACTTGCTCTTCTCATCTCATGTGCACCGGAGTCTTATTTGTTTCAGTTTTTATTACTTATTTGCGTTCACCTTCCAGTGCCTTGGACAAAAAAGACAAAGTGGCCTCTGTCTTTTATTCTGTAATGACCCCAATGTTGAACCCTCTTATTTACAGCTTGAGGAACCAAGAGGTGAAAAAGGCCATCGTGCAAGCATGCAAGCGAAAAAGTAACACATAAAATAAAATATGTAAATGAAAGCCTCTGGGATAAGGTATATTGAGATTAAGATAAAATGTACCATCATCCTTGCACTAGAGATATAGGGTACTTGGGTCTAAGGTCCCCGGACCAAAGAGCCAAGAAAAAGGGTTTTTTTTGGGCCAATTAGGACTATTTGGGTACTTGTATACAGATAAACAATAGAGAGAAAAATTAAAATTGTTCAGAATTTTATTACAAAGTACAAACAAGACAAATTGACATATTAAAATTATGACAATCACCCAGTAACATCACGACAAGGTCCCCAGAGGGGGAAACAGGCACAATGGATTTGAAGACTGTCACAAGTTCTCTACTAGTTTCGCGGTTGGGACCGCTCCATCAGGAGAAGATCTAAAAATAGTTAACAATGAATCAATAAAAAATATACATACACAACATAGAATTACAAAGGGGAACCACGGGCAGTTTTGCTCACCTGGATATTCCCGCAACATGGTGGCAGCGGGCGCAGCCAGACAAAGTCCCAGGAGGGTGGCCAGAATGGACACACACATGGAGGGACCTACTTGTCTGGTATAAAAGGTAAATGGGTATAAGGGTTAGTATCGATCCAGCTCAGCCTCAGTAGATAGGGAAGAGGTGAGGGGTGTGTGGGGAAACATCACACTCGTGGTTACTAGGGGTGAAGTGAGAGGCGGGGGTTTAGGGGTGATGAGTGGGGGAAAAGGAATAAGATCTAGGGAGCAAGGGAAGTGGAAGAGAAGAAAAAAGAAATGGGGAAGGAGTATAGGAAATGGAAGGGTGAAGGGCGAGGGCGGGAGGAGGGGTTGGGAAATGCATAAAAACATGGGAATGGGAAAGATTGTGACAGACAAATGGGGGGGTTACAGATAAGGAAAGCAGGGGAGAAATAGGAAAGTTAAGTTGGAGGGAAGAGGAGGGAACCAAGAGAGGTATAAGGAAGCAGGAAAGGGCAAATAGGAAGAAAAGAGTGAAAGGAAGGGGGGAGGGAAACAAGAAAGGGGAGGGGGGGTTTTGGGGGCAGCAAGGAGGGACTGAGTGAGCAAGGGACCAAAAGGGAGAGGGGAGAAGAGGGGAGAGGAGGAGGAAAAGGACACGGGGACAAGGTGGGGGAAGGGGTAGTGAAGGGAATCTTAAACAATGTGCTGGTGAAAAGGTATTAATGGTAAATAGTTACCTTGGTGACAAGGGGGTTAAAATGAGGTAAGGGGATCCCAGGATCAGGAGCCCGAACAGTGTCAACATATTGGGTGCATAGTGTGCATATAGTGATACTTATATTCCTGTGGGGGACTTGGGGGGGGGGGGGGGGGGGGGGGGGGTAATGATGCTGGGGGGGGGTGCCTGGGGGAGGGGGGGGGGGGGGGGGGGGGGGGGGGGGGGGGGGGGGGGGGGGGTGGGGGCTGGGGGGGGGGGGGGGTGGGGGGGGGGGGGGGGGGGGGGGGGGGGGGGGGGGGGGGGGGGGGGGGGGGGGGGGGGGGGGGGGGGGGGGGGGGGGGGGGGGGGGGGGGGGGGGGGGGGGGGGGGGGGGGGGGGGGGGGGGGGGGGGGGGGGGGGGGGGGGGGGGGGGGGGGGGGGGGGGGGGGGGGGGGGGGGGGGGGGGGGGGGGGGGGGGGGGGGGGGGGGGGGGGGGGGGGGGGGGGGGGGGGGGGGGGGGGGGGGGGGGGGGGGGGGGGGGGGGGGGGGGGGGGGGGGGGGGGGGGGGGGGGGGGGGGGGGGGGGGGGGGGGGGGGGGGGGGGGGGGGGGGGGGGGGGGGGGGGGGGGGGGGGGGGGGGGGGGGGGGGGGGGGGGGGGGGGGGGGGGGGGGGGGGGGGGGGGGGTGGGGGGGGGGGGGGGGGGGGGGGGGGGGGGGGGGGGGGGGGGGGGGGGGGGGGGGGGGGGGGGGGGGGGGGGGGGGGGGGGGGGGGGGGGGGGGGGGGGGGGGGGGGGGGGGGGGGGGGGGGGGGGGGGGGGGGGGGGGGGGGGGGGGGGGGGGGGGGGGGGGGGGGGGGGGGGGGGGGGGGGGGGGGGGGGGGGGGGGGGGGGGGGGGGGGGGGGGGGGGGGGGGGGGGGGGGGGGGGGGGGGGGGGGGGGGGGGGGGGGGGGGGGGGGGGGGGGGGGGGGGGGGGGGGGGGGGGGGGGGGGGGGGGGGGGGGGGGGGGGGGGGGGGGGGGGGGGGGGGGGGGGGGGGGGGGGGGGGGGGGGGGGGGGGGGGGGGGGGGGGGGGGGGGGGGGGGGGGGGGGGGGGGGGGGGGGGGGGGGGGGGGGGGGGGGGGGGGGGGGGGGGGGGGGGGGGGGGGGGGGGGGGGGGGGGGGGGGGGGGGGGGGGGGGGGGGGGGGGGGGGGGGGGGGGGGGGGGGGGGGGGGGGGGGGGGGGGGGGGGGGGGGGGGGGGGGGGGGGGGGGGGGGGGGGGGGGGGGGGGGGGGGGGGGGGGGGGGGGGGGGGGGGGGGGGGGGGGGGGGGGGGGGGGGGGGGGGGGGGGGGGGTGGGGGGGGGGGGGGGGGGGGGGGGGGGGGGGGGGGGGGGGGGGGGGGGGGGGGGGGGGGGGGGGGGGGGGGGGGGGGGGGGGGGGGGGGGGGGGGGGGGGGGGGGGGGGGGGGGGGGGGGGGGGGGGGGGGGGGGGGGGGGGGGGGGGGGGGGGTGGGGGGGGGGGGGGGGGGGGGGGGGGGGGGGGGGGGGGGGGGGGGGGGGGGGGGGGGGGGGGGGGGGGGGGGGGGGGGGGGGGGGGGGGGGGGGGGGGGGGGGGGGGGGGGGGGGGGGGGGGGGGGGGGGGGGGGGGGGGGGGGGGGGGGGGGGGGGGGGGGGGGGGGGGGGGGGGGGGGGGGGGGGGGGGGGGGGGGGGGGGGGGGGGGGGGGGGGGGGGGGGGGGGGGGGGGGGGGGGGGGGGGGGGGGGGGGGGGGGGGGGGGGGGGGGGGGGGGGGGGGGGGGGGGGGGGGGGGGGGGGGGGGGGGGGGGGGGGGGGGGGGGGGGGGGGGGGGGGGGGGGGGGGGGGGGGGGGGGGGGGGGGGGGGGGGGGGGGGGGGGGGGGGGGGTGGGGGGGGGGGGGGGGGGGGGGGGGGGGGGGGGGGGGGGGGGGGGGGGGGGGGGGGGGGGGGGGGGGGGGGGGGGGGGGGGGGGGGGGGGGGGGGGGGGGGGGGGGGGGGGGGGGGGGGGGGGGGGGGGGGGGGGGGGGGGGGGGGGGGGGGGGGGGGGGGGGGGTGGGGGGGGGGGGGGGGGGGGGGGGGGGGGGGGGGGGGGGGGGGGGGGGGGGGGGGGGGGGGGGGGGGGGGGGGGGGGGGGGGGGGGGGGGGGGGGGGGGGGGGGGGGGGGGGGGGGGGGGGGGGGGGGGGGGGGGGGGGGGGGGGTGGGGGGGGGGGGGGGGGGGGGGGGGGGGGGGGGGGGGGGGGGGGGGGGGGGGGGGGGGGGGGGGGGGGGGGGGGGGGGGGGGGGGGGGGGGGGGGGGGGTGGGGGGGGGGGGGGGGGGGGGGGGGGGGGGGGGGGGGGGGGGGGGGGGGGGGGGGGGGGGGGGGGGGGGGGGGGGGGGGGGGGGGGGGGGGGGGGGGGGGGGGGGGGGGGGGGGGGGGGGGGGGGGGGGGGGGTGGGGGGGGGGGTGGGGGGGGGGGGGGGGGGGGGGGGGGGGGGGGGGGGGGGGGGGGGGGTGGGGGGGGGGGGGGGGGGGGGTGGGGGGGGGGGGGGGGGGGGGGGGGGGGGGGGGGGGGGGGGTGGGGGGGGGGGGGGGGGGTGGGGGGGGGGGGGGGGGGGGGGGGGGGGGGGGGGGGGGGGGGGGGGGGGGGGGGGGGGGGGGGGGGGGGGGGGGGGGGGGGGGGGGGGGGGGGGGGGGGGG
This sequence comes from Rana kukunoris, assembly GCA_029574335.1. Taxonomy (NCBI): domain Eukaryota; kingdom Metazoa; phylum Chordata; class Amphibia; order Anura; family Ranidae; genus Rana; species Rana kukunoris. The sequence continues at coordinate 533,409,679 of CM056051.1, forward strand.
GGGGGGGGGGGGGGGGGGGGGGGGGGGGGGGGGGGGGGGGGGGGGGGGGGGGGGGGGGGGGGGGGGGGGGGGGGGGGGGGGGGGGGGGGGGGGGGGGGGGGGGGGGGGGGGGGGGGGGGGGGGGGGGGGGGGGGGGGGGGGGGGGGGGGGGGGGGGGGGGGGGGGGGGGGGGGGGGGGGGGGGGGGGGGGGGGGGTGGGGGGGGGGGGGGGGGGGGGGGGGGGGGGGGGGGGGGGGGGGGGGGGGGGGGGGGGGGGGGGGGGGGGGGGGGGGGGGGGGGGGGGGGGTGGGGGGGGGGGGGGGGGGGGGGGGGGGGGGGGGGGGGGGGGGGGGGGGGGGGGGGGGGGGGGGGGGGGGGGGGGGGGGGGGGGGGGGGGGGGGGGGGGGGGGGGGGGGGGGGGGGGGTGGGGGGGGGGGGGGGGGGGGGGGGGGGGGGGGGGGGGGGGGGGGGGGGGGGGGGGGGGGGGGGGGGGGGGGGGGGGGGGGGGGGGGGGGGGGGGGGGGGGGGGGGGGGGGGGGGGGGGGGGGGGGGGGGGGGGGGGGGGGGGGGGGGGGGGGGGTGGGGGGGGGGGGGGGGGGGGGGGGGGGGGGGGGGGGGGGGGGGGGGGGTGGGGGGGGGGGGGGGGGGGGGGGGGGGGGGGGGGGGGGGGGGGGGGGGGGGGGGGGGGGGGGGGGGGGGGGGGGGGGGGGGGGGGGGGGGGGGGGGGGGGGGGGGGGGGGGGGGGGGGGGGGGGGGGGGGGGGGGGGGGGGGGGGGGGGGGGGGGGGGGGGGGGGGGGGGGGGGGGGGGGGGGGGGGGGGGGGGGGGGGGGGGGGGGGGGGGGGGGGGGGGGGGGGGGGGGGGGGGGGGGGGGGGGGGGGGGGGGGGGGGGGGGGGGGGGGGGGGGGGGGGGGGGGGGGGGGGGGGGGGGGGGGGGGGGGGGGGGGGGGGGGGGGGGGGGGGGGGGGGGGGGGGGGGGGGGGGGGGGGGGGGGGGGGGGGGGGGGGGGGGGGGGGGGGGGGGGGGGGGGGGGGGGTGGGGGGGGGGGGGGGGGGGGGGGGGGGGGGGGGGGGGGGGGGGGGGGGGGGGGGGGGGGGGGGGGGGGGGGGGGGGGGGGGGGGGGGGGGGGGGGGGGGGGGGGGGGGGGGGGGGGGGGGGGGGGGGGGGGGGGGGGGGGGGGGGGGGGGGGGGGGGGGGGGGTCGGGGGGGGGGGGGGGGGGGGGGGGGGGGGGGGGGGGAGGGTGTTCTGGGGGGGGGGGGGGGGGGGGGGGTGGGGGGGGAGGTGGTGAGCAGTGAGGCCCGGTCAGTAATCATCATACAACGGCCTATACAAACATAATATTGAAAAACGAAAATAAGAGAGTTATACAATTGGTATATATAAGATAAAGGTGTCTACTGGAGAGAAGACACCTAGGTGGCCAATAGCCTTGATTGTGAGTCTTGGAGGCGGGCATGTGGAAATCTAGCTTAGGGTGGTATGTAAATTCCACGTGGAGGCAGGTATGTGTTAAGAGAAACACATACATATATTATACCGAGTTGGCAATCTGCATGAAAGCTAGTTTGAGGGATGCAAAATATGTCCCAGCAATGGTATTTTGCCTTGGGACAAACTAAGCAACTAGTCTGGGGGAGGTCCTAGATTGCTATATCTAGTCTGGGGATGATCAGGCTAAGATAATAAAAAGTCAATATGGATTAGCTCTCAAGACCATGCCCACTACAGTCCCCACCCATCAACGCCATGGTAACACCAATTGGTAAATAATTTAAAAAAATAATAATATGAGAGTCTACTCCCCAGATTTACTGAGGAGTATGAGGGAGGCGGGATGCTAGAGGCGGGGCCAAGCACCAGTCGCATGCCGCCATAGAGGGGCCCAGGTGTGTTATCCACCTAAAGTTATGTAAATGAAAGCCTCTGGGATAAGGTATATTGAGATTAAGATAAAATGTACCATCATCCTTGCACTAGAGATATAGGGTACTTGGGTCTAAGGTCCCCGGACCAAAGAGCCAAGAAAAAGTTTTTTTTTTGGGCCAATTAGGACTATTTGGGTACTTGTATACAGATAAACAATAGAGAGAAAAATTAAAAGTGTTCAGAATTGTATTACAAAGTACAAACAAGACAAATTGACATATTAAATCTATGACAATCACCCAGTAACATCACGACAAGGTCCCCAGAGGGGGAAACAGGCACAATGGATTTGAAGACTGTCACAAGTTCTCTACTAGTTTTGCGGTTGGGACCGCTTCATCAGGAGAAGATCTAAAAATAGTTTGAAAACAATTGGCTCATACGTGGCGGCATGATGTTGCCATCATCCCCTGATTCATAAAAATGTGAATACCTCTATGGGAGTGGGATTTTCAGGGCAACAATAATAGGGGGTGACGACTAGGTCATAGAAAAATACAAATTTATTACAAAATTAATTACATAAACTAAATAATACACTTTAAACAATATCAAAAAGATTATATTTAAACCATGCTTGTAGAGAAATGCTGTACATCATCCCACTCCCCAGGACAAGGCTAAGGGCAGGGACGGTTATTCCAACGCGTTTCAAAATTATCTTCATCAGGGAAAGTTGTACAGTTATTTTCTCTATAACAACAAGATACAAAATTAAGTATGGAAACAAGTAAGCTAAACAAGAGCAAATTCAATAAGCTAAACGAGAGAAAAATAAAAAAATAACATAATTATACAAATGGATACAGGTCAGTACACTGTGGATGCATACATGAGAGACAAGAGGCCAAAAATAGGCAGGGGGTCTAAGGGAGAAAGGAGAAAATGATCTTAAAAAAGAAAGAAAAGAACTCACCCTTTCTACATAACACTCCTGCATATATCCCAGTACAGATATGAATATCCCAAAACCACCGTAGCGGCAGAGTCGGATGGTGCCCTATGCGTCCAAGAAAAGGCTGTCTCCCATCTCCAGGGACCCCCACACCATGGGGGGTGGAAAAATAATATGAGTAAATTCAACTTACTGATCAGCATTAGAACCAAAGTATTCCCAGCTGTAATGGTCAAACAAAACATATGAGTGATTGTTGTTTTTAAAGGGCGCTAAGTAAACAAAAAAATATATATATATAAAGACAAAAAAGTCTATATAGAAAAACCACCCCGTGTATAGAAAGACAAGAAGGGGGCTATAAGAAAACGGGGAAGGAAACTCACCAATTGTAGGGAGAAAAAGAAACTCCAATCACTCCGGGTTTGGCCAGAAAGCAATCTCAGCAGGAAAAATCCAGAGAGGAAGCTAATGAAGGCTGGATAGGAAAGACTCTATGGGCCAGATTCAGGAACAGTTAGGCTGGCGGATCCAGTGATCCGCCAGCCTAACTGTGACTTTGAGCCGGCGTTTTTGTTTTCTGTAACCAGAAAACAAGAAACGCCGGGTTGAAGCTCCGATGCGATCAGCGTAACTGAGTTTCGCCATCGCATCGTTACTTCAACTTAAAAATGGCGCCGGGGGCGTACCCGCCGATTTCCGCTCAAAAAATATGTTAATGAGCGGAAATCGGCAATTCACAAGCGAATTCCGGCGCGACATGGGGTTGGAGTATCCTATGTTAGGTATAGGCGTCGTCATCGCGTCGGGAAAAAAAAAAATCACGTCGCTTGCGTAAAAAGTTCATGAATGGGAATGTGACGTCATTGACGTTCATTCACAGAATTTGGAGCATGTGCACGGGGATGTTTTAACACTCGACGCATGCGCAGTACGTTCGCGGCGGGATCGCGCTTCGTTTAAATACTACACGCCCCGTACCCGCCCAATTTGAATTCCGCCGGCTCATTTGCGATGCGCTGCCGCAACTTTAGGAGCAAGTGCTTCCTGAATAACAGCACTTGCTCCTAAAATTTCTGCAGCGTAACGCAAATGAGAAGCGTTACTCTGGAGCAAAGATGCTCCCATCTACCTGAATCTGGCCCGTAGTGTCCTTCCAATTCCTTCAAATGATGGAAAAAAGGTGTGCTGAATCAAAACCCCCCTGACGTCCTTAAATACTTACCTGGGCACAGGTGATAGGCTCCCAAACTCCACCCCTACCTCATTGTCCACAAAAAAGACGTCAAATTCCTATGTGTAGGTGGAATTGCTTAATGATAATTGGTGCAGAAAACGCCTTAGCGTCCCTGCACCAATCACGTACATCACGTTCACAACACAGGCATCATCGCGTCCAGCTGACATCACGTCAGCGTGACGCTGCCCCTATGTGTCTTATTCAAAACGGACATTTCCGGAATCCCACAAGACCGGAAGATCCTGTCTGTCAATGCGTCATCCTCGGTGTATCCGGCAGGCATTGGTGTCTGCACAGAAGGTCAAACTACACCAGACGTTTGTTTGTTTTGCAACTTGAAGCAAAACAAAAAACAAAAGACAGAAAACAGGATAAAAAGAGAAAAAACAGAAAAATGGAAACAGGAAAAAAGGGGGGATCAACTTAGACACTTGTATGAATCATATATAGTGCCATATTTTAAATGAGGGAAAGATCTCAGTATCATTCAACATTTAAACGGGGAGAGTTTGAGAACCAACGATGGTATACGTATCCCTGTGTATCCAGGACATGGGAACGATGATAGGTTCACCTCCTAAAAAGGGGAAAGATGGGAGATTGGGGCCCCCATCATTCAAAGAAAGGAGAATAAACGTCACCACTGCCGGGGAGAGAGCCCCCGGGACATAAATCGCCCGGAGGGCTGATAGAGCACAACTGTGCTATTCTCCCCCGGCAGTGGATGGAGAGAGGTCCCCCAAGAGGGAGACATGTCCAAGACACAAAAGGGGAACCCGCCAATGCTCAGCCACAGACGGAAAGGGGCATAACATATCCAAAGATATTAAAAATATAAAAAAATGGGAGAAGCCTCAGTATCAATGGGATGCATCTAAAAATAGTTAACAATGAATCAATAAAAAATATACATACACAACATAGAATTACAAAGGGGAACCACGGGCAGTTTTGCTCACCTGGATATTCCCGCAACATGGTGGCAGCGGGCGCAGCCAGACAAAGTCCCAGGAGGGTGGCCAGAATGGACACACACATGGAGGGACCTACTTGTTTGGTATAAAAGGTAAATGGGTATATGGGTTAGTATCGATCCAGCTCAGCCTCAGTAGATAGGGAAGAAGTGAGGGGTGTGTGGGGAAACATCACACTCGTGGTTACTAGGGGTGAAGTGAGAGGCGGGGGTTTATGGGGTGATGGGTGGTGGAAAAGGAATAAGATCTAGGGAGCAAGGGAAGTGGAAGAGAAGAAAAAAAAGGGGGAGGGGGGAGGGAGGGGGGAAAAAGGGAAGGAGTGTAGGAAATAGAAGAGTGAAGGGCGAGGGCGGGAGGAGGGGTTGGGGAATGCATAAAAACATGGGAATGGGAAAGATTGTGACAGACAAATGGGGGGGGGGGGTTTACAGGTAAGGAAAGCAAGGGAGAAATAGGAAAGTGAAGTTGGAGGGAAGAGGAGGGAACCAAGAGAGGTATAAGGAAGCAGGAAAGGGCAAAGAGGAAGAAAAGAGTGAAAGGAAGGGGGAGGGAAACAAGAAAGGGGAGGGGGGGTTTTGGGGGCAGCAAGGAGGGACTGAGTGAGCAAGGGACCAAAAGGGAGAGGGGAGAAGAGGGGAGAGGAGGAGGAAAAGGAGGAACATAAAATACATTTTAGATAAACTTTAAGTTTATTATTCTTTTTTTTTTTCATATTTAACATTTCAGTGGCAAGCTGCAAAGAGGGATTGAGGATAATATTGCTATTTTTTTTTTTGTTAAATTTTGGAAGAGAGAAATTTTAACTGTATCTATACAATCCGTTAATTCCTCTCCTGTATCAGCCAATTCACTCTTTCCTACCTCATGTAAATGTAAAGTGGTTGTAAAGGCAGATTTTTTTTTATTTGAATGTATTCTATGCATTAAGATAAAAAAACCTCCCCTCATCCCCCCAATACTTAACTGAGCCCCATCTGTCATGGAGATAAGGCTGTAAGCAGAGCGTACAGAATATCTCCTGTGATAATAAGCACACATTTTGTCTAATGATATAATGCATCTTACCTATCATTCTATTTCCTGTATATCCCCAAGTAAACAGACATCACCACAGCTTATGTCTCAGCTCCATCAGCATGACTGCCCTCTGCCTAGCATGCTTAGAAAAGAGAAAATGCTGCTCCAGGTGAGTGCCGCTCCAGCAATCAGTGTCTTCTCAGAAGCGTGGGTGCAGGCAATGCGCAAAGCAAAGACTGGAGAAAAGACTGGACAGCCGCACTTCCACAAAATTCTTAAAAAAGTTTCCTTTAATGGTAAAAAATTAAAACATCACTACAGGTTACAGCAGACAATGGGGTGGATAGCTGCAGCTATCCACCCCACTGTCTGTAGGGTTGCCACCTCATCCCTTTAAACCCGAACACATATGAATTACACAGGTTCTGAGGCTAATTTAATACAGATACGGTACCAAGTGAGTTTAATTACCACCCTAATCAGCCACAGAACCTGTGTAATCAATATGTGTTCGGGTTTAAAGGGATGAGGTGGCAACCCTAACTGTCTGCTGTGACCTGTAGTGCTGTTTTCATTTTTTACCATTAAAGGCAACTTTTTTAAGAATTTCGTGGAAGTGCGGCTGTCCAGTCTTTTCTCCAGTCTTTGCCTAGCATGCTTGGCTTTGTATTCGTAAATGATAAAAAGCTATGACAAACAGGAAGTGATGGCTCCAGCAGCCAATCACTTCCTCCATGGGAAGTGACATCACAGGAAATCCTTCCAACAGGATGAGTTAATACAAACAACCAATGAATAATGGCTAAAAGAGTCCTATGGGTGTGTCTGATCAGAGACAGAGTGTATTACCTTTGCTGGATTCCAGTAAACAAAGGAAGCCGCATGGCTTTCAAACATTGACTGCGTCTCTGACCATAGCAACCCAAGGACTCACGTATTTCCGCTGATAGGAATCCTTATTCTGCGTTGTTCCAGAGAACAATGCATACCCAGATTATACTACCGTTCCTTGTTGATGGGAGGCTATCTGCAGGTGTACGCTACGAATCTTGACCTGTGCTGATCAGACACAGCAGAGACCCATATGACAATAAAGAAGACATCAAGATAAGTTGGAGTTCCAGTGTGCGACCAATTTCTTGTTTCTTGCTCATACATCATGGGACACAGAGCGTTAAAGGGGTTGTAAAGGCACATTTTTTTTCCTAAATAACTTCCTTTACCTTAGTGCAGTCCTCCTTCACTTATCTCATCCTTCCATTTTGCTTTTAAATGTCCTTATTTCTTCTGAGAAATCCTCACTTCCTGTTTTTCTGTCTGTAACTCCACACAGTAATGCAAGGCTTTCTCCCTGGTGTGGAGTGTCGTGCTCGCCCCCTCCATTGGACTACAGGAAAATCAGGACACCCCTCTACCAATATAATTAAAATCACTGGAAGCCAACAGGAGGGGAGAAGGGGAGAGGAGGACTGGTGCTGTAGGGCTGCCACTGATGTGTCCGAGTTCCAGGTGGACTGAAACCTGGAGTCTCTCTGTTTCAAAACCCGAAATGTCCAGGTGAATCCCGGGCAGGTGGAAACCCTAGACCTGACACAGGGAATACATAACTTATCAAATATTTGTTGGGGGGCAAAAACAGGCCTCATAGTTTTTTTTGTACTTTGGCAGGACCTGGTTAACGAGTGTCGGCTAATAACTTATGGAGGGAGGATTTGTGCAGAATTGCTTTAAAGTGACACTAAAGGTTCAGTTAAAAAAAAATCCATACTTACCTCCACTGTGCAGTTTGTTTTGCACAGAGTGGCACCGAACGTCCTATTCTGGGATCCCACTGTGGCTGTCTAAGCTCCTCCCCGCAAGAGCTAACCCCCCTCTGGGAAGCTCTTTCTCGAGGGGGTTACCTTGCGGGCGCGCTCCCGTGTTATACACTCAGCGTGCATGACTCGGCCCCGCCCCTGGATCCAATGAGGAGCCGATTGGCCATAGAGAGAACGACACAATATCACACACACGGAGTTCCGGGGCTCAGGTAAATAAAATAGGGGTTCAGGGGGCAGAGAGTGCATTACATCCCCTTTAATTTCTTTATCGTACATCACGGGACACAGAGCGCATAGCCATTACACTTGGGTTATATGGGTACCTTCAGGTGTGGACACTGGTGTAATCAATTTCACAGGAAGTTTCCTCCCTATATAACCCCCTCCCACTGGGAGTGCTTCAGTTTTTTCGCCAGTGTCTTAGGTGTTGGTCACGTCTAGCTGTCCCTCGGAGGTCTCGGGACCCAGGATAGCTAGCCGGATCCGTCCGAAGTGCTTCAAAGCCAAGGTGTACGGTACCCGGGCCCTGCTGGAGTGGGGTTTTGCCTATAATGCCTCTCCTTGGAGGGCTGGATTCTGGGCTCCAGTGCCTTAGTCTCTTCCAAGAACTAAACGCTACTGATGCCAGGATGCTATATATGTCCAGGGGTGTGGGTTCCTTAACACAGGACCCCGGTCCCTGAAGGTCCAAGACAATACCCACGGAGATGGGGGAAGGCTGGGCCTCTTGCATTTTGCAATACCCTGCGGCGTGGAGCAGGTAAGAGGGAACCTGCGGGACTTGGTTCGACAGTAGGTATCCCCCTGGGGGTTCTGGGTTGGCTAATGGTATGCTTGTGCATCAGCCACTATCTGCACTATGTCTTTTGAGGCAGGATGGGATGTACTAATGTTTACCCAGATAACATCTAGATATATATATGCTTTTAAAGATATGTATTTTGCTACTCCCCCCAGATTTGCCTGTTAGCATGATACTGCAGCCCCACGTGTATAGAGAGGAAGTGCTGACAAAACTCCTGTTTCCTAGGAAGCCTAGGGGGACAGCTTCCTCTATGTGTGCACTACAAAGATTAGTGGCTTACCGTGTGTCTGTGTTACTAGCGCTGGTCCAGGCTTCTCCTCTGCTCTCTGCTTCCTCCATGTTGGTTTCAGCGTGGGGGGGGGGGGGGAGGGCCAGCAGCGTCAGGTCTCAGATAAAGCAAAAAAAAAAGCATTTCCTGGCTGGTCATTCCCTCCTGAGAGCAGTGGAGAGTGAGGACACAGAGCGCGCAGCTGAGCCATTTCTGGCTAACAGTGACACCCAGTGGTGGTTTGTGGATTTTCAGGTCTGGACTTAGTCCACACTGACCAGAAAAAAAAAAAAAAAAAGATGTTTTTCTTAAAGGGACTCAGCCTTAGATCTGGCAGTATCTGAGTCGGTGCAACCTTGGACTCCAGCTAACGGACATTGGTGTGGCAATACTCACAGGACTCTCCTCGGTATTGCCGCCTTCTCAGGCGTATGAAAATTAAAAAAAAAAAAAAAAAAAATTTTTTACCATAGCCTGTCCTTATTAATGTTGCACTTCTAGCTACAACAGTTGGGTGTTGGCTGTGGGGGTGTCTCAAGGTTGTGCAATGGCTCCCAAGGGATCAGGACCAGCTAAGGCTGCAAAAGGTGCCAAAAAAGTAAAGGGGTCTCCAACGGGGTCAGAGGATTTGGGCCAGGCTCCAGTGGTCCCACCCTCACCAGATAGACCACCGAACAGCATCATGCAGGAGCCATTGAGGGTGCTAGGGGCAGAGGCGGCCCCCAATCAACCCATTCCCGTTTATGTTACGGAAGAAATGCTAGAATCCACCCTGGGTGGGCTAGAGAAAAGGTTAACTGCTTTAATTGCCCGCTCTTTGCCGGGTGGCAAACGGGCTAGATCCCCGTCACCTAGAACGGTGTGTTCGGATGCAGAGGTCCTCTCTTCGGAGGAATTGGACCCACAGGGGGATCAAGCGGACCTGAGTCCTGACGGGTCAGACATTGAAGATTCCACTATAGATGAAATTTTTTTCGGCTTCTCAAGCAGAGAGTCTGTGGATCCAGTCTCTGACGGATATGGTTCGCACTGCTTTTAAACTTCCAGTGTCAGAACAATTAGCCCCCGCGGTATCCTCTTTAGGTTCCTTGAAGGCACCATTGAGTGGTGCGTCTTTCCTGGTTCACCCCCTTCTGGAGAGCGTGATTTTTCAGGATTGGGCTCGACCTGATAGGATTTTTATCCCTCCTAAAAGGGTCACCATTCTCTATCCTATGGAAGAAGAATTTGCAAAGAAATGGGTACTCCCTACCGTGGACGCAGCCATTTCCTGCGTAAATAAATTCCTGACCTGTCCGGTGGAAAATGTCCAGGTGTTTAAAGATCCAGTCGACAAAAAATTGGAGACCCTACTGAAGGCTTATTTTACCACAGTAGGTGCCGTGGTTCAGCCAGCAGTGGCAGCCATTGGCGTTTGTCAGGCTTTAAAGGATCAGACTAAACCGATATTAAGGGACATACCGGCTCAGCAAGCTCGTGAATTGGCTGACCTCCCAAGAGCTCTCTGCTTTGCAGTAGATGCTATTAAGGACTCCGTTCAACAGGCGTCCCGTTTATCTCTGCTGTTGGTTCATATGCGTCGCCTTTTGTGGCTAAAAAACTGGTCAGCAGAGGCACCCTGCAAAAAGCTTTTAGCAGGATTTCCCTTTCATGGTGGGAGACTATTCGGTGAAGACCTAGATAAATATATCCAGACCATATCAAGTGGTTAAAGTTCTTTCTTGCCTATCAAGAAAAGATCGCGTGGGCCCGCATTTAAGCGACAGGCCTTCACAGGCTCGGCCCCTTCAACTTCCCGTCAGTATCGACGGCCTCCCGGGCGTTCAGCATTTAATAGCCGCCCACAAGGACAAGCCATGACAGGCAAGAGGCCATGGCCTCGCAAGCCGGTTAAACCAGTCCTCAAGTCAGATTCATGAAGGGGCGCCCCCACTCTCTTGGGTGGGGGGAAGGCTTCGGTTTTTCTCCGAAGTGTGGAAGGCCAGAATTCCCGACTCTTGGGTAAGATCCGTGGTAACCACGGACTACAAGCTAGAGTTTCGGGAAGTCCCCCCTCCTCATCTTCAGGGGTCAAGTCTTCCAAGCGACCCATTAAAGAGGGCCTCTCTTGTAAAAGCATTGGATCGTCTCTGGCTCCAAGGAGTAATTGTAGAAGTACCAACCCAGGAATGGAGTCTGGGATTCTACTCCAACCTTTTCATAATACCAAAGCCCAATGGCGACGTCAGGCCTATCTTGGACCTCAAATGCCTAAATCGCTTTCTAAACATTCAGACCTTTCGTATGGAGTCCATACGTTCGGTGGCAGCCAGCCTACATCAAGACGACTTTCTAGCATCTATAGACATAAAAGATGCGTATCTGCACGTGCCGATCTACCCGGCACATCACAGGTTTCTTCGTTGTATGATAGATCACCACCATTACCAGTTCGTAGTCCTCCCTTTCGGGTTGGCAACAGCTCCGCGGGTATTCACAAAGGTGTTAGCCCCGGTGCTAGCCGTCCTAAGGACAGAAGGCATTTTAGTCTTGGCATACTTGGACGATCTTCTGGTTATCGACAGCTCAGCTTCCAACCTCAATCAGGCAGTAGGTCGCACAGTTCAGCATCTAGAGGAATTCGGGTGGATTGTAAACCTAGAAAAATCGGTATTGAAACCCACAAAGCAGTTGGAATATCTAGGCCTTCGGCTAGATACAGACTGCCAGAGGATAAGTTTACCTCAAGCAAAGATCAGATCGATAGCTCAAGCAGTTCAAGTGATCTTAGGCAAGAAGAGGCCGACTGCTGGGGAAGATGGTGGCCGCCTTCGAGGCTGTGCCCTACGCCCAGATCCATACCAGATATCTTCAGGCAGCCATTTTCTCTGCTTGGAACAAATCCATTCAGGCGTTAGATCGTCCGTTAGTGCTCTCCCCGAAGGTCCGGCGCAGCCTGTCTTGGTGGCTGGTCTCTCAAAATTTGTCAAAAGGGAAATCCTTTTGCCCCATCACGTGGAAGATAGTATCCACGGATGCCAGCCTGTTAGGTTGGGGGGCAGTTCTAGAAGAACAGACCCAGCAAGGGCTGTGGTCGGGGGCAGAAAAACTGCTTCCCATCAATATCTTGGAGATCAGAGCTGCTCGACTGGCCCTGATCGCCTGGACTCTCCCCCTTCAGGGTCTGCCAGTAAGGATACAGTCCGACAACGCCACTGCGGTGGCATACATAAACCACCAGGGGGGCACGAAGAGCCCAGCAGCCCAAAGAGAAGTAAACCTGATTTTCTCATGGGCCGAAGCCCATGTACCCTGCATCTCGGCGGTGTTCATCCCAGGGATAGACAATTCTCAAGCAAATTTTTTGAGTCGTCAACAGTTGCTCCCGGGGGAATGGTCTCTTCACCCCCAGGTATTCCAAGAGATTTGCCAAAGATTCGGAGTCCCAGATGTGGACATTATGGCAACGAGATCCAACAAAAAATTGGACAAATTCATATCCCGAGCCAGGTATCCCTCGGCCTACGGGACCGATGCGTTGGTTTGCCCCTGGCACCAGTTTTCTCTTCTGTATGCGTTCCCTCCACTGCAGATGATTCCCCGCCTTCTACGGAGGATCCGGGTGGAGCGCAGGCCTGTGATCCTGGTGGCCCCAGCCTGGCCCAGGAGGGCTTGGTACGCACTCATCGTGAAGATGTCAGTCGGGGCGCCGTGGCCGCTCCCCCTGCGCCCAGATCTGCTGTCTCAGGGCCCAATCTGCCATCCTGCTTCACAGCAGCTAAATTTGACGGCTTGGCAGCTGAATCCCTAATTCTTAAGGGCAGAGGCCTCTCAGATCAGGTCATATCTACGTTGATTCAGGCTAGGAAACCGGTCTCCAGAAATATTTATTACAGAGTCTGGAGAACCTATGTGGAGTGGTGCGAGTCTCAAAAATGGCATCCTCGAAAGTTTTTTATTGACAGGATCTTGCGATTCCTCCAGGTTGGCGTTGACAAAGGGTTGGCTCTTAGTACTCTAAAGGGGGCAGGTGTCGGCTTTATTAATATGGTTTCAAAGACCCTTGGCCACCCATTCGCTTATGAAAACCTTCTTGCAGGGGGTCTTGCATGTGAATCCCCCTATTAGAGCTCCCCTCTGCCCCTGGAATTTAAATCTGGTCTTGTCAGCTTTACAAAGGCAGCCGTTTGAACCTCTGACAGAAATCCCTCGTGTGCTACTAACCCGAAAGTTGGTTTTCTTGGTGGCTATGGCTTCAGCCAGAAGGGTTTCCGAGCTGGCAGCCTTGTCATGCAGGGAGCCATACCTTATTCTGCATAAGGACAGAGTGGTTCTGCGGCCTCAACCTTCTTTCCTTCCTAAGGTCATATCCAGTTTTCACTTGAATCAGGACCTAGTCCTACCATCCTACTTTCCTACTCCCCAGTCCAGAGAGGAAAGACGGCTTCATACTTTGGACGTGGTTCGAGCCATGAGGGTCTATCTCAAGGCTAAAGAGAAGATTCGGAAAACAGATGTGCTTTTTGTTCTTCCGGATGGCCCCAAGAAGGGTCAGCCGGCTGCCAAGTCTTCCTTGGCTAGGTGGATTAAGCAGCTGATTTTTCAGGCATATGGTCTGAAGCGCGTTCCACCTCCCTTATCAGTTAAAGCCCATTCTACGAGGGCCATGAGTGCCTCCTGGGCGGCACACCATCAGATCTCTATGGCACAGGTTTGCAAGGCGGCAACCTGGTCTTCCGTACATACGTTTACTAAATTTTATAAGTTGGACGTTGCAAAGGGTACGGACGCAGCTTTTGGGCAGGCGGTCCTACGGGCAGCAGTATAGAATCTTCTGGCTCGGTTCACGCACCCTTGTTTTTCTGTTGGTGGAGCCATGTTTTCTCCTGACAATGTTTTTATTTGGCTATTCTTGGCCTTACGGTCTCCCTCCCTTCATAGAGCATTGCTTTAGGACATCCCAAGTGTAATGGCTATGCGCTCTGTGTCCCGTGATGTACGATAAAGAAAAAAGGATTTTTAATAAACAGCTTACCTGTAAAATCCTTTTCTTGGAGTACATCACGGGACACAGAGCTCCCACCCCTCTTTTGGGGAACATTGTGTAACCTCGGGAGAATTGCTTGCTACAAAACTGAAGCACTCCCAGTGGGAGGGGGTTATATAGGGAGGAAACTTCCTGTGAAATTGATTACACCAGTGTCCACACCTGAAGGTACCCATATAACCCAAGTGTAATGGCTATGCGCTCTGTGTCCCGTGATGTACTTCAAGAAAAGGATTTTACAGGTAAGCTGTTTATTAAAAATCCTTTTTTTCTTCACATAAAAAGTCAGCGCTACAGATTGAAGAACCCTCAATGCTAGAGGTCCACATGGTGGGCTTTTCCCTTGTGGAACAAACAACAAGCTTTCACAGCATGGAGCCAGAACATCGGCCTTGCTACCCACTTCAAAAAAATGGGATAGTGGCACTGAAAGTCAATGAGGTAAAAGCTGCTAAAAATAATCGTTTTACACAAAACTTCCTGAGAATGCATAATAGTATAAAAAAGTAATAAATAAAACCTGGGGGTAAACTGGAACGTAGAGTAAGGGGGAGATGCAGTCCAATGCAAAGCAGATGGTATTAGTCTGTAATCCAGGGCAGAGCCTTCACAAGCAGGGGAGACGAGAGCAGAACTCCAATATATGTAAGAAAGAAAAAGAGAGAAGGCATCTCCAGATTAAACAAACATTAGAGCTTTAATTATACATAGGTGCTGCATCCACTTACAATTAAGTAGTAGGAATCAGACATGTTTAACCACTTCCTTACTGGACACATATACCCCTTCCTGACCAGGTGAAATTTCAGCTTGTGGCACTGCGTCACTTTATCTGACAATTGCGCGGTCGTGCGACGTGGCTCCCAAACAAAATTGGCGTCCTTTTTTCCCCACAAATGGAGCTTTCTTTTGGTGGTATTTGATCGCCTCTGCGGTTTTTATTTTTTGCGCTATAAACAAAAATAGAGCGACAATTTTGAAAAAAAAAAAACTATATTTTTTACTTGTCGCTATAATAAATAGCCCAATTTTTTTTAAAAAAAACTTTTTTTTTCTCAGTCTAGGCGATACGTATTCTTCTACATATTTTTGGTAAAAAAAATAAGCGTCTGGTTTGCGCAAAAGTTATTGCGCTTACAAAATTTGGGACAGAATTATTATTATTTTTTATTTTTTTACTACTAATGGAGGCGATCAGCATTTTTTTCGTGACTGCGACATTATGGCGGAGACATCGGACACTTTTGACACATTTTTGACGCCATTCACATTTATCCAGCGATCAGTGCTATAAATATGCACTAATTACTGTATAAATGTGACTGGCATTGAAAGGGGTTTAACACTAGGGGGTGAGGAAGGGGTTAATGTGTACCCTAAATAGTGTTCTAACTGTGGGGGGAGGGGGGGTGACTGGGGGAGGTGACCGATGCTGTGTCCCTATGTACAAGAGACACAAATCGGTCTCCTCTCTCCCCTGACATGACATGGATCTCTGTGTTTACACAGAGATCCACGTCTTGTCCCTGCAGCCGCGGATTCCGAGTGCCTGGCGGACATCACGGCCGCCAGGCACGCGCATCGGCATGTCAGCGATGCGGCAGGCACGTGCGCGCCGCCGCCGTCGCTCGCGCGCCCCCAGTGGCCTGGCTAAGAACAGGCCGTAAAAACACGGCCTGTTAGAGATTCAGGGCGTCTCTTCGGCCGTACAAAGTCGTACGGCCGTTGGGAAGTAGTTAAAAGTCCCTTAGGTGGCGTCCTTCGTGACATCCTCGTGACGTCACCGCGGCCTATTCTGTACTCCTAACCCAGTCCACAACACTGTAGCAGACCAGCTGGATTTCACTACAGGACCATCGGACCGGATAATAGAGAGACACAAAGGCACCCACAACCATCTAGCGTGGAAGGACACCACCTAAGGGACTTTTGAACATGCCTGATTCCTACTACTTAATTGTAAGTGGATGCAGCACCTATGTATAATTAAAGCTCTAATGTTTGTTTAATCTGGAGGCGCCTTCTCTCTTTTTCTTTCTTGCTACCCACTTCAAGTCAGGGGAAACCAAGCTGGAACAAAATCAAAAAGAAGTAGGCCTGGTGCATTACCAAAACACCCTTAATTGATAAAACATAATTAAAATCTACTCACAAAAACACCTCAGCCTGGGCTCTGATGAAGAGGGCACAGCCCTTGAAACACGTTAGCATCCGATTCCAAAAGGATGGGATTATTTTACGTGTGTTTCACTCCTTATTTTTGTGAGTTCATTGAAATTTTGTTTTATCAATAAAGGGTATTTTGGTAATGCACCAGGCCAGTGCGCTTTCTTTTTGCTTTTGCTATAGCTGGTCTACACTTGATGGGCAATTTGGTCTTTTTCTGTTACTCGTCTTCTATGTTTCTATGAAAAGGTAAGGGTAGGGGTTTTTAGCTAATCTTTAAAGTTCACTTTAATGATAATTTCATAACTAAACACAAAATGAAGGATGTATTCCTTAATGGCCCATTCAATTATTCCTCAAGAAACCAATTAGTAACAGACTTGTTTGTTGTTTTCTTGTTGCAAATAATTAATGATCTGCTCTGGGATGGATGGGAATTGCTCCCGAGTTAAAGTGATATATTATAAAAAGGATTTCAGATTCCCATAAACAGAAGCCCTCATATCAGACAGGTGTGAATTCAGGAGAGGTGAGGAAATTGCATATCAAATGGTAACCAGACGAAGTCTATTTATTGTTCAGTTTTGAAACAAAATGAAGACAATTTCCATTACGATACACCTTTTTTTTAGTTGCTGCACTATTTTATGATTTTTTTTTTTATTAAAGGAAAAGTGCAGTGTATTTTTAGTGAGCGCATTTTTTGTGTACGGTATGTATTTACCTTATTATTTTTTTTTTTATGGCACCATTTTTACAAGCTTGTGCTTTTTCGTATCAAACGTAGAGATTTGTAATTTTGTGTACGCCGTCCAGTTCTGGCCACCAGTCCTCGGGAAAGATGTGCTGGAACTGGAGAGAGGCCAGGGGAGGGCAACAAAGCTAATAAGGGGGCTAGACTACCAGAGTTGTGAGGAACGACTGCAATCATTAAACGTATTCTCCCTGGAGAAGAGACACTGAAAAAGAGGTGTGATTGCAATATCACTATTTTACCAAAAGTATTGGGACGCCTGCCTTTACACACGTGAACTTTAATGGCATCCCAGTGTTTGTCCGTAGGGTTCAATATTGAGTTGGCCCTCCCTTTTCAGATATAACAGCTTAACCACTTCAGCCCCGGACCATATTGCTGGTCAAAGACCCGGCCACTTTTTGCAATTTGGCACTGCAACGTTTTTAACTAACAATTGCGTGGTCGTGCGACGTGGCTCCCAAACGAAATTGGCGTCCTTTTTTTCCCACAAATAGAGCTTTCTTTTGGTGGTATTTGATCACCTCTGTGGTTTTTCGTTTTTGCGCTATAAACAAAAATAGAGCGACAATTTTGAAAAAAAATAATATTTTTTACTTTTTGCTATAATAAATATCCCCCAAAAATATATAAAAAAACAATTTTTTTCCTCAGTTTAGGCTGATACGTATTCTTCTACATATTTTTCGTTATAAAAAATCGCAATAAGCGTTTATTGATTGGTTTGCGCAAAAGTTATAGCGTTTACAAAATAGGTGATAGTTTTATGGCATTTTTATTAATATTTTTTTTTTACTAGTAATGGCGGCGATCAGCAATTTTTATTGGTACTGCAACATTATGGCTGACACTTCAGACACTTTTGGGACCATTGGCATTTTTATAGCGATCAGTGCTATAAAAATACATTGATTACTATAAAAATGCCACTGGCAGGGAAGGGGTTAACACTAGGGGGCGAGGAAGGGGTTAATTATGTTCCTTGGGTGTGTTCAAACTCAAGGGGGTGGGACTGACTAGGGGAAATGACAGATTGCTGTTCATACATTGTATGAACAGACGATAAGTAATTTCTCCCCCTGACAGGACCGTTTTTTCGCTCTGTAACGAGCGATCGCGGGTGTCCGGCGGTGATCGCGCCCGCCAGGCATGCGCGTCGGCATCAGGGGCGCACCCCTATTGGCTGAACTGCGAGATGATCTCGCGCAGCCGAGCTGACCTGCCACCGTATAACTGCGGCGGCTGGTCTGCAAGCAGTTAAACTCTTCTGGAAAGGCTGTCCACAAGGTTTAGGAGTGTGTCTATTGGAATGTTTGACCATTCTTCCAGAACCTCATATGTGAGGTCAAGCATTGATGGTAAATCCTGTCGATTTAACCTCCACATCTTCAGAATTTGACCCTTCCTGACTAATGACACAACAAAGCAACTTATTCACTCCTTGATTATTTCCCACCTTGACTACTGCAACTCTCTCCTTAATGGCCTACCCTTAAGCAAACTATCCCCCCTTCAGTAAAATATAAATTCTGCTGCTAGACTAATACACCTCACTAACAGATCCATGACTGCTGCTCCTTTCTGTCAATCCCTTCACTGGCTTCCACTATCCCACCGTATAAAATTCAAAATGCTAACCATAACATACAAGGCCATTCACAACATTGCCCCATCTACATGTCCAACCTCATCTTCAGATATCGCCCAACTTGTCCCCTCCACTCCTTCCAGGACCTCCTGCTCTCTATCTCCCTTGTTACCTCCTCCCATGCTCGCCTTCAGGACTTTTTCAGAGCCTCTCTTATCCTCTGGAACTCCCTGCCCCAGTATGTTCGATCAGCCCCTACCCTGTCCACCTTTAGGAGATCCCTGAAAACTAAGTTATTCAGGGAAGCCTATCCCACACCCACCTAACAACTGCCCCCGAGCCATCCCCATCAAATCATTCTCTGCAGCTATTACCTTTTGTACCATCACCCCCTCCCTTTAGAATGTAAGCTCTACGAGCCAAGCCCTACTGTACCTTCTGTATTGAACTGTACTGTAATTGTGTTGTCCCCCCTATACATTGTAAAGCGCTGCATAAATTGTTGGCGCTATATAAATCGTGTATAATAATACTAATGTTGGACAAGAAGGCCTGGCTGGCAGACTCATCTCTAATTCATCCCAAAGGTGTTCTATCAGGTTGAGGTCAGGCCAGTCAAGGTCCTCCACCGCAAACTCACTCATCCAGGTCTTTATGGACCTTGCTTTGTGCAGTGGTGCACAGTCATGTTGAAACAGGAAGGGGGCATTCCCAAACTGTTCCCACAAAGTTGGGAGCATGAAATGGTCCAAAATGTCTTGGTATGCTGATGCCTTAAGAGCTCCCTTCACTGTAAATAAGAGGCCTAGCCCAACCCCTGAAAAACAACCCCAATCCCCCCTCCACCAAATGATTTGGACCAGTGCACAAAGAAAGGTCCATAAAGACATGGGTGAGCAAGTTTGTGATGGAGGGACTAGACTGTCCTGACTTTAACCTGATAGAACACCTTTGGGATGAATTAGAGCACAGACTTCTCATGCAACATCAGTGCTTGACCTCACAAGAATGGTCAAACGTTCCCATAGACACACTCCTAAACCTTGTGGACAGGCTTCCCAGAAAAGTTGAAGCTTTTATAGCTGCAAAGGGCGGAGCCAACTCAATATTGATCCCTACAGACTAAGACTGGGATGCCATTCAATTTGTGTGTCTGAAGACAGAAATCCCAATACTTTTGGTAATATAGTGTACATCTAAATCGTGATTCTAGCATAGGAAAAATAATCCAGTCTCAAATTACTTAAATAGACATGCGGCCATTCAATGAAGTTGAACGAGAAGTTATTTGACCTTAAACTACAGGTTTGTTACTGTTAGAGCGGTAAGGATACAAAACTCCCTTCCACAATTGGTGGTGTCAGCGGGAAGTGTTGATAACCGTCGAGGTTCTCTGCCGGCTGTCAGAATCGGCGACCCGCCCGTCGGGAAAGGCAACCAGCCATTCCTCCCGACGGGCTGTCGAGCAAATAGAGAACCTGTTCTCTATTTGCTCGACGGGTTTCCCTATGGGCGGGGCTCGCCGAGAGCGTACACACGGCCGAGGTTCTCGGCAGAATGCGGCTCCCAGCGAGGTTCTCGCTGGTTTCTGCCGAGAACCTCGGCCGTGTGTACGGGGCTTTACATGGACATCTAAGGGAACAGGGAGCAGTAGATCACTGTCCTATCACTAGGGAAATGCTTTGTTTACATAGGCATCTCCCTGTTCTGCTGCTCCGTAACACATACACGGGACACCGGCGGACATCGAGTCCCATGGGCATGGTCACGGAGCACGCGGAGGGCGCTTTAAAGGGGATATACTTGTACGCCCATTTGCCGAGCCATTGTGCCGACGTACATTGTTGTGCGCTGGTCGGCATGTGGTTAAGTGACAGAACACAAATATAAAGAACATGAAATGAAATCAAGTTAAGTCAAGATCACTTCAGGCTGGACCCTTTTTCAGGTGTAGCTATGTAAAACATAAAAAAAAATTCCCTATACTGTTTAAAATCCATAAATACATTGGGCCAGATTCAGGTAGAGTTAGGCTGAAGTATCAGTGATACTCCAGCCTAACTCTCACTTTGAGCCGGCGTTACTGTTTTCTGTAAGCAGAAAACAAGAAACGCCGGGATGGAGTTCCTATACGAGCGACGTATGCTAATATGAATATGCTAATCAGCGAGAATCGGCAATTCACGATAGTATTCGGGCCCGACGCAGTGACTTTCCGTAAGTGAAAAGCGGCGTAAAGAAAAACCAGCCCCCTAGTGGAGTATCCTATGTTAAGTATTGCCGTCGTCATCGCGTCGAATTTAAAAATTTTCGCGTCGTTTGCGTAAAACGTCCGTGAATGGGGATTGACGTCATTGACGTTCACTGACAGAATTTGGAGCATGCGCACTGACAGTCGACGCATGCGCAGTACGTTTGCCGTGGGATCGCGCCTAGTTATAATAATACACGCCCCCTACCCGCCCAATTTGAATTCCGCCGGCTCATTTTCGCTATGCCGCCGCAACTTTAGGAGCAAGTGCTTTGGGAATAACAGTACTTGCTCCTAAAGTTTCGACGGAGTAACGTAAATGAGAACGTTACTCTAAAATAAAGATTCGCCCATCTACCTGAATCTGGCCCTTGGTCTCACCCTGTTCTGCACATGCTCAGTTGCTCTCCATTTTTAGGCATTTTTAGGCACTGCCGAGTTTGTAGAGGCCAATCTGCTGACAGCCTTAAAACCAGAAGTATACCCTCCTATCATTTACAGCCAAGGAAGCTGCTTCTGTTTGAAATGCATATAGACAAAAAAAAAAAGTGAATCAAGCGCTCTCCAGGAAAAATGTAAAGAAAAAACAAATTAAAAATATGGATAACGAAGGGGAAGAGGGGGAAAGGGGAAGAGAAAACGATCTCCTTTGTAGAAGATCACTGAACTATATTTTCATTCCATAAAGACAAGTCCATATAAATAAATAGTGATGTAGTACTCTCGCAGGGAGGGCTGCCGGCTTGCAGGAAGAAGCAACTCTGAAACAGTGTAAGAAGACAAAAAAGCAGCACCCTCTGAGCGTAGTTTTAAAGTTTTTAATATGTGGAAACAAACAATTCATATAAAGGTGTCACTCACAAAGCAAATAAAAAACATGGGCTCATCTGTAAGTTGTGTCATCCGTTCCGACTTCCGGGATAGGAATGCTCCGCTAGTCCTGCACTGGTGGAGGAGACTCCCTGATGTAAGCCACACTACTGTTTGCCACAAGTGGGGGACGGTGAGTCTCTGGTGCTGGATATCATTGTTCTCCTAAAAATTGCAGTTGCCTGGTTATCATTAGTGTTGAGCGGAATACGCCATATTCGATTTCGCGATATTGCGCGAATATATAGAAGAATATTCGCGAATATTCGCTAATATCGAATATTCGTGATATTTTATCCAAAAAAAATGTTGCGAAATTTCGCTAATGCGAAAATGATTACGAAATTCTCATAAACGGAGATCATTTCCTGTATTACTAAACTAATATGCACTAAACACTAACTCTACACTAACTCTACTTAAAAGAAAGGAGAATAAGGGGGCAAAAGAAGGGCGGAGAAGATAATCGCACAATATTCCTATTGCGCGATTATCTTCTCCACCCTTCTTTTGCATCAGAGCCAATCAGAATAACTAGAATATTCGGCAAAAGGAATATCGCGCAATATTCCTTTTGCCGAATATTCAAGTTATTCTGATTGGCTTTGATGCAAAAGAAGGGCGGAGAAGATAATCACGCAATATTCCGTTTGCCGAATATTCTAGTTATTCTGATTGGCTTTGATGCAAAAGAAGGGCGGAGAAGATAATCACGCAATATTCCGTTTGCCGAATATTTTAGTTATTCTGATTGGCTCTGATGCAAAAGAAGGGCCGAGTAGCTGATGCGATTCTTTTATGTTGCCGAAAATTCGCAATGCGAATTTTCGACAACATAAAAGAATCGCATCAGCTACTCGGCCCAGGGTCTCTCTCTAATCATACCAGCAATGCTTTTAGACGTCGATGGAGATCACTAGGATGTGATCTGTTTTACAAATAAATTTGAAAAAATACGAATATTCACCGCAATATTCGAGTTATTCGCGAATACTCGAATATGCAATATTCGTAGCGAATATTCGCAATGCGAATATTCGTGAGCAACACTAGTTATCATGAAGATTCATGCCTTCAATACATCCTGATGTGGAACAAGTATACTGACCATAGATGTTTATTGCATTGTACTGACTGAGAAGGTAATGACTATACAAAAAGTAAAAACTGCGCTATTATGAATATCGAAAAATAATATATATTTATATATAAATTGTGATTGTGATTGTAAATATATTGAGAAAGAAAAAAGTCTGATGCCGGGTACACACAACCTTTTTTCGGGATATAAAAAATGATTTTTTTTTTTTATGTCATTAGAAACGATCGTGTGTGGGCTCCAGAGCATTTTTGACGACGTAAAAAATGGGCATTAAAAATTTAGAACATGCTCTAAATGTTCACGTTTTTAACGTTGACGTTTTTAACGTCGTAAAAAATGGTCGTGTGTGGGCTTTAACAACGTGAAATGTGCATGCTCAGAAGCAAGTTATGAGACGTAAAACTAGCGTTTGTAATGGAGATAGCAAATTCATTACGCTGTAACAGACTGAAAAGCGCAAATCGTCTCTCACCAAAGTTTTACTAACACAAAATCAACAAAATCAGCCCGAAGGGTGGCACCATCCGAATGGTACTTCCCCTTTATAGTGCCATCGTACGTGTTGTACATCACCGCGCTTTGCTAGAGCATTTTTTTTTTATCACGATCGTGTGTAGGCAAGGTCGGCTTAACAATAATCGGGTTGAAAAAAACGTTGTTTTTTCTAGACTATTAAAAACGGTCTTGTGTACGCGGCATAAAAAGTGATAAACCAAAATCCATTCAATCGGTGAGTGCACATCACCTGAAATGTGCGTGATCCTGAATGAAAGCCTCCACCTTACAGAATGTCTGCTTACCAGCTAGTGTTGGCCTACTATTACAGAAGGTTGCTCACGCGTGTGGCTCTAAAACCCAGCCAGGGTCTCTGGTTCAATATTATTTGTATTAGTTTATATATAAGTATTACAAAGATTTGCCCTATACAAAACAGGTATATATATGCAAACCATCTACATATACTTTCAGGGTACAGTCATGGGCATCCGCTCCATAGGGCAAGGGGGGGCAATTGGCCCCCCCCTTGCCTTCACTAAAGCTCTGAAATTCTAGAAGTATAGAGTTTTTGTTACAAATAAAAGCAGATCATGCTTCCAAGCATGCGTTGACTTGATTCTGAGCGTGCGTGGATTTTAACCGATTTTTGACTGATGGTCGTGCCTACTAACGATCGGTTTTGATCTATCGGTTAGAAGTCCATAGGTTAATTTAAATAACCTATGGGGCCCACACACGATTGGTTTTGACCGATAAAAACGGTCCATCAGACAGTTGTCCTCTGGCTATCCTATCGTGTGTACGAGGCCTAACACAGTCAAACGCCTTTTCGGCATCAACCGTTAGTAAGCAAAGAGGAATATCTTGAGTACGGGCATAATCCGTCAACAGGAGGGCTTTAAGCGTGTTATCTCTAGCCTCTGACAAAGCCAACCTGGTCCAGATGTATTAGTTGGGTTAGTAATGGTTGTAGGCGACTAGCTAAAATCTTAGCAACATTTTCTACTGTGACCCCAATTAAAGATATGGGTCTGTAATTTGCACAAAGAGAAAGATCTTTTTTTTTGGTTTTGGCATAAGTGAAATATGTGCTTCCATCATTTGTGTAGAAAAAAAAGACCCATTCACTATGGAATTAAATACCTGAGTCAGAAAATGAGTAAGAAGGGGTGCAAAATTGTTATAAAATTTAGGTGTAAAGCGATTAGGGCCTGGACGTTTACCCACCTCAGTGTTAGCGAGTGTTAGCCAAGGTCTCTGTTTATTCAAGGGTACTTAGGTTGAGGGGAACGGTATCCAACACTCTTAGGAAGTCCCATGAAAATGATGCCAGAAAGATGAAAACTTTCCATAGCATAAAATCTTTTATACATGTATTCATATAAAATATACTGTATTGAACTTATAGGAAACATGTTCAAATACCCATCAACCAAATTTTGAGTCTTTATAAAGAGTGGTGGATACCGTTCCCTCAATTCCAAGTCCCCTTGTATGGACAGAGGCCTTGGCTGGGTTTTAGAGCCACAAGCCTGAGCAACCTTCTGTAATAGGAGGTCAACACTAGCTGATAAGAAGACATTTTATAGGGTAGATGCTTTCACTTAGGATCACACACTTTACAGGTGACGGGTAGTGCACTCACCGATTGAATAGATTTTGGTTTATCACTTTTTGTAATTTATTATTTTTCCTTCTCAATACATTTACAAGCGCAACTCTATTGGGCTATATATGAGAAGGTAATGAAGCTCCAGTCAGCCAGGTGATTATTTTCTTTGAGATTCTAATGAGATCAGCAATGACAGTCTACGTATTTCTCTTGGCATAGGTTTCCCGAAAAAAAAAAAAAAACAATTCTAACATTTAGGTCATTTTTTAATCTCTAAAGGAAGAACAGCTAAATGGCTATGGAAAACAACACACAGGTGACAGTTTTTGTATTTTCTGGACTAACCGATAATAATAAACTCATCCCGTTCCTCTTTGCTTTTTTCTTGCTGGTGTACATTGTGACCATAATCGGAAACATTGGCTTAATTATCCTTGTCCTTGTTGCCTCCAACCTTCACACTCCAATGTATTACTTTTTGAGTTTCCTCTCAGCAGTTGACCTCTTCTACTCTACATCTGTCACTCCTAAAATGTTGTCTGACCTTATATCCCTCAGGAAGACCATATCATTTAATGGTTGTGCCATCCAATTTTTATTTTTTGCTGGCCTAGCAGGAACTGAGGTTCTCCTTCTCTCCAGTATGTCGTATGACCGCTACACTGCTATCTGCCACCCTCTTCACTATGTTTCCATCATGACCAAAAGTAAATGTTTGTCTCTTGTCGGTCTCTCATTCTCTATGGGCTTCTTTCAGTCAGTTGTGCACACCAGCTGCATGTTCAATCTACGGTTCTGTGGCTCCAATATTATAGAACATTTCTACTGTGACATTCCTCCCATACTCCAGTTGTCTTGCTCCAAAACATATCTTTGCAACACGTTATCTATTCTCTCTGTTGGTTGTTATTGTTTTACTTCAATGTCAACAATCCTGGTCTCTTACGTTTTTATCTTTACCACCATATTACGTATAAAATCTTCTGAAGGACAACAGAAAGCGTTCAGCACTTGCTCTTCTCATCTCATGTGCACCGGCATCTTATTTGTTTCAGTTTTTATTACTTATTTGCGTTCACCTTCCAGTGCCTTGGACAAAAAAGACAAAGTGGCCT
The DNA here is from genome assembly GCA_029574335.1 of Rana kukunoris. Lineage (NCBI taxonomy): Eukaryota > Metazoa > Chordata > Amphibia > Anura > Ranidae > Rana > Rana kukunoris. The sequence goes on from CM056051.1 coordinate 533,435,585, forward strand.
CTGTGTTTTATTCAGTAATGACCCCAATGTTGAACCCTCTTATTTACAGCTTGAGGAACCAAGAGGTGAAAAGGGCCATCATTCAAGCAAGGCATAACATTTTACATGTTTTCACACTCTATCCAAAACTCAAAAAATAATGCAATAATACAAGCAAGGCATAATATGTTACATGCATTTAGGATTGTATAAATTTATAGGGGTAAAATATTAATAGGAAAGTTGGAACCCATGGCAGGTTTTTATTGCTGTCTGTGTCCCCCAAAATTTTATAAATGTTTAGGGTTAAAATGTTAATTATAAAAATGTATCTTAAATGGAAAAAGGTTAGAGCCCATGCCAGGTTTTCATTGTTGCCATGTGGGAGAATAACCCTATGTGTTCTGGAAACCAATGTCACTACTACTGAAATTGATAGGGAATCCTAAATGTTATGGTTGTCACTCCTAGACCGACCATCTAGGAGAGTATTTGCCCTCACTTTCTCCTGTATCTGTGACAAGAAATTAACAAATCTCCTCAAAAATAAAAATAAAATATGCTTTAGATAAACTTTAACTATATTATTATTTTTTTCATAGTTAATATTTTAACATTTCAGTGGCAATTACAAGCTGCAAAAAGGAAATGGTAATAATATTGCCATGTTGCTCTTTTTTTTGTTTTGTTATTTCGTTTGTTACATTTTGGAAGAGAGAAATTAAGAGCCGGTTCACACACAGGTGGCACGACTTTGGGGGCGACTTGGCAAGGCGATCTCAAGATGACTTGAGAGGCAACAAAATGACTTCTGTATTGAAGTCAATGCAAGTCACCCTGAGTCGCCCCCAAAGTTGTACAGGAACCTTTATCTAAGTCGGAGTGATTTGCGTCGCTCCTATTAGAATGGCTCCATTGAATAGAGCGGAGCGCGACTTTACAGGCGGCTGAGTCGCCTGACAGGTCGCCCCTGCGTGAACCGGCTCTTAAACTATATTTATGTAATCCACAAATCCCTCTTCTGTACCAGAAAATTCACTCTTTCCCACCTAATGTAAACCTAAAGAGGAAGTAAACCCTGATGCTCCCTGCAAAGTCCCTGCTAGTATGCATCGCAATTTTTGTAAAGTTTGAAATTGAGAACTTCCAAACTGGAATTCCCTGTTAATCAATGGAAACACAACACGGGTGCAAGAAAGTGTGCAGAAATGGTATAAAATTGTGCAAAATGGTTAAGGGCGGTCTGGCATGATGAGTTCATGGGGCCAAAAAACAAACTGGGACACTTCATTTTAAAAAAGAACACATAGGGTTATTCTCCCGACGGCGGCACGCGTGTGTGCCTGCCGCATCGCTGACATGCCAATGCGCGCGCCTGGCGGCCGTGATGTCCGCCAGGCACTCGGGAACGGCAGCTACAGGGACAAGACGTGGATCTCTGTGTGTAAACACAGAGATCCATGTCCTGTCAGGGGAGAGAGGAGACAGATCTGTGTCCCTTGTACATAGGCACACAGCATCGGTCACCTCCCCCAGTCAACCCCCCTTCCCCCACAGTTAGAATACAGTTTAGGGTACACATTAACCCCTTCCTCACCCCCCTGGTGTTAACCCCTTCAATGCCAGTCACATTTATACAGTAATTAGTGCATATTTATAGCACTGATCGCAGTATAAATGTGAATGGCGCCAAAAATGTGTCAAAAGTGTCCGATGTCTCCGCCATAATGTCGCAGTCACAAAAAAATGCTGATCGCCGCCATTAGTAGTAGAAAAAAATAATAATAATAAAAATAATAATTCTGTCCACTATTTTGTAAGCGCAATAACTTTTGCGCAAACCAGACGCTTATTGCGATTTTTTTTTTTTTTTTACCAAAAATATGCAGAAGAATACGTATCGCCTAGACTGAGAAAAAAAAAGTTTTTTTAAAAAATTGGGCTGTTTATTATAGCAACAAGTAAAAAATATTTTTTTTTTCAAAATTGTCGCTCTATTTTTGTTTATAGCGCAAAAAATAAAAACCGCAGAAAACCAAAAGAAAGCTCTATTTGTGGGGAAAAAAGGACGCCAATTTTGTTTGAGAGCCATGCTGCACAACCGCGCAATTGTTGTCAGTTAAAATGATGCAGTGCCACAAGCTGAAATTTCACCTGGTCAGGAAGGGGTATATGTGCCCAGTAAGGAAGTAGTTAAGATGGGTGGGATCTTGTGGCAATGGCAGTCCAGTTAAATGAACAGTAAGGGGCTATCAGCCTCTGGTCTCTTTCTTCCAGTAACCTTTTTCAAATCTGAACTGCCAAAAATAATACTGATGCCTCGTACAAACGACCGGGTTTTCTGACGAAAAAAAAAAAAGATTCAACGGAGCAACGAAACTGTATGATGCCACAACCGTACATTTCCAGTCAAATGTTCCGCCTACAAGCTATAGAAAAATTCTAATGTTTTATGACTTGTAATAGATATATTTATTAATTATTATTACTAGTCAACCAGCATTAGAATTTTTCTATAGCCTATAGGCGGAGCATTTCACCATTAATGTCTGCTTTCTGCGATCGTATGTTTTTAGCTACTTCGTCAAATCTTCTTGTCTCTCTATGTCAAATCTTTTCTCTCTATGTCGACTCTTCTTCATGTCTCTAGAATGTCAAATCTTTTCTCTTTATGTAGAATAATATTGGACTAATAGAGTTAAGGTTATGTGCATTCGTCCGCAACAAAAACGAAAATAAAGCATTTGTTTATGTCGGATCTTTCGGTTTCCATTTTCTGTGCTTTCGTTATCGTTTGTTAAAATGGTAACGAAAATACCTGAAATTCGGACCAAAATGCATTCGGACGAAAACGAATGCACGTGTCTAATACCCAATCACTTAAAAGGGAAAATTAAAAAGCAGCATTCTTACTTGCATCTGATTGGATGATGGAAGGGAGTAGAGCCTTATTTACTTAGCTTGAGCTCTGGAGCAAATGCAGAAATCAAAACCAAAGTTTAATTATTAATGCTTAGATAAATAGGAGTAAGTAAGCCAAAAAAATCTGAAAAATTATAGTTAAAGATACATGTCATATAATTTTGCATATAGACAAGGTGTTGTTGTATGTAAATCTGACTTCCTGATCAATTTAATTTTAGTTTTAATTATCATGATATAAAATAATGGTTGTGTGGGCCTTTTGGTGGGCATGATTTTTTATTTTATTTTTTGGGCTGAGGGGGCAGCATTTCATTCTTGGACCCAGGCAGCACATTGTCTTGGGCCAGCCATGTCTATGAGTATATCATCAAATATACTGAAGGCTCTACTGAGCCCTAATGCATATCTCTATGCCTTTATGCTGTGAATTGTATTGGGGATTTCTATTATTGTGCTAAAAATTCCAATAAATATTATTTAAAAAAAATACTAACTGATAAACCACTTAGCCTGTCATCAGCCTTCTGTGCTTCAATGAAAAGGTCAGGGGGTGTATACCTCTAGAAAATCTGAGTTCACTTTAATAATAATTTCTCACACCACTCATAATTGTGGGGTTAACGCAAGAAATGCAAACTAAAGGATGAATTCCTCAATGCCACAATAAATTAATCCACAAGAAACCAGTTATTATCGGCATTGTTTGTTGATCTAAAATAATGATATGCTCTGGGGTGCATGAGAATTGCTCCCAAGCTAAAATTATATATTATAAAAATAATTCCGGATTCCCATAAACAGATCTCTAACACCAGACGGGTGTGAATACAGGAGAGGTGAGGAAATGGTGTAAAAAATGGTAACCAGGTATAGTCCATTTATTGTTCAGTTTGGAAACAAAATTTCCATCACAAATGCACCAGAGTTTCAGCTGATATGCTTCCAAAATGTTATTAAAAGGGCAAAAACTGTGTATTTTTAGTAAGCTCATATTTTTTGTTTTAATTGCAGTAATTTTACATATGGATTTTGTTTTGATATGTATAAATACTATTGTTATTATTTTCTTTTTATATAATTTATTGAAGAATTAGTCATACAGATATATAGTGTGAGTGACAGGAGGAACTCTGTGTAAGTACAAAATTAATTAGAATAAAATAAAATATACTGATACAAGTGTAAGTGTAAATATATATAGAGAGAGAGTGAGAGAAAAAAAAATACATGGGCACATAGATTATCCTCCCTTCTTCTTACCCCTGATTTTATTTATATATTAATTCTTTAGGCAGACTTGTTAAAAGAGCTGAGAATCTTCACATTCAAAATAAATTGACTTGTCCAAAAATCATGTAAAAATCTAATTCCAATTTTATATGCACGTGACTGGATAATTGAAATTAATATTTACACGATTTATTATTTAAAGATTCTTGACTCCTTTTCTCAGCCCAATTGCATCCTGAGGCCGCGTACACACGATCGAATTTGTCTGCTAAAACTGGTCCGACGGACCAGTTTAGCGGACAAATTCAATCGTGTGTATGGGCTAGCGGACATGTCTGACCGGCGGACAAATTTTAAAACATGCTTTAAAATTTGTCCGCCGGGGACATGTCCGTCGCATATGTCAGCTGGTGAGTACACTCACCAGCGGACATATCTTCCCGCACATGCGTCGGATGGATTCGTCGCATGCGCGGAAGTATTTTTCTTCCTGGTGCGGTGACGTGGCAGCGTCAACGTCACCACCACGTCACCGCGCTGTCTGCTGGCGGAGATTTTGATCCGATGGTGTATACACACCACCGGACGAAAATCCCGAGGAGACATGTCCGATGAAAACGGTCCGCGGACCGTTTTCATCGGACATGTCCCTCCATGTGTACGCGGCCTTAGAGATTAAAATCTCATTCGTGTTTCTGTGGTCTTGAAAATCAGCACTATGCATTTATTGTTTTATTGTTCAACAATAAAATAAGGAGCAAAAAGAATGTTTAAATGTAACATTGAGAATATTTTTAGACATGCTTCTAAAAAGTAGATAGATTCAGACACCCCAAAGTGCTTCGATTTGTGAACTTTCGCTGGTCACTAAGAATTAGCAAAATTGACAAAATTACATCATTTGGGCAAAATACATTAGAGTTCATGGAGAAAATAAATATAGATTGTTTTATGGTGTTTTTTTAACGATCCACTGGGTTTTTAAATGGCACCTGAGGGTTATGGAAGGTTCTTCAAACTTGGACTTGTGCTTGTGCCAAAAGCCTCCCCTGATTACCGTACATACTCGAGTATAAGCCAAGTTTTTCAGCACATTTTTGTGCTGAAAATGCCCTCCTCGGGTTATACTCGAGTCTCCTTTTTGCGCCTGATCCCAGACTTTAAGGCACACATGGCACACATATAGCCCCACTCTTCCTCTACAAGTGTGCAAAGTTTTTTGTCCGGGGGACCTACGGCACGGGAGCACCGATTTTGAGCAACCCTTCCATAGACTCCCATGTTAAACAGTAATTTCTCCTGTAACTTTGGGGCCCCGGTATGTATATCTCCTGGACAAAAAACTTGACACACATGTAGCCCCAGTTCTCCTCTACAAGTGGGAAAAGTTTGCTGTCTGGGGGACCTACGGCCGGGGAGCACAGATTTTTTAAAGCCAGGCACCCCTTATTTAAACTCCCATGTCAAACACAAGTCTAGTCATGGACACAGTGAGGCATGGACACAGTGATGCATAGACACAGTGAGGCATGGGCACAGTGAGGCATGGGCACAGTGAGGCACAGTGAGGCATGGGCATAGTGAGGCATGGGCACAGTGAGGCATGCAGATGGACACCCTAGGCTTATACTTGAGTCAATACATTTTCCCTATTTTTTTGTGGTAAAATTAGGTGCCTCGGCTTATATTCGGGTTGGCTTATACTTTCGTATATACGGTAGTCTCGTTATTTTCATCTTTTGACAAAAAGAAAAAAACTGACAAAAAAAAAAAAAGTAAGAACATAACATAAGAACAATTAAATAGACAAAACTACCCAAAATGCAAAAACAAAGTGAAAAAATAAAAATAAAACTCAGAATCAAGTAAATTTTGCATAAGTAGCTCAATGAGTAAAAAAAAGGTTTACATTTATAAATCATGGCTAATGACATTTACTAGCATTACAATTTAAACCTTTAGGCCCTGTACACACGATCTGTTTGTCTAATAAAAAACGCAACGTTTTCATTGGACAAACCGATCATGTGTGGGCCCCATCGGTTTTTTTCCCATTGGTGAAAAAAAAAATAGAACCTGTTTTAAATTTTTCTTATTGTTAACAAACCGACAGAAAAAAAACGATCGTCTGTGGGGAAATTCATCGGTCAAAAATCCACGCATGCTCAGAATCAAGTCGACGCATGCTCAGAGGCATTGAACTTAATTTTTCTCAGCACGTCGTCGTGTTTTACATTCTGACACGATCAGATTTTTTGGCTGATGGTGTGTAGGCAAGACTGATGAAAGCCAGCTTCATTGGATAGCTGATGAAAAAATTAGATTAGATTACATCAGATATCCATAGGAATCTTCTAAATTAAAAAAAATCAAGTACATTTTACCCAATTAGCTTAAAGTGGAGTTTCCATCCCAATTTTTTTTTTTCATTATTGTGCTCATTAGACCTAAAAAAAAAATATATATATATTTTTTACTCATCTGGAAATGCCTGTTGCTATGCGGTCCCACAAAATCTGCCCTTGGAATCACCTTGGATTCTGACATCATCTCCCTCTAATGCTCCTGGGAAATGTGTGTCATCACTTCCCAGGATGCAGTGCGCTACTCAATTATCACTCCCCATCCAAGACTTCCAGGAAGTAAGTGCTTGTGGGCTTCAAAATGTCCACAAGCAAAATGACAACGGTGTAGACATAGTTTTATTAACTATCTTTTTTGAATAACTATGCGGAGCGGTGGCGGATTGTAAAATAGTAAGTGACCGGATTTATATTATAAAAAAGCAAGATGAAAGGACATACATTTAAAGAATGCTGATTGTGTTTGGAACTCCGCTTTAATAAGTGAAGCATTAAAAGGTAAAGTTTTTGAAAACAAAATACAGTAAAAAATGTAATAAGAAAAATATAAGAACAGGAATAAACAAACTATTTAAAAAAAATAAAATAAAGATAAACAAAAATACCCCCCCCCCCCAAAAAAAAAACCTTCTAAAAATAAATAAAAATCAAGTACATTTTGCCTAAGTAGTTTAATAAGTGAAGCATTGAAAGGTAAAGTTTTTGAAAAAAAAAATACAGTTTTAGACAAGAATAAAAAAAATGACTAAAAAAAAATGAAATAATAAAAATGTAAGAATAAAAATAAATAAACTAAACTACCCAAAAAAAACCTTCTAAAAAAAAAAAAAAAAAAAAAAAAAGGAAATTTTTAATAAGAAGCTCAAGTAAGGGGCAAATTAATAAAGCATAGAATGTGAAAGTTACCAAGTATTGAAATTGAAAGCTTTTAATACAAGGAATGCATTGAGGTAAAACATGTTTAGGCTTTAGAACCACTTTCAGGGCCTGCAAATAAAATCTTTCTTATTATGAATTTGCAGACTTTGGCCTGAATGGGTACAGTTTTGGGAAAATTCACAGCAGCGGTTGAATTTTGGCACCCACCATTGATGTCCTGTGCACCCTTGCCCAGCAGACATACAACAGCCAATAATTGGGGGGAGATACTGGATAACCCAGTCATGACACCACCAAAAAGAAAAAAACTGATCGTAAAAAATAAAATAAAAAATGTAAGAACAGAAAATTAAATAAACTAAACTACCCAAAATGCAAAAAACACTTCTAAATAAAGAATAAAAATTGAAAATTGAAATTGAGAACATTCAAAATGAAAATACATACACTAGAAAAATACACCTGCAGTAAATATTTTGGTGAATGTCACATTTGGTGCTTCATAGACATACCCTTAGGGCCAGATCCATAGAGAGAGTACGCCGGTGTATCTACTGATACACTGCCGTACTTTCAAATTACCCGCATTGTATCTTTAGTTTGAATCCTCAAACCAAGATATGACGGCATCTGGGTTCGATCCGACAGGCATACGTCTTCTTTCGCCTTCGGATCGTAGATGCAATACTTCGGCGTCCGCTGGGTGGAGTTCTCCTTGTTTCCCGCATCGAGCATGCAAATTAGCTATTTCTGACGATCCAAGAACGTACGCACGGCCGTCGCATTCTCTTACGGCGCCTCTAGACGGCTTTTTCCGGCGTATAGTTAAAGATGCTTTTTTGCAGCTTATAGTTAGACCTGCCATGTTAATTATGGCCGTCGTTCCCGCGTCTAAATTAGATTTTTTTTTTTTGTGTAAGTCGTCCGTGAATAGGAATGTACGTAATTCACGCTAGTAAAAAAAATAATGTTGTTGCGACGTAATTTAGCGCAATGCACGGCGGGAAATTTCTGAACGGAGCATGCGCAGTTCGATCGGCGCGGGGACGTGCTTCATTTAAATGAAACACGCCCCCTACCCGCCCAACTTGAATTCCGCGCCATTACGCCGCTTGAGATACACAACGCCGCCGTAAATTACAGCGCAAAATCTTTATGGATTCGAACTAAAGCCAGGTAAGGTACGGCGGCGTACCTTACCTGGCTTTCCACAAGGGCCATCCACCTAAATTATAACATTATAGCCGGACAGGGCAGTACATGCCATGGCCACAATGCTTTGATTTGCACCCACAGCAATTTTAACTCGGCCTGCAGTGTTTGACAGCCAATGAGGTCAATGGTTGCTCACTGCAACCATGGGCCAAATGCACGGTTCATGCTCTGGTGTAATTTATTTTTTAAAACAAGACTCCCATTGAGAATAAAAAAAGTCAGATGTTCAGGAGGTTCCAGGATCACCACCTAAATGTCTGTTGGCTATTGCAATACTGCCCCCCCCCCCCCCATCCAGCTCAGCTTTTCCGAAGGTGGTAGGCACTGCCCTCTGGGTGAAGGAGTCCTTAATACAAGAAATAACATTGCTAACATTGTTCTCCTTCTCTTCTAAAAATGATAGCTGTCTGGATATCATGAGGATCCAATGTCTTTGAACATATATGTTGATTAAAGCTCTTTACCTCATTCTAACTTCACTTGCTGCATCCTTGTTCTTTGTTCATGACTGAACAGGTAATGATGGTAAGGTCAACAAGATAATTAGGGTTTTTTCTGTTGCAATAACATATATATTTCTCTTAGGTTTCCTAAAGGGGAGGTAAACCCTCCTGTTTTTTCACCTTAATGCAAAGTATGCATTAAGGTGAAAAAACACCTGCCAGTGAACGGCCCCCCAGCACCTCCCCCCCATTTTACTCACCTAAACCATGGAATTTCCCATGGCGGGGACATACTGTCCCTCTGCCCGGGGTTCTTGGCTCTTGATTGTATAGATTCACTATAAAATCCAATCAAATGTAAATCAAATCCAATGACACGTGCACCGGGGGGATGGGCCGAGTCCTACATTCGGTGTCTATGGATGCCGAATAATGGACTCGGGAGTGTTCCCGCAAGGTAACCCCCCAGGAGAGCGCTTTTCCTAGGGGGTTATATGATGCAGGGAGGAGCCGTGAGAGCAGCCGAGGGACCCCAGAAGACGGTGTTCGGGGCCACTCTATACAAAATGAACTACACAGTGGAGGTTAGTATGAAGCTTTAGAATCACTTAGAACAAAATCTATATCCATATTATCCAACATTTGGATTCAATTTTTTTTATGTAGAAAGAGCTCAACGGCTATGGAAAACAACACACAGGTGACAATGTTTGTATTTTCTGGACTAACCGATATTGATAAACTAATCCCGTTCCTCTTCATTTTTTTCTTGATGGTGTACCTTGTGACCATACTCGGAAACATGGGTTTAGTTATTCTGGTACTTTTTGCCTCCAACCTCAACAGTCCAATGTATTACTTCTTGAGTTGCCTCTCGGTGGTTGACCTCTTCTACTCTACAGCTATCACTCCTAAAACATTATCTGACCTTACATCCCTCAGGAAGACCATATCGTTTAATGGTTGTGCCACCCAATTTTTCTTTTTTGCTAGTCTAGCAGGAACTGAGGTTCTCCTACTCTCCACTATGTCGTATGATCGCTATGTTGCTATCTGCCACCCTCTTCACTATGTTTCCATCATGACCAAAAGCAACTGTTTCTCTCTTGTCAGTCTTTCCTTCTCCATGGGTTTCTTTCAGTCAGCTGTACAGACCAGCTGCTTGTTCAGTCTCCAGTACTGTGGCTCCAATCTTATAGAACATTTCTACTGTGACGTCCCTCCCATACTCCAATTGTCTTGTTCCAAAACACTTCTTTGCAACGTGTTAACTATTCTCTCTGTTGGTTCTTATTGTCTTTCTTCATTCTTAACAATCCTGGTCTCTTATGTTTTAATCTTTACTACCATATTACGTATACAATCTTCTGAAGGAAGACAGAAAGCTTTCAGCACTTGCTTTTCCCATTTCATGTGTGCTAGCGTCTTCTTTGTTTCAGTTTTTATTACTTATTTGCGCTCACCATCCAGTGCCTTGAACCAAAGAGACAAAGTGGCCTCTGTCTTTTATTCTGTAATGACCCCAATGTTGAACCCTCTTATCTACAGCTTGAGGAACCAAGAGGTGAAAAAGGCCATCATTCAAGCAGTGCATAATATTTTAACCTGTAATTAGAATTTTATAAATGTTTAAAGTTAAAATATATATATATATATATATTTTAGTTTTATAAGGCATGGGAAAAGGTTAGAACCCATGCCAGATTTTTATTTTTCTCTGTGTCGCCTGGAGAGAATAACCCTGGGTTCTGGAAACCAATGTCACCATGACAGAAATTGATAAGAAATTAAAATGTTTACAGTTGTCGCTAAAACAGGAGGTTCAAATGAAAACCGACTGTCAGTGATTCTCAAACTGTGTGCCGTGAGAAAGTTTCAGGTGTGCCGTGGGAGTTTTGAAAAATATTTAAAATTGCTAGCGTTTTGAAACCTTTGAACATATCGAAAAATGTATTGGTAAATTAATGTGGCAAAAGTAAACATTTTAATGTTTAATTTTTAATGTTCAATATGTTTTTATTATTATTCAAGTAATATTACAATGTCTTAGAAAGTACATTCAATGAGTAAAAAAGCTTATAAATGAGAAATTAAGGGAGAAATCTCTGCAACTAAACCTCTGTTTTAATTACACACAGTTAGACAGTTTAATTTGGTTTGTGCTTCTTGGTTTGGTATTTTTGAGCCAGGTCATTATGGATTTTTTTTTTCCATATATATATACTTAATCGCATGTCGCTAATCGCATCTCATTTAAAGTCCCAACCCTCCATTTTTACACCCTTACAGGGATGGAGGCCTGTGGTGGTGCATACCACATGCCTCATACAAAGTCCCAACCCCTCTTTATTTTTCTAATATTAGCCAGGCATGGAGATGCGATTTTCAGGAGTTTAACAGAGTGCCTCCACAGATCTACCACCAACAGTTAATTTATGCATTGTCATTTTTTGACTAGCTGACCCAGGTTGATGTGGTCTGCACCTATTTTGGTGGTATTTTGGTTTGGCAGGCATGTATTGGTTTCACCCCTGTTTTTTTGTCCTTCCAGTGCTCTCATTTGCCAGACCAACTATAGATATGGGCAGGTCTAGTTTCCCATCTGCTCCCTGTCTATTAATTAGCACACCTGTGCTCCTCCTTTGGAGGCTATAAAAATCATAGTTAGGACTGCAGTTACACAGAGTGCCTTGACGCTTGGCCTGCAGCTTCCCAGGTATTTGCAAATCTCTGCAACTAAACCTCTGTTTTAATTACACACAGTTAGACAGTTTAATTTGGTTTGTGCTTCTTGGTTTGGTATTTTTGAGCCTGGTCATTATGGATTTTTTTATTTTTTTTCCATATATATACTTAATCGCATATCGCTAATCGCATCTCATTTAAAGTCCCAATCCTCCATTTTTACACCCTTACAGGGATGGAGGCCTGTGGTGGTGCATACCACATGCCTCATACAAAGTCCCAACCCCTCTTTATTTTTCTAAAAAAAAAAACATCAGAATGTCACTCCAAAAGGATATGCAAAATACAACACCCCAAAACATGAAACAAAGAGATTGTTATATAAAACATATTTGGTGGAAATATTGGTGAGGTTGACAAAACAAAATAACAAAGAAGGATTTAAGTCATTAGTGGCCAGATCATGAACTATGTTTCTGATTCGTTAGGGACTAAATACATCCTGACTAGCCACCTGAACATTTAATACTGGGAATGAGTATAGCACAGGGGAAAGGTATAATGTAAAAATCAAAGGAGGGGGAAGGGGGTGGGGAGTGGGAAAGGGGAAGGGGAGGGGGGGAAAGGGAGAGAAAGAAGAAGAGAAAAAAAGGGGGGAGGTTCCCCTTGTGCACCTTCCCATATATAATCACAGAATGGAAACATATGTACTATCAAGACATCCTGTGTTTATAAAAGAATCCGATAAAATTCAGAACCCTTCCCATCCCATTACCTGCCTCGTTTTTTAGGACTCTACAAACGATCTATAATAAGTATCTGTGGAACGGCAAAAAACCTAGATGCGCCCACGCAACACTGTTCAAACAAAAATTAGCAGGGGGTACAGGTTCCATAGACTTTAAAGACTACCATACGGCAGCCATCCTGGCTCAGCTGCCCTCCTGGTTCCAACCCCTCCTTACCTCACCGTGGGGGCAAATAGAAAACCTGTCACTCAACAAACCTAATTTAAAAAGCTGGCTACTAAGTACCCCCTTAGGCACCCATGTCCCAACATCCCTTCCTCCAACTATGAAAGTGTCGGTCCAAGCCCCTAATACAACACACTTCGATATTCCTCTGGACTCTCTCCAGTTCCTGTCACCGGACCTTACACTGACAAGGTGGTCCATCAATGGGATCCACCATATACAAGACTTGGTTCAGGACGGTCGTCCTAAAACTTTCTCTCAACTTCAAGCTGAATTCAAACTCCCAGACACTGAACACTTCACTTTTTTGTGAGTTCACCACTGCCTGTGTAACATACCTCTTCCCCACTACACTCTCCCCCCTATGACATGGAGTTACCTTACTGACCCCGCATCCACCATCAAGGGCATCTTCCACTTTTTCAACAACCTTTGCCACAAACGCACACAAACGCACCTTCTCCAAGCTACCCCCACACTACAAATGGGAATCTGACCTCACATGCACCTTCACTAGTGATGAGCGGAATACGCCATATTCGATTTTGCGATATTTCACGAATATATAGAAGAATATTCGCAAAATATTCGTTAATATCGAATATTCGTGATATTTTATAAAAAAAAATTTTGCGAAATTTCGCTAATGCGAATGCGAAATTTCGCTAATGCGAATGCGAAATTTCATCAACACGCGAAAACGGAGATCATTTCCTGGATTACTAAACTAATATGCACTAAACACTAACTCTACTTACACAAACTTATATGACTAAACTAAAGCTAATTTTTTTTTTTTTTATACACAAAACACAGAAGGGCAGAGAAAGTATTCGCGAATATTCGTAATACCAATATTCGCATTGCGAATATTCGGCAACATAAAAGGATCGCCTCAGCTACTCGGCCCAGGGTCTCTAATCATACCAGCAATGCTTTTAGACGTCGATGGAGATCACTAGGATGTGATCTGTTTTAAAAATAAATTTGAAAAAATACGAATATTCGCAATATCGAATATTCACCGAGATATTCGATTTATTCGCGAATACTCGAATATGCAATATTCGTAATGAATATTCGCAATGCGAATATTCGTGAGCAACACTAACCTTCACCGAGGTTCAATGGCAGGGTGCTTTTAGATCGGTTTATAAAGCCACCAAACCATCAGCCCTTTGGGAACTTACGCAGAAAATCTCACAGCGCTGGTACCTTACACCCACCAAACTGGCAACTTTTGGCATACAAAACTCCAGCGACTGCTGGAGATGCAAGGCCGCCAGAGGGGACTTGCTACACATTTTTTGGAAGTGCCCCAACGTTCAGAAATATTGGGACGACACCTTTAAGCTTATATCTGACGTTACCAGTGCCAGGATATTACCATCTCCTGCACTTGCAACTCTCAACCTAACCATAGATGACATTCCTTATCACCTAAGACACATAACCACTCACATACTGCTAGCAGCTAGGCTCACTTTAGTGAGGCACTGGAGGTCGGACTTGACCCTATCCATAGCCCAAATCATAGATCTAGTGGCATTACACTTTAGCTACGAGACCACAATGGCCGTCAGCAATGGTTATGCTACCATTACACAAACACACTGGCTGCCTTGGACCGTCTGGAAAAAAGCCACGAATGTTACATGATGTTGCGTCTCCATGACTCTTCTTACACTCTTTCTTGTCCGAGCAACACCTTCATCCTTCACTTTGACTCTCATTTCTTCCTCTTGAATATTTGTTATACAGTATTCCATCTGGGATACCCCCCCACTGTTATATGTTATTATGACCTGTATCTCCTCTCCACTCTTGTGCTCTACTGCTCCCATTTGGGGTGCCACATCAGGGGAGAGGACGAATGTGTTTGAACTACTTCTGTTGTTCTTTGCCTTATGCTTAATCTACTCGTTATTTGTTAGTGACGCAACCTGTTATGTGTTAATAGATCTCATACATAGGCGTGCGCACAGGGTGTGCCAGGTGTGCCCAGGCACAACCTAATCACCCTGTGCAGCACAGATTCCCCCTACTGCCCTGGCTCCAATTTTTCCCCCCGCAGCGCTGCCAGCTTCCCTCCTATATGCTGTTGCCAGGGCTGTCTTAATGAGAGGGCACACCTGGGCACTGCCCAGGGGCCCCTGTTTGTTTCCATAAAGCAGGTGGTTCCTGAGCCCACGCTGCCCCAAAATTGGGGGCCTCATGGTGGCACTGAGAGTGATAGATACACAGGGGAGGCCGTCTGTCTCCTACCTACTTGATGTCTGTTTACATGCACTGTCATCACTGTAGGGGGCCCCAGAGCATTACTTTGCCCAGGGGCCCATGATGCTATTAAGATGGCCCTGGCTGTTGCTGCTGTTTTAGGAGTGGAGAAGAGGCCAGTAAATATGTAATTTACCGGCCCCTTCCCTTTCTGAATGAACATTGTGAGTGATCGGTAGTGTGTGTTTGGGCTTTGATGTGCACACCCTAATGCAATAGGCTGCGCACACCTATGATCCCATAATGTTATTGCACGATGTACAATCCTTAATTGTACTCTGTACTACTTTTGAAACTCCAATTAAAAGTAATTGAAGAAAAAAAAAAAAGTATCCGATAATCCATAAACATTAAAGAGAGGAGAAAGGAAAAGAAAAAAGAAGAAAAAGAAGAAAAGAAAAAAGGAGGGTCAGCCAAAGTGTATCAGGAAGGAGATACATATCATATCCACGGATCCCATGTCGCATCAAATTTCTTGGTAGTTTTGCAAAGGATACAGGTGAGTCTATCATTACCCATGATCCAGTTAAGCTTATTCTTCACAGAGTCAAGAGGAAACATCAAATGCTTCCAATTAGACATGTGCATGAAATTGTAGATCGCACTAACTCTATATACATAGACCCAGTAAATAACAGGCGTATAGGTGGAACATCTTTGGTATATGACCTTAGTTAGTTGCCAACACCCCTGATGAACAAGGAAAAAGAGGAATCCCCCGGCGTGGGGCTTTAAAAGCAACAGTAGTAAAAGTAATACGTACAAAATGGTTTTATTTGTCAATTATATAGAAAAAACACACAATATAATAAATTTAAAAACAATGACATAAATAAAAAAGTTTAAACTGATCCATAGAGTAAGTGCAAGGCCCTACGCGTTTCGGGTATTCCCTTCTTCAGGGGCCGGGGTCTGTGTGGATTCGGGGTATATCTAATAAATTTACAAAAAAACAAAACACAAACATATTGTGGATAATGACTTACAGTACAAAAGACAGATGGCAGCGTAAATATCAAGTACAATTAGCAATGTCATACCAGTCACAACGTTTTCAACTTTGCAAAACACTATGGGCCAGATTCAGGTAGATGGTACCATCTTCAAATTGGGCGGGTACGGGGCGTGTATTATTTAAACTAAGCGCGATCCCGCGGCGAACGTACTGCGCATGTGTCGACTGTCAATGCATCCCAGTGCGCATGCTCCAAATTCTGTCAGTGAACGTCAATGACGTCAAATCCCCATTCATGGACGTTTTACGCAAGCGACGCAAAATTTTTTTTTCGACGCGATGACAACGGCTATACTTAACATAGGATATTCCAATAGGGGGCTGCTTTATCTTTACGCCGCGTATCTCTTACGGAAACGTCGGAAAGTCACTGCGTCGCGCCCGAATACGATCGTGATTAACATATTTTTTCGGCGTTAATCAGCGGGAACGCCCCTGCGCCATTTTTAAATTAAAGTTGCGATGCGATGGCGAAATTCAATTACGCCGCTCGCATCGGAACTCCAACCCGGCGTTTCTTGTTTTCTGGTTACAGAAAACAAAAACGTCGGCTTAAAGTGACAGTTAGGCTGGAGTATCACTGATACTCCAGCCTAACTCTACCTGAATCTGGCCCATAAAGGGCATCTCGACCATGGCACAGAAATTCCTAGGGATGGTAGAATGCAGGAATAAAGAGCTGGAGTCTCACATCTCACAAAGCAAACCCTGGGCCAAAACTGCCAAAGCGTGAAAATACTGGCACTTACTCTCCATTGACCCCAACTTGGGACCATTTGTCCCTAAGGAGCCTGCTATTACATACCGGCGGGTCTGTTCCCTTAGGGATTAACTGGTAGCCAATGAATTCAAAGGCAGCTTCAGAAAGGACCCCTGTAAAAGGAAAGGCACCTACACCTGTGGGGGATGTTCCATTTTCCGTTACTTTAATACCGATCGAGAGATCACTTTACCCAATGGTCGACCATATAGACCCAGACATTTCGCTAACTGTAAGACCCCTGGGGTAGTGTAAACAGGTAAATAACAGGCAAGACAACATTTTGGAGTTTTAAACGGCCGCGGCACCTTTATTGGTTTTAAATAAATAATAAATAAATAAATCTTTATTTAAATATCAATAATTGAAAATATAAATAAATATATAATTAAAACTTTCAAAACAAAATCTAAACCGGCTCAGTCATAGGACTCGAGCTATACTGAATAAATTGATAACCAAGCCCCCCCTTAATCCAAGGGTGACATAACCACATGATGGCGCCAGCGACAGGGTGGTGGGAGGGGGAGCTCTGAATCCTAAATGCCTCAGGGCTGCTGTGAGGGATCCTGTCACACAGGTGGCTTATATAACCTTCAGCCACCTGTGACTCACATTGTTCCCGCTCAAAGCCCCGTGCCAATAACTCTATCTCTTTTTTTTTTTTTTTAAATATGTAACAAAATTTCAGAACAAAACTTTAACATCCTATGGCGATCACAATCCCATGCTGCGGGCTTCTTATTGTACCCATTTCTCATTCGTTTTCGTCCAAATGCATTTTCGTCCGAATTTCATGTATTTTCGTTAATGTTTTAACAAATGAATACGAATGCACAGAATATAAAAAACGAATGATCCGACATATCAAATGCTTTATTTTTGTTTTCGTTGGTCAAATGTGCCTAACCTTAACTCTATTAGTCCAAGATTATTCTACATAGAGAGAAAAGATTTGACATTATAGAGAGAAAAGATTCAACATTATAGGGAGAAAAGATTTGACATAGAGAGAAAAGATTGCTGCTGGATTTGGGTGGGCGCCGTAAAATAAAAAAAATGATGATGATGAATGTTATTGGCTGATTGTAACCGAAGAGGAGGAGCAGTAAAATAGCTAGAACTAACTTGACAATTCAACATGAATGACGAAGATTCAACAAAGCAGTGAAAAACATACAAACATCAAATCTGTCATTGAAGGTTTATGGCGTCTGTTGATAGTTCTAAGAAGATTTGACGGAGCAGCTAAACTCTATGACGCCACAATCATACATTTCCGGTCAAATGCTCCGCCCATTTATAATTAATAAATATAATTATTACTAGTCATACAACATTAGAATTCTACTATAGCTTGTAGGCGGAACCTTCAACGGGAAATGTGTGATTGTGGCGTCGTACAGTTTCGCTGCTTCCTCTTTGAACATTCGACAGACACCATAAGTCTTCAGTGACAGATTCAACCTTAATTTATTCAGATTTTCGGACGAAAACGAAATTCTGAACCAAAATATTTCAGTGTTCACATGTCTACTTCCAATATTTAGCAATGGTTATTCTGGCAGCAAAAAATATATATTTTTTTTTTGGGACTCCCTCAGGATGTTTTGGGAAAAGTGCCACTTCCGGGGATTCACGGAAAATAATCCCTGTCACAGAGTATACCAGGTTAAATACATAATTCCAAAATCTAGTGATAGTTGGACATTGTCACCAAACATGATACATTGTGCCCACCTGGCCACACCATCTAAAAATGTTGCAAAACTTTAAAAAGTAACAAATATAAAAACAAAGGGCCAGATTCAGAGAGCCGTAAGTCCTGTCTAACTGGTGTTAGACAGGAGTACTTTCAAATTCCGCGTGCCGTATCACTAGTTTGAATCCTCAAACCATGATACGGCGGCGTTGGGCTTCGATCTGACAGGCTTCTGTCTTCGTACGCCTTCGGATGTACGCTGCAATCTTTTTGCGGCCGCTGGGTGGAGTTTGCGTCGTTTTCAGCGTCGGGGTATGCAAATGAGCTTTTTCCGGCGATCCACGAAGTTACGAGCGTCGTTCGCAATCGCGTACATCATTTTTTTGCTACGTAAAGTTAAACCAGCTATTAGCTGGTCTAACGTTACGCGGCCCATGTTAAGTATGGCCGTCGTTCCCACATCGACTTTCAATTATTTATTTTTTTTGCGGAAGTCGTCCGGGAATAGGAATGTCCGTAAATGACGCTACTCAAAAAAAAATGACGTAACGACGTGATTTCGCGCAATGCACAGCGGGAAATTTCTGAACGGAGCATGCGCAGTTCGATCGCCGCGGGAACGCGCCTAATTTAAATGCCTCACGCCCCCTAATCGCGTAGTTTGATTCCGCCGGGAGAAATACACTACGCCGCCATACCTTACGGGCCAAAATCTCTCTGAATTCCTCGTAGAGCCAGGTAAAGTACAGCGGCGTAGTGTATCTCTGATACTCTGCGGGAATCTAATTCTACCTGAATCTGGCCCAAAATCTCTGTCAGTCTGTCATTCATTGGTTCCTTTCGTAATGCAAGACTTGTGCAAGATCTCAGGGGGAACTCGATCACTCTAATTATGCGCCCGAACGAACACTAATGCCATCTATACAATTTATTAGCTTACTATGAAATGTATGGCTATGTATAACACTAATGACTGATATAGCTACTAATTTCGGTGTCATACAATTCTTTCTCTCCTTTCTCTTTTTTGTGGTTTTTGTGGTTTCTGTTATTTTTGGGTCAATATTTAATCCTTGATTATGTCTGTAACATTGTAAAGCTCCGTTCTGGCCTACCAACACTGGTTTTGCTATCTCCTAAACCTTATGCTGTTATATTATTAACAGCCACTAGAGGGTGACCATATCACTGGCGTTAGATACTATCAAATATACCTTCAAGTCAACAATATATTTAAAGCCTATATTTAGTCCCCCCCCCTTCTAGAGTGTTGCCCGACGCTATTTTGCTGCCTCGTGACTCCATCTACCTGGCAGCATTAGATGGCAATCCAGCTATCATATCGACTGCTGGCCGCCATTTTGCTCCTCTCTGTGCACATGCTCAGTGCGCACGAGGAGCCCTGGCGTCGGCGGACCTTGACGTGACACCTCATTCCGCCGTGCACATGCGCACACGGCGGACGCGCACTCACACATGGTCCAGGGATCCAGTCTCCCTGTCAGCCCATACCCTGCTCCTTAGCCGTGCGAGCACAGCAGCAAATCATTGCAGTGTGCATCGCTGATTGGTGAGGAAAGAGGTATATATTCACAGAAGGCAGAGCAGTCATTCAGGGTCCAGCTCCAGTCTGGACAACATGACTGCTTTCTGCTACTGATCTCCTTAGGCTGCGTACACACGATCAAATCTATCTGCTGGAAACGGTTGGCCTGACCGTCCCAGCAGACAGATCCGACCGTGTGTACGGGCGAGCCGACGGATTTGGCCACCCGACAGATTTCAAAGCATGCTTTGAAATCTGTCAGCTGGGAACCCGTCCACCCGTCATGTCTGCTGGTTAGTACGCTAACCAGCAGACATGTCTTCTCGCACACGCGCCGAATGGTTTCGACGCATGCGCGGAAGTGTTTTGTTTCCTGGTGCGGTGGCGTGGCGGCGTCAACGTCACCGCCACGTCACCGCGACGTCTGGCGGCGGGGATTTTGGTTTAATCGTGTGTACACGATCAAACCAATACGGCCCCAGCAGACAGATTTGTTCAAATCGTTCTGTCCGACCGATTTGAACAAATCTGTCTGCTCGTGTGTATGGGGCTTTAAGGTAACCACAACCATCCTTTATTCTTCTATACATGTTTAAATATAAACTTTCTCTTTTGCACCTAAATACTCTCTTACTGGGATTGCCATTTTTGGCGACTTTTTAACAATATAACTTATAATGGAATCAACCATTCATTTAATGCATCCTAATTCTAACTAGCATTTGTTACCAATGGGTGCCACCTAATGGTAATACCCAAACACTACACCCAACATTCTTTGATAAACCCATTTTGGGACTTATAGTTTCTATTTATTTTTGAGATAAAAAAACTAATAAGCAAACTAGTTTTAAGGAATATATTCTCAACTACTATAACAATACATCATTTTTATACTTTCACAGCTTTTTATCCAACTAAACTATCTTACCAACTAAGAACAAACTGGTAAGACATATATATTATATTTTATACAAAAAATATTTTCTTTTCCAACCTAGCATTATATCACTACATACTATTCTTACAGGGCCCATTGAGACTTGGCTCCAGCAGCACTCTTAACTGTGGGTGACCCAGGCTATACTCCAGAGGCTTCAACCATCGTCTGGGGAAATGTTTATATTGGTATACCAGTGTCTCTAGTTAAGAACGCAGTTTGTTTTTAACCACATGATCGGCATGACTCTCCCATGGTACAGCTTTTTCAGCTGTAAGAAATTTAAAAATTATTAATATATCCGTTACTACATTTTGAATGAATATTATATGATCTATATTGACTACCTATTATACATGTTAGGCCGCGTACACACGAGGGGATATGTCCGCTGAAAACGGTCCGATGGACCGTTTCAGCAGACATCTCCGCTCGTGTGTATGGGCTAGCGGACAGATTTGTCCACCCGACAGATTTCAAAGCAAGCTTTGAAATCTATCCGGTGGGGATCTGTCCGCCCGACATGTCTGCTGGTTAGTACACTTACCAGCAGACATGTCGTCCCCCACCGCCGCCGCGCCGCTGCCGAATGGATTCGGCGCATGCGCGGAAGTGTTTTACTTCCTGGTGCGGTGACGTGGCGGTGACGCGGCGGCGTCAACGTCACCGCCGCGTCACCGCGCCGTCCGGCGGCGGGGAATTTGATCCGATGGTGTGTACACGCCATCGGATCAAACTCCCGATCGGACATATCCGATGGAAATGGTCCGCGGACCGTTTTCATCGGATATGTCCGATCGTGTGTATGGGGCCTTATAGATTAACGGTTGATCCTTCGTCATACCCCTGAAGAAAGAGAGACATCTCTCAGAAACGTCGGGATAATTTGAAGTATCACAGTATATAGTATAAACCTGTCAATCTGTATGTGTTTGTTCAATGGTCTATGTCTACCCCAGATCATGTTTATGCTTTTATTGAATTCCCTTTATTTTTCTAAATAAGGGGGCGTGGCTGGCCAGCAATGGAGATGGCTGCTTAGTGCCTGAGCTTGTCTGCCAGGGAGAGAACCGGAACATTAGGAGCCCGTTTTGGAAGGCGATTTGCACCAATCCATCCTCCTGAGACCCAGAGGACACTTTCCAGCGATGTCCGGGAAGAGGAAGACCGAACACCACCCGCAGAAGCTGACAGCCTTCTTCCAGTATACAGGCCAGGTCAGTCAATATCAAAATGGCGCCGCCAACAACGCGGCGCTGGGGTCCCGATCGGACATTTACGATCCCACCCTGGGCACACAGGACTCCCTCTGCCCTCCTTCACCTCCCCCACCTAAAACGGGAGAAAACCCGATAATGGGAAGCCCGGCTAAAGCGCGGCTCCGCACCGACCGCATCCCGCCGCGGACGTCCCCGCAAATCGAGGCCCCGGCTTGCGGCCTACTCCCGACGAATCAGGCCCTGCACTCATCCATGGCCTCCTTCCCCACAACAGGCCAACCAGTGGTAGATACCACACTAAAGGACATGCTGCTATCCCTCCAGTCCTCCCTAATGACAGACCTGTCCTCAGTCTTCTCTAAGATCACCACAGACCTGCATGTGCTGGATGACAGAGTCACACACCTGGAAAACAGTATGGGGGATTGCACAACCACGGTGAATGAATTGGTGGACTCCTATGATGACATACAGACGGAACAGAAATGGATGAGGGCCAAGCTGCCCGATTTAGAGGACAGATCCAGGAGAAATAACCTGAAACTCAGGGGGGTCCCAGAATCCATACTGCCAGCTGACCTTCCCAAATATGCCAAAGAACTTTTGCATACAATACTGCCTGATGCCTCGCCTAGAGATCTTATAATTGTTCGGATCCTCCGCATAGCCAAGCCCTCGCACTTAGCTGCCTCGGTCCCGAGGGACGTCCTGATGAGAATTCACTTTTTTCACATCAAGGAGCAGCTACTCATGGCCGCCAGAGGAGGACCACCGCTACAACATCCATTCGAAGGGGTCCTGCTCTTCCCTGACCTTTCAAAACACATGCTACAACTTAGACGACAGCTTAGCCCAATTACCAAGGGCCTCCACAACAACAAGGTCCAGTACAAATGGCGATACCCGGCCACTCTACTTGTGATGAAGAACGGTTCCTCGCACGTGATCCAAGACCTGCAAAAGGGATTGCAACTACTTCATTCTTGGGGAATCCTTCCTGAAGTACCTCAAGACACTTCAGCTCCAAAAGCTCAACGCGGATCCAGAACCACTCGCCAATGCCCCGCTGCTCAGGAGGATGGTCAGGAGCAGATGGCCTGAAGATCCCGGGCACCCCTTTCTCTATCTACATAACAGATGCTCTCCCTGGCATCCAGCTTTATACCTGTTTTCTTTTTTTGTTGATTCTCTTTTTTACGAATTTAAGTTTTAAAGCATCAGCCTTGTGACACTCATTCCCCAAACCAGCGGTTTAGTTGGACACCTTGTCCCCTGCACTCCGCTTCCTGACTCTCTCGGTGGCTTCGCCATCGCGAACCGTATACATTGTTAATACCAGTTTACCTACCATTTTTTTTTTTTGCTTGTTTAGTCTCTATCATTTGAACTTTTGTTACAGCAAATCCGCCGCCTGCGCAGTGACCTGCACGATACAGATCTTCGATCGACGACTTCCTCAGTAGCATCTTCATCTCCCTCACGCAGAACAACTCACCCTGCTCTTCTAACTGTAAGTGACTCTCTATCCCAATCCCCGCCTGATCCTTGACCCTCAATGGCGACTACAATCTTATCTCTTAATGCAAACGGGCTAAACCACCTGGCAAAAAGACACTCACTATGGAAGACCGCTCTTAACCTCCAATGTGACATACTGTGTGTCCAAGAAACACACTTTACGCACACTGGTGCACCTACGTGTATCAACAGGCACTTTCCCCACATTTTTGCGGCACCCTTCTCCTCCAAAAAAAGAGGAGAGCTCATAGCCATCAGGGACACTGTCAAATTCCTCCTGCAACATGTTGTGATAGACCCGGATGGGAGATATATTGTTCTTATATGTACTGTGAATGATGTGAAATATACCCTGGTTAACATTTATGCTCCCAACGTCAAACAGATCAGTTTCCTCCGAAAAGTAATGAAAGTTGTGTACCCCATTAAGCAGGGACGCCTAGTGATCTGTGGAGATTTTAACCTAGTTCCGGAAATGTCCCTGGACTCCACCACTGCCTCAAAACGCAGGGAGTCCCCTCTAAAACAATTTATGACATCAAATGACCTGTTTGACGTTTGGAGGTGCTATCACGGCTCTGAACGTGACTACACGTACCTCTCTCCCCTTCACAAAACGTACTCGCGTATTTTTCTAAATAAACGTTACATAATCCAATAGACATGTGCACAACAACATTTTTCGTTTATTTCTGTTTAGTTTCTGTTCGTTTATCGTGATTCGTAACGAGTCGTAATTTCGTAAGACGTTAGTTATCGTATTCGTACTCTTTAGTATTTTCGTAACACTTTTTTTTTCTGTTTCCGTTTTTTTATGTTAGTTTATTTTTCGTTGATTCGAGATTAGTATTTTCGTTAAATGTTGTATTCTGCCTCGTTCGTATTTTTACAATGAATTTATTCGTTCATTCGTTTTTACGTTGGTTTATTTTTCGTTGTTTTGATATTCATATTTACATTATATTTTCCATCATGCCGCGTTTGTATTTTCGTAAGAAATAAATCTTCGTTGCTTTATGATCATTCGTATTTCCGTGTCTAATTTCATTTGATTGTAACAACTATCTTTTGTAGATTTTTTTGCATTCGTAATTCTGTTAAAATACATTTTACGTTTATTCGACACACTACTCGTGGTAATTTTGTAAAATATTGTAATTTACTGCGATTGACTTGACAGATCCACAAAACCGGTGCAACCTATCCAAACACACCCTGGACTCTGGATGGAATGCACTGCAGTCCAACACAGATAAAGACACAAGGTCAAGGAGCCACTAGGTAATAAGAAAGAAGCTCATTGGGGGAAGGAACAAACCTCTTTAGGGGAAGGGACAGCGCTGAGTGGCTATTGGTCACAGTACTAATGAAAGTGAATTTAAGTTATTTTGTATATTCGTTGTTTTCATTTCCGTTTTCCAAAGATTCGTAATTTATTTTTCGTTAGTTTTGCTTTTCGTTTTTTATTCTTTTCGTTCTTTGAATATTAGTAAGTTTGCATTTTCGTTTATTTTTCGTAATTATGATTTTTTTTTTTTTTGTGTTCGGCATTTTCGTTATTTCTATGTTTTCGTTTCTTTTTTCTTTCGTTGTGTTGTTCTTTTACATTTAGTAGTTTCGTATCTTCGTAGTTTTTCATATTCGTTCGGTTTGGAAATATCGTTATTCGTTATTGTTTGCGCTAAACCGTTCGTTTATTCGTAGGTTAACGAATCAACGAAAATAACGAATAATGACGGAAAACATATTCGTAACGAAAAAAATTGCACATGTCTATAATCCAATTCTCTCCTTTCCATATATGTTGGTCACCTTGAGAATTACAATAACTTTGTGCCTTTAAAGTCCAGTTAGGGGATTCAAATCTTTTTTCGATCACTCTAATTATATATTTCAGTCAACATTTCCCAAAAAGAGCCTGGATACATTTTGGATCTCAATGAAGAAGTCATATCCTGCAATCAGTTCAAAAGCAATCAAAGTGATTCTGCCATTTGTGTCTTCATGGTTTTGTGAGATTGGATTTTAAGCATTGTCTGAAATCAAATTGAAAAAGAGAGAGAGACTTCTTAAAATTGACGATAAAATTTGTGCTAGTTTTGTCGACTTTGGAGCCTCGCTTCAATCTGATTTGCTCTCGAAAACAGGCACATCCTTCACATTAAATTTAAAATGAAAAAATATATATGTAAATATAAATAAGTTCTTCACCACAAAAATTGTTAAATCTTTTCAGGTGTGCCGTAAACATTTTTAGATCTTTTTGGTGCGCCACAGGACAAAAAGTTTGAGAAGCACTGGTCCTGTGTATGTTTTTCGTTGAGAAAACTGTCGTGGATCTTGACGCGAAAAAAAGAGAACAAGTTCTCTTTTTCTCGTCGGGAGTCTCAATTTCCTCGTCGTGTTTCTCATCAGGCTGGTTTTCGACGAGAAACACATTCATGTGTATCCTAAGAAATCCGCGCATGCTCAGAATAAAGTATGAGACGGGAGCGCACCTTCGGTAAAAGTAGAGTTCGTAATGGAGATAGCACATTCATCACGCTGTAACAGACTGAAAAGCGCCAATCGTCTCTCACCAAACTTTTACTTCACACGCAGTAACATGAGATTAGCAAAAGCAGCCCCAAGGGTTGTGGCAGTGGAATGGAACTTCCCCTTTATAGTGCCGTCGTACATGTTGTACGTCACCGTTTTTGAGAACAACGAGATTTTGTCTTGACAGTGTGTACGCAAAGAAAGCTTGACAAGATTCTCGATAAGCCTGACAAGGAACTCATCGAGGAAAACGATGTTTCTTTTATGACGAGATTCTCGGTCGTGTGTACGAGGCCTATGTCTTTGGGATGGGAAGTAAAGAAATCTCCCCAACTAGACTGCTAGGAAATGAAAACTAAAATGTAAGAAATAAAAACTAAAATAAGCTTTAGATAAACATTTATGATTTTTTATTCTTTCTTTTAATTTTAGTAACACATTTCAGTGACAATTACAAGCTGCAAAAAGAGAAAGAGGATAAGATTGCCATTTTTTTCTGTTTCTGTTTTTTAGTTTGTTACATTTTGGAAGAGAGACATCTGCTGCGCCATCCAATTCCTGCATGGAAATAAACCTCATGTAAAAAAAAAATATTTTGAATAAACGTTCTTAAAACTCTCTTCTTGGCCTCTAAATCTCTACAATATGAAAATAAAAAGATAGCATAAATTAAAAACAAAAATGCTGCTCGGAATCTGCCACTCTGGGGTCACTAAGACCAAGAAATGTCCACTTGATTCTATTGCAAAGGTGACAACATAAAGCATTTGGGCAAAGTGAGGGTCGATTTTTTATTTTTTTTATTTTTACAGCTCCAGGTGGCGGCTTGACCATCTAGCCACTGTACAATATTTGTGATCATTTTAATTAGGGTTGTCCCGATACCACTTTTTTAGGACCGAGTACAAGTACCGATACTTTTTTTCATGTACCCGCCGATAACGAATACCGATACTTTTTTTAAATGTGTCCCCAAATGCAGCCATGTCCCCCCACAGATGCAGCCATGTCCCCCCACAGATGCAGCCATGTCCCCCACAGATATTGCAGCCATGTCCCCCCACAGATATTACAACCATGTCCCCCCCACATATTGCAGCCATGTCCCCCCCACATATTGCAGCCATGTCCCCCCCCACATATTGCAGCCATGTCCCCCCCACATATTGCAGCCATGTCCCCCCACATATTGCAGCCATGTTCTGTCCCCCCACATATTGCAGCCATGTCCTGTGCCCCCACACATTGCAGCCATGTCCTGTCCCCCCACACATTGCAGCCATGTCCTGTCCCCCCACACATTGCAGCCATGTCCTGTGTCCCCACATATTGCAGCCATGTCCTGTGCCCCCACACATTGCAGCCATGTCCTGTGCCCCCACACATTGCAGCCATGTCCTGTGCCCCCACACATTGCAGCCATGTTCTGTGCCCCCACACATTGGAGCCATGTCCTGTGCCCCCACACATTGCAGCCATGTTCTGTGCCCCCACACATTGCAGCCATGTCCTGTGCCCCCACACATTGCAGCCATGTCCTGTCCCCCCACACATTGCAGCCATGTCCTGTCCCCCCACACATTGCAGCCATGTCCTGTGCCCCCACATATTGCAGCCATGTCCTGTGCCCCCACACATTGCAGCCATGTCCTGTGCCCCCACACTTTGCAGCCATGTCCCTCATACCTGGCACCGCCACCGCTGCTGCCGGTGCAGTGTCATATTCTGCGGGTTAATCCCCGTGCAAAATACAGCGGGCATTACAAGCCACGCCATCTATAGACACTCCCCTTCTCTGGATTGGATGGATCCGTCCAATCGCGAGCAAGGGGGAGTGTCTATACACGGATCCGTGCATAGACACTCCCCCTTGCTCACGATTTGACAGATCCGTCCAATCCAGAGAAGGGGAGTGTCTATAGATGGCGTGGCGGGCATTACAAGTATACAAATGAAAACTTGTAATGCCCGCTGTATTGCACGGGGATTATCGCGGCGGTATGCGGCGGCGGCTTTGCGGCGGCGCGACTGCGGGGGGGGTCGGGGGGGAAAGTATTCTATTTAAGCATCGGGAGTATTTGCGCGAGTACAAGTACTCGCACAAATACTCTGCATCGGTCCCGATACCGATACGAGTATCGGTATTGGGACAACCCTAATTTTAATAATGACAACTGCACTTCTGGAACCACAGGAACATTTTTCTCAATCCTTTCTACAGCATCCTGTACTTACTTGGCCAGCAAACATTGCATTCCTGGGAGCAGTCACGTACCAGTAGGCTAGGCTTGCTTGGCTTGATTCTACACTAAGCGATACTTTCTGACCGCTTACCAACGTTACAGTACATTGTTTTTGATACAACGTTGGTTGATCTTTGTGATACGCAAGATACAATGCCTAAGAGACAGTCTCACACAGAATGTGCTTTGGGGCAAAAATGTGGGGTGTGTGAAAATATTGTATTAAATTAGCATCTAGCCATTTAACGCCATATAGGAGACCACAAGGATGGTGAGCTGTGACAATGCATGCATCAGTGACACAATCCCTGTTGTGTTCCTGCTGGAGCAGACTCTGCGTGGTATTATGGACATGGCACTTGAGGCAGAGCTTCCTCTCCTCTTAAGGCCCACTTTATTTAGACACCATTGTTCCTATGCCATAGAACACACAAGAGGGGAGTAAGGAGGAGGAGGAGGTTTCTTGCAGTTTTGGAGGCATTGAAGCAGAGGAAGACATACGTCAAACAGTAAGAGATGGTTTTTCATCCCCAGAACCCTTAGGAGTAGTACGTAGCTGGGAGGAGGCATTTCCAGATACTATAATCCTTAGTGACCCCGAGGAGTCTGCTTCTCATGCCTCCGCAAATTTGCAGTTTATGGGCTCCCTCATGCTTTAAAGCCAGGGAAAGGACCCAAGAATACGTAGCATAAAGGAGAAGTATCACTATCTGTTGGCAATCCTCCTTAACCACCATTTCAAGGGGAAAGTCTCAGAACGCATCCCATCCCCACAGAGAGTGCAGAAGATGAAATCTCTTGGGGACACCTTAAAGAGGATTTTATCTAATACTTTTCCCGACTCTGGTAGGTTAAAGTGTCATGGAAAACTTAGTTTTGAGGCTTCTGATGGTCAAGAGAGGAGCAGTGGAGAAGGCGGCTGCCTAAGTGATGCATTTCACAATTCTTTTAGTCCTCGCCGTCCAGGGCTGGCAGCTTCCAAATCCCATCGCCAGCATCTGCATCACATGGTGGATGATTAGGAGATTGGGAGCTTTCCAGTCAACGATCAACTGGCTTACTGAGTCATGAAAATAGACCACTGGGCAGAACTTGGCCAGTATGCAATGGAGCTGCTGGGCTGCCCTGCATCCAGCGTGCTTTCTGAATGGGCATTCAGTGCTGCTGGAGATTTGTTACTGATAATAGAACATGTTGGTCCACAGACAGGTGCTTATCATTTACATTTTTGACAGTAATTATTGCTTTTATCAAGAGTTCCTCTATAGGCTTACAATGTGAAGGTGCCACGAACACCCAAAGACCAATTTTTCCACACCTATTTGACAGGTATATTATTGCAATTTTTTATAGCAAGGCCAATTCTTGCTATCATCAAGAGTACCTCTATAGGGTTGCGGTGTGAAGGCACCACGGACACCCAAAGCCCAATATTTCCACACCTGTTACTTCTATCCAAAGTCTGTGGAAGAGACGCCAAAATATCCAAAATATAATCTTGTTCCCCGTGCACTACATTGTGGCCTCATCATACAGACTAGCTCCCCAAGCTGTTGCTTACAAAATAATGAAAGCTTGCAGGGAAAATGTCTTTTTTTTGGGCTTTATACATTCAATTATTGCTGCAGCAGCTTCTATGCACAGTACAGATGTGCCACGTTACAGGTAGATTAAGGGGACCCCCAAAAAACACTATATTAAAATATTTTTTTTATTTTTATGCTTTCACTTTAACCATCAATAAATTAGTGCCCATTTAAAAATGTTGTTTTTACAAATGTTTTTAAATTGATACAGTACCGGGACCTCCATAACCATTGTATGCCCAATTACTTGCATATAAGCTTTTAAAATTGTCACTTTTGACTTTTCACATTCACGTTTGGGACGCATAGACTTTAATGGAGTTTTTTATTTGGTTACAAACTTTCACAATCTTCGAAAGTTCTGGTGGGATCCGAACAGGAGGTCGTCCCTAGTAGCAAGAAAATTAAATCTTCAAAAGACTCAGTATGCCTCTTAGGAAATACTTTGTGGATTTTGCTTTCTAAAATGGGGTCATTTTGTGAGTGTTTTCACTGTCTTGGCACTTCAGGGCCACCATAAATGTAATAGAGAGTCAGGAACTTGGATGTTAATTGATGCCCCTGTAAACCCAAAAGTGCTCCTTGGATTTTGGATTGATGCCCCTGTAAACCCATAGGTACTCCTTGGAGTTTGGGCTCCTTTATGTAAAAATGCTCCAAAAAGGTCTCATGCAGAGTATAACCCCTCCATATTCTAAGCATGCCCTAAGTTAGAAATACCTTATGAATTTAAAACTTTATTTAAAAAAATACATTTTCAATTTTTTTGCATTGTTTTAAGCTCCTGAACCATCAACGGCTGCATTTGGTGTGATGTTAGGTAATAGGCAGTAGAGGCTAGACATACCCAACCTTTTAGCCATTCAAAGCAGGGGAGCCCAGGGAAGGCAGGGGAGCTACAGTTAGACACAATCTAATACCAGGATACAGACTAAAACAGACTAATGGTGGGAGGGACCGGATCTGAGCCCAAAAAAAAGCAATTCATCACACCATTTTTTTGTACATGGGGTTATTAGCTTTATGCAGTTAGTCCTTTATATACTTTGGTGCACTACAAGGATGGACATTTGTTTTTGTTTTTTTACAGCAGTCATATTTCCACAGCAATTCCTGACTGTCGTTTTGCACGTTTAAGAAGGGCAGAAGAACTAGGCAGCTTACACTTGCAAGAAAGGGAGATGCTAAAGAGTTCTTAAAATAAAAAATTGGGCAAATGGGAAGGAGTGACCGGATCTGAAACCAAATTAAGGGAATCCTTTTGTAACTCCCAAGTCCCCTTTGGAAGATTTGCACTTTATTACTTGTATGGGGAAACTTAAAATTTGAAATTTTCTTTTACTTTCTCTTTCCGTGATAATGGTAAACAAGACAAATAAAGAGGGTGAATCTCCTTAACTGGGGCACAGGAAGCACAAAAGCCAACATGTGTTTTAATCTCTCTCCACTCTATCCAAAACTAAAATTTAAAAAATGCCTTTAGTTGTACTTTAATGGGCCATTTGGTATTTTTGTCAACAGTCTTCTACGTGATCTTTCTATGTCATCTATGTATCTATGAAAAGTTTGGGTGTGTGTATACCTTTAGCACTTTAATAATTATTTCTCACACTGCTCATAATTGTGGGGAGTAACACATAAAACAAAAACTGAAGATTTAATTCCTCTGGAGTGAGCTTCGTCTGCCCATCCTCCTGAACTAGCCACCCTGCCTTAATCTTGCTCCCTGTACTTCATCCTCTCCTCCTGGGGGCTGATCCTACTTCCCCCCGGGTCCCTGAAGCCTTTCAGCCTGCAAAGCGCCATCCGCGGCCGCCATCGTTCTCCCCACCGGGCAGCCGTGCTAGGAAACACCGCGGCTTTGGCCTAGTCCGCGATACAGCGGCCAGCGGTGGCCACAGTAGCATTCCTCGTCCTGCACAGAACCCAGTCCCCCTGGCTACAACCTCCGGATTGCCACTAGAAGCCACCGCTGTGCCTGCTCGTTCTGCAGCTGTCCCCAGGTCAGTCCGCGGCTCCTGCCTAGCTCTCCTAACGGCAGCCATCTTGCTACACCCGGAGACACCAGTAAGCTCTCCCTGACTCCCTGCTTGCCTTGAGCCCAAGTTTTCCTCCTGGAGCTGCCTCCGGACCACCTACAGTCCTTCCTCCATTGCCTCCTTACCCTGCAGCTGCTCTCGGGACGGCCCACAGCTTTGGCCTGGTTCCCTGGAGTGTCAGCCTAGTCCACACCGACCATCTTGGTGTACCCGAGGTTCCTCCCGACCTCCCCTGTAACATGTCCTCAGGAAAGAAGGCCTCCGAGGCCGTTGACAAGCTGGCCAAGTATCGTCAGCTTGAGGAGGAGCAGCAGACCGGGGGTGGCGTGGACACCTCCTCAGGCGCGGAACAATCCGTGGCAGCCACCAACAAAGTCCTTGACGCTTTGCCCTATGCCAGAGCACACTCACCTCCAAAATTGAGGAGGTCAAAATTGATGTGTCCCCTATCCGGCAGGACCTCTCTACTCTGCGGGACCACGTGGCGGAGACGGAGACCCGTATTGGTAGAGCAGAAGACATCTTGTACCCCCTGCAACACACCACTGACGAGGTGTGTCGCCAGCTATAACAGATTAGTGCAAAACAGGACGACATGGAAAACCATCTCCGGAGATGTAATCTAAGTTTTATCGGCCTTCCCGAGACCGCTGAGGGTGCCGACCCGGCGAGCTTCCTTGAAAATCTCCTGACATCCACCTTTGGCCAGGATGCATTTTCGGTGATGTTTGCAGTTGAGCGGGCCCACCGGATTCCTGCCCGCCCTCCTCCCCAAGGAGCCCCACCGCGTACCCTAATAGCGAAATTTCTCAACTTCAAAGACCGCGACAAGTTCCTTCGCCTGACCAGAGAGAAGGAAAATATCCCCCACGTCAACACGCATGTGGCAGTCTTCCCAGACTTATCTAATGAGGTGCAATGGCAGCGGTCCAGGTTCCAGGGTGTTAAGCGGCGTCTCTGTGTCTTACACCTTAAATACGCTATGCTGTACCCTGCAAAGCTTTGCGTGGAGTGTGATGGCCGAACCCACTTCTTCGAGGACCCCCAGTCAGCATCTATTGATCAGAGGGACCATCAAGCTTAAGTATACTATGCTGCTTAAGAAAAAAGCAAAACTGCGCCAATAATTGTGTGCAAACACAACAAAACAAGTCCTTGTGTGTAGAAGGTATTAGTCCAATATAATGAAGCTTGAGACAGACAACACCCAGGTGCTTGTAAAATCCAGTGAACCACCACCACATGGACAGAGGCTTACCAAAAGGTAATGAAGTGTCAGCATAAAGTAAATTCTACAGCCGCTCAGTGATATGTAGAACAGGTCACAGATCATAGGCAGATAGCAGCAGGGTAAATCCAGGGACGAAGCCACGTAGAGAGTCCTCAATACCGGTATCAGTTTACATCAGCCCATCCATGGAACCAAGAAATGAAGGAACCACACATAGTGTAATACCATCAAAAAACAGTTTAATATCAAGTAAAAACCTACTTACAAACGAAGGTAATTTCAGTCATATTAAAGCAAATGCCGGCCAGCATGGAGAGGAGCCCTTCCTCGTAGCGTCGAACGCAGAGACGTCACTGCACGCGGTTTTCCTAACGCGTTTCGTCATAAAATGACGTTCTCAATGGGGATGTACTATGCTATGCTGCTTGCGAGCTGTGAGTACTTCTTTCTCCCTCCTGCTCGCCCACACTGCTGCCTGATCCCATTCTGATGTTTTGTCCCTCTGGCGGGTGTATTGATTGTGTGTACCCTCTGCCCCGGGGTGGGGGGGTGGACTCAGGGATCCTTATGGGCTCCACCGGACCTTGCAGCACGCCTGCCACCTCCGGATGACCTCACTGACTTGTGCTCCCCCATCATCCTCCCTTGTGTGGGCTGTTTGTGGAGAACAGTATATTGAACATTGAGACTTCCTACATTGCCTTATCTACCACCCTGATGGCAGGCGGGGCTCCCCTTGCACTGTCGTGCTCATGCTGCATGTTTTTGGCTTCTACACCCCACGCACTTCTCAGAGAAGAAGTCGCCCCCCTCGGATCTCTATGGACTTTCTCACCCCCCATTGTTTGTCTTTTTACCACAGGTATCTATGCTTCTTTGAAATTAAGTCCCTTGCCTCCAATGGGTTCTCCTCATTGGATGTCCCCCGTTTATACCTGGTTCTGGGATGCTATGTCCATGCCATGTTGGGGTGGCACTGGACTGGGTGGGAGGGGTAAAGTTAGTGGTAGTTTTTTCACCACCATGTTTACAACTGTTTATTTTTGTTGAAGGTATTATGTTATGGTCATGCATACGTTATCAATATTGGCTGCTAGTATGTTTTATGCTATCTGATGTGTCTATCTCTGCTCTGCTGGTCCTCGTCCAGTCGCGGTCTGTCATATGTACCCTATAACAATAAAGAGTGCAGCGCAAAAAAAATAATTAAATAAATATAAAATATAATAAACAATTAATAAGAATCAGAAAGTCCATATATAGTGCTCAAGTGTTTAAATGATCCAAAAATGGAAACAAACAAGTGCATAATCCGAAGAGTGATTTCCAGAAGAAACTTCCACCAAATAGCAGGAGTGGCCTCTCACCTTAACGCTTCGACCAACAATAGGTCACAGAGCATGAGATAGAGAACCTCCTGTTCTCAAAGGCACAGCATACAGATGCAGCAGCTCAACCTCAATATTGGCAGATTCCGGAGCCAAGTCAGGTAAAACAGGGCATAAAACAAAAAGAAAGGAGATCTAGTGCTCTCTGAAGCCAACTCGGTAAATTTATTAAAATAATAAAGACAGAAACTCACTGTAAAGGCACTCTGGAATGAGTGCAACAAACAAAAACATATCAGTAAGATAGACCAGCATGGATCTCACTTGGGTTGGTGATCGCGGGTGACGTCACACGTGGCCCCTCCCCCTCGTACGTCGTTACGTCCCTAAGGGCGGGACTTCATCAGCGTGGGGTATGGAAAAAGCAGTGTGTAGACATCCCGCTGTCTAGATTTAAATAGCCTGCGGCTGCCATGACAACCATGGCATCACAACAAAGCCCTATATGCTTGAATCCTCCTTGCAAAGCAGCAACTGCTGATGCAATAGACAGGTGCACCTGGCGCCGTAACGAGTGGAGAGCAAGGGCATAATAATATGAGGCTACAATATACCTAATTGAAAGTATGTAAATACATATAAAAGTACATATTGAAAATATTAAAATACTTAAAAACATTTATATTTATATTGACGTCAGCCGTGATCGCACACCCAGTACAATATTGTAAAAAATATATTTTTTACATAGAAGCTCCTTATCTAATAACCCTGTAGGACCATCACTAATAGTGACTCCAAAACCAGGGAGGAGAAACAATGGCCCAGATTCATGTACATCTGCGCATTATTGGACCGGCGTAGCGCACCGCCTTTACGTTAGACTTGCGCAATTTTGCCGCGTAATCACACTATTCTCGTAGCTTTTGCGCAGGAAATTGCGCATACGTAACGTTTTTCCAGAGGCGTAAGGAGGAGTAATACAAATTGGGAAGGACGTGGGCGTGTTACATTGAAATGAGCCGTGACCCCATGCAAATGAAGGGCCGGCCGGCTCGCGCATGCGCGCTTGAAGGAGACCATGGTCAGCTCCGCTGTGCGCATGCTCACAACTCGGGAGCGGCGCAATCAGTGAAATTGGAAATGGACTAGGGCAACTTTGTGAACTACGCAGACAGCATAAATAGACAGACACAAATGCACTTCCTTTGCAAAAGTACATCCCTTTGTATCCCTCCCTCTACAGCAAGGTGCTTTTGTTTGTTTGTGACGTGTCTTTGAGATATTTGGGGACTGTTTTGCAGAGTGATTTTTGTCTTTTATGTGTTTTCTTTGTTGTTATTTTGTTTAAATTATATTTTTGCTGGGCATTTTTTTTTTTTGCTCGTCATTTATTAATTTTTTTTGGTTCTGTTTGTGTATGATTTTGGAATGTGGGGGTGATATTCCTGCGGGAAAAGGGGTGTCACCCTCATTTGTGGTGGAGAAGTGATCCCCAGGTCTGTGTGAATGGTGTATGAATGTACAGTGACATAATTGTAGCCGTGGCATGGCGTTGCAGCTCACAAGTCCTGCATGGTGGACTGGTGCCAATCCAATGTGATGACGATGTGGTGTGTGTGTGCTAGGGACCACAGTGGTGTGCATGCATGCATTCTCATTGTGCCATGATTAATGTGTGTGTTTAACGTGCAAAGATGCATAATGTGAGCTGGCATGAGATGGGGTCATGAGATGGGGTACCAGTGCATATGCAGAGTCACCTTGAAGGGAAAAGACAGGAGGATGTTAGTCATGCATGTGCCACTTGTGAGGTGTGCATCACGGGAGGGGATAGTCATGCCTGCCACCCATGTCACTCACCAACCAGCCAGCTGTCCCCATACATGTTCTGTTCGAAATCTGTGGGGATGGGGCTCTGATTGTATATGTAGCTGTCATGGGTGTCATGGGTGGTGCCATGTGTTGGGCTGCTGATGTCCTCCTGCAAGGTTGTGGTAATTCCAGGATGGCATGAGGGGTGAATCTGAAGATGCGAGACACCTCAGAATCTCTCATGCCAAAGATGTCTATGCGTGTGTGATATATCAAGTGAATAGTGAGGGGCTTGTATCAGATAAGAATATTGTATTAGATTAGATTAAATTGTAAATTTTATATAAGCAAATAAAAAAATAAAAAAAAACATCTCCCGTGCCCTCCTTAGTGCCCTCCTCCGTGCCCTCATCCTTCTTTGTTCATCTAAAGTCAGTAGTATAGCTATGTGCGACGATGCCCCTGGCATGTTGGCATACAGATTGTTGAGCAACACGTGTGACTGCTGAGCTCCTCACTAACAGTGTTGCTTTATCTGACAAGTAGACTTTTTTTCTTTTTTTAGACCAGCTTTTATCAGCTCTAATTTTAGACAGGACATTTTGCTGTTGCGCACACTGCGTCGCCTGCGCTGCCCCAACGTTGTTTTGTGGATCCCCGTAAGTCCCTCATTAGCATATTTGACTAGCAAATCAATGGTGTGTCTATCGCACTTTTGCGCGGACGGATGCGCCAGTCTAACGAAATTACGCGGGACAAAAAAAAGACGATTTTTTGCGTATCTCGTTCTGGGGATGCCGCGCAACGAAACGCACGCGCACATTTAGACTTACGCACGCGCATCTCCTGTTGCGCAGGCGTAATCGCTCTGTAAATCTGGGCCAATGTCTCAAGGAAATAATAGACCATATTAGATAATCTAAAAGTCATAAAAAATATATAACATAAAAATATTAAAAATTATAATAAAATAAAATACAATACAAAATACAGATACCATAAAAAAGGAAATACAGATACCATAAAAAAGACATCATCTGTTGGAAATAAAACAATTAAGGTCAAACTCAACGTTAAGGCCAGCTGGCGAGGATACCTTGGTTTCATATATCCAGAAGGACTCACGCCGACTCAATTGGCGGATATAATGTCCCCCTTGCCAGTGTTTTGACACTTTTTCAATGCCCCAGAATTTTAACCCTTTAGGGTCTTTCTGATGACACTGCCTAAAATGTTTGGATACACTGTGATTTCTACTCCCCCTCCTTATATTACCAATGTGTTCCCCAACTCTCACATGTAATGCTCGTGACGTGCGACCAACATATTGCAAGCCGCACTCACATTCGAGCATATAAACTACGCCGATGGTATCACACGTAATCAACTGCTTGATAGGATATTCCACATGGGTCACATTAGAACAAAAAGTCTTCCTTTTCTTAATCTGCTGTTTAACATGCTTGCAGGTTGCACAACGACCACAAGCATAGAAACCTGTTAAGAAATCAAAAAGCTTGGGCTGGGCCACCACCGGTGGGTCAATAACACCAGGAGCAAGGCTGTCTCTCAAGGAGGGAGCCTTTCTGTAAATTAACTGAGGGCGGTCCGGGAGGGCTGGTCCCAGGACACCATCACCTTTCAAAATGGGCCAATGTTTCGCCACTATTTTTTCAAATTTCTTGTGCTGGATATTAAAATCCAGCACCATTTTGAAATTAGCTTGTTCTTTATCTACATTAGGAGGTTTGTCTGCTACGATGATACTCCTATCCAAGGCCCTTACTTTCTCTATCTCTTGCATAATTAAGGGGCGAGAATAACCTTTGGATATAAAACGAGTAGATAGTTCTTGTGACTGAACCAGATAATCCGACTCCAGGGTGCAATTCCGGCGAAGCCTCACAAACTGCCCTCGCGGGATATTGCACAGCCATAAACGATGATGGCAACTGGTTAAGGGGATATACCCGTTACGGTCCACTGTCTTAAAGTAATTTCTGGTAAGAAGCAAATTGTCTGACTTGAAAATCTCCAGGTCAAGGAAATTGATCTTATCATGGGAGACTGTCCAAGTCAAAACTATATTCTTAGTATTAGAATTAAGTTTATCCATAAATTGCTGCAATGAAGGCAAATCACCCTCCCAAACCATAATAAGGTCGTCAATATACCTACGGTAACACAGCAACTGAGATGGCCTGTCCTGGAATACCACGTCACGCTCCCAGTGGGTCATAAACAGGTTGGCCACACTGGGAGCAAAACGGGCTCCCATGGCAACTCCGCATTGTTGCAAAAAAAATTCCCTATTATACCAAAAATAATTACTTAACAAACAGAATTTAAGACTGTCCAACAGAAATTGCACATGATCATAAGTAAGGTCGGCAGACTCTAATGCCCAACTCACCGAAGTCAGAGCCGCTTCATGATCTATGATCGTATAAAGCGACCCGACGTCAGCAGTCACCAAGATCGTATTCGGAGTACAAGGGATGGTATCCAGAATCTGAATGATCTGCTTGGTGTCCCTAAGGTATGCCGGCAGTTTGCACACCAAGGGCTGCAGGAATACATCTAGATACTGTCCAAGCCGGGATGTTACAGAATCAATTCCATTCACTATGGGGCGACCCGGGGTCCATTCAGCATTTTTATGTAACTTTGGCAAAAAATTAATGATAGGGGTCCGACAATAAAACGGGTCCAGATACGCAGCCTCTTTACCAGTCAGAACCCCCTTATTTTTACCCTCCTCTACCAAAGAATGCAACTCGTTTTTATATTTGACCATAGGGTCACCCCGCAGAACCGAGTAAGTGTTACCATCACTAAGGAGTCTGCTCATCTCCTCATGATAATAGGCCTTGCTGAGCACTACAAGCCCACCCCCCTTATCAGCAGGGCGAATCACTATATCGTTCCGTTGCTCTAGTGATAAAATCCCTTGACGGATACACTGAGAGTCCCTAACTTTTTTAATGCGAAGACTCTCAAGATCCTTGCATACCATATTGCGAAATACATCAAGATGTCTGGTATCTGTAAATTGCGGATTAAAAGTGGATCTATTCCTCAGATTGGAATGACCAGGAGCAATCTGAGAGAAATTCCTCTCGATCGGTTTAGACAAAAAATATTTTTTCATGTTTAAACTCCTAGTATATTTCTGAATGCTGACAAAGGTCTGAAACGTATTTAGATTGCGAATCGGGGCAAATTTAAGACCCCTATCCAACACTCTTGTCTCATCATCACTCAAGGGGACTCCACTAAGGTTAAAAATACCGGCACCTATTAGGACCTTGGCCTTTTGGACTCTTCTACCACCTCTGACACCTCTTGATTTTTTCTCTTTAGGTTTGGTTGTCCCCTTGGTACCTGGTTTGAGAGAGGAGGACCATTCTCCCTCCAATCGCCCATCCAAGGGGGTGGGCACGGTGGAGGTACCCTCCAAGGGGTCCTCCCCTGCCCTAAAAAATGTTGGTTAGTGGGAGGAGGCCCTTCCCAATAGTTCTGTAAAGGTGCATAATAATTGTAAGTGGGCAGAGGTGGGGCCCCCCAGGGACGCCACCCCTCCCACCTCCCTGTCCATTTCCCCTATTAGGAACTGTCTGCCATGGAGGATTAGCCTGATACTCAGGTCCAGGGGATTGAGGAAGTCTACCAACTTGGTGTCCCCCTCTTCCTCTCATGTTTTTAAATGTATTCTTGCCCCTCCCCCTTGTGGGACCACCACCTCTAAGAAGAGGAGTAGATGGTCTCAGAGGGGTGTTAATTGTCACTCCATCCATGGAGCTATATCCAGACCCCAGATTACCTTGAGATAACACAGATGGAACTGGTTCAGAAACATCCATTGAAGCAGACTGAGTTTGGGCTGAAGATAGAGAGCTAAGGGATTGCCACTTATAAACATTAGGTACCCCAAAGTCATTCACATCACGCAAAAATTTCTTGCGCTTTTTATCCTGGGTCTCCTTATCCCATTTTTCAAGCTTAATTTGTACCCTATACCCGCCATGAGTTCCCTGAAATTTCTTACGTGGAATGTTAGGGGTCCGCGCAATAAGATCAAGCGCACAGCCGTTCTGACGTTTCTTAAGTCTCAGTGTGCTGACATCATTACACTAGTCGAGATCCATGTCACAGGCCACTTGCAATCCTCTCTTAAAAAGCCCTGGATAGGGTGGGCCTATCACGCCACTCATACCTCATATTCCAGAGGAGTATCAGTCCTTGTCGCTAAACGGGTGCCGTTTGATCTAGTGCTGGTCCAGACAGACCAGCAGGGCAGATACTGTATGTATTTATGCACGCTACTATTAACGGATCCCCTATCCTGCTACTAGCTTGTTATGTCCCCCCCCTACAACTCAGCTGTGATTAAGGAGGGCCTGGCCTTTATGGCACAATATCCCTCTATACCGGCAGTGTGGATGGGAGATTTAACATGACCCTCATCCCAGCTCTGGACCGAATGGGCACACTAGACCCCCCCTTGACCCATCCGACCCATACCAGACTACACCGCATACTGACTGACTTCGCCCTTGTTGATACTTGGCGCCACAAACATCCACACACCCAAGTTTTTTCATGCTTTTCAGCCAGTCACATTGACTTCATCATTATTTCAAAGTCCTTGACGCCTAAACTGGGAGAGGTGGGTTTTGCTCCGAGAGTACTCTCAGATCATGCCCCCTACTGGATCATGCTCAAGCTCCTAAAGGCCTCCCCTGCTCCCTCTTGGCGGCTGAACCCTTTTTGGCTGACCGCTCTACAGGACCAGGATGACATCCCGGCGTAGTTGCAGTACTATTTTGCAGCCAACGGGGATTCGGCCACACATGACATGGTGTGGGAGATGTTCAAGCTTCATACCCGTTCTCTGCTTTCCACACGTATTAATAGACTTAAACGATCGTTGAAAATCATTGTTCAGCAGGCTACTGATCACCTGCGGGAGCTGGAGGAGGCGTTCCATCGGGACCCCTCGTCCAGCACCGCTAATACTCTCAAAGTTCAAACGCGGCAGGTTTCTCAGTTGCATATCGAGAAGGCTAAACAACGCATATTTTTCTGTATTCAAAGGGTGTTTGAAAATGGGGAACGGTCGGGCAAATTTCTTGCATATCTTGCCCATCTAGATTCACATCCCCCAGTGGTGGTATCGTTGACCGACCAGCAGGGGAACAATGTCACTGACCCGCAACGAGTGGGGGAGGAGTTTGGAAGATTCTACCACGCACTCTACACTTCCCAAGTCACCCACACTCCCCAAGACACCAGGGACTATTTGGCGAGTGTTAAGTTCTCCTGATTGCCTAACGACCAACTTGACCTCTTGGAGGCCCCTATCACTAAGGAGGACATTTCTGACGCCATCTTCTGTTTAGCCACATCTAAGGCCCCGGGATCGAATGGCCTACCACTTGAATTCTATACCACCTACTCTGAAATTCTAACCCCTAAACTCCATGATCTATATAAATCCATATTTGACTCAGGAGTTCTAC
Source organism: Rana kukunoris (assembly GCA_029574335.1). Lineage (NCBI taxonomy): Eukaryota > Metazoa > Chordata > Amphibia > Anura > Ranidae > Rana > Rana kukunoris. The sequence goes on from CM056051.1 coordinate 533,477,558, forward strand.
CCCCATCTATTAGTGTTGCTCACGAATATTCGCATTGCGAATATTCGTTACGAATATTGCATATTCGAGTATTCCCGAATAAATCGAATATCGCGGTGAATATTCGCTATTGCGAATATTCGTATTTTTTCAAATTTATTTTTAAAACAGATCACATCCTAGTGATCTCCATCGACGTCTAAAAGCATTGCTGGTATGATTAGAGACCCTGGGCTGAGTAGCTGAGGCGATCCTTTTATGTTGCCGAATATTCGCAATGCAAATATTCGTATTACGAATATTCGCGAATACTTTCTCTGCCCTTCTGTGTTTTGTGTATAAAAAAAAAAAAAAAATAGCTTTAGTTTAGTCATATAAGTTTGTGAAAGTAGAGTTAGTGTTTAGTGCATATTAGTTTAGTAATCCAGGAAATGATCTCCGTTTTCGCGTGTTGACGAGAATTTCGCAATCAATTTCGCATTCGCATTAGCGAAATTTCGCATTCGCATTAGCGAAATTTCGCAAAAATTTTTATTTGATAAAATATCACGAATATTCGATATTAACGAATATTTCGCGAATATTCTTCTATATATTCGTGAAATATCACGAAATCGAATATGGCGTATTCCGCTCATCACTACCATCTATGAGAGAGGCCCAAATTGTGGTGATCCCTAAGTCTGGTAAGGACCCCAAATACCCGGAATCGTATAGACCTATTTCCCTACTACAGGTGGACATCAAAATCCTAGCTAAGATCCTAGCCTCCGGCCTCAACCAGGTCATTCTATCATTGATCCACCCCGATCAGACAGGATTCATGCCAGGAAAAAACACTGCTATGAATATTCGCCGCCTATTTAATGAACATTCAGGGGTCCCATGATGAAATCGCTCGAGGGTCGTGGTGGCTCTGGATGCCGCCAAGGCCTTTGACTCCGTGGAGTGGAACTACCTGTGGGAGTGCCTCTCGGGATTTGGATTTGGCCCCAACTTTATTCGCTGGGTTCAGCTCCTATATCAGTCCCCAAGGGCCAAGGTGTTTGTGAACGGTTGGCTCTCTGACCAATTCCCGTTAGAGAATGGGACCCAACAAGGCTGTCCCCTTTCCCATCTGTTGTACGCCTTGGCGGTGGAGCCACTGGCCATCCTGATTCGCGCAGACACTGGAATTCGAGGCCTCAAGTTAGGGAACATGGAAGAAAAGATTGGGATGTACGCCGACGACACGCTCCTGTACTTGGCGGACTCGGGTCCCTCTCTAGTTGCAGCTCTTCAAGCCATAGAACGTATGGGTGGGCACACGGATCTGAGTATTAATTGGTCTAAATCCCAGATCCTTCCGATCGACCATTTCCCCCCCTCGTTCACGTCCCCCCCTCTGGCCCTCCCAAGGGTCTTCTTGATCAAGTACCTTGGAGTGCAGGTCACCAGATCCCTCACAGACTATACACATTTAAACATTGAACCCCTACACACCCTAATCAAGACCAAGACACAGACATGGGCCAGACTACCCCTGGGCGTAATGGGATGCGTTAGCTTAGTCAAAATTATACTCCTCCCAAAGATACTCTATTTGGTGTGGCATGCTCCCCTATATATAACTTAAAAACTTTTCAGGATAATTGAATCTACTCTTAACTCGTTCATATGGGGCCACAACAGACACAAATTATCTTGGAGAGTTCTGAAGAACCCTGTGACATTGGGAGGAGTCGCTTTCCCAGATTTCCAGGATTACTACCTTGCCTCCCAATTGTCCCATTTCTATCATTTTAATAAAACGAAGCGATTGAGGTACCAGATATTGCTCTGTAAGCACCCTGGTGACCATGTCCACTCTCCACTTCAGTCGGTCCTCAGAGACCCTTTGACAGGACGTCCTCTTCAACACAAAGCAGGCATGCTGACACACCACCGGAGGGTATGGCAGACAGAACTACAGAAACTCGGGACCCCACAGGTCCACTCCCATACCCCATTTGGTTCAACACACTTCTCCCAGAATTATTGACTGTTCCGGACCCTGCGGTGTGGATACGCCACGGGATCCTGTATATACACCATATCATGACCGCTACGGGGCTTAAAACATTCCAAACCCTGAAGGTTCAATTTTCCTTCCCCAATTGCCTTCTTTTTAGGTACTTACAACTCCGACACGCTGTACAAACCCAGTTCACTGGTTCCAACCCATCTCTGGTGGTTTCCTCTATAGTAGACATAGTCACAGATACTGCACCAGCCAAACTGATCTCCACCTTATACTCCGCCATCCGTTTCCCTAGTACAACAGCTTTGGCTTATGCTGCCAAGACTAGGTGGGAGGTGGACGTTGGACTAATTGAGGATGAGGATTGGGATGACATTTTGGAGGGCGTGAAAAAAGTCTCCCCTAAACTGTCAGACCATCTCACACAATTGTACATAATACACAAGACATACCTGACCCCTCAGAGGATAGCCCGTTTAAAAACCCATGTACAATGCAGGGTGCCGCCTCTGTGACCACACCCCAGACTCCTTCTACCTGGGCCTGGTTATCCAAGCATACTGGATGCAGGTGATACGGTTCCTCCACGACGAGATGGGCTCTCCTGCTACTCTAGACCCAAAGATGTGCCTGCTCGGTCTTCTGCCGGAATTAGACGCTGACAAAAACCTGCGTACCTTTCTACATGAGATGCTCTTCTTGGCGAGAAAGGTGGTGGCCCATGTTTGGATGCAGGCCTTACCCCCCACAATTCAGTGCTGGAAAAAAGAGGTCAATGACGCCCTTCCATATAAAAAATTGATTTATGTCCATAGAGGGTGTCCGCTTAAGTATGAGAAGGTCTGGGGCAGATGGTTGACGGATGGTCAAACGTGTGCGTGATGTGTTCTTTCCCTCACTTCCCCCTCCCCTCCCCCTCCTTTTCCCTCTTTGTACCCGTTTTTTAGTGTGTGCTGGCTCCACCCCCGTTGGGATCATACTTTTTTGTCACTCAGATAATCCAATGTGTTTATGTATGTATTACCTTTCTTTTGGTCACAATGGTTTGTATTGATTCATGTACCGTGCATATACTCTTCAATAACATTCCAATTAAAAAGATTGAATTCCTCAATGCCACAATAAATGAATCCACAAGAAACCAGTTATTATCGGTCTTGTTTGTTGATGAAAATTAATGATATGCTCTGGGGTGGATGAGAATTGCTCCCAAGCTAAAATGATATATTATAAATATATTCTGGATTTCAATGAACAGATCTCTAACATCAGACAGTGTGAATACAAGAGAGGTGAGGAAATGGCACAGCAAATGGTAACCAGACATAGTTGATTTATTGTTCAGTTTGGCAACAAAATGTCCATTGTGATTCACCAGTTTCAGCTCCCACTATATCTTTCAAAATGTTATTAATGGGCAATTACAGTGTATTTTTAGAAAGCATATATATTCGGTTATAACTGAAGCATTTACCTAAAAGTAATTTTTGATATGTAATTTTTATTTTATTTTTTATTTTACGTATTAATACATTGAGATCATATTTGTGAAATTGAGTAAGACTCGGACTTGATTGGGCTTGGTAGATGTGGCATGGTGTGGTTGATGGTTGGAAGGGGACTTCTCAGAGGAATGTGTATGTTTGTTTAGGTCTGTTTTTTTGTTTTTTTTGCTTCCTTTTTGTGTATTTTTTCTGTTTTTGGGAAGATGCTTATTAGGAACACTCGACAACACAAAGAAATTATTATGGAAGATAAAGCAAAAATAATTATTATTTTGGATTGTGATATTCCTATTTGCTTGTTTGTCTCTTTTTTTCCTTTTCCTCGTCTAGCTGTCACTAATTATAGAGGAAGACTTCAAGTTATGTACTAGGAATAATCTAATCATAGAATAGATGTATGTGATTAAAGTGGATGTAAACCCATTTTTTTATGTCACAATGTAGAGAATACGATTTCCTATCATCTGTGCCCAGTCTTGCCACACAGAGTTAATCCAGCGCTGAGCAATCCTCTTTTTATTGTCTAGTGAAATAAAACAGACTTTCCTATAAAGACCAAAGTCCTTGCTTGAGTGACAGGTTATTTACATATCTCGTGCACTAGCATGCAGACATGCACAGCTTCTTGTCTATGTATATTCTGATGGCTGTTCACACTGAACTGTGGATCACCCCATATTTTGAAAACATTTAATCAAAACACAGGAAAGACAGCCAATCCTGCAAGAGCTGGAAGGGAGAGGAGGGTGTGAATTGTGCACTTTACAGAAGCTGTGCATGTCTGCAAGCTAGTGCACGAGATATGTAAATAACCTGTCACTCAGCAAGGACTTTGGCCTTTATCTGGAAGTCTTTTTTATTCCACTGAACAATAAAAAGAGGATTGCTCAGTGCTGGATTAACTCTGTGTGCCAAGACTGGGCACAGATGATAGGAAATCGTATTCTCTACATTGTGACATCAAAAATACCTAATAAAATTTGATTAAACAAAATACATGTTAATACATTAGGCCGACTTATTAAAGGAGCTGAGCATATTCACATTCAAAAAAATGAAAATATTCAATTAACTTATCCAATCATGTGAAAATTCAAATCCCTATTTTATCTGCACATGATTGGATAATTGAAATAAATATTCACACAATTTATTATGCAAAGATTCCCAACACTTTTAGTAAATCAGCCCGATTGCATCATTAAGCAGTCTTGTATCTGTGGTCTTGAAAATTATTATATTTTTTAATATTTTATATTATTATAATATTAATATTATTATAATTAAAATTATTATAATGTACTGTATGTATTGTTTTATAGTACATGTTCTTCGACAATAATTTTTTACACTCGAACTGGAAAAGAGAACAAAAAGAATGGTTAAAAGTAACAATGTGATTGGGAGGATATGTGGGCTTACCCTATGCAACGCCTGGTCTCCGTCATGGAAAGATTTATGCAATTTAAAATTCTTTATAGAGTCTACTTCACTCCCCAAAGGTTACATAAAATGTTTTCCATACACTAATCTAAATGCTGGCACTGTTTGGAACACCCTGCCATGTTTTTACACATGTTTTGTGACTGTCTGAGCATTAAAGTTTTTTGGACTGAAATTTCTTAGTGCATTTGTTAAGTTACTACCATTTTCGGTACCCGTATCCATTGATGTTTGTATGGGTATGGGTCTAGTTCATTTGCTAGCCACCTCCGGTGCCATGAGAATTTTGATAGCACTGTTATTGTTTTATGCTCGCAAGTCTATTCTCTTCAAATGATAATCTCCGCAGGCCCCTACTTTAGACTTCTGGAAGTCTATTGTTAATAAAATGGTGCCATTGCATATGAGGGGGTGCTGATAAGTATTGAGCCTTACCCAGAAAAAATTGAGCTAGGAAGCTATAACTGCCACACTATTCTAAATATTGCTCCAGGAAATCAATGCACTTGCAACATCTGTCCTGCAGCTTCTTAAGCCCCTGCAAATACAATTCTTCCAACTGCTGGTGTAACCACTCATTTGCAGCTCAGTATTTTATCATTTAGTTCATATATTTAATACTGTGTTTGGTTTATTACTATATATCGCTGCACACCGTTTTCTTTACTCAGCATTAGTTGCACTCTCAAATCATTGTCCCTTTTGGTGTTTTTTTGAGATTGGTGAACAAATGATAGTCAGAAGGAGCCAGGTTGGGCGAATAGGGTGGATGGGTCATTACTTGAAAGCCTAAGGAGGTCAGTTTTGCCATTGTTTCACCTGCAGTGTGTGACGAGGCGTTGTCTTGCAACCGTTTGTTTGTCAAAAGTTTTGGCATTCACTTTGCTGCAAGCTTTCTCATTTCCAAGTCGTTGTGGATAATGGCACCACCTCTCCCACATGATATTCCCAGATATGTATACTAATACTTTTGGCTGATATTCGGCAGCCCTCCGTGGTCCTGTCATGAATGGCTTTCACATTTACAGGCACAGCGACAGAAACAGGCCTTCTATTGGGTTTCTCACTTTCAACACCGAAATGGCCAGTTTTAAAATTGACAACCCAATGTTTAACTGTTGCATATGAAGGGCCATTGTTACCCATGGTTTGTGATATTTCATCATGGATCTGCTGCGCACCTTTCCCTTGGAGAAACAGGAACTTGATTATTATTTTTTTTACCACCTCAGCTTTCATCCAGAACTAGAGACCCGCTCATGGTTCCATTTCTTCAACGTCTCTATTAGCAATTTTGCATCATCTGTGGTATTTCTTTTAACCCCTTCCTTACCTGGCCATAGGGGAATGACGTTATGGTCATCCCCTCGCCGATGAGACTGGACGTTGCACAACGTCCTGTCTTCACGGCTTTCTAGGGCGCGTGCGCGCGCACCCGCGGCACCACTCGCGATCCCGCGCGCGTGCCCAACGGCTGCGATTGCCGCCGGGCACCCGCGATTTCCGGCAATCACGTCAGGAGTGTGGATCTGTGTGTGTAAACACACAGATCCACCTCCTGTCAGCGGTGAGGAGATCGATGTGTGTTCCCAGTACAGAGGAACACACATCGATCTCCTCCCCCTGTGAGTCCCCCTCCCCCTACAGTTAGAACATACTTTAGGACACATTTTAACCCCTTCAGCGCCCCCTAGTGTTAACCCCTTCCCTGCCAGTCACATTTACACAGTAATCAGTGCAGTTTTATAGCACTAATCGCTGTGTAAATGTGAATGGTCCCAAAAACGTGTCAAAAGTGTCCGATATGTCCGCCGCAACGTCACGGTCACAAAAAACAACGCAGATCGCCGCCATTACTAGTAAAAAAATAAAAATAAAAATGCCATAAATCTATCACCTATTTTGTAGACGCTATGACTTTTGCGCAAACCAATCAATATACGATTATTGCGTTTTTTTTTTTTTACCAAAAATACGTAGAATACGTATCGGTCTAAACTGAGGGGAAAAAAAAGTTTTTAAAAAAAAAATATTGTGATATGTATTAAATAAAAAGGAAAAAATATTGTGTTTTTTTTTTAAATTGTCGCTCTTCTTTTGTTTATAGCGCAAAAAATAAAAACCGCAGAGATGATCAAATACCACTAAAAGAAATCTCTATTTGTGTGGGGAAAAAAACATAATGATTTAATTTGGATACAGTGTTGCCTGACCGCGCAATTGTCATTCAAAGTGCAACAGCGCTGAAAACTAAAAATTGGTCTGGGCAGGAAGGGGGTGAAAATGCCCTGTATGGAAGGGGTTAAACTTTCTCTTTGTTGTGATCTTTTTTTTTTGGGGGGTAAATCTCAATACTTATCAGCACCACCTTGAAAATTCCCATATGAACCTTGAATATGCCCTAACAAAATCTCCAAGGTATCAGGGATATGGTTATCTCACCGTCAGTTCCCCCATGATTATCGCCTATCTGCTTCCCAGTATTTAACATAGGTAATTTCATTGTAATGTGGGTAATTGTTCTCCTGAATCCCACTTAGAGCCTACTAGCAGAACTGAGTAAGGTCAATTTGACTTTGGTTGCCAACTTCTTATGTTTTGTGTGCCTATATTTTATTTAAAAAAAGTCTTCCTCTTTTGTTTTGTTTCTGTGTTCCTAAGACTGGGTATGCTCAATTATCTTTGTTTTGTATATCTTAACTTTTTAAATGTAATAAATAGAATTTACAAAAAAAAAGTAACAATGTGAGGGTATTTTTAAACATGTATACAAAAAGTGGATCGATCCAGAAACCTTGACGTGCTTTGAATTTGTTTACTTTCATAGGTCAGTAAATTTTAGCAAGATTGACAGATTTTGCCTCCTTGAAAATTCAAACATTTCACCAAAATGTCATCATTTGGGCAAAATACAACAGAAAGTTAACGGGGAAGATGAAATTAGGTAGCTTTGCAATGTTCTTAAAGATCCACTGAGTTTTTAAATGGCTCATGAGGGTTATGGAGGCTACTTCAAAGTATTCTGGACTGTGCTTGTGCCAAAAAGTGCCCCTTGTTAGTCTCATTATGTTTCATCCTTTGACAAAAAGAAAAAATTGACAATGAAAAAAATGAAATAAAAAAATGAAGATCAGAAAATAAAATAAACAAAACTACCCAAAATGCAAAAAAAAACCTTCTAAACAAAATGTTAAGTTAGGCGGCAAATTTATAAAGCATGGACTATAACATTTACCAAGCACTGCAATGTAAAGTTTTAAACAAAAAGAAAAAACAGAGTAAAAAAAATGAAATGAAAAAATGTAAGAACAGAAAAGTAAATAAGCTAAATTACCCAAAATGCAAAAAACCCCTTCCAAATGAAAAAAAAATAAAGTACATTTTGCATATGTACCTCAATAAGTGACATAAAGGGGCAGATTTATAAAGCATGGAACCATGGAAGCATTTACCAAGAATTGACATTTAAAGCGCTTAACAAAAAGAAAAACAACTAAGAGTAAAGAAACGTTAGAACAGAGAATAAAATACACTAAACTACCCAAAATGCAAAAAACTCCTTCTAAATTAAAAAAGTAAATTTTGCCTAAGAAGCTTAATGAGTGAAATTAAGGGGTACATTTATAAAGCATGGCGTGTGACACTTACCAAGTATTAAAATGTAAAACATATACACCAGGAGGATACACCAGCAATGAATATTTGGTGAATATCACATTTGCTGCTTTATAAATATACCCCTAATTGTTTCAAATTGTACTGAAGTCACTAAACTTCAAATTTTTCTTCAAAAAAAAAAAGCTGTAGTAATGACAATATACAGAAAGAAAACCTTTAAGGCTGTTTCACACAGGTGGCCAGGAAGCAATAAAAACAGGTGGCTGAGCAGATGTCTTAGCACCTCCAGGGCCGCCCACCTAAATTCTAACGATATACCTGAACAGGGCAGTAAGCATGCCATGGCCATGATGCTTTGCTTTGCACCCACAGTAATTTTAGGTCTGCAGAGTTTGATAGTCAATGAGATCAATGGGAAGTCAATGGGAGCTCAATGCAACCAGAAGCCAAAAAGCTTGGTTTGTGGTCTGGTGCAATTTTTTAATACAAAATTCCTCTTGAGAATTAAAAAGACAGATATTCAGGAAGTGCCAGAATTACCTCCTAAATCAGTGGTTCTCAACCTGGGGGTCAAAATATGATTTGCCAGGGGTCACCGAATCCTGGGCTGGTCCTGAAGCTCTCCCAGCCTTTTTGCACCCACCCAGCTGGGCTGTTCCTAGAGGCCGCAGCGGCCCACTCAGTCTTTTCGCAGGCGTCCATTCAGTTCACGGCATGGCTGGGGGGCAAAGACTAGAGGACAGCTGACTGGTGAGGAATGTGAAGTGGGAGGGGCTGAAAGAGAACCTATCTCCTGATTTCGGCATAGGTGTCACAACTACGAGACACCACAAAGTTGAAAACACAGTGAAGCTGGAGACACAGTGAGTAACACTACCTGTGATTATAGTTGCCATTAAAGGACTCAGGTAGCGCTAAATGTCTGTGTGTCAGGGGCACCAATTACTTGTCTTGCCTTGGGTGCTGACAACACATGCTATGGAAATAATTTTACTGTTAGGGGTCCCCACAACTTGGGAACTTTTATTAAGGGGTCACGGCACTAGGAGGTTGAGAACCACTGTCCTAAATGATTGTCTGCCATTGCAATACCACCCAACTGAAAAGTCATCTAGCTCACCTTTCCAGAAAGTGTTAGGCACTGCCACTGGTGTGAATGAGCCGTTTCTGAAAGAAATAACATGGCTAACATTATTCTCCTTCTCTTCTCAAAATGATAGTTGTCTGGTTAGCATGAGGATCCAATGTCTTCAATACTTCCTGGCGTGGAACATATACTGTATGTAGAACAAATCTCTTTCTAATTTTGCTTGCTGCATGCTTGTCCTTCGTTGCTGACCAAAAAGTTAATGAGTCAAAAAAATGATTCTTCTTTTTTTGTAGAAGGAGTTCAGCTATAACAATCTACCGGTACATATTTCTTTCAGCATACGATTCCTTTAAAAAAAATCTATGCTCATATTATCCAAAATGTAGGTTCATTTCTTATCTAGAAAGAGCTCAATGGCTATGGAAAACAATACACAGGTGACAGTGTTTGTATTTTCTGGGCTAACCAATAGTGATAAATTAATCCCGTTCCTCTTTGCTTTTTTCTTGATGGTGTACCTTGTGACCATAATCGGAAACATTGGCATAATTATTCTTGTCTTTGTTGCCTCCAACCTTCACACTCCAATGTATTACTTCTTGAGTAGCCTCTCAGCAGTTGACCTTTTCTACTCTACATCTATCACTCCTAAATTGTTGTCTGACCTTATATCCCTCAGGAAGACCATATCGTTAAATGGTTGTGCCATCCAATTTTTGTTTTTTGCTGGCCTAGCAGGAACTGAGGTAATCCTACTCTCCAGTATGTCGTATGACCGCTACGCTGCTATCTGCCACCCTCTCCACTATGTTTCCATCATGACCAAAAGCAAATGTTTGTCTCTTGTTGGTTTCTCCTTCTTCATGGGCTTCCTCCAGTCAGTTGTACAGACCAGCTGCTTATTCAATCTCCATTACTGTGGTTCAAATATTATAGACCATTTCTACTGTGACGTCCCTCCCATACTCCGGTTGTCTTGCTCCAAAACACTTCTTTGCAGTATGTTAACTATTGTCATTGTTGGTTGTTATTGTTTTTATTCACTGTCAACAATCCTGGTCTCTTATGTTTTTATCTTTACCACCATATTACGTATAAAATCTTCTGAGGGACGAAAGAAAGCGTTCAGCACTTGCTCTTCTCATTTCATGTGCGCCTGCGTCTTCTTTGTTTCAGTTTTTATTACTTATTTGAACTCACCTTCCAGTGCCTGGGACAATAAAAACAAAGTGGCCTCTGTCTTTTATTCAGTCATGACCCAAATGTTGAACCCTCTTATTTACAGTTTGAGGAACAAAGAGGTGAAAAAGGCCACCATGCAAGCAATGCGTAATATTTTACATGTGTTTCAAATTTTATAAATGTTTAAAATTAAAATATTCCCACAAAGGATAATATTCATTACACTGCCATTGAAATGGTACAGACAAAGGCGCCGTCTGTCTCACCAGATCCCGGCGTGCGTCTCACTGCTCAAACCGACATGACGTTATATGCGGTCCACGTGAATGGCAACAGCAATCCGACCTCTATCTAGTCTGTCGCTGTTGCTATTCCCATGGACTGTATTGTCATCTCACTCTCAGAAACCATGAATCAGACCGAGACAGAAGTACAGTACGTGCCTCCAATCTTGTATATCCAGCGCGATGGGATCACGCTAGATATCGCAGCTAGAGGCTGTGCTTCTCACGCTCGCTGCCCCCACCAGATGCCACGCATTCATAGGAATCCATTGGGGGTGGCGAGCGGAAGGAGCGGCATAGCTCGGCGCTGGCTCCCGCTTCAGGGGATCGCGGATGGTCAATCTCGCCACTCGCTAGCAGAGGTGAGAGTGACACAAAATCGGTAGCACCTACTGTACAGTTAGATCACACTTGTTTAATAATAATAATACAAATAATAATACAAAGATAAACAGAGTAAGCATAGTCAAACATAGCCAGGAGTTTTGGAACCAGATGAGATAGTCAGCCAAGGCAAATGTCAGAGAGCCAGAGCAGAACGAAGTAGAACATCAAGCAGGATCTAGAGCCAGAAGGAATGTCAGCCAAGCAAGTCTTCAACAGGAACGCAAGAGATAGTCTCTGTAATGTTGACCAAGTCGAAGGCAGAGATCAACTGAGCTGGATGGCTTAAGTAGGCAGGACTGACGAGCAGGATATCATCAACAGGTGAGTCACAGGGTAGGGGCTGGAAATTAGCTGACAGCTCAGAGAAGGAAGGGCTGAGCCCAGTCCTGACAGTCGCATCCATTTGAGCAGTGAGACGCACGCTGAAATCTGGTGAGACAGACGATGGCTTTGTCTGTACCATTTCAACGGCAATTCCTTTGCATTAAAATGTTTATGATGGTCGAGCTGGTGTCGGTCTGTGCACATTGACATGTAAGGGCATATATTTGGGGATTGTTTTTTAAAAGGGAGCGTTTTTAATAAAACTGTGTTGCACGATCACCATGTTTATCTTCTTTCTGGGTGATTGGTGTATATCCTGCTGAGAGGAAGGAGTGTCTGTGAGCTGGAAAAGGAGAAATCTTGAAAAAACTGGAACCCCTGGAATCTGCTGGGAGATTGTAATAATATCATTACACACGTCTGTGGTCCAGCGGGCCTTTTGGCTCTGGTAAGTGAGCATTTGCATCATTGGTGGGTGGAGCATGTTTTTTCTTGGAGTCATATAATTGACCGGTCAGGTCAGAGGGTGCCCTACCTGCCCCAAAGCACCCACCCCTATCCAAGTTATTAACCTCTAATAAATAAAAACCTGAGATGCCTCCACCGGAAGCCATGTAACCCGGATGTGATGTCAGCACTTGGCCATATGCCTGGTACAGGACAAGAAAGGGACCACGCTGATAGTCTGTTAGGTGGATGAAGGGTTACGAAACAGAAACTTCTTTCTCAAATCAAAAAAAGAAAGATACTAAAGAGTTCTTGAATAAAAACATGGGCGAAAGGGGGGGGGGGGGGGCGGATTTGAATCAAAGACAAGAAGAAATCCACCCAGCACACTGTTGTTTTGTATATGGGGTTATTACCTTTATGCAGTTAGTATTCTATATACTTTGGTGCACTACCACTACAAGAATGGACAACAGTTTTTTTGACAACAGTTATATTTCCACAGCAACTCCTGACTGTCATTTTGACCCAACTGCATCCTTAACCACTTGCTGACAGCCGTACGACTTTGTAGGGCCGCAGCGCAGCCCTGAATCCCTGACAGGCCGTGTTTTTACTGCCGCCCCTTTCCTCGTTCCCCGCACGTGCAGCGGGGAACTCCTGCCAAACACAGATCGTGGTAAATAGCCAATCACAGCGGCTATTTACAGTGCGATCTGTGCGGCCAATGTAAACATATGAGATCATCTCTCATTGCCGACTCTCCCTCCTCACACAGACAGCGCGTGTGAGGAGAGGAGAGAACTGTGAGTAAACCAGCGCTGAAATAAAAAAAAATGTCACCAACATGTGCCCCCACAGTACCACAGTGCCCCCCACAGTACCACAGTGCCCCCCACAGTACCACAGTGCCCCCCACAGTGCCCACCACAGTACCACAGTGCCCCCCACAGTAGCACAGTGCCCCACACAGTACCACAGTGCCCCCCAGTACTACAGTGCCCCCCACAGTATCACAGTGGCCCCCACAGTGCCCCCCACAGTACCACAGTGCCCCCCAGTACCACTGTGTGCCCACCAGTACCACTGTGTGCCCACCAGTACCATCGTGTGCCCACCAGTACCACTGTGCCCACCTGTGCCTACCAGTACTACCTGTGCCTACCAATACCACCTGTGCCACTGTGCCCACCTGTGCCACCATGCCCACCTGTGCCACGTGCCCACCTGCCACCTCAGTGCACATCTGCAATCAGTGACCACCTGTGCCACCTCATCAGTGCCCACCTGTGCCACCTCATCAGTGCCCACCTGTGCCATCTGTGGGCATTTGTACTTTCCTGGCTTGTTAGGGTCTCAAGAAATAGAGAGAGAGGCCTTCAGTACATCAGGTGTGATCAGATGTGATATTTTTTTATGATTTGCACCATAGCTTGTAGACTCTAAGGCCTCGTACACATGATCAAATCTGTCTGCTGGAAACGGTCTGCTAGACCGTTTCACCAGACAGATTCGATCGTGTGTACGGGCAAACAGACGGATTTGGCCACCCGACAGATTTCAAAGCATGCTTTGAAATCTGTCGGCTGGGAACCCGTCCGCCCGACATGTCTGCTGGTTAGTATGCTAACCAGCAGACATGTCTTCTCGCACACGCGCCAAATGATTTCGACGCATGCGCGGAAGTGTTTTACTTCCTGGTGCGGTGACGTGGCGACGTCAACGTCACCGCCACGTCAGAGCGCTGTCTGCTGGCGGGGATTTTGGTTTGCTCGTGTGTACACGCGAGCAAACCAAAATCCCAGCAGACAGATTTGTTCAAATCGGTCGGTCCGACCGATTTGAACAAATGGATTTACTCGTGTGTACGAGGCCTAAAACTTTCACACAGACCAAATAATTTCCAAAAACTTTGGGTTATTTTTATCAAAGACATGTAGCAGTATAAATTGTGGCCAAAATTTATAAAGAAAAATTAATAATTTGCAAAATGTTATCACAGAAACCAAGAAAAAATCATTTGTTTTCCAAATTTTTGGTCTTTTTTCATTAATAGCGCAAAAAATAGAAAACCCAGAGGTGATCAAATACCACCAAAAGAAAGCTCTATTTGTGGGAGAAAAAGGACAAAAAAATAATTTGGGTACAGTGTTGCATGACTGAGTAATTGTCAAGTGTCAAAGTGTAAGAGCGCTGAAAGCTGAAAATTGGTCTGGTCAGGAGGGTGTTTAAGTGCCCAGTATGGAAGTGGTTAAAGACTGAGGGCCAGATTCAGGTACAATTGCCCTGGCGCAGAGTATCAGAGATACACTACACCGCCGTATTTTACCTGGCTCTTAGACGAATTCTGGTAGATTTTGGCCCGTAAGTTACGGCGGCGTAGTGTATTTCTCGCGGCGGAATCGAAATACGCGATTAGGGGGCGTGAAGCATTTAAATTAGGTGCTTGCTCCATTCAGAAATTTCCTGCCGTGCATTGCACGAAATGACATCGTTACGTCAGATTTTTTTGAGTAGCGTCGTTTACGTACATTCCTATTCCCGGTCGACTTACGCAAAAACAAAAAAAAAAATTAATTTGATGCAGGAACGACGGCCATACTTAACATGGGCTGTCTAACTATAGACCAGATTTTTGCTTCCCTAACCTTATGCAGCAAAAAGATGACTACAGATGCCGTAAGAGAATGCGACGGACGATCGTAACTTCGTGGATCGCCGGAAAAAGCTAATTTGCATAGCCCGACCCTGAAAACTACGAAAACTCCACCCAGCGGGCAGAAAAAGATTGCAGCGTAGATTCAACGGCGTACGAAGACGTAAGCCTGTCGGATCGAAGCCCGAAGCCGCCGTGTCATGGTTTGAGGATTCAAACTAATCATACGACGTGGGTAATTTGAAATTACTCCGGTCTAACAGGAGATACACCGGTGTAATGGCTCTGTGAATCTGGCCCTGAATCTCAATCTTGGCCCAGATTCACAAAGCACTTACGCCAACGTATCTCAAGATGCGCCACGTAAGTGTAAAGATGCGCCGTCGTATCTATGCGCCGTACGCATAGAACTAAGATACGCCTAAAAACTGACTTCATCCGACCGGCGTAACTTGCCTACGCAGGCGTATAGTGGGCACATAGTTACGCTGAAAGCATTTGGTACTCCCATTGATTTGAGATGCATATATGCAAATGAGGGAGATACGCCGATTTACAAACGTAGATGCGCCCGGCGCATTTTTTAAGCAAATTTCATAAGGGTTATGTCCGGCGTAAAGTTATTCCACATCTAGGAGGCGCAACCCATGCAAAGGTATGGACCAGGGAACAGCCGTCGTATTTTACGTTGTTTACGTAGTACTACGTGAATAGGGCTGGGCGTAGGTTACGTTCACATCGTAGGTAGTGATTCCACGTATCTTAGGCAGTTATTTTGACGTGGTTGTACGCATGCGCACGGGGGAAACGTCCAAGTTACGATGCATGCACGGTTCGTTTTAAGTACTTGGCTGACGCTCAGTCCATCATTTTCATGGGGTCACGCTTCATTACCATGCATCATGCCCACTTCCAGCCCACTTCCACCTACTTTGAATTACGTCGGCTTACGCCTACAACTATACACTATGCCGCCGCAACGTTGGGCACATTTTCTTTGTGAATTCATACTTGCCTCTCAACGTTCCGCCGGCGTAGTGTAAAGAAGATATGCTACGGCGGCATAAAGATGCGCCGATGGCTGTGAATCCGGGCCCTTGTATTTATGGTCTTAAAAATCATCATGATGTATGTACTGTTTTTATAGTACATGTTCTTGTTTTCATAAACAAACAAGGCCGGTAATAACTTTAACGATATTTTTTCACACTGAATCTGGAAAAGAGAACAAAAAGAATGTTTAAAAGTAACAATGTGAGAATCATTTTAAACATGTTTATAAAAAGTAGATTATTCCAGAAACATTGAGGTGCTTTGTTTTGTTTCTTTTCACTGGTCACTAAGGATTAGTAAAATTGACCGCTTTAGCTTCCTTGAAAATTAGAACATTTCACCAACATGTCATAATTTGGCCAAAATACACAACAAAAAGTTAATGCATTAGGTTGTTCTGTGATGTTTTTAAGTTTCCACTGGGTTTTTGAATGGCTTCTGAGGGTTATAGAACCTACTTACCAAAATGCAAAAAAAAAAACTTTTTAAATACAAGTACATTTTAGGTCATTTAAGTTGCTTAATAATGAGTGAAATTCAGCCACCCCCATCTATACTCAGCCACCCCATCCATGCTCAGCAATTCCCATCCATACCCCAGCAATTCTTATTCTTGTTCAGCCCTTCCCATCTATACAGTACACTTCCATCCTCATTCATGCTAAGCCATCCCCATCCATACTCAGCCATCCCCATCCATGCTCAGGCATCCTCATTCATACTTAGTCATCACCATTCATGCTCAGCCATCCCCATCCATATTCAGCCATCCTCATTCGTGCTCAGTCATCCCCATCCATACTCAACCATTCTCATTCGCACTCAGTCATCCCATCCATATCTAGCCATCCCCATTAATACTCAGTTATCCCATCCATACATGCTCAGCCATCCTCATTCATACTTAACCATCCCATCAATGCTCAGCCATCCTCATCCGTGGCTCATCTATCCCCATCTATGGCTCATCCATCGACATTCACAGTTAAGCCATCCCCATCCATGCTCAGCCATCCCCATTCAGGGCTTATCCATCCTCATCCATGGATCATCCATCTCTATCCTCAGCTCAACCATCCTCATCCTTGGCTCATTCATGCTCATCCATGGCTCATCCATCCCCATCCATGGCTCATTTATGCCTCATTAATGCTCATCCATGCCTCATACATGCCACATCAGTTCTCATCCATGCCACATCCACGCCACTACAGTGCCCATCAGTGCCACTACAGTGCCTCACAAAAGTGTAATTGGTGGTCAAATTAGATTTGAAAGATTTGCCCCTAGAATACCTGATGGTGCTCCCTGCATGTTGGGCCTCTGTATGTGGCCTGGCTGTGTAAAAATCCCACACATGTGGTATCACTATATTCAGAATGTATTTTGGGCTATTAGAAATATTGTATAAATGGACAGCTTTGTGTAAAAAAAAATGTGTTTTCATTTTCTTTCCACATTTTCCAAAAACTTGTTGAAAAAATGACATGTTCAAAAGACTCGTTATGTCTCATAAATTACACATTGGGGTGTTTACTTTCCAAAATGGGTTATTTTTTTGGGCGTTTCCATTGTTCTGGTGCTCCAGGACCTTCAAAAGTGCAAGAAGTAGAAACTACATGTGAAATTTATGCTCCTAGAATGCTGATGGTGCTTCCTGCATGTTGGGTCTCTCTATGTGGCCAGGCTGTGTAAACGTTTCACATATGTGGTATTGCCATAATTGGGAGGAGTAGCAGAATGTGTTTTTGGGTGTAATTTGTGGTATGCATATGCTGTGTGTGAGAAATAACCTGTTAAAATGAACATTTTGAGAAAAAATAGACAAAAATCTTCATTTTGCAATGAATTGTGGGAAAAAATGACAACTTTAAAAAACTCACCATGCCTCTTACTAAATACCTTGGAATGTCTACTTTCCAAAAAGGGGTAATTTTTGGGGTAATTGTACTTTACTGGCTTGATAGAGTCTCAAGAAATTAAATAGGCTGCTAGTACATCAGGTGTGATCAATTTTCAGTGATTGGCAACATATCTTGTAGACTGTATAACTTTCATAAAGACCAAAAAAATAATAATTTGGGTTATTTTTACCAAAGATATGTAGCAGTATAAGTTTTGGTCAAAATGAATGAAGAAAAATTACTAATTTGCAAAATTGTATAACAGAAACCAGGAAAATGTTTTTATATATATATATATATATATATATATATATATATATATATATATATATATATATATATATATATATATATATATATATATATATATATATATATATATATATATATATATATATATATAAAACGCAGAGGTGATTAAAAGCCACCAAAATAAAGCTCAATTTGTGAAAAAAAATAAAAAAAATATTTTTATATGGGTACAGTGTGAGAGCACCGAAAGCTAAAAATTGGTCTGGTTAGGAAGGGGGTTTAAGTGGCCAGTGGACCATTTGGCCTTTGTCTACCATCAGTCATCTATGTGATCGTTCTATGTCATCTATGAAAAGTTTGGAGTTGTGCATACCTTTAGCACTTTAATAATAATTTCTCACACCGCTCATCATTTTTGGGTTAACAACACATGAAACACAAACTAAAGGATGAATTCCTCAATGGCACAATAAACAAATCCACAAGAAACCAGTTATTATCGGCCTTGTTTGTTGATGAAAATTAATGATATGCTCTGGGGTGGATGAGAATTGCTCCCAAGCTAAAATGATATATTATAAATATATTCTGGAATCCCATGAACAGATCTCTAACATCAGACGGGTGTGAATACAAGAGAGGTGAGAAAATGGCACAGCAAATGGTAACCAGACATAGTCCATTTATTGTTCAGTTTGTAACAAAATAAAAAATAAAAAATAAAACAAAAAAAGTTTGTATAAAAGTTTTATATATATATAAAAGTTAATAAATATATTGTGATTCACCACATTTTCAACTCCCACCCTATTTTATAATATTTTATATAATATTTTATTAAAGAGCAAGTATTGTACTTTTGTGTATTTTTAGCAAGCATATATGTTGTTGTATAACTGTAGAATTTACTTGAAATTAATTTTTGATATGGATTGTTTTAAAATAATCTTTTACATTTTAATACTTTAGACTGACTTTTTAACGAAGCTGAGAATCTTCACATTCCAATTTTTTTTTTAAATATTCAATTAACTTATCCAATCAAAGTAAATTAACTACGCACATTCCTATTTTATCTGCACATGATTGGATAATTAAAATGAATACTCACACAATTTATTATTTGAAGATTCTTAACTTCTTTTAGTAAATCAGCCCAACTGCATCCATAAGGACTGAATCTCAATATTGTATCTGTGGTCTTGAAAATCATCATGATATATGTACTGTTTTTATAGTCTATGTTCTTCAACAGTATTTTTTTACACTGAAGCTGGAAAAGAGAACAAAAAGATTTTTTAACCACTTAAGACCCGGACCATATTGTTGGTCAAAGACCGGGCCACTTTTTGTGATTCAGCACTGCGTCGCTTTAACTGACAATTGCGCGGCCGTGCGACGTGGCTCCCAAACAAAATTGGCGTCCTTTTTTGCCCACAAATAGAGTTTAATTTTGGTGGTATTTGATCACCTCCGCGGTTTTTAGCGACAATTTTGAAAAAAATATATATTTTTTACTTTTTGCTGTAATAAATATCCCCCAAAAATATCTAAAAAAAAACATATTTTTTCCCTCAGTTTAGGCTGCAAAAGTTATAGCATCTACAAAATAGTGGGTAGTTTTATGGCATTTTTTTTATATTTTTTTACTAGTAATGGCGGTGATCTGCGATTTCTATCGGTACTGCGACCTTATGGCGGACACTTCGGACACTTTTGACACATTTTTGGGACCATTGGCATTTTCAGTGCTATAAAAATGAATTGATTACTGTAAAAATGTCACTGGCAGGGAAGGGGTTAACACTAGGGGGCGAGGAAGGGGTTAATTATGTTCCCTGGGTGTGTTCTAACTGAAGTGGGGATGGGACTGACTAGGGGAAATGACTAATCGCTGTTCATACATTATATGAACATGCAATCAGTCATTTCTCCCCCTGACAGGACCGGGAGCTGTGTGTTTACACACACAGCTCCCGGTTCTCATTCTGTAACGAGCGATCGCGGGTGCCTGGCGGTGATCGAGCCTGCCAGGCAAATGTGCCAGCACCAGGGGCAAGCACACGCCTCTAGTGACTGAAATGCAAAATTATGTAATATTACATGATTTCGCGCAGGCGAGCCGACCTGCCGCCTTAAAACTGCGGCGGCTGGTCGGCTAGTGGTTAAGGACTGAATCTCAATCTTGTATCTGTGGTCTTGAAAATCATCATGATGTATGTACTGTTTTTATAGTACATGTTCTTCAACAATAATTTTTCACACCGAAGCTGGAAAAGAGAAAAAAAAGATTGTTTAAGAAATAACAATGTGAGAATAATTTTAAACATGTTTATAAAAAGTAGATCAATCCAGAAACCTTGAGTTGCTTTGATTTCTTTCTTTTCAATAGTCACTTAGGATTATTGAAATTGACAGATTTTTCTTCCTTGATAATTAAAACATTTCATCTAAATGTCATAATTTGGCCAAAATACAAGTTAATGGGGTTTAAATTAGGTTATTCTGTGATGTTTTTAAGTTTTCACTGGGTTTTTGAATGGTTCCTGAGGGTTATGGAAGCTATTTCAAAGTATTCTGAACCTGTGCTAGTGCCAAAAAGCGCCCCCTCATTAATTTTATTATTTATAATCCTTTGACAAAAAAAAAATTACAGGAAAAAAAAATAAGGACATAACATTAAATAAACAAAACTACCCAAAATGCAAAAAATAACCCTTCTAAATGAAAATATAAATCAAGTACATTTTAGGTAATTTAAGTTGCTCAATGAGCAAAATTAAGTGGCAAAATGATGACATTTACCAAGCATTGAAATGTAAAGATTTTAACAGAAACAAAACAAAAAACTGAAAAATGTTAAATAAAAAAATGTAAGAACAGAAAATTAAATAAACTAACAAGTACATTTTGCATAGGTAGCTCAATGAGTGACATAAAGGGCACATGTATGAAGCATGGAATGTGACATTTACCAAGCATTTAATTTTAAAGCTTTTAACAAAAAGAAGAAAAATAAATTGAAAAAAAATGTAAAAACACAAAATCAAATACACTAAACTATCCAAAACGCAAAAAAAAACCTCTTCTAAATCAAAAACAAAACATAAACAAATCAATTTTGCCTAAGTAGCTCAATGAGTAAAATTAAAGGGTACATTTATAAAGCATAGGGCCAGATTCAGGTAGAGTTACTCTGGAGTATCAGTGATACTCCAGCCTAACTCTCACTTTGAGCCGGCGTTTCTGTTTTCAGTAAGCAGAAAACAAGAAACGCCGGGTTGGAGTTCCTATACGAGCGGCGTAATTGTATTTCGCCATCGTATCAGAACTGCAATTTTAAAAATAGTGCTCGCGGCGTTCCCGCTGATTAACGCCGAGAATATGTTAATCAGCGAGAATCGGCAATTCACGATCGTATTCGGGCCCGACGCAGTGACTTTCCGACGTTTCCGTAAGAGATACGCGGCGTAAAGAAAAAACAGCCCCCTAGTGGAGTATCCTATGTTAAGTATGGCTGTCGTCATCGCGTTGAAAACAAAAAATTCGAGTCGTTTGCGTAAAACGTCCGTGAATGGGGATTGACGTTATTGACGTTCACTGACAGAATTTGGAGCATGCGCACTGACAGTCGACGCATGCGCAGTATGTTCGCGCCTAGTTATAATAATACACGCCCCCTACCCGCCCAATTTGAATTCCGCCGGCTCATTTTCGCTACACCGCCGCAACTTTAGGAGCAAGTGCTGTGTGAATACAGTACTTGCTCCTAAAAATTTGGCGGAGTAACGTAAATGAGAAACGTTACTCCAACAAAAAGATGCGCCCATCTACCTGAATCTGGCCCATAGAGTGTGACATTTACCAAGTATTAAAATGTAAAACATATACACCAGGAAGATTCACCAGCAGTCAATATTTGGCGAATGTCACATTCACTGCTTTATAAATATACCCCTAATTGTTTCAAACTGTGCTGAAGTCACTCGACTCGACTCCAGTTTTTTTCCTCAAAAAAAACAAAGCTGTAGTGATGGAAAAATAAAGAAAGAAAACCTTTAGGCTGGATTCACACTTGTGCGGTGTGAATTTCAGCTCTCTAAGACAACAGTTCAGCAGATCCATTGCGTTTTAACTGCAGATTAGCTGCGAATTTGGAGACCTGGGAGAGGGGAGGGGGAGGGGGGAAGTGTATTGAGTTGAATGAGAGTAAATCCTTAAGAGAAATAAACACATCTGCGAATCAGCTGCGTACCTATAGAAGATAATGAGCCTGAATTCGCACCTGAGCCGCACCGCAGGGCCTAAAAGACGCACACGTTTTTTTCTGTAATGCGCAGTGCGAATGCATCGCACATATGTGAACCAGCCTCATTGAAAACAATGGGTCAGATTCAGGTAGGACTTACGCCCACGTATCTCGAGATACGCCGCGTAAGTAAAAATGTGCGCTGTCGTATCTGTGGCCGTATCCCTAGAAATAGATACGCCTGAAAATAGGCTTCTTCCGACTGACGTAACGCTGATTCACAAACGTTGATGCACCAGGCGGAAAAGATACGCGGTTTGCGTAAGGCTTACGTCCGGTGTAAAGTTATTCCACATATAGGTGGCGCAACCCATTCAAAAGGTATGGACCTGGGAACAGCCGTCATATGTTACGTTGTTTACGTAGTACTACGTGAATAGGGCTGGGCGTAGGTTACGTTCACGTCGTAGGCAGTGATTCGACGTGGTTGTATGCATGCACACGGGGATATGTCCAAGATACGACGCATGCGCCGTTTGTTTTAAGTACTTGGATGATGCTCAGCCCATCATTTGCATGGGGTCACACTTCATTACCATGCATCACACCCACTTCCAGCCCACTTCCGCCTACTTTGACTTACTTCGGCTTCTGCCGACAAATATACGCCTCAACGGCGTAGCGTATATTCGATACGCTACGCCCGCCTAAATAAGCGCCAATCTACCTGAATCTGGCCCAATGTATTTAGTTCAATATTATTTTTATTATTTTATAGAAAGTATTACAGGGGTTTTACCTTATACGCATCAGATATATATCATTGCATACAATCTACAAATATTAGTAGAGTACAATGGCCCAATGTATTTAGAAATGTTCTGCGTATTGGATGCGGTTTAAGCCGCACTCAATTCGCATAGGTGTGAACCCGGCCTTAGAGCTGTTCCAAATGGGTGGCAAGGAGACAATAAAAACAGGCAGTTAAGCGAAGGTTTTACCACCCCCAAGGTTGTCCACCTAAATTCTAACATTATAGCTGGACGGGGCAGTACATGTGCCATGGCCACGATGCCTTGCTTTCCACCCACAGTAATGTTACATTAGTCTGCAGAGTTTTACAGTAAATGATATCAACGGGAAGTCAATGGGAGCTGTCACGTACCTGATGGGAGATTGAGGTGGCAAGGTCGGCCTCTCTTGTATCTCCAGCCCTGGTACCGGAGGAAAACGAGTGCCTGCAGATATAGACCCAGACAGCAGTAGCGGGAGGTGTGAGCCGGGATGAGTAGGTGAACCATCAGATCATGGACAACAGCAGTACACTGAGGATCAGCCGGGGTTAAAGAGGCACTCCGCTGGAGCAGTGACACTGGGACGTCAGACGATGTGAAGTTCCTGGAATACTTGCAGCAGGATGTCGCAGAGAGTCGCAGGACCAAAGTCGCAGACACTCAGAGGTTGCCAAGGCACAACACAGGAAGCAGATGCAGGGTCATACAGATAGCCCAGTCAAGTGGCAGACGGGCAGCGAGGTACAGGGCAGCAGGCGGAAGCAGCGTCAAATGGATAGCCAGGATCAGAAGCCAGTGATCAGAGTATAAACAGAGTCCATGAACAGGGTAAGGGCAAGCCAGGTTCAGCAACAGAAGATAAGCAGGATCACAGCAGGGTTCAGAGTATCAGGTAATAGCTGAAAACCAGTCAGCAAGGGTCTGGGGTCAGAGCACTTCCTTAAATAGGCCATCTGGCGCCAATTGGAATTAGGGGTGCACATGCATGCCGTCCGTTGCGTGCGGGGGTGCGCCCGTGTGTCCACGCACATGCGCATTGGTGCGCCTAAGCATCTCAGGGTGCCCGTGTGTGCACGCATGCACTAGAGTGCGCCTCAGACGGAAGGTAACAGTTCTCTCAGAATACTATCAAGGGGAATTTCTCGCGAGTGAGGTAGATAAAATTATATGTAAAATTATATATAAATAAATAAATAAATATTTAAATATTAAATTATTAATGAACAATAATAAATTAAGTGAATAAATCCAGCTGCAACATAAGAACATGTGATATACACGTATTGTACAGATAAAAGAAAAAATTAGTTGCGCTCGGAACCACAACCTGACATTGTGTGTGAATAATAAATGAGTAAATATGTGAATAAAATTAATAAATAATAATATAACAATGAGTGTAGAGTATTAGTCCATGAGAGTGACCCCAATAAATATAAAGGTTTGATATAATCTCAATACCATAAGAAAATTAATTTGGATAATAAGCAAAACTTAATATAGTCCATTGGTATTTGGGCTAATAACAAAGGGAGCAGTTTATAAGATCATCCCAATACCCAAAAAAATGTCCGAATTCTGACAATTGTAGATAAAGGAGTGTAGAGAAATCCACCACCGGTCTCAGAATAGTAGGAAGGTAGTCTTGTAGTCACACCAAAAGAAGGGTAAGGATGTACTCTTACCAGATCCAGGGATAAACCAGACATATCGATCCACTCAAGCGAGAAAAGAGGGACATAAACTCCACAGCCTCAAGCTCTTCTCCAAGAGATTGGTGTAGATGCACGATCTCCACTGAATTACTTCACTACACTTGCAACTCCATGGCAGCTCATAGGTCCCGGCCCGTAACAGTTCTCTCAGGCCACGTGCACACGATCAGACCGGTCCGATGAAACTGGTCCGATGGACCATTTTCATCGGACCACGCTGAAGTGGTCTGATGGTCTGATGTGCGTACACACCATCGGACCAAATATCTGATCAGACCAGAATGCGGTGACGTAGAACACAGCGACGTGCTGAAAAAACGAACTTCAATGCTTCCAAGCATGCGTCGACTTGATTCTGAGCATGCAAGGGTTTTTGGTCCGATGCTTTTGCGTACTAACCATCGAATCTGTCAGACGGACAAAACTTTGGTCTCACAGACAAAATTCCTCTTGAGAATAAAAAAGACATACATTCAGGAGGTGCCAGGATCATCTCCTAAATGCCTGTAAGCCATTACAATACCACCCAACTGAAAAAACATCTAGCTCAGCTTTTTACAAGGTAGTTAAGCATTACCACTGGCATGAAAGAACTAAAAGTAATAACATGGCTAACATTGTTCTCTTCTGAAAATGATAGTTGCCTGGTGTATCATGAGGATCCAATGTCTTTAATACTTCCTGGCGTGGAACATATACCGTATGTAGAACAAAGCTCTTTCTAACTTTGGTTGCTGCATGCTTGTCCTTCGTTGCTAACCTAAAAGTTAATGAAGCTAGTCAACAAGATAATTATTTAATTTTTTTGTGTTTTTAGAAGGAGATTATCTATAACAGTTTACACATTTCTTTAAAAAAAAATCCATGCCCATTTTATCCAAAATGTAGGTCCATTTCACTAGAAAGAGCTCAATTGCTATGGGAAACAACACACAGGTGACAGTGTTTGTATTTTCTGGACTAACCAATAATAATACATTAATCCTGTTCCTCTTTGCTTTTTTCTTGATGGTGTACCTTGTGACCATACTCGGAAACATTGGCATAATTATTCTTGTCCTCGTTGCCTCCAACCTCCACACTCCAATGTATTACTTCTTGAGTTGCCTCTCAGCAGTTGACCTCTTCTACTCTACATCTATCACTCCTAAAATGTTGTCTGACCTTATATCCCTCAGGAAGACCATATCGTTTAATGGTTGTGCCGCCCAATTTTTATGTTTTGCTGGCCTTGCAGGAACTGAGGTCCTCCTGCTCTCCAGTATGTCGTATGACCGCTACACTGCTATCTGCCACCCTCTTCACTATGCGTCCATCATGACCAAAAGCAAATGTTTCTCTCTTGTAGGTCTCTCATTCTCCATGGGCTTCCTCCAGTCAGTTGTGCTGGCCAGCTGTTTGTTCAGTCTCCAGTTCTGTGGTGCCAATCTTATAGACCATTTCTACTGTGACGTCCCTCCCATACTCCAGTTGTCTTGCTCCAAAACACTTCTTTGCAACATGTTAACTATTATCGTTGTTGGTTGTTATTGTTTTTATTCACTGTCAACAATCCTGGTCTCTTATGTTTTTATCTTTACCACCATATTACGTATAAAATCTTCTGAGGGACGAAAGAAAGCGTTCAGCACTTGCTCTTCCCATTTCATGTGCGCCTGCGTCTTCTTTGTTTCAGTTTTTATTACTTATTTGAACTCACCTTCCAGTGCCTGGGACATTAAAAACAAAGTTGCTTCTGTCTTTTATTCAGTAATGACCCAAATGTTGAACCCTCTTATTTACAGCTTGAGGAACAAAGAGGTTAAAAAGGCCATCATGCAAGCAATGCGTAAAACTTTACATGCATTTCCACTCTATCCAAAACTCAAAAAATAATGCCTTTGTTGTACTCTAATTGCCCATTTTCTGTCATCAGTCTTCTATGTGATCTTTCTATGTCATCTATATATCCATGAAAAGTTTAGGGGTGGGTATACCTTTAGCACTTTAATAATAATTTCTCACACTGCTCATAATTGTGGGGTTAACAACACATGAAACACAAACTAAAGGTTGAAGTCCTCAATGCCACAATAAATAAATCCACAAGAAACCAGTTATTGGAAAAAGAAAATGGCGATAGGGGCAAGGAAGGGGCAGCGGGACTTTATGTGAAACAAAACACTGGGCCATTTTCTTTTTCAAGTATTAAGGCCGTATTCACACCTGTGCGCAGCTTTTCGGTAATTTTTTCCAGTGTTTTGTTGCGCGTTTTGACGCGCGTATTCACACATTTGCATACAGCGTTGTCCAACGTTTTTGAACTTTGTCGTTTTTTATTTTATCCAATAGGAAAAATGATCATCTATTTCATCATTTGTTGCTATGTTTGTAGATTTTTTTTATCTTCTGGGTGAATATTCTATTTCACAGAACAGATTAAAGTGACAAAACGCCCGTAGAAACTAGGGTTGTCCTGATAACACTTTTTTAAGACTGAGTACAAGTACCGATACTTTTTTTCAAGTACTCACCGATACCGAATACCGATAATTTTTTTAAATGTCATGTGACAGTGGCGTTTTTTTTTTTCCTTTTTTTTATTTATTTTTTTACAGTGGCGTTTTTTTAATTTTTTTAGTGGATTGTCAGTGTGTTTTTAATTTTTTTTATTACTATTTACATTTCATTTTTTAAATTATTTATTGCAATTTGTTTTTTAATCAGCCCTGTTGGGGGGGCTTTAGTGACATATCAGGGGTCTTAACAGACCTCTGACATCTCCCCTTTGAGACAGAGAAAGGTACTAGGGAAACAGATTCCCCTGTCCCTTTCTCAGCAGCCTAAGCAGCATCTTCTCTTCATTAATAAACTGAAACATTGTAATCACAGTTTACGATGTTTTAGTTATGTGAATGGACAGAGTCATCGCTGACTCTGTCCATTCGGAACAGTAAGGAGCCGGGTTTACCACTCTCCATCCTGACAGTTCCAGGGGGACACGGAGGAGAGAAGGAAACAGCGGGGGACAGGGGGGAGAGAAGGAAACAGGGGTAGCACGGGGGAGAGAAGGAAACAGCGGGGGACACGGAGGAAGAAGGAAAAAGCGGGGGACACGGAGGAGAGAAGGAAACAGCGGGGCACGGGGGTGAGAAGGAAACAGCGGGGGGCACGGAGGAGAGAAGGAAACAGCGGGGGACATGGAGGAGAGAAGGAAACAGCAGGGGACACAGAGGAGAGAATGAAACAGTGGGGGGCACTGGGGAGAGAAGGAAACAACGGGGCACGGGGGTGAGAAAGAAAAAGCGGGGGGCACGGGGGAGAGAAGGAAACAGTGGGGGACACGGAGGAGAGAAGGAAACAGCAGGGGACACAGAGGAGAGAATGAAACAGTGGGGGGGCACGGGGGAAAGGAGGAAACAGCGGTGGACACGGAGGAGAGAAGGAAACAGCGGGGGACACGGAGGAGAGAAGGAAACAGCGGGGGACACGGAGGAGAGAAGGAAACAGCGGGGGATACAGAGGAGAGAAGGAAACAGCGGGGGGCACGGGGGAGAGGAGGAAACAACGGGGGACACGGAGGAGAGAAGTAAACAGTGGGGGGGCACGGGGGAGAGAAGGAAACAGCGGGGGGCATGGAGGAGAGAAGGAAACACAGGCAGGGGACACGGAGGAGAAGGAAAACACCGGCGGGGGACACGGAGGGAGAAGGAAACAGCGGGGGACACGGAGGAGAAGGAAAACACGGCGGGGGGGGCACAGAGGGAGAGAGACTGCAGCAAAACGGAGGGGGGCTGGAGGAGGACACAGGACAAGTATCGGGTGAAGCATCGGGAGCATTTGTACAAGTACTCGGGCAAATTCTTAGTATCGGTCCCGATACCGGTACTAGTATCGGTATCGGGACAACCCTAGTAGAAATGCTCGTTGGCGCGATAGACGCTTGAATCGAGCATTTCCATTAGTTTCAATGGGAATACAAACGTTCAAAAAAGCCCAAATCAGCCCAATTCATGTGACAAAAAAGGGTCCCGAACTTGTTTGAGCTTCAGGCGTTACGCTTCAGATGTTTTGGAGTGAAGATGTGAACCATCTCCATTTAGAATAATGTATTTTTTCCCCTCTAGCGTTTTTTTTTTTTATACATTTCTTGGCTAGCCGCCAAGCAAAACTAACGGTCAACATGACCGGTTAGATACTAAATACAATGTCTGCTATCGCAGATAGCAGACATACCAACCAAATCTAAAATCCTCCCTCCACCCCATGCACTCAGTTCCCCAGTCCCCTCAAAATCAGCATCAACCACACAGTACACTAGCCTCCTCCATCCCCATCATGACAGGAAACAGCCCTCGAAGCTCGATGCACCCAGCCTAGAGGAGTAACATCAGTATTACAAAGTCCCCCTTGAACTGGAGGACTCACAAGTCTACCCCACCGTTATATCAGATTCATACCAAGCACTCCAGACTTTCTCAAATTTCCCAACACAACCCCGAGACAGGTAGGTCGCCCTATAAAACAGGATCATAGCATTCACCAGTCCCTTGCAAAAAGCAACTTCAGGAGCCCCCGGACTTCTCCATTTGAGCAAGATAGCCTTTTTCCCATAAAATAGTAAGATAGTAAGCAGAGTTCTGTGTGCTCTTGACGGGACCACCTCCTCAACCAATCCAAGCAGACATACACTAACGACCCGTGGAATCGGTATCCCCAGGACTTCCGCTATACAGGAAGTGACCCCAGACCAGAACTGCTGGATCTGGGGGCAGTCTCAATTCCCCTCTAGCGTTTTGAAGCTTCATGCTTCAGGCTACAAAACGCTCAGGTGTGAATGCAGCCTTAGGGATAGAGACCTGTGTACTGTTTAGTCATGGTCTCATATTAAGTCCCAGCAATATTTTTCTTCAGAAGCCAGTTATTAGCAGCCTTGTTAGTTGATGAAAATTAATGATATGCTCTGTCTGGGATGGATGAGAATTGATCCCAAGTTAAAATGATATATTAAAAACATATTCTGGAATCCCATGAACAGATCTCTAACATCAGATGGGTGTGAATACAGGAGAGGTGAGTAAATGACACAGGAAATAACCAGATATAGTCCATTTATTGTTCAGTTTGGCAACAAAATCCCCTAGTGATTCACAACAGTTTCAGCTCCCACTCTATTTTCCAAAACTTTATTAACCACTTGCTCACTAGGCACATATACCCCCTTCTTGCCCAGGCGAAATTTCAGCTTTCGGCACTGTCGCGCTTTGAATGACAATTGTGCGGTCGTGCGTCCCAAACAAAATTGGCATCCTTTTTTTCCCACAAATAGAGATTTCTTTTGGTGGTATTTGATCATCTCTGCAGTTTTAATTTTTTGCGCTATAAACAAAAATAGAGCGACAATTTTGAAAAAAAAAACACAATATTTTTTACTTTTTGCTATAATAAATATCCTATTTAAAAAAATAATTTTATGTTTCCCAGTTCAGTCCGATAAGTATTCTTCTACATATTTTTTTTAAAAAAAATCACAATAAGTGTATAGTGATTGGTTTGCACAAACATTATAGTGCCTACAAAATAGGGGATAGAATTATGAATTTTTTTTTTACTAGTAATGGGGGCAATCTGCGATTTTTGTCAGGACTGCGATATTTTGGCGGACACATCTGACACTTTTGACACATTTTTGGGACCATTCACATTTATACAGCGAACGATGCTATAAATATGCACTGATTACTGTATAAATGTGACTGGCAGGGAAGGGGTTAACACTAGGGGGCGATCAAGGGGTTGATGGTTGTCCTTATGTACAAGGGACACACTATTGGTCTCCTCTCCCTAACAGGACGTGGATCTCTGTGTTTACAAACAAAGATCCACGTCCCTGGTTCTGTGACTGCCGATCGCAGGTGCCCGGCGGACATCACGGCCGCCAGGCACGTGCATCAGCACCTGAGTGACGCGGAGGGCACGCGCGCGCCACCCCAGCGACGGGAGGCCAGAGGCCTTATATTGATGGCCTCCCGGCATTTTAGAGCCACCTTGTGGCCGTAAATAGTCGGCGGCTGGATGGCAGGTGGTTAAAGAGCAAGTACAGTGTATTTCTAGCAAGCATAGATTTTGTGTTATAACTGCGGCATTTAACTGATTTTTTTGGAATGGAATGTTTTAAAATACTTTTTTACATTTTAAAACTTTAGGCTGGCTTTTTAACAAAGATGAGAATCTTCACATTCAAAAAATTGTGAAAATATTCAATTAACTGTAGAAAAAGATGTACTCCCAACCAGGGCCGCCATCAGGAATTATGGGGCCCCTTACACAGCTTCAGGCATGGGCCCCCCGGATCAGATAACCAAGGGGGTGCTGCCGTCTGTAATTGAGAAGCGGGGGGGGTTGCGCGGCAAATTAAGAAGTGAGGGGCCCTTTACATAAAAAATAAGAAGTAAAGAAAAAAAAATATATATATATATATATATATATATATATATATATATATATATATATAAAAGGGGGGTAGCCATCCAGGGCCCTGTGGACCCCTGGGCCCTTTAATAAAAAAAAAAAAAAGAGAGATATTTTTTTTTAAAAGGATGGTTGCCATCTGGGGCCCTAGGGACGTCTGGGCCCTTTAATACTTTTTTTTTTAAGAAATTACAAAAAAAAGGGGGGTTTCCATACGGGACCTCTAGGCCTCTAAAAAAAAATAAAAGAAAAAAAATTGGCCCATTAATAAAAAATTAAATAAAAATATATTAAAAAAAATATTTTTTTTATAAAAAAATATTTTTTTTATAAATTTTTTTTTTATTTTTATAAAAAAATATTTTTTTAAAAAGAGGGGGTTGCCATCTGGGGCCCTGGGGGCCTCCGGGCCTCTGGGGACCTCCATACCCCTAAAAAAATTGGCACTTTAATAAAAAAAAATAATAAAATTATGTTAAAAAATATTTTTTTTATCAAAAATAAATAGAAAAGGGGGGTTGCCATCTGGGGCCCTGGGGACATCCAGGCCCCTGGGGACCTTCGGACCTCTAAAAAAAAGAAAAGAAAAAAATTGGCCCTTTAATAAAAAAATAAATAAAAATATATTAAAAAATATATATATTTTTATTAAAAAAAGAGGGGGTTGCCATCTGGGGACCTGGGGGCCTCTGGGGACCTCCAGACCCCTTTTTTTAGGGGGTTCCCATCCGGGCCCCTGGGGACCCCTGGGCCCCTTACAGGTGTAATGCCTGTACCCCCCTGATGGCGGCCCTGCTCCCAATAAACTGGCATGTAAATTGCCACCATCCCTGGTTAGTCAAAAATGGAAATTACCTTAAAGAGTTGGGAATTTATGGGCAATAAATGGAATCAAAAAAAAATGTGAAAAATATATTTTAATACAAAATATAGAAAAATTACACAAGAATAATTATGCCAATGATTCCAAGTATGGTCACAAGGTACACCGTCAAGAAAAAAGCAAAGAGGAGATTAATTAATTTATCATTATGGATTAGTCCAGAAATACAAATCCTGTCACCTGTGGTCAACCACTCACCACTTCTGTGGTCCATGTTTGTATGTATATTTTCGTGATTTTTTTTGTGTCATTTTTCTATATTTTGTATTAAAATATATATTTTATATTTTTTTGATTCCATTTATTGCCCATAAAATCCCAACTCTTTGAGGTAATTTCCTTTTTTGAGTATTCAATTAACGTGTCCAATCAAAGCAAATTAATTCAGCAAATTCCTATTTTATCTGCACGTTTGGATAATTAAAATGAATATTCACACAATTTATTGATGGCAATATATAAAAGAGTAGTACACATGCCATGGCTATGATGCTTTGCTTCATACCCACACTAATACTTTGGTCTGCAGAGTTTGACAGTGAATGAGATAAATGGAAAGTCAATAAGAGACATGCTTTGTTCACGGCCTGGTGCAGTTTTTTATAAAACAAAAAATCCTCTTAAGTATAAAAAAGACAGGCATTCAGGAAGTGCCAGGATCATCTCCTAAATGCCTGTTGGCCATTGCAATACCACCCAACTGAAAAAACATCTAGCTCAGCTTTTCAGAAGGTGGTAGCCTGGTAGGCATTGCCACTGGCGTGAAATTGTTCTCCTTCTCTTCTGAAAATTATAGTTGTCTGGTTATCATAAGGATCCAATGTCTTCAATACTTCCTGGCATGAAACATATACTGTATGTTGAACAAAAGCTCTTTCTAACTTCTATGCTTGTCCTTTGTTGCTGACCTAAAGGTTAATGAAGATAGAGTCAACAAGATGATTTTTTTTTTTTCCGAAGGAGATCAGCTATAACAGCCTTCACATTTCTCTTGGCATAGGATTCCTAAACACGTAGGTCCATTTCTTATCTAGAAAGAGCTCAATGGCTATGAAAAACAATACACAGGTGACAGGATTTGTATTTTCTGGACTAACCAATAATGATAAATTAATTAATCTCCTCTTTGCTTTTTTTTGATGGTGTACCTTGTGACCATACTCGGAAACATTGGCATAATTATTCTTGTCCTTGTTGCCTCCAACCTTCGCACTCCAATGTATTACTTCTTAAGTTCCTCTCAGCAGTTGACCTCTTCTACTCTACATCTATCACTCCTAAAATGTTATCTGACCTTATATATCAGGAAGACCATATCGTTTATTGGTTGTGCCGTCCAATTCAATTTTTTTTGCTGGACTAGCAGGAACTGAGGTTCTCCTGCTCTCCAGTATGCTGTCTGACCGCTACACTGCTATCTGCCACCCTCTCCACTATGCTTCCATCATGACCAAAAGCAAATGTTTGTCTCTTGTAGGTCTCTCATTCTCTAGTGGCTTCTTTCAGTCAGTTGTGCTAGCCAGCTGTTTGTTCAGTCTACGGTTCTATGGTTCCAATCTTATAGACCATTTCAACCGTGGCGTTTCTCCCATACTTTGGTTGTCTTGCTCCAAAACACTTCTTTGCAACATGTTAACCATTGTCGTTGTTGGTTGTTATTGATTTTATTCACGGTCAACAATCCTAGTCTCTTATGTTTTGACTTTTACCACCATTTTACGTATAAAATCTTCGGAGGAACAACAGAAAGCGTTCAGCACTTGCTCTTCCAATCTCATGTGTGCCAGCGTCTTCTTTGTTTCAGTTTTTATTACTTATTTGAACTCACCTTCCAGTGCCTGGGACAATAAAATAGGCTTTAGATAAACTTTAAGATTGTTATTCTTTCTTTCATATTTATGTAGCACCCCCTTGCATTTCTAAAGGCTAGAGTTTTTTTGTTAGGGGGGTAAATTCAGTGTGACTCGAGGAGGCTGCCATCTCTGAGACCTCTTCCTACCTCACCCTACTTTTGGAAACTAGCAGAAGATTTCAGAAGAATAGGAGTGGAGGGGAGGATAAACTAACAGGAGTATTCATGGGGGCCCTGACCAATCCCCAGCAAATGAGTTTGCAGGCCCCTCCCACCAGGCCCCTCCCACCAAGAAAAAAGGGACTGTCATTTGACCTGTTTATTTATAAAATATGTGTGTGCACCTTGCTATTTGTTCTTTCTGTCAGTAGGATCATAACTCCCTGCTGACAGGACCTATGTACCTTAAGTCAGTTATTAGTAGTAGGATTTTGCATATTGTGTTTTCCTGTTTTGCAGGTGCTCACTAGGGATGAGCCGAACACCCCTGGGTTCGGTTCGCACCAGAACCTGCGAACAGACCAAAAGTTTGTGTGAACTTTAGAACCCTGTTAAAGTCTATGGGACTCGAACGTTTGAAATCTAAAGTGCTAATTTTAAAGGCTAATATGCAAGTTATTGTCCTAAAAAGTGTTTGGGGACCCGGGTCCTGCCCCAGGGGACATGTATCAATGCAAAAAAAGTTTTAAAAAAACGGCAGTTTTTTCAGGAGCAGTGATTTTAATAATGCTTAAAGTGAAACAATACAATTGAAATATTCCTTTAAAATTCATACCTAGGGGGGTGTATAGTATGCCTGTAAAGTAGCGCTTGTTTCCTATGCTTAGAACTGTCCCTGCACAAAATGTAATTTCTGAAGGAAAAATGTCATTTAAAATCACTCACCTTAGGGTCTGGTATGGATATTAAGGGGAACCCTGCGTCAAATTAAAAAAAAATTATGTGGGGTTCTCCCCAAATATCCATTCCAGACCCTTCAGGTCTGGTATGAATTTTAAGGGGAACTCCACCCCAAATTAAAAAAAAAAAATCCCCCACACATTTTTTTTTATGAATTACTTTTCTCTGTATTGCCGGGAGCCGACAATTCATTATAGCCGCGAGTGATTTTAAATTACTGTTTTTCCTTCAGAAATGACACTTTGTGCAGGTACAGTTTTAAGGATGGGAAACAAGCGCTACTTTACAGACATACTATACACCCCCCCTAGGTACGAAATTTAAAGGAATATTTCACTAGTATTGTTTCACTTAAAGGAATAATTAAATTCACTGCTGCCAAAAAAATTCACTTTTTAAAACTTTATTTGCATTGGTACATGTCCCCTGGGGCAGGACCCGGGTCCCCAAACACTTTTTATTACAATAACTTGCATATTAGCCTTTAAAATTAGCACTTTAGATTTTAAACGTTCAAGTCCCATAGACTTTAACAGGGTTCTAAAGTTCACACGAACTTGCCGCCAACGCCCCAAATAGTTCGCTGTTCGGCGAACAGGCAATGTTCGAGTCGAACATGAGTTCTACTCGAACTCAAAGCTCATCCCTAGTGCTCACCCTGCTATTAATGGACAATATGTTAAAGCAGGCAGAGGGCTTCCCTTGAGGGGGAGGTACTCTGGCCTTTTCTGTATATACAGGGAATGCAGGAACCTGTATCCAGGATGTATATAGGATGTGGTGTGTATATATATGCTTTTTCAAAAGAATACAAACTTGTGTATTTTTTACTGCTATTTGTTTGTAACAGTTTGTTCCCTCTTCCCCTTCCAAAACTGTGTTTTTTTTGTGGATGTCCTTGCTCCTTGCAGCCAGTATTTCAAATTCTCCCAGCCATGGAGACAGGCTGAATGTTGGGGGCGGGATTGAGTGTAGCACCCCCTAGAATTGCTAGCGAGCTGGCAGCCAAGCCTGTGTGTTTTTCTGGTCAGAGTTGAGTGGCTCACATTGGATGATATGACTCATAGATCGGTGCTTACAGTTCCTTTTGTTTGTTCTACATTATTTTAGTGTTGTGTCAGCTGAAGAATGAAAGTGGAGGAGCAGCTGCCTGGAGTATTCATGAGGGCCCTGACCAATCTCCAACAGATGGGTTGGCAAGGGGAAGGTCCCCTCAAATACTCAGGGTCAGCCCAGCTGGGGCAGTGGAATTTGGGTGGAAGATGAAGAGGGAGTGAGGGAATGATAGGCTGTTTGAGGCCTTCGAGAATAACCCCCTAGTCTTAGGGGGAAAGGTGAACTCAAGCTTGGACTTGGTGAAGAAATCCCTCTTCAAAACACACAGGGGGATCCTGACCAGGAGGCATGGGAGCAAGGAGCAGACAGGAGAACTCTGCCGGGCAAATCTCCAGGGAGGAAGACATCCAAGAGAACTGATGAGTGTTACAGTCAGAAGACTGAGAGGGACTGAAGGGACTGGGTGCAAGAAGTCTGGGATGAATGCAGTGTCAGTCTGGGAGGACTGTGGAGTTTTAGCCAGGAAGGCTAGTGAAAGGGGCAGCTGCATCCAGGTGGGCTGGCAGTGCCTAAAGAGGTATAGTTACATAGTTACATAGTTACATAGTTAGTCAGGTTAAAAAAAGACACAAGTTTATCCAGTTCAACCACAAAAAAAATAAACAAACAAAATAAAAAACACAGTACAATCCCATACACCCAACTCTATACCCACAGTTGATCCAGAGGAAGGCAAAAAAAAAACAGTGGAGCATGATTCAATCTGCTACAGGAGGGGAAAAAATTCCTTCCTGATCCCCCGAGAGGCAATCGGTTTACCCTGGATCAACTTACCTACACATCTTAGTACTCAGTTATATTATGTACATTTAGGAAAGAATCCAGGCCTTTCTTAAAGCAATCTACTGAGCTGGCCAGAACCACCTCTGGAGGGAGTCTGTTCCACATTTTCACAGCTCTTACTGTGAAAAAAACCTTTCCATATTTGGAGGTGAAATCTCTTTTCCTCCAGACGTAAAGAGTGCCCCCTTGTCCTCAGTGTTGACCGTAAAGTGAATAGCTCAACACCAAGTTCACTATATGGACCTCTTATATATTTGTACACGTGGATCATATCCCCCCTTATTCTCCTCTTCTCAAGAGTGAATAAATTAAGTTCCTTTAATCTTTCCTCATAGCTGAGCTCCTCCATGCCTCTTATCAGTTCAGTTGCCCTTCTCTGCACTTTCTCTGGTTCTCCAATATCCTTTTTGAGAACTGGTGCCCAAAACTGGACTGCATATTCCAGATGAGGTCTTACTAATGATTTGTACAGGGGGGGAAAATGATATCTCTCTCTCTGGAGTCCATACCTCTCTTAATAAAAGAAAGGACTTTGCTCGCTTTGGAAACCGCAGTTTGGCATTGCATGCTATTATTGAGCTTTTTATCAACTAAAACCCCCAGATCCTTCTCCAATACAGATCCCCCCAGTAGTACTGGAATCAGTAGCCAAAGTAATAGGACAGCTAAGCACTAGGACTTCTTTCCTGCTACACTACCAAAGGGTCTCTGCCTGCAAAGGGCACTTGCTCTAGATCTAACTGAGTCTATGTTGGATCATCAGTGCTAGCTGGTTCTGAGTGATGTAGTTCTACAAGTAAGATTGTGCTGGAGGTAGAAGAGGAAGTGTATATACTGTGTGTATATAGTTTGTGTCCCTGAAGAATTATTTTTGTGCTGAGCAAGTGGGTATCCCATAATACCCTACCCCCTTTTCAAGTTCAACTTACCTAATAAAATACAAAAACAAAACAAAGGACTAATTCCTGACTCCAGCGTGTGTGGAAAATTGATGTGCCTGGCTGTGCAGGGTCATATTCACCAGCGGCTCCTATGGGGGTAGCGCTCCATTAAATAACAAATTTCAGTGACAATTACAATCTGCAAAGAAGCAATGAGGATAATATTGCCATTGTTTTATTTTGCTCTTCTTTTGTTTTTTAGTTTGTTAAGTTTTGGAAGAGAGATAGTGATCTATAGCTATACAATCCATTAATCCCTCTTGCACCGGCCAATTCACTCTTTTATACCTAATATAAATGTAACCTCTTGTCTCCATACACACCTCACATGCTTCACAATCCACCAAAGACCCTTTTTTGTCAAAATATGCCAGCATCAAGATTCCAAATGCTGCATACACAAGATCGGAAATTCCGTCAAGAAAACCGAGGATTTTTTCTGACGGAATGTTGGCTCAAACTCGTGTTGTATACACACGGTCAGACAAATCTTGTCAGAAATTCCGACCATCAAGAACACAGTGAAGTACAAGACGTATGACGAGCCGAGGTCAATGAAGTTCAATAGACAGTTCGGCTCTTCTGCTTGATTCTGAGCATGCGTGGGTTTTTGCGCGTTGGAATTGCATACAGACAATCGGATTTTCCGATAGGAATTTTTTCCGTCTGAAAAATAGAGAACCTGCTCTCAATTTTATTTTGGCGGAAATTACGACAGCAAAACTCAGATGGAGCATACATACGGTCGGAATTTATGACCAAAAGCTTACATCAGGCTTTTTTTTGCTGAATTTCCGATCGTGTGTACACGGCAAAAGACAAAATGTACTATATATCACTAGAGATGACTGAACTTCTGAAACGCTTTATGATTTAGAATTCTGCTGAACTTTCTATAACCACTTAAGGACCCCCGCACGCACATATACGGCCACAACATGGCTCGTACAGGCACAAGGGCGTAAATTTACGTCCCCGCCTTCGTGCGGTTCGGGGGTCCCATCGGGACCCCCTCCGCGGCGTGCGGGGATCCCCCTGGCTCCGGGAGTGATCCGGGACGAGCGGGCGGATGTCAGTGTTTGCCCGCCCCCCCGCGATCGCTCCCAGCCAATGCGCGCTCTCCCCCTTTGTGTCACTTCCTCCTCCTGTGTAAACACAGGAAGGGAGAAGTGATGTAATCTCCCATCGCAGCTGTATTTCCAACCGCTGCGATGGGAGAAACACCTCACAGTAAGTGTGCACGAACACTACACTGACATACACACACGTAGGCATACTTAACCCCTTGCGATCTGCCCCCCCACCCCCCCCTGTCACAGTGTCACTGAATGCAGTGATCTAATCACTGCATTTAGTGTCAGTGTGACAGGCAGTGTAAAATCAGTTAGTGTTAGGTTCAGGATAGCCCCCCCACCCCCCCATATAAAGTTTTAACCCCCTGATCACTGCCCTAGTTAACCCTTTCACTCCCTATTGCCAGCGTCACTAAGCGATCATTTTTCTGATCGCTGTATTAGTGTCGCTGTTCCCGCTAGGTAGCTATTTTTTTTTATCGCGATTTTTTTTTTTTACTAAAGACATGTGGCTAAATAAATTTTGGCCTAAATGTTTGACTAAAATTTAGTTTATTTGATTTTTTTTTAACAAAAAGTAAAAAATAGTGTTTTTTTTTCAAAAACGTCGCTCTATTTTTGTATATAGCGCAAAAAATAAAAATCGCAGAGGTGATCAAATACCATCAAAAGAAAGCTCTATTTGTGGGAAGAAAAGGACGCAAATTTTTTTTGGGAGCCACGTCGCACGACCGCGCAATTGTCTGTTAAAGCGACGCAGTGCCGAATCGCAAAAACACCTTGGGTCATTTACCAGCGTATTGGTCCGGGTCTTAAGTGGCTAAAAGCAGTAAACTTTAAAACTCAAAATTTCTAAACCAGAAGTCCTATTAAAGTCAAAGGAAAGCCAGCACAGGATAAAAAATGTGTGCAGAAATATTATACACTTGTGCAGGTGATTTGGGAAATTCAGGGCGGTCTGGCCTGATGAGTTGATGGGAACAAGAAACAGCCTGGGACACTTGTTTTCAGAATTGTACCAGGCTTGTTAAGATAGAAGGGTGGGACCTTGTGGCAATGGCAGTTACATTAAACGAGAAGTATGGGCTTTAAAACAAACAAACATTTATACTCAGCTAGGTGGATGCAGTATCGATCCGATGCTGCATCCATCCCCCTCCAACTCTGCAGCGAGAACTAAGCAGTCAAACACTGCTGATTGCTTAGTTCTCCGCCTCTGCTGTGAGCAAAGAGCTATGGCTGTCAGTCACCTGTTCTTTGCTTTGTCCCTTCAGCACTCACTGGAGCACTGGGCTGTTGAGGAGGCGGGGGGCTGGTTCAGGCTCTCAATGGATCACTGAAAGGTTCAGCCAGCTACCAGTTCAGGCATCTGGGTGGATCCTGACTATATGGTTGGGATCTTTTGTCAGAACCTGGACTGACTGTGTGATGTCAGCCCACAGTAGACTTTAGCCCATTGTTGGCTGAAAACAAGTATCAGGAGTGCAGAACTAAGGGCACTCCTGTGACCTAGGCCTCGTACACACAACCGAGAATCTCGTCAGAAAAAAACAGTAATTTTCACTGACGAGATTCTTGGCAAGAAACTCTTGCCGCTGGAGTGTACAGACTTTTGTTTCAAAAGAACCGTGGTTCTCTTGAAAGGAAAGAATGTGGTGACGCCATCGCGTACGACGAGCATGCGCTTGTCACATTCGCTGCCTTCGCCGCCATCTTGCTTCACCCTACCTATGCCGTGGAAGCTACCGCGCATGCGCGGTGTCATGGACCTTGGATTTGGGAAGTGTTTCTCCTTGAAGTCAGTTACACAGTGGGGGGTCTCTGCCCTGTCTTAAGGCTAACTCCCTCTCCAGACGGCTCCATTGTTCTGTGTCTGGCTATTGTGTACATTGATTGCCCCCTGGGGCTTCTGTCTCATTACACATAGCAGTCATGCTATTCAAGCTATTGGACCAATCTCTGCTGAGTCATTTTGAAGTCCTCATTTGTATGGAAGAGGACCTGAAGGAGGACTGCCTGTACTTTACAATTGACCAATAGGAAAGCGGTTGTTGGGGGCGGGATGTTCCAAATTCTGCATAAAAGTGTGTTGTGTGTTTCCATTAAAGGTCTTCCTGTTTGAACTTACATACAGCCTGCCTGGTGTTTGTTCTAATGGATTCCAAACGGCACATAGCTGTAGTTCAGATCCCGGAGCCTTGGAGGACCGAACCATCAGAAGTTGCGATCTGCAATCTGATCCAATAGTAGCAGAAGAGTGTCGGGAGAGCAGAACCGAGCGAGCAAGGGTCTCGTCACACGCAGGTTTCCATGGCGACAGGTATACACACTCTCGGGTTTCTCGTCGAGATTCTGGCTGAGAAACATGAATGCCTCATACACATGAACGGGAATCTCATCAAGAAGCAGTTTTCTTGCTGTTTTTTGCAGAGAAAAACGGTCCCGTGTACGAGGCCCTACAGAAGAAGTACAGCCAAAAAAGCTTCTGTTCACAGATCCCTTGTTGAACAGAGCAAAAAGGGCCCTGAGAGACCAACAGGCTTATGTCCCTTTCTCCCAGTAGCCTTTTTCAAATCTGAACTGCCAAAAACAACACTGATTGTAGGGTTAGGAGTTGGCTATCCAAATACATGCAATTTAGTATGAATTTAGCCTTATCAAAACTTTAGGAACAACTCTAAATCTCACTTCCTGTATCTATAACAGTGTAAGGAGGACCTTCCCCTGGAACAACATTTGTGTAAGAAGAATTTATATGCCTTCAACCAAGCAAATACTTTATAGAATACCTTGTAATCCTCAAAAATACAGGAGGGGGCAGGAGCTAAAGAACTGAAGTGGTTTCTGACCAACATCAAAGGTGGTCTTAGAAACAACTGTTCAGTTTATGTACTGTGAACAATGGAAGGGGGTACACACTAATATGTAGCCCACCACATTCCACACCCAATTAACAGAAACCTAGCACAACATGGTACTATGTATAATACGGTATTGCACAGTAAGGCACTTTAAATAATACAGTATAGAGCAACTGTCTATCCTTAAAAACACTCTAATGTTGCGTACACATGATCAGATCTTCTATCCGAAAAACCCTGGATGTTTTTTCCGACGGAATTCCGCTCAAGCTTGATTTGCATACAGACGGTCACACAAAAATTCTCGGAACTTTCGACCTTCAAGAATGCAGTGACGTACAACACTACGAGCGGAGAAAATTAACCACTTCAATACCAAGGCTGTCAATTGACATCCTGGCTTTCAGTGGGGATATCTGAATGATGCCTGCAGCCACAGGCATCATTCAGATATCCATCTCTTCAGGCGGCGAATCCCTGCACCATAAGAACGATCATAGTGGCGGTTCCACCGCTTGATTGTTCTTATAGGCGCCGGGAGGGAACGCCCCCCCCCTCCCGCCGCCATCCGGTGCGTCTCCGGGCTCTCCTTTGCCATCGGAGACCCGGAGAAATGATCCGCCGCCGTCCGCTGTAAACCATAGAGTAGACTGGTGACCAGAAGGTCACCAGTCATCTCTATGATCGTCGGAGGCCCGGGCGCGATGTTATGACATCACGCCCGGGTCCTGGAATGTAAACA
Source organism: Rana kukunoris (assembly GCA_029574335.1). Classification (NCBI taxonomy): domain Eukaryota; kingdom Metazoa; phylum Chordata; class Amphibia; order Anura; family Ranidae; genus Rana; species Rana kukunoris. The sequence goes on from CM056051.1 coordinate 533,520,040, forward strand.
CAGCCGCAATCGCGGCTGAAAGCATTCGATCGGTGAATTTTTTTTCACGATCTAATGCTTTTTTTAGCCTGGAGAAGAGATGTTGGGTCTTATTGACCCTGCATCCCTCCATAAAAATTACCTGTCACACACATTCCTATTACAAGGGATGTTTACATTCCTTGTAATAGGAATAAAAGTGATCAAAAAAAATGTCAAAAAAAGTTTAAAAATAAAATAAATTGTGTAAAAAAAAAAAAAAAAAAATTAAACGCCCCTACCCCCGGTAGCTGACGCTCAGAAGCGAACGCACGCGTAAGTCCCGCCCACATATGTAAACGCCGTTCAAACCACACATATGAGGTATCGCCGCGTGCGTTAGAGCACCAGCAACAATTCTAGCACTAGACCTCCTCTGGAACTCTAGATTTGTAACTTGTATAAAAAAAAATAAGCGTTGCCTATGGAGATTTTTAAGTACTGACGTTTGGCGCCATTCCATGAGTGTGCGCAGTTTTAAAGCGTGACATGTTAGGTATCTATTTACTCGGCGTAACTTCATCTTTCACATTATACCAAAAAATTGGGCTAACTTTACTGTTTTGTTCTTTTTTAATTCACAAAACCGTTGTTTTCCCCCAAAAAAAAGGCGTTTGAAAAATGATTGCGCAAATAATGTGCGAGATAAAAAGTTGCAATGGCCGGCATTTGTCTGCTAAAAAACATATATAGTGTTTGGGGGTTCTGAGTAATTTTCTAACAAAAAAATTATGATTTATGCATGTAGGAGAAGTGCCAAAATAGCCCCGGTATTGAAGCGGTTAAGTTCAATGCTTTCGAGCATGTGCCAAATTGTTTCCGAGCATGCATCTGAATTTTGCGCATCGGAACTGCTACAGACGATCAGATGTTCTTATAGGAATTTTTTCCCTCTGAAAATTTGAGAACCAGTTCTTCAATTTTTGTTGGCGGAAATTTCAACAGCAAAAGTCCAATGGAGCATACACACGGTTGGAATTTCGGACCAAAGGCTCACATCAGGCTTTTCTTGTAGGAATTTCCGATCGTGTGTACATGGAATTAGCATCTACTCCAACACACAAATGGCTGCTGGGACCCCTGCCTTTTTAGTGATGGGGCTGGCACACAATACAGTCCTCATTATTGGCAATTTTACAGCACCTGATCTAAGTTCAGAGGCCAAGTTAAACATTATTGGTCATTGTTTGCTATGGTAGTGAAAGGTCACATTCGTTTGCCAATTTTCTAAATCATGAACAATTTGGTGTTTGCCTTGAAACTGTGCTTGACTGAACCCAAAGCTCATCTCTACCAAACAACTTATCAGATTCCATTCCACAGACTGCAAGTGATCATATTCCTCTACAACCTGCCACTCACAATAAAACAACAACTCACTTCCATGACAGTGGATGTCAGCCTCTTGACTGCCTCTCTTTTACATTTGAGCATTAATTGAAGGTTTAGGAAGTGAGGAAGACACATAATAATGCTTTATATGAAGGTGGAAGGCAGGGTTGGTCTTGCGGGAAGTGGTATGGTGGGATTAAAGGAATTAGAGAAGAAGGTGAAAGTGATGGAGAAGCAAGAGATGGAGCTTGAGGTGAAGAAGGAGATGGTGGTGGTGGTGGAGAAAGAACAGGTAGAGGTGGATACAAAATAAGAGTGTACATCAACTATGCTTAGAACCTACTACAACCACATGAAGCACCTTTTGTGTTACACCTGTGTCAGGAAAGGTCCCCCCTGCTGGTAATACTGCCTGTTATTTGGGCTGCAGTACTGGCCTCCACCAGCGGGGGTTTCCTGGCAGTATGGAGCACACAGCCCTTTCTGTGCTCAGCTGTAACCTGAGCTTAATCATCAGCTCTATTTATACCCGGCGAGCTCAAGCAGAGCTCACCCTGGTATCGTCATATCTCCCAGACCTGAGCCTGTATCCAGACCCTGTCTTTTGATCCTGATTTTGTGCCTTAATCCTGTTCCGTGATCCTTGATCCTGATTCCTGCCTGGACTCTTCCACCCTGTTTCCTGGTTCCTGTCTTCCCTGGATCTTACCCCGCAGCTCATCCATCCATCCGCTCCCTGCTCTGTCCTGTCCCATCCTTACCCATCGGCTGACTTCCCACGTGTTTGACCTCGGCCTGGCTTGGTTTATGAATATGATATCTCCCTTTGACTATATATATATATTGTTTGCTGTTTGCACTGGTTGTCCTCACTTATTTTTGTAAATAAACACCTTTTCACTTCACTAATCATATTGTTTGGTCTCCTCTGTGCAGTCACACAGTACTGATCTAATATATTCTCCTGACAACCTGCCTATGGCTATACGATTCTATACTTACCACCTCGATGGGTTTTCTCCCTGAAACATGTCTTCAGTGCCCTTAATATATATATATATATATATATATATATATATATATATATATATATATATATATATATATATACACACACACACACACACACAGTATCTCACAAAAGTATGTACACCCCTCACATTTTTGTAAATATTTTATTGTATCTTTTTATGTGACAACACTGAAGAAATTACACTTTTCTACGATGTAAAGTAGTGAGTGTACAGCTTGTATAACAGTGTAGATTTGCTGTCCCCTCAAAATAACTCAACACACAGCCATTAATGTCTAAACTGCTGGCAACAAAACCCCTAAAGAGTAAACCCCTAAGTAAAAATGTCTAAATTGGGCTTAATAAGCCATTTTCCTTCCATGGTGTCATGTGACTTATTAGTGTTACAAGGTCTCAAGTGTGAATGGGGAGCAGGTGTGTTAAATTTGGTGTGGAATTTGCTAAAAAACTAATAAACAAAATATTTTTTTACAGATTTTACCTAAATTGTCATTCAAAATGTGATAGCCTGGGCATGAAGGGGGTAAAAGCATCCGGTCCTGAACTGGTTAAATCAGTGCTACAGATGGAAGAACCCTCAATGCTAGAGTTCCACGTAGTGGACTTCTCCCTTGTGCAATAAAAACAAGCAGTCACCATTTGGAGCCAGAACACCACCCCAGCCTTGATGCCCACTTCAAGTCGGGAAACCAAACTGGAACAAAAGCAAAAAGAAGGCCTGGTACATAACCAAAATACCCTTTATTGATAAAACATGATTTCAATGTACTCACAAAAATACCTGAGCCTGGGCTCAGATGAAGAGGGCACAACCCTAGATACGCCATGCTGTTCCAGATGAATGCGCCACAGCGTTGTCTATTGGATGGGATTATTTTACATGTGTTTCACCCCTTATTTTTTTGAGTACATTGAAATAATATTTTATCAATAAAAGGTATTTTGGTAATGCACCAGGCCAGTGAGCCTTCTTTTTGCTTTTGCTATAGCTGGTCTATCTAACGGAACTCCGTCTCACTCCGCTTGCATGCTTCGGTCAGTACACTGCTTCCTCCAGTCTGGACCTTCAGATATCAGATATAACAGCCACATGTTGTAACCAAGAACCAGGCGAGACTAACTCAGCTACAAAACTGCAACATGGAATGTTTATTGAACAAGGATACAGGCTTTTTATACACTTGAAAAGTAGGTTCCCCCCTCCTTATCATATTACCCTAACAATACAACTGTAACCAGAAATATAAATTAACATGAGCTAATTCACTAGTCATTTAACTTGTCTTCTATGTTTCTTTAAAAAGGTCACGGGCCCCCTACCCAAAGCGATTCCCATCACAGTCTATACTTAGACAAAAAGGATAAAACAAAAAAGATTTGATGGACAATTTGGTCTTTTTTTGTCATTCATCCTCTATGGGCCAGATTCTCAGAGGCGTTACGACGGAGTATCTCAGATACCCCGTCGTAACGCCTTTTTTTTGTCCTCGTATCTTTTGCATAGATACGCTTCTACATCCGACAAGTGTAAAAGCATTACAGTTTCGGATCGTAGGTGTAATGACAACTCCGGCCACTAGGTGGCCTTTACGTTGTTTTTTCATTTGCATATGCAAATGAAGTAGTACACCGATTCTCGATCGCTTTTACGCCACCCCGTCGTCGCGTACGTCGTTTTCGTTCGCGTAAGGTTACCCCAGCTTCTATGTGGAGTAACCTTACGAGGTCCCGTCAGATGCCGTCGTGTCCCGTCGGACGCCATGTTAAGTATGGCGTCGGGTCAGCGTCGGCTTTTTCCGTCGCTTACGTCGTTTTACTAACTCGTTCGCGAATAGGGACTTGCGTAAATGACGCTCACGTCGTTTTGACGTCGGTTTCAACGACGCTTCCCGACGTGAGCTGGAGCATGCGCACTGGGCTTTTTCCCCGGCCGGCGCATGCGCAGTTCGTTCGACGCGGGAGCGCGCTTAATTTAAATACAAGCCGCCCCATTTGAATTGCGTGGGTTTACGCTTGGCGATTTACGAGACGCCAACGCAAACTACGGAGCAAGTGCTTTGAGAATAAAGCACTTAAAATATTAGCGACACTTTCTCACTAGCCTCAGCAACCTCCTCACTCACATCATTCCTAGGCGATCCCAGACTACCTCTTGCATACAAGGACAGACATTCTGTCTCTGCCTGGATAGATCTTGGCTTGACTTCCCTGGGCTCACTACAATCTAAATGGAACTTTAGAAGCTTTGAATCCCTTCAGAGAGACTTTAGACTCCCCTCCTCAGAGATCGAGAGATTCCATCTAATTAAATCATTTTTTCAGACACATTTCTCACTCTCCACGAGTCCATCTATGACAGTCTTTGAAAGGATATGCAAATCCTCATCCAGGGACAGAGGAATGATATCTAGGCTATACAACAGCCTTAATGATTTCTCGGCCTCTGAAAAAACCCAACCCATGCTACGATGGGAATCAGACTTAGGTATTGACCTTCCCCCAGATACATGGTATGCTATGTCCGGAAATCTCAGGAAAAGCAACAAAGCAGTCTCATTTAGGGAAACCCCAACAAAATTATTCACAAGATGGTACCTAACCCCATCCAAAATCCATACCTTCTATCCGACAGTTTCTCCCGACTGCTTCAGAGGCTGCCAGGCTGAAGGTACGCTACTTCACACTTTCTGGAGCTGCCCACGTCTATCACAGATCTGGCTAGAGGTAGCTCGTAGATTTGAGGACTCCTCTAAACATAAGGTCTCCCTCACCCCATTAATCTGTCTACTCTATGGAGATGTCCCAGACATCCCTCCCCCATGCTCCAGACTCCTCCATTCACTATGTAGCTCGGTGCAATGGATGATTGCACTTAACTGGAGATCTGGGGAGGTAATATGGTCACAGGTACTCGATAGAATGGAACTGTTGAAACTATCAGAAAGAATATACCACACAATTAATGACAGCCTACATGTTTTTGATGCCAAATGGTCATATTGGTAGTCCACTATTTGACGTTCCCATTTGCTTATATACGCATTGAATTATAATGATGCATTACTGTCTTTATCCTCTACCCACTCAGGAACCACTCACCATGACTTGCCTTACGTGTTACTAACTCACAGTTGTGCCTATGTAAAATGTTATGTTTTTTTTTATATACCTATGCTTGTATCCCAATTTATACTTCTTAATAAACTTTTGTAAACAAAAAAAAAAAAGAATCTAAAAAAAAAGAGAATAAAGCACTTGCTCTAGCACGCAGCGGCGGCGTAGTGTAAATGGCTTACGCTACGCCGCCGAAAATATATGAGAATCTGGCCCTATGTTTCTATGAAAAGGTGACTCCCATCACAGTCTATACTTAGTCAAAACGGATAAAACAAAAAAGAATCGATGAACAATTTTTTTTAGTCACTCATCTTCTATGTTTCTATGAAAAGGTCACGGACCCCCTACCCAAAGCAACTCCCATCACAGTCTACACTTAGACAAAAAGGATAAAACAAAAAAGATTTGATGGACAATTTGGTAATTTTTTTGTCACTTGTCTTCTATGTTTCTATGAAAAGGTCATGGACCCCCCACCCAAAGTGACTCTCATCACAGTCTATACTTAGACAAAAAGGATAAAACAAAAAAGATTTGATGGACAATTTGGTCATTTTTTTGTCACTTGTCTTCTATGTTTCTATGAAAAGGTCATGTACCCCCCACCCAAAGCAACTCCCATCACAGTCTACACTGAGACAAAAAGGATAAAACAAAAAAGATTTGATGGACAATTTGGTCATTTTTTTGTCAATTGTCTTCTATGTTTCTATGAAAAGGTCATGGACCCCCCACCCAAAGCAACTCCCATCATAGTCTATACTTATGCCGCGTACACACGGTCGTTTTTTGCGATGAAAAAAAACGTTGTTTTTTAAAACGTCATTTAAATTGATCGTGTGTGGGCAAAACGTTGTTTTTTGTCTTCAAAAAAACGACCAAAAAAAAATTCCAACATGCTTGAATTTTTTGTGTCTTTTTCAAAACGTCGTTTTTTGTTTCACAAAAAGTCACCGTGTGTAGCAAAAAACGTTGTTTAAAATGACGTTTTTCAACCCGCGCATGCCCAGAAGCTAGTTATGAAGCGAGCTTCAATGGAAAAGAGTGGTGAACGTAACCTCGCTTTTTGTGAAAAAAACGATGGTGTGTATGCAACATCGTCTTTAAAAGTGACGTTTCAAAAACGTTGTTTTTTACTTCACAGAAAACGTTGTTTTTTACTTCACAGAAAACGTCGTTTTTTGTCATCACAAAAAACGACCGTGTGTACGCGGCATTAGACAAAAACGATAAAACAAAAAAGATTTGATGGACAATTTGGACATTTTTTTGTCACTCGTCTTCTATGTTTCTATGAAAAGGTCATGGACCCCCCACCCAAAGCAACTCCCATCACAGTCTATACTTAGACAAAAAGGATAAAACTAAAAAGATTTGATGGACGATTTGGTCTTTTTTTGTCACTTGTCTTCCATGTTTCTATGAAAAGGTCACAGGTCCCTTACCCAAAGCAACTCCCATCGCAGTCTATACTTAGACAAAAAGGATAAAACTAAAAAGATTTGATGGACAATTTGGTCTTTTTCTGTCACTCATCTTCTATGTTTCTATGAAAAAGGTCACGGGCCCCCTACCCAAAGCGACTCCTATCACAGTCTATACTTAGACAAAAAGGATAAAACAAAAAAGATTTGATGGACAATTTGGCCTTTTTTTTTGTCACTTGTCTTCTATGTTTCTATAAAAAGGTCATGGGCCCCCTACCCAAAGTGACTCTAATCACAGTCTATACTAAGACAAAAAGGATGAAACAAAAAAGATTTAATGAACAATTTGGTCTTTTTTTGTCACTTGTTTTCTATGTTTCTATGAAAAGGTCAAGAACCCCCTACCCAAAGCAACTAACATCACAGTCTATACTTAGACAAAAAGGATAAGACAAAAAAGATTTGATGGACAATTTGGTCTTTTTTTGTCATTCATCCTCTATGTTTCTATGAAAAGGTCACGGACCCCTACCCAAAGAGACTCCCATCACAGTCTATACTTATTTAAAAAGGATAAAACAAAAAAGAATCGATGAACAATTTTTTTTGGTCACTCATCTTCTATGTTTCTATGAAAAGGTCATGGGCCCCCTACCCAAAGTGACTCTCATCACAGTCTATACTTAGACATAAAGGATACAACAAAAAAGATTTGATGGACGATTTGGTCTTTTTTTGTCACTTGTCTTCTATGTTTCCATGAAAGAGTCATGGGCCCCCTACCCAAAGCAACTCCCATCACAGTCTATACTTAGACTAAAAGGATAAAACAAAAAAGATTTGATGGACATTTTTTTTTGTCACTTGTTTTCTATGTTTCTATGAAAAGGTCATGGACCCCCTACCCAAAGCGACATCCATTACAGTCTATACTTAGACATAAAGGATATAACAAAAAAAGATTTGATGGACGATTTGGTCTTTTTTTGTCACTCGTCTTCTATGTTTCTATGATAAGGTCACGGGCCCCCTACCCAAAGTGACTCTCATCACAGGTTATACTAACAATCGGTATTGCTGAAACTTGGCTTCAATCCTCACATGACTGGGCTATTAATATTCCTGGCTATGCTCTCTTTCGGAAAGACAGGGTAAAAAGGAAAGGTGGAGGGGTCTGTCTCTATGTGAGAAGTGACCTCAAAGCAAGCGTGAAAGAGGACCTGGTTGATGGAGAGTGTGATGAAGTTGAAGCATTATGGGTGGAACTGCATACAGATGTGCGTAGTTCAAAGCTAATCATTGGAGTTTGTTATAGACCACCCAATGTTAATGAGGAGGTGGAGACTCAGCTCCTTGCACAGATGGAAAGGGCTGCAAGGGCAGGGACGGTGATAATAATGGGGGATTTTAACTACCCAGAAATTGACTGGAATAATGGAATTTCTGGGACAGTTAAAGGACAAAAATTTAAAAACCTATTGCAGGACAATTTTATGGTCCAGTTTATTGAGGCCCCAACTAGGAATGATGCTCTGTTGGACCTGGTAATCTCAAACCATGCAGAGCTCATTACTAATGTTCAGATAAAGGAACACCTGGGTAGCAGTGATCATAACACGATTTCGTTTAATGTAAACTATAAGCAAGAAATACATACAGGAAAGATAAAAACACTTAATTTCAAGAGAGCAAATTTTCAAAGCATGAGGACTGCTCTCCAGGGCTTGGACTGGGAGGGAATATTGGCACCGATGAACACAGAACAGAAATGGGAATTCTTCAAAAAGACTCTTTGGAACCTCACTGCAAAGTATATTCCCATGGGCAATAAGTTTAAAAGGCTACAGATAAAACCTATGTGGCTCACGGTTAAAGTTAAAAAAGCTATAAACAATAAGAAAATAGCTTTTAAAAAATATAAAAATGAAGGAACACTAGTGTCGTTTAAATGTTACAAAGAATATAATAGAATATGTAAAAAGGAAATCAAGGATGCAAAAATTCAAAATGAACGACAGATTGCAAAAGATAGTAGGACAAACCCCAAAAAATTCTTTAAATATATTAATAGTAAAAAGGTGAAGTCTGAGCATGTAGGCCCTTTACAAAATAATCTAGAGTGGGTGACTGAGGACATAGAGAAGGCAAATTTATTAAATGCTTTCTTCAGCTCTGTGTATACAATGGAGAATGGGGGAGCTCATGTCGATATAGGGGGTGGGAGTGACACAGCCCCAAATCCACAATGGCTCAAAAGTGATATGGTCCAGTAATATTTAGACAGAATAAAGGTGGATAAAGCACCTGGACCAGATGGCATCCACCCACGGATCCTAAAAGAATTGAGCTCTGAAATTTCAAAGCCACTGTATCTAATATTTAGGGACTCATTAAGGACAGGAATAGTACCACTGGATTGGCATAAAGCCAATGTGGTGCCCATATTTAAAAAGGGAACAAAGTCTTTACCTAGTAACTATAGACCTGTTAGTTTAACTTCTATAGTTGGAAAGATACTGGAACGTTTAATAAAAGACCACATGGATGAGTTCTTGCTGGAAACAAACTATTTAAGCAGCAGACAGCATGGATTCATGAAGGACAGAAGTTGTCAGACAAACCTGATTTCCTTTTATGAAGAGGTAAGTAAAACCCTGGACAGAGGCGTGGCAGTGGACGTGGTATACTTGGATTTTGCAAAAGCGTTCGATACAGTTCCCCACACACGGCTCATGTGTAAGGTAAGGTCTACAGGATTAGATATATCAGTTTGTAAATGGATAGAAAACTGGCTGAAAGACAGAATTCAGAGAGTTGTGGTTAATGATTCTTACTCTGAATGGTCCAAGGTTATCAGCGGTGTACCCCAAGGTTCAGTGTTGGGTCCCTTACTTTTCAATATATTTATAAATGATATTGGGTCTGAGATCAAAAGTAACATTTCTGTTTTTGCAGATGACACCAAGCTATGCAGTGGAATAACGTCCTTGCAGGATGTCTCCAATTTACAAGCCGACCTCAATGCTCTGTCTAATTGGGCGACTAAGTGGCAGATGAGGTTTAATGTTGATAAATGTAAAGTTATGCACTTGGGGGCTAAGAATATTCATGCATCATACATGCTAGGGGGAGTACAACTGGGGGGATCTGTAGTGGAGAAGGATCTGGGGGTTTTAGTTGATCATAAGCTCAATAATGGCATGCAATGCCAAGCTGCGGTTTCCAAAGCGAGCAAAGTCCTTTCTTGTATTAGGAGAGGTATGGACTCCAGAGATAGAGATATCATTTTGCCCCTGTACAAATCATTAGTAAGACCTCATCTGGAATATGCAGTCCAGTTTTGGGCACCAGTTCTCAAAAAGGATATCGGAGAACTGGAGAAAGTGCAGAGAAGGGCAACCAAACTGATAAGAGGCATGGAGGAGCTCAGCTATGAGGAAAGATTAGAAGAACTGAATTTATTCACTCTTGAGAAGAGGAGAATAAGGGGGGATATGATCAACATGTACAAATACATAAGAGGTCCATATAGTGAACTTGGTGTTGAGTTATTCACTTTAAGGTCAATGCTGAGGACAAGGGGGCACTCTTTACGTCTGGAGGAAAAGAGATTTCACCTCCAAATACGGAAAGGTTTCTTCACAGTAAGAGCTGTGAAAATGTGGAACGGACTCCCTCCAGAGGTGGTTCTGGCCAGCTCAGTAGATTGCTTTAAGAGAGGCCTGGATTCTTTCCTAAATGCACATATTATAACTGAGTACTAAGTTTTGTAGGTAAAGTTGATCCGGGGTAAATCCGATTGCCTTTCGGGGGATCAGGAAGGAATTTTTTCCCCTCCGGTAGCAAATTGGATCATCGCTCTGCTGAGGTTTTTTGCCTTCCTCTGGATCAACTGTGGGTATGGAGTTGGGTGTATGGGAGGATGTACTGTGTTTTACTTTGTTTTATTTTTTTTATTTTTTTTATGGTTGAACTGGATGGACTTGTGTCTTTTTTCAACCTGACTAACTATGTAACTATGTAACTATGTAACTATGTTTCTATGAAAAGGTCACAGGCCTCTTACCCAAAGGGACTCCCATCACAGTCTATACTGAGACAAAAAGGATAAAACAAAAAAGATTTGATGGACAATTTGGTCTTTTTTTTGTCACTTGTCTTCTATGTCTCTATGAAAAGGCCAGGGCGTTTATTTAGCAAATCTTTAAAGTACACTTTAGTGATAATTTCATAATGAAACACAAAATATAGAATGTATTCCTTTGTGGCACATAAAATTATTCCTTAATAAACCAGTTAGTATCAACCTTTTTTTTTTCAATAGAAATCATTAATTATATGCTCTGGGGTGGATAAGAATTGCTCCCAAGCCAAAGTGATATATTATAAAAATATTCTGGATTCCTATGAACAGATCTCTAACATCAGATTGGTTTGAATACAGGAGAGGTGAGGAAATTTACATAGTTACATAGTTAGTCAGGTTGAAAAAAGACACAAGTCCATCCAGTTCAACCATAAAAAAATAAAAAAATAAAACAAAGTAAAACACAGTACATCCTCCCATACACCCAACTCCATACCCACAGTTGATCCAGAGGAAGGCAAAAAACCCCAGCAGAGCGATGATCCAATTTGCTACCCGAGGGGAAAAAATTCCTTCCTGATCCCCCGAAAGGCAATCGGATTTACCCTGGATCAACTTTACCTACAAAACTTAGTACTCAGTTATATTATGTGCATTTAAGAAAGAATCCAGGCCTCTCTTAAAGCAATCTACTGAGCTGGCCAGAACCACCTCTGGAGGGAGTCTGTTCCACATTTTCACAGCTCTTACTGTGAAGAAACCTTTCCGTATTTGGAGGTGAAATCTCTTTTCCTCCAGACATAAAGAGTGCCCCCTTGTCCTCAGTGTTGACCTTAAAGTGAATAACTCAACACCAAGTTCACTATATGGACCTCTTATGTATTTGTACATGTTGATCAGAGGCGTAACTAGAATCTTCAGGGCCCCGGTGCAAGAAACCATGAAGCCCCCCCCCCCCACATGGGCATTGCTAGGTCTACAAAAGATCTCGGGCTAGAGCCCATAGCAGTGTAGCAAGCAAGTAAAGAAAGTCCTATGCTTGGGCGTGTATACACATGTATACAATATATGTGTGTATGTATATATTGTCACATAACTGAGTGCAGATCCTCCTTACATCAGGGTTCACAGAGAGCCCTCCCATACATCAGATATCACAGAGAGCCCAGCCCCCATACATCAGTCCCCAGAGAGCCAACCCCTCAATACAGGATCCCCAGAGAGCCCCCCATACATCAGGGTCCCCAGAGAGCCCCCCCTCAACTTCATGGTTCATAGAGAGCACCCCCCCATACATAAGGGTTCACAGAGAGCCCCCCCCCATACAGAGTCCCCAGAGAGCCCCCCCATACATCAGAGTACCCAGAGAGCTGTCATCTGTTAGTCAGTGTCCACTTGGGAGGGGAGAATGGCTTGGTGAGGGTGAGAGAGGGAGAGAGAGAGAGGTGGTAGAGAGAAAGGTGGTAGAGAGAGAGGTGGTAGAAAGAGAGAGAGGTGGTAGAGAGAAAGAGAGAGGTGGTAGAAAGAGAGAGAGAGGTGGTAGAAAGAGAGAGAGAGGTGGTAGAGAGAGAAAGAGGTGGTAGAGAGAGAGAGAAAGAGGTGGTAGAGAGAGAGAGAAAGAGGTGGTAGAGAGAGAGAGAGGTGGTAGAGAGAGAGAGAGAGGTGGTAGAGAGAGATTGTAGAGAGAGAGAGGTGGTAGAGAGAGGGGTGGTAGAGAGAGAGAGATGTGGTAGAGAGAGAGAGGTGGTAGAGAGAGAGGGGTGGTAGAGAGAGAGAGAGAGAGAGGTGGTAGAGAGAGAGACAGAGGGGGGTGGTAGAGAGAGAGAGAGGTGGTAGAGAGAGAGACAGAGGGGGTGGTAGAGAGAGAGAGGTGGTAGAGAGAGAGAGAGAGAGGTGGTAGAGAGAGAGAGAGAGAGGTGGTAGAGAGAGAGAGAGAGAGAGAGAGAGAGGTGGTAGAGAGAGAGAGAGAGAGAGAGGTGGTAGAGAGAGAGAGAGGTGGTAGAGAGAGAGAGAGGTGGTAGAGAGAGAGAGAGGTGGTAGAGAGAGAGAGGTGGTAGAGAGAGAGGTGGTAGATAGAGAGAGAAGTGGTAGAGAGAGAGAGAGGTGGTAGAGAGAGAGAAGTGGTAGAGAGAGAGAGAGGTGGTAGAGAGAGAGAGGTGGTAGAGAGAGAGAGGTGGTAGAGAGAGAGAGAGGTGGTAGAGAGAGAGGTGGTAGAGAGAGAGAGAGGTGGTAGAGAGAGAGAGAGAGAGAGAGAGAGAGAGAGAGAGAGAGAGGTGGTAGAGAGAGAGAGAGAGAGGTGGTAGAGAGAGAGAGAGAGAGGTGGTAAAGAGAGAGAGAGAGGTGGTAGAGAGAGATGGTAGAGAGAGAGAGGTGGTAGAGAGAGAGGGGTGGTAGAGAGAGAGAGAGGTGGTAGAGAGAGAGGTGGTAGAGAGAGAGGTGGTAGAGAGAGAGAGAGAGTGGTAGAGAGAGAGAGAGGTGGTAGAGAGAGGTGGTAGAGAGAGAGAGAGAGAGAGAGAGAGAGAGAGGTGGTAGAGAGAGAGAGGTGGTAGAGAGTGAGAGAGAGAGAGAGAGGTGGTAGAGAGAGAGAGAGAGAGGGGTGGTAGAGAGAGAGAGAGGTGGTAGAGAGAGAGAGAGAGGTGGTAGAGAGAGAGGTGGTAGAGAGAGAGAGAGAGGTGGTAGAGAGAGAGAGAGAGGTGGGAGAGAGAGAGAGAGGTGGGAGAGAGAGAGAGGTGGTAGAGAGAGAGAGAGAGAGAGAGGTGGTAGAGAGAGAGGGGTGGTAGAGAGAGAGAGAGAGGTGGTAGAGAGAGAGAGGTGGTAGAGAGAGAGAGAGAGAGAGAGAGAGAGAGAGAGAGAGTAGAGAGAGAGGTGGTAGAGAGAGAGGTGGTAGAGAGAGAGGAGAGAGAGAGAGAGAGGTGGTAGAGAGAGAGGTGGTAGAGAGAGAGAGATGGTAGAGAGAGAGATGGTAGAGAGAGAGAGATGTGGTAGAGAGAGAGAGAGAGAGAGGTGGTGGAGAGAGGGGTGGTAGAGAGAGAGAGATGGTAGAGAGTGAGAGAGAGAGAGAGATGGTAGAGAGTGTGAGAGAGAGAGAGAGGTGGTAGAGAGAGACAGAGGGGGGTGGTAGAGAGAGAGAGAGGTGGTAGAGAGAGAGAGGTGGTAGAGAGAGATGTGGTAGAGAGAGCGGAGGTAGAGAGAGAGAGAGAGAGAGAGGAGGTAGAGAGAGAGAGAGAGAGGTGGTAGAGAGAGAGAGAGAGAGGTGGTAGAGAGAGAGAGAGAGAGAGGTGGTAGAGAGAGAGGTGGTAGAGAGAGAGAGGTGGTAGAGAGAGAGAGAGGTGGTAGAGAGAGAGAGAGAGAGTAGAGAGAGAGAGAGAGAGGTGGTAGAGAGAGAGGTGGTAGAGAGAGAGAGAGAGAGGTGGTAGAGAGAGAGAGAGGTGGTAGAGAGAGAGAGAGAGGTGGTAGAGAGAGAGAGAGGTGGTAGAGAGAGAGAGAGGTGGTAGAGAGAGAGAGAGAGAGAGAGAGAGAGAGAGAGAGAGGTGGTAGAGAGAGAGGAGAGAGAGAGAGAGGTGGTAGAGAGAGAGAGAGAGGTGGTAGAGAGAGAGAGGTTGTAGAGAGAGAGAGGGGGGGTGGTAGAGAGAGAGAGAGAGAGGAGAGAAGAGAGAGAGAGAGGAGGTGGTAGAGAGAGAGAGAGAGGTGGTAGAGAGAGAGAGAGAGAGAGGTGGTAGAGAGAGAGAGAGAGATAGGTGGTAGAGAAAGAGGGGTGGAAGAGAGAGAGAGAGAAAGAGGTGGTAGAGAGAGAGAGGAGAGAGAGAGAGAGAGAGAGAGAGGTGGTAGAGAGAGAGAGAGAGGTGGTAGAGAGAGAGAGAGAGGGGTGGTAGAGAGAGAGAGAGGGGTGGTAGAGAGAGAGAGAGAGGTGGTAGAGAGAGAGAGAGGTGGTAGAGAGAGAGAGAGAGAGAGAGGTGGTAGAGAGAGAGAGGTGGTAGAGAGAGAGAGAGGTGGTAGAGAGAGAGAGGTGGTAGAGAGAGAGAGAGAGGTGGTAGAGAGAGAGGTGGTAGAGAGAGAGAGGTGGTAGAGAGAGAGAGAGAGAGAGTAGAGAGAGAAGAGAGAGAGTAGAGAGAGGGGTGAGAGAGAGTAGAGAGAGAGTGGTAGAGAGAGAGGGGTGGTAGAGAGAGAGAGAGAGAGGGGTGGTAGAGAGAGAGAGAGAGGGGTGGTAGAGAGAGAGAGAGAGGTGGTAGAGAGAGAGAGAGGGGTGGTAGAGAGAGAGAGAGTAGAGAGAGAGAGAGAGAGAGAGCGAGAGAGAGAGAGGTGGTAGAGAGAGAGAGGGGTGGTAGAGAGAGAGAGAGGTGGTAGAGAGAGAGAGAGAGAGGTGGTAGAGAGAGAGGGGTGGTAGAGAGAGAGGGGTGGTAGAGAGAGAGAGAGCGAGCGGTGGGAGAGAGGTGGTAGAGAGAGAGGTGGTAGAGAAAGAGAGAGAGAGAGCGAGCGGTGGGAGAGAGAGAGGTGGTAGAGAGAGAGAGAGGGGTGGTAGAGAGAGAGAGGGGGGGTGGTAGAGAGAGAGAGAGGGGTGGTAGAGAGAGAGAGAGAGAGAGAGAGGGGTGGTAGAGAGAGAGAGAGAGAGAGGTGGTAGAGAGAGAGAGAGACAGAGACAGAGGGGTGGTAGAGAGAGAGAGAGAGGTGGTAGAGAAAGAGAGAGAGAGAGGTGGTAGAGAGAGAGAGCGAGGTGGTAGAGAGAGAGAGCGAGAGAGAGAGAGGGGGAGAGAGAGAGGGGGAGAGGAAGGAGAGAGGGGGGGGAGGGGGAGGGAAGGAGAGAGAGGGGGAGGGAAGGAGAGAGAGGGGGAGGGGGGAGGGAAGGAGAGAGAGGGGGAGGGAGGGAGGGAGAGAGAGAGAGAGAGAGGGGGGAGGGAAGGAGAGAGAGGGGGAGGGGAGAGGGAAGGAGAGAGAGGGGGAGGGGGGAGGGAAGGAGAGAGAGGGGGAGGGGGGAGGGAAGGAGAGAGAGGGGGAGGGAAGGAGAGAGAGGGGGAGGGAGGGAGAGGGAGGGGGAGGGAGAGAGAGAGAAAGAGAGAGAGAGTGCGAGAGAGAGGGAGGGAGGGGGAGAAGAGGTGGATGGGAGAGAGGGAGGGATGGGAGAGAGGGAGGGAGGGAAGGAGAGAGAGGGGGGAGGGAGGGGGGAGAAAAGGAGGGGGGGAGAAAAGGAGGGGGGGGAGAAAAGGAGGGGGGGAGAGAGAGGGAGGGGGAGAGAGAGAGGGAGGGGGAGAGAGAGAGAGAAGGGGTGGACAAGAGAGGGGGTGGGAGGGAGAGAGAGAGGCTGGCCTGCAGTCCTTCCTGTACCCCCTGTCCCAGCCCCTGTCTGTGGGTAGGTGTGTGCCATGCACCTACCTCCAGCCCATCCTTGTCCTCTGTCCTCGGTCAGCCTATGTTTGTTCTTGATGACAGGCAGAGCTGGAGCAGATGTTGGGGGAAGGTGTTCAGGCTCTGGGACTGGGAGGATGTCACTGCTGCTCAGGTCAGGTCTTCTCTCTCACTCTCTCGCGCTGCTCCTTCCAGCCATCCTCTTGCTGCTCCCCGGGTCACCACTCTCTGTTGTTGTTTTCAGCTGCTGCTCTTCCTCAGATGTTGTGAAACTGTGCCTCTCTGGTATGTCAAGAGGCAGCCTCGGAGCTCAGCTGCTTTGGACCCCAGGAGGCAGAGCAGTAGCGCGGAGGTCGGAGGAGGAAGTGAAATCCTCCCACGCTTTCAGCTCTGAACACGGAGGGGGGGGGGGGCACTGCAGCCGTGATGTCACTGGTTGCTACACGCCAAGCGGCTCTAGCAACCAGTGGACAGAAGATGGAGGTGGTTCTGCGGCTGGAGCCAGCGCTACCGCGGCTCAGACTCCTCCACTGAAATCCACACTACATTACTATATTAAACAGCAATGTAGGCACCCGGCAATTAGGGCCCCCCCACAGCGGCAGAACGGCAGGGCCCAGTCGCGACGGCGACTGCAGCGACACTGAAAGTTCCGCCACTGATGTTGATCATATCCCCCCTTATTCTCCTATTCTCAAGAGTGAATAAATTCAGTTCCTCTAATCTTTCCTCATAGCTGAGCTCCTCCATGCCTCTTATCAGTTTGGTTGCCCTTCTCTGCACTTTCTCCAGTTCTCCGATATCCTTTTTGAGAACTGATGCCCAAAACTGGACTGCATATTCCAGATGAGGTCTTACTAATGATTTGTACAGGGGCAAAATGATATCTCTATCTCTGGAGTCCATACCTCTCTTAATACAAGAAAGGACTTTGCTCGCTTTGGAAACCGCAGCTTGGCATTGCATGCCATTATTGAGCTTATGATCAACTAAAACACCCAGATCCTTCTCCACTACAGATTCCCCCAGTTGTACTCCCCCTAGCATGTATGATGCATGAATATTCTTAGCCCCCAAGAGCATAACTTTACATTTATCAACATTAAACCTCATCTGCCACTTAGTCGCCCAATTAGACAGAGCATTGAGGTTGGCTTGTAAATTGGAGACATCCTGCAAGGACATTATTCCACTGCATAGCTTGGTGTCATCTGCAAAAACAGAAATGTTACTTTTGATCTCAGATCCAATATCATTTATAAATATATTGAAAAGTAAGGGACCCAACACTGAACCTTGGGGTACACCGCTGATAACCTTGGACCATTCAGAGTAAGAATCATTAACCACAACTCTCTGAATTCTGTCTTTCAGCCAGTTTTCTATCCATTTACAAACTGATATATCTAATCCTGTAGACCTTACCTTACACATGAGCCGTGTGTGGGGAACTGTATCGAACGCTTTTGCAAAATCCAAGTATACCACGTCCACTGCTACGCCTCTGTCCAGGGTTTTACTTACCTCTTCATAAAAAGAAATCAGGTTTGTCTGACAACTTCTGTCTTTCATGAATCCATGCTGTCTGCTGCTTAAATAGTTTGTTTCCAGAAAGAACTCATCCACGTGGTCTTTTATTAAACGTTCCAGTATCTTCCCAACTATAGAAGTTAAACTAACAGGTCTATAGTTACTAGGTAAAGACTTTGTTCCCTTTTTAAATATGGGCACCACATTGGCTTTATGCCAATCCAGTGGTACCATTCCTGTCATTAATGAGTCCCTAAATATTAGATACAGTGGCTTTGAAATTTCAGAGCTCAATTCTTTTAGGATCCGTGGGTGGATGCCATCTGGTCCAGGTGCTTTATCCACCTTTATTCTGTCTAAATATTTCTGGACCATATCACTTTTGAGCCATTGTGGATTTGGGGCTGTGTCACTCCCACCCCCTATATCGACATGAGCTCCCCCATTCTCCATTGTATACACAGAGCTGAAGAAAGCATTTAATAAATTTGCCTTCTCTATGTCCTCAGTCACCCACTCTAGATTATTTTGTAAAGGGCCTACATGCTCAGACTTGACCTTTTTACTATTAATATATTTAAAGAATTTTTTGGGGTTTGTCCTACTATCTTTTGCAATCTGTCGTTCATTTTGAATTTTTGCATCCTTGATTTCCTTTTTACATATTCTATTATATTCTTTGTAACATTTAAACGACACTAGTGTTCCTTCATTTTTATATTTTTTAAAAGCTATTTTCTTATTGTTTATAGCTTTTTTAACTTTGACCGTGAGCCACATAGGTTTTATCTTTAGCCTTTTAAACTTATTGCCCATGGGAATATACTTTGCAGTGAGGTTCCAAAGAGTCTTTTTGAAGAATTCCCATTTCTGTTCTGTGTTCATCGGTGCCAATATTCCCTCCCAGTCCAAGCCCTGGAGAGCAGTCCTCATGCTTTTAAAATTTGCTCTCTTGAAATTAAGTGTTTTTATCTTTCCTGTATGTATTTCTTGCTTATAGTTTACATTAAACGAAATCATGTTATGATCACTGCTACCCAGGTGTTCCTTTATCTGAACATTAGTAATGAGCTCTGCATGGTTTGAGATTACCAGGTCCAACAGAGCATCATTCCTAGTTGGGGCCTCAATAAACTGGACCATAAAATTGTCCTGCAATAGGTTTTTAAATTTTTGTCCTTTAACTGTCCCAGAAATTCCATTATTCCAGTCAATTTCTGGGTAGTTAAAATCCCCCATTATTATCACTGTCCCTGCCCTTGCAGCCCTTTCCATCTGTGCAAGGAGCCGAGTCTCCACCTCCTCATTAACATTGGGTGGTCTATAACAAACTCCAATGATTAGCTTTGAACTACGCACATCTGTATGCAGTTCCACCCATAATGCTTCAACTTCATCACACTCTCCATCAACCAGGTCCTCTTTCACGCTTGCTTTGAGGTCACTTCTCACATAGAGACAGACCCCTCCACCTTTCCTTTTTACCCTGTCTTTCCGAAAGAGAGCATAGCCAGGAATATTAATAGCCCAGTCATGTGAGGATTGAAGCCAAGTTTCAGCAATACCGATTACATCATAGCTCTCCTCATGCACCAGAGCTTCCAACTCACCTGTTTTGCTTGGAAGGCTTCTGGCATTGGTGAACAAACACTTAAATGTATTGTTACATTTTTCGCTGGCGTTTTTCATATGATTCATATAATTTTTAGTAGTGCAAATGGCACTATAATTTCCAATGGCTGTTTGCAACATGGGAACTTTCTTGTCACCTGCCATAACCCCACCTCCATCTATCCCCATTCCACTCTCCATTAATGTCTGACCCCTAACTGACCTGTGTGCCCGATGTAATTCGCATTCCCCTAAACCTCTCCCCCAGCACAGCAGACCCCCTTCCATTCAAGTGCAAACCATCTTTAGCATATAGGTTGCACCCCAATGAAAAGTCATCCCAGTGCTCTAGAAACCCAAATCCCTCCTTCCTACACCAGGTCTTTAGCCATGCATTCAGCTCTCTAATCTCCCCCTGCCTTTCCTGTGTTGCACATGGCACAGGCAATATTTCAGAGAATATCACCTTGGAGGTCCTTCCCTTCATCTTGCAGCCTAGTTCTTTAAATTGATTCTTAAGGAGCCTCCACCTTCCATGTATACTGTCATTGGTTCCAACATGGACCAAGACAGCTGGGTCATGCCCAGCCCCTCCCAGTAATTTATCCACCCGGTCCACCACATGCCGAACCCTGGCACCAGGGAGACAGCAAACCATTCGGTTGAGGCGATCCTGGCGACAAATTATTCTATCAGTCCTTCTGATTATAGAATCCCCTATTACCAGCAACTGTCTAGGCCTACCTGCACTCCCCTCACCACTTCTACTAGATGGGTTGCTCTCCCGGCTGTTAGGGGTAGCAGTAACATCTAGGGCTGCCAACTCTGTGTTAGCCACCTCCACATCTTCACCCAACTTGGCAAATTTGTTTTGATGCACAAACACAGGATTGGCCTTCCTTGTCTGCAAGCCCCTTCCACTCCCTCTAACTACATTAACCCATCTTCCTATCTGATAATCCTGACTTGCCCCTCCACCCTCCACATTAACCCTACTGACCACCTGCTCAGCGAGCAGAGGACCCCTTTCAAGGTTGTCCTTTCTGCCCAGTGTTGCAACTTGCTCCTCCAGATCTCTAATGCGAGCTTCCAGAAGGGCAACCTGCTCACATCTTACACAAAAAATAAAAACCAGACAGGTTTTATTGTTCAGTTCTGAAGAAAAAATTGGAGAATTTCTATCATAATGCATCATTTTTCATACCCGCTGCACTATTTTCAGAAATTTTATTAATGGGAAAGTGCAGTGTATTTTTAGTGAGCACATATTTTTTGTTATATCTGCAGTATTTAACTTAAAGCAATTTTTTATATGAGACCTTTGTTTAGAGATCTCTACATAAAGAAGACCTGTCGTACCGTATTTCTATTACAGGGTATGGAAACCGGCTTATGTTTCAGAAATGCAGAGGTTTGTAGAGTTTTGATAGGCAAGAACCTCCAAACCCTGACTATAGAGACTGACTGGGGTTAAGCCACGGGCAAGGGAAGCTTATAAGGTAGCAGGAAGGAAGCAGCAGAGGTTTGTGAAGTAGTGTGGAGTTGATCACAGCTGTGAACAAGAGTGGACTCTCTGGAGAACTGAGACTCTGTTTTTTCTGGACTCCTGCGGCTTGTCTTATACCCAAAAACAAGTAGGAACCCTAAACCCCAGTATGGGACCAAGAGACTGGTGGTGAGCCCTATTGTATGGTTTTCTTTTTACCAGGCATGTGAATTGTTTCCTTTGCTTTTGCTGAAGAGAGCCATATGTGTTTGCCTGTTTTGAACAGACCAATAAATATTATGAAGTGGCTTGCTGGTAATCTCGGGTCCTATAAAGGACTATAGTTTTACCCCTGGAGGGGCCACTGTAGATTAGCTTAGGTCAGTACTCACAATGTCTCAGGACCACTGGATGCCTCTTTCCAGTATTCTATGGACACTCTTTAGTGAGCTCTCCAGACCAGGTCCCCACGTGAGGAATCAATTGATCAGCTCCAGAAGGTATCCCAAGAGAAATGTACCCCAGATCTGCACAGCTAAATGACTGCTGGAACTAGGATAGTTGCTGAAGGTGAGGGTAGCCACCCCCTACCCAGATGGGTTATTTCCTTCATAAAGGGAGATGAAGAAGGAACCCTGCTGCTTTAAATCCCAGCCTGTGAATATGCCTCTTCAGCCACCTTCTGGGCACATCTCATCAGGGATTGGCTGCAGCACAATGAATATTCCGGCTGAGATTTGCATTGCCCAACCCTCTATGTTCCAAAAACCTGTGAATTACAGATATGAAGAAATTGGATCTGAGGTCCCCAAACCAAAGAGCCAAAGAGAAGGGGGTGGGGCCATGGTTGGACTATCGCGGTACTGGTAACATAGATATAAAATGTACAAATGCAAATATAAAAAACATTTTTATTAAATACAGCATCTATAGGACACAACAGGGGGTAAACAATTAAAATAGTAACGACCAACACAACACCAGTATAATACAGTGGGTTGAGAGTCACGACAATCAACTTGACTAGTTTCGTGGCTTAAGCTGCTTCATCAGAAGCATGTCTAAAATTAAAATGACAGACAGTCAACGGTTATACATTAAACAACAGCTACAATAGGTAAATTGGGGAACAAGGGCTCAGCTATTACATGTCAGCAGATGCCGTTGTGCAGCGTCGCCGGGTCTGGGTGCCCGCATGACATCAGCACAATGGTTTTGCGCATGCGCCATGCGTCAGTGTCCCACGGTGTAAGGGCGGAAGCCCACACTAGGACATCTACAGGCAGTGTACAGCCCAAAGCCTCACCGAGATGATCACTCGATAAAGGGAAAACCGCCGCTCCAGACGACACTCTTCAGTGGTGAGTAAAGTTCAAAAACCCAAATGGGTGCAGGCAATGCGTGGTGCAATATAAGGAAAGAAAAATGGACAGCCGCACTCCAATGGATGAAAAGACTTAAAAATAGTGCCTGTTTATTCCAGTCAAAAAACTAAAACAGCAAAAACAGCAAACAGTGGGGTAACAAAAGCTGACGCGTTTCACATCGACAACCGATGCTTAGTCATAGCTTAGATGATCACTCGGCCACCGTCGGGGAGGAGTCCGAAGACACCCAAACCAACCTGCAAAAAGTGGGAGTGGTAGGTAGCTGAGCCCAATTAAGTATAAAAGTTATATGTAAAACAATATGTGTAAATTGATATGATAGTTAAAAGTAGAATACACACAATGTAGATGCAATACAGTTACAATAAACATTTTTGATGAGATGCCCAATGGATAATGAGCACCAGGGTACAACTTTTTAAAGTGTTTATGGATCTTTTCGTTCAGATTTTGTATTATAAATCACCTCTGAATTACAGAGAAGAGCAATCAAACCCACAATCTGTGAAACCCAGAGCAGCCAAAAGCAATCAGCAACACCTCCACTGATTAGCGAGGAGCCAAAAAGCACAAAATTAGCCTAGCTTCCTAGCAACTCAACTTGGGGGGTGCTACATGACAAAAGATACATGGGGTTGTAAATGGCTCCCAAAGGGTTATGAAATCAACTTTAAACTATCCTGGACTTGTGTCAAGAAGTGGCACCACGTTAGTTTAATTATTTTACATCTTTTGACAAAAAGAAATTCATCATTTCATAGCCCTCTCCTCTTCATTATGCCACAAATATTCTCCTGACAAAGCGTTTCCCAGGCCATGAAACTAGTTGGGATATGTTATATGTAAATGTTTAAAACTTCCCTGTTAAAAAAAAAAAAATGTTTAAAACAATATGCTCTTTAAATATAATGGCCCGGATTCAGAAAGAACTTACGCCGACGTATCTACTGATATGCCGCATAAGTCCACGGATGCGCCGTCGTATCTATGCGCCGTACCCACAAAACTATATACGCCTGAAAATAGGCTTCTTACGGCCAAAGTAAGTCTCTTATGCCATCGGATCTTGGGCGCATGTTTACGCTGGCCGCAAGGGGCGCTTCCATAGATTTATGCATCGAATATGTAAATGAGCAAGATACGCCGATTCACAAACGAACTTGCACCCGTCACTGTAATCTACGCCGTTTACGTAAGGCGTACGTGTGGCGTAAATTTACCCCTGCTATATGAGGCGCAGGTTATGCAAAGGTATCGGCCAGGGAACGACGCCGTCGTAGTACTACGTGAATAGGGCTGTGCGTAGGTTACGTTCACGTCGTAGGCGTATCTTAGGCAGTTATTTCGCCGTAACTGGGAGCATGCGCACTGGGATGTGTCCAAGATACGATGCATGCGCAGTTTGTTTCTTGAAGCTGTGGCCATCATTTCCATGGGGTCATGCTTCATTGTCATATATCACGCCCACTTCCAGCCCACTTCCACCTACTTTGACTTACGTCGGCTTACGCCGACAACTATACGCTACGCCGGCGCAACGTTGAGCGCATTTGCTTTTTGAATACTGTGCTTGCCTCTCAACGTTGCGGCGTCGTAGCGTAAAGAAGATACGCTACGCCCGCACAAAGATACGCCATTGTATCTGAATCCCGGCCAATATGTTTATGTTTGAGTCAATTTGTCAAAAACAATGGTGGTTAAACTAGAATAATGGTTTAACCACCATTGTTTTTGACAAATTGACTCAAACATAAACATATTGGCCCGGATTCACGTAGGACTTATGCCGACGTATCTCGAGATACGCCGTCGTAAGTACAAATGTGCGCCGTGGTATCTATGTGCCGATTCCCCAAGCTAGATACAGTACGTCGAAAAATAGGCTTCTTCCGACCGACGTAACTTGCCTAGGCCGGCATATCGTAGGTGCATAGTTACACTGGGCGCATATGGGAGTTTCGATTCAAATATGCAAATGAGGGAGATACGCCGATTCACAAAGGTAGATGTGCCCGGCCACTTCATATACGCGGTTTGCGTAAGGCTTACATCTGGCGTAAAGTTATTCCTCATATAGGAGGCGCAACTCATGCTAAAGTATGGACCAGGGAACAGCTGTCGTATTTTACGTCGTTTACGTAGTACTACGTGAATAGGGCTGGGCGTAGGTTACGTTCACGTCGTAGGCAGTGATTCGACGTATCTTAAGCAGTTATTTTGACGTGGTTGAATGCATGCGCACGGGGATACGTCCAAGTTATCATGCATGCGTCGTTCGTTTTAAGTACTTGGATGATGCTCAGCCCATCATTTGCATGGGGTCACGTTTCATTACCATGCATCACGCCCACTTCCACCTAATTTAACTTACGTCGGCTTACGCTGACTAATATACGCTACACCGGCGCAACGTTGGGCTCATTTTCTTTCTGAATTTCATACTTGCCTTTCAACGTTGCGCCAGCGTAGCGTAAAGAAGATACGCTACGGCGGCATGAAGATGCGCCGATGGCTGTGAATCCGGGCCATTATAGTTAAAGAGCAAATTGTTTTAAACTTTAACATATAACATATCCCAACTAGTTTAATGGCCTGGGAAATGCTTTGTCAGGAGAATATTTGTGACCCAGGTCCAAACAGAGCAAGAACACTAAAATCGAAAAAAACAAGCTGCGCAAATAACATAAATATTGACCACACAGTGGACAATCATTAGTGTATAGAGTCATGTGAAAAGTCTCCAATGTGAAAGGATAGCACAATCGTGATTAGCAGTCTCTTACCAGATGGGAAGAACCCAATTAGAGATCTTCTGTGGGCATATGGCTATAAACCCAGCCTAAAGGTTCGTCTGGCAAGATATCTTCACCCAATTTCTCTGCGATCCTCTACCGCTCAGGAAAGAGTGGGACAGAACCAAGCGCAATAAAAGAAAAAAAGGGCGTAATCCAGTATAAATTTAATAAAAATAAAGAATAAAAACACACTCACATTTGAGTAGATATAAAATCGAATGTAAAAAGTTCTGTAGGTGGCCGAGCAAGAACACTGCCAGAGGTTCCCCCACAATGGCTAGGGAATCCAAACAATGGATGTATATCTTAAATGGAGCATAAATGATGCTAGGGTCTGGAAGAAGGGGAGACATTTTTTCACTGTGAAATGAAAACTGTGCTGAACTCAATCCACTTCTGTGTATCTTGAAATACGATTTAAATATTGTTAAATATGAAGTATGAATATTAAGAAACCATTGAGCTTTATCCAAATCCACCATCTTGGTTGTCACGTGGATAATTTTGTCTTTGTTGCTTTGATTGTTTGTGTGGCTTTTTTTTTTCTGTATTTCTTTTTGGGTATGCCCAATAGGCTTTGTTTTGTACCCTAAGCTCAAAATGCTCAATAAGGTGTATCTTTAAGAATATATATACTGTATACTGTAAATTGAGAAACACTAAGGCCTCGTACACACGAGCAGACAGATTTGTTCAAATCTGTCCGTCCGACAGATTTGAACAAATCTGTCTGCTGGGATTTTGGTTTGCTCGCGTGTACACACGAGCAAACCAAAATCCCCGCCAGCAGAGAGCGTGCTGACGTGTCGGTGACGTGGCGGTGACGTTGACGCCGCCACATCACCGCACCAGGAAGTAAAACACTTCCGCGCATGCGCCGAATCCATTCGGCGGCGGTGCGACGGCGGTGCGGGACGACATGTCTGCTGGTAAGTGTACTAACCAGCAGACATGTCGGGCGGACGGATTCCCACCCGATAGATTTCAAAGCATGCTTTGAAATCTGTCGGGTGGCCAAATCCGTCGGCTCGGCCGTACACACGATCGAATCTGTCTGCTGAAACGGTCCAGCGGACCGTTTCCAGCGGACAGATTTGATCGTGTGTACGAGGCCTTAGGCAACCATTTTTTTCTCAAGAAAAATATCTGCACTGCTAAAAATATACATAAAGCAAACCTTTACAGGGAGAAATAAGATCTCTATCGTTGTTCTCCTTTTCTTCTGAAAATTACAGTTACCTGGTTATCATGAGGATCCAATGTTTTTAATACATCCTGACGTGGAACAAGTATACTGACCCAAGATTGTTACTTCTTTCTACTGACTGAGAAGCCAATGAAGCTACAGTCAGCTAGATGGTTATTATTTGAGATTCTAATGAGATCAGCTATGGCAGCCTATGTATTTCTCTTGGCATAGGTTTCCTAAATAAAATAAAAATAAAACATACCTCAGCTTATCTCAGCTCAATTGCTATGGAAAACAACACACAGGTGACAATGTTTGTATTTTCTGGACTAACCAATATTAATAAACTCATCCCGTTCCTCTTTGCTTTTTTCTTGCTGGTGTACATTGTGACCATAATCGGAAACATTGGCTTAATTATTCTTGTCCTTGTTGCCTCCAACCTTCACACTCCAATGTATTACTTCTTGAGTTTCCTCTCAGCAGTTGACCTTATCTACTCTACAGCTGTAACTCCTAAAATGTTGTCTGACCTTCCATCCCTCAGGAAGACCATATCATTTAATGGTTGTGCCGCCCAATTTTTCTTTTTTGCTGGCCTAGCAGGAACCGAGGTCCTTCTACTCTCCAGTATGTCGTATGATCGCTATGCTGCTATCTGCCACCCTCTCCACTATGTTTCCATCATGACCAAAAGCAAATGTTTCTCTCTTGTTGGTATCTTATTCTCCATGGGCTTCTTTCAGTCAGTTGTGCTGACCAGCTGCTTGTTCAATCTCCAGTTCTGTGGGTTGACTCTTATAGACCACTTCTTCTGTGACATCCCTCCCATACTCCGCTTGTCTTGCTCCAAAACACTTCTTTGCAACATGTTAACTATTCTCTCTGTTGGTTCTTATTGTCTTTATTCACTGTCAACAATCCTGGTCTCTTATGTTTTCATCTTTACCATCATATTACGTATAAAATCTTCTGAAGGACGACAGAAAGCTTTCAGCACCTGCTCTTCCCATCTCATTTGCACCGGCGTCTTCTTTGTGTCAGTTTCCATAACTTATTTGCGCTCACCTTCCAGTGCCCTAGAAAATCAAGAAAAAGTGGCCTCTGTAATTTATTCAGTAGTGACCCCAATGTTGAACCCTCTTATCTACAGTTTGAGGAACCAAGAGGTGAAAAAGGCCACCATGCAAGCAATACATAATGTTTTACATGTATTTAACATTTTATAAATGTTTAGGTTTAAAATATTATTTAAAAAAAAAATATCTGGAATGGGAAAAGGTTAGAGCCCATGCCAGGTTTTCATTGTTGCCATGTGGGAGAATAACCCTATGTGTTCTGGAAACCAATGTCACTACGACAGAAATTGATGGGGAATCCAAAATGTTATGGTTGTCACTGAAAATACTTTTTGTCTACAACCGAGTGTGTCCGCCCTGTCACTGCAAACATTACCTGCGAATTTGTACTCACCTGCCATCATTACCTGGAACCAGCATAAAAGAAAAACCGCAGGGGTGATCAAATGCCACCAAAACCATACGTAATTTGCGTTAACGTCAAAACCAATGACGTCCTTGCGACGTCATTTGGAGCAATGCACGCTGAAAAATTTAGCCGGCGGCGCATGCACAGTTAAATCGGCGCGGGGACGCGCCTGATTTAAATAATACACTCCCCCTAGCTGCGGAATCTGAATTCCGCCGGGGGATTTACGAGCCGCCGGCGCCACTTTAGAGGCAAGTGCTTTGTGAATACAGCACTTGCCTCAAAAACTGGTGCTGGCGGATCGTAAATAAGATAGATTACGCGGATCTAAAGATACGCTGATCTATGTGAATCTACCCCAGTATCACTAGAGATGAGTGAACCTCTGAAAAGTCTGATCATTTAGAGTTCTGCTGAACTTTTTACAAATTCAGTAAACTTTGAAATTTCCAAACAGGAATTCCCATTTAACCACTTAAGGATTAATTTACGCGTAAATTTACGAGTAAATTAATACCCAACATGTCACGCTTCAAAATTGCGCCCGCTCGTGAAATGGCGACAAACTTTTGCCCTTAAAAATCTACAAAGGCAAAATTTATAAGCTTTTTAAGCTGTAAAAAGGTAACAGAATAAGATTGCTTTCTTTTTGTTCTTTTCGTTTCTTACATTTTGGAAGAGTGATATTAAACTATAGCTATGTTTCTAATTAACCACTTAAGAATCGAGCCTCTTTCTGAGATTTGTTCTTTACAAGTTAAAAAACTTTTTTTTTGCTAGAAAATTACTTGGAACCCCCAAATATTATAATTATTTTTCAAACACCCTATAAAAAAAAAAATAGCGGTCGTTGCAATACTTTCTGTCACACTGTAATTGCGCAGTGGTCTTAGAAGCGCACTTTTTTTTGGAAAAAATACACTTTTTTGAATTTAAAAATAAGACAACAGTAAAGTTAGCCCATTTTTTTTATATTGTAAAAGATAATGTAAAGCCGAGTAAATGGATACCCAACATGTTACGCTTCAAAATTGCACCCGCTCGTGGAATGGTGAAAAACATTTACCCTTAAAACTTTACAAGTTGCATGTTTTGAGTTACAGAGGAGGTCTAGGGCTAGAATTATGGCTCTCTTTACCGATTGCAGAGATACAACACATGTGTGGTTTGAACATCGTTTTCATATGCAGGTGCTGCTCACGTGTGCGTTCTCTTCTGCACACGAGTTAGGCGGACTGGGAGGCATTTAAAAAAAATGTATTTTTCTTATTTATTTTACCTTTTATTTTTTACTTTTTACACTGTTCTTTTAAAAAATAAAAAAAATGAGTCACTTTTATTCCTATTACAAGGAATGTAAACATCCCTTATAATAGAAAAAAAACATGACAGGACCTCTTAAATATGATATCTGGTGTCAAAAAGACCTCATATTTACACACAAATGCAATAAAAAAATAGCCCTTTTAGGCCTCGTACACACGATCAAATCTGTCCGCTGGAAACGGTCTGCTGGACCGTTTCAGCAGACAGATTCGATCGTGTGTACGGCCGAGCCGACGGATTTGGCCACCCGACAGATTTCAAAGCATGCTTTGAAATCTATCGGGTGGGAATCCGTCCGCCCAACATGTCTGCTGGTTAGTACACTTACCAGCAGACATGTCGTCCCGCGCCGCCGCCGAATGGATTCGGTGCATGCGCGGAAGTGTTTTACTTCCTGGTGCGGTGACGTGGCGGCGTCAACGTCACCGCCACGTCACCGACACGTCAGCGCGCCGTCTGCTGGCGGGGATTTTGGTTTGCTCGTGTGTACACGCGAGCAAACCAAAATCCCAGCAGACAGATTTGTTCAAATCTGTCGGACAGACAGATTTGAACAAATCTGTCTGCTCGTGTGTACGAGGCCTAAGAGCTATGAGCGTAAGTGATGTTTTGACGCCGCTTCTACCCTGCGATGGTATGGAGACAGGTGGGGGGCCCTCTTCCCCTCAGGCTGCGTACACACGATCAAATTTATCTGCTGGAAATAGCAGACAAATTCGATAGTGTGTACGGGCGAGCAGACAAATTTTGAAGCATGCTTTAAAATCTGTCTGCTGGGAACCCGTCCGTCCGACATGTCTGCTGGCTAGTACACTAACCAGCGGACATATCTGTCCGCACATGCATCGAATGGATTCGGCGCATGCGTGGAAGTATTTTACTTCCTGGTTCGGTGACGTGGCGGCGTCAACGTCACCGCCACGTCACCGCGCTGTCTGCCAGCTGGGGATTTTGGTTTGATCGTGTGTACACGATCAAATCAATATATCCCAGCAGACAAATCCGATCAAAATGGTCTGTCAGACCGATTTGATCAGATTTATTTAGTGGTGTGTACGCGGCCTCACTCATCTCCATACCAAGCACGAGAACAGACCCAATCGCCTCTGCCGCTGCCGACGGCTCCGGTAAGCAGCGGAGGGCACGGGAGAGAGGGGCCCCTCCTGCTTCTGATGAAAGTGATCTTGCGGCGAATTCGTTGAAGAGGCCACTAATATCAGAACGGTACCGCCCGCTGAAAAAGAGGATACCCGGGTTATGGCAGCTAGCTGCTGCCATAACAAAGATATCCTTCTCCAAAGTGCCGACGTATATCGGTGTGCGGGGTCCAGAAGTGGTAAATCAATGGAAACCCAACATAGGCTCAAAAAACTGTGCAAAGATTGTGCAGACCATTCATGGTGGTCTGGCCTGGTGAGATAAAAAAAAAAAAAAAAGCCTGAGACACTTCTTTTAAAAAATCATTCCAGGTATGTCAGTATAGAAGGGTGGGGCCTTGTGGCAAAGGCAGTCATATTAAATGTACTCAGGCAATGGCGGGAGATATAGAGTAAGGGCCCTTTCACATGGGCTTTCTGATCAGGTCTACCTGTCTGTCTACCCTGCAAATATAAACGCAATATAGAAAGTATTTTAAACAAAGAAATGCTTAAGTGAATTCCTGCATAGACAATAGTTTAGCAATAGGCAGGGATAGACACTGATGTAGACAGATATTGCTATACAATCTAACGTTAATACAGATGTATATGCAACAATATTTAAAGAATATACAGGTGTCAAGGCAATGAGCAAACAGTATATAAATGAATATAGCAGTGGAAAGGGGGGGGGGATTGGAGATAACGAGACACATATGGCCCTGGGGGTATTTGGGCGTTGAGCCGCTCAATCCATAGAGCTTCCCGCTGGAGGAGAACCCTATCATGGTCACCGCCCCTAGGATCTATGGCGACTGTCTCTAATATCAAGAATTTAACTACTGATGAGTTGTATTTGTGGGAA
Organism: Rana kukunoris; assembly: GCA_029574335.1. Taxonomy (NCBI): domain Eukaryota; kingdom Metazoa; phylum Chordata; class Amphibia; order Anura; family Ranidae; genus Rana; species Rana kukunoris. The sequence continues at coordinate 533,551,211 of CM056051.1, forward strand.
AGCCCTATATGTCTTCCTATAGTTGTTACCTTGCCGTTGGTGGAGCAATAAATATGTTCGCCAATGCGTTGGCACAATTCTCAAAGGCCTCGTACACACGAGGGGATATGTCCGCTGAAAACGGTCCGATGGACCGTTTCAGCAGACATCTCCGCTCGTGTGTATGGGCTAGCGGACAGATTTCTCCACCCGACAGATTTCAAAGCATGCTTTGAAATCCATCCGGTGGAATCTGTCCGCCCGACATGTCTGCTGGTTAGTACACTTACCAGCAGACATGTCGTCCCCCACCGCCGCCGCGCCGCCGCCGTGCCGCCGCCGCGCCGCCGCCGAATGGATTCGGCGCATGCGCGGAAGTGTTTAACTTCCTGGTGCGGTGACGTGGCGGTGACGTGGCGGCGTCAACGTCACCGCCGCGTCACCGCGCCGTCCGGCGGCGGGGAATTTGATCCGATGGTGTGTACACGCCATCGGATCAAACTCCCGATCGGACATATCCGATGGAAATGGTCCGCGGACCGTTTTCATCGGATATGTCCGATCGTGTGTACGAGGCCTTACAGTTTTGCCCACATAGAATGCCCGACAGGTGCACTGCATAATGTAGACAACTCCGGTGGTTCCACAGTTAGCTGAAAAGTGAGGGTACAAAGTCTCTCCATTAGGTAGAGGATACCGAGATCCCAAAACCAAGGGAATGGTGTGAAATGTGAGACAAGAATAGGGAGTGAAAACGGGGAGGGGAATAAGAAAGAAAAAGGGGGGGGAGTTTAGGAGGGGAGGGGAGGGGCGAGGGGAAGAAAGGAATGAGAACGAAGATGGAAAGGGAGGGGGGGCGGGGGAGAGAAAGGGAATTCCAGAATACCCATATACAGTAGAAAAAAGATTGAAAAGAGTTGCTGCAGAGCGTCTAGTGACGGTAGTAAACACCAATAGACTATAAGATTGTAAAGCAAAATAAAACAAAAGAGCGGAGGTCTTTTGTTTTTGTCTCACATTTCACACCATTCCCTTGGTTTTGGGATCTTATGAGTTTTCAACACTTTTTAATTAATTATATTTACCACGGTGTCACCATCACTGCACTTTATTGTGTATAATTCGATCAGCCTTTAGTACAATTGGATACTTTACATACAGTTGCACACAGGCTCCCCTTTGCAGCTGGGCTTAACTCCATCTGCCCCCTCGCCGTGTGAGACACCCCTCCACGTCGGACCTTGTTTCTCCAGCGGATGTGTTGCACAGGTAGGCCGCACTCTCATTGGTCTCCCCTTTTTTGACCCCATGTTTTACTATAGTTATGTATCTCCTTGTTAATAACTATGCGATTGTTTTTTTCTTAATGTTATGGTTCTATGCATATATAACTATATGTATCTAACCTGTAAAATTAACAATTGTATATTATTATCATCTTTTTAGAGAAAAATCTCCAGACGAAGCTACCACAGTAGCGAAACTAGCTGAGATGAGATCTTGACTTATACGACCCCCTACACCTCACCTCACCCTCTGACTGAGGGCTGCGTACCATCTGGGTGATGAACTGGCTGGTCGTATAAATTGTCGGATTATTTTAGAATACTGTTAATGTTTTTTTATTAATTATGTGTATCTCGTGTCTATTTTATGTCATTTTCAATAAATTGATTTAATTTCGTACTTCTAATACCTTATATTTCTTTACTCTCTACATTAAGTACCGGTATAGTCCCCCTGCCCCCACATAATTGTCAGGTATTAGGTTGGGCCTCTGGGGTCCCAACAAATCCTGTTCCCTATCCAAAATGATATTTAGGATGATGGTACTATATTAATTCTTCGATTTACTTTGATCTTTACACTGAGAGGTTTACTTACAATCACAGTGAGGCTGCAATTTTTTTCTTTTTCGTTTGCGCCCAAGATTTTGAGCACCAGCCGCCACTGCATCCCAACAACCATATCAATATCCCAAATTAGGTTATGCTTGGTTTTGCATGAACCAGATGTTCATGCAAAACCGGACCAATAGACCGTTTTCATCGGACGAACCGATCGTGTGTGGACCCCATCAGTTTTTTTCGCATCGGTGAAAAAAATAGAACCTGTTTTAAAATTGTTGTATGGTTAAAAAAACTATAGAAAAAATGATCGTCTGTGGGGAAATCCATTGGTAAAAAATCGACACATGCTCAGAATCAAGTCGAACTTCATTTTTCTCTGCACGCCGTTGGGTTTTACGTCACCGCGTTGGACACGATCGGATTTTTAACCGATGGTGTGTAGGCAAGACTGATGAAAGTCAACTTCATCGGATATCTGATGAAAAAATCCATTGGTTCGTTTTCATCCGACGAACCGATCGTGTGTACAGGGCATCAGTGTAAAAAAAAAAAGAAGGGGAAAAAAAGTTTTTAGTGCTATATTATAGCTTAAGCTCAGTCATGTTATCAACGAGGTTACCGGGTAAAGCAGTCCAGTTCTTCTACAGTCTCGCCTTATGGGTTGCCAGCCATAACAATGCATGTGTTACTATCAATTGCTGTAATTTGCGTTTTATTTCCCCAAACTTGGCTCTCCATTTTTGAAGATAAGAAAAATCTGGATATATAGATATCCTGGTACCGTTATAGAGGATATTACCCATTTCTCTGGCTCTGCGCAGTATAGTCACTCCTTATAGTAAAGCATTTTTATCAGAAGAGACCTTGGAGGGGCTCCAGGTTGGGGAGGCCTAGAAGGAATCCTATGTGCTCTCTCCATTGCAAAAAAAGATGAGAAGGATTCCTGTCCAAATATATCCTCAAACCATTTTTACAGGAAAGCGACAGGGTCTGAAACCTCACTACGCCCAGGGAGCCCCACAATCCTCACATTCTTTCTCCTCATCCTGTTTTCTATTTCATCCATTTTTGTCTCATAAGTAATAATCTCCATGGCCAGTGTTCAGCTATACAATGATTCAGGATGAATGGATAGGAGGTGGAAAGTCAACACACTCGCACTTATGTCCTCATCTGGTCACACCCCCCCCCCCACCCCAATTAAATAGTTTTTATCTCCATCCTTGTGGTGCACAAAGCTATTACATGGCTCAATACGCAAGCCCAATATAAGATTATGTGAGCTTACAAAAATCACAACACAACCAAGTTTAGAAAACTTTGGCAAATTTGGACTGATCATCCTAGAGCAGGGGTGGCCCGGGGGCAACATGTGGCCAGCGTAGCCCTCTGATGTGGCCCGTGACCTCCAACTCTGGAATGGTGGGTTGGCAAGCCAAGATCGCAGGTTGCCGACCCATCATACCACAGCATCAGTGTTGTGAATGAAGCTGGTTTTAGTTGAAGAAAACGGCCGATTAGCCGATGCTTCCTTTACAGCGCCGGCTTTTGCTACAGGCGGAGTCTATGGTAAAATTCAGCTAACCTGCAGGATAGACATATGGGCACTATGCTGCACCCGTGGTGTGGGTTAACCGCAGCACATCAGTGTGAAAGCAGTCTTAGGCCCTTTTCACACAATCAGCCCTACCCAATCGGACCCTCAATTCACCTCTACAGAGTGGCAGATGTAAACAGATTTTTAAGCCTGTCTCCTTTCATCTGGGCTGATCGTATCGGAGGGCCTATAGAATAGTCGTGACCTGTCATCCGCCTGCTCCGATCATTGTGGCCCACGACTGGTTACCAAGTTGCTTAAGTGGCCCTCACTCATCAAAAGGTTGGGCATCCCTGTCCTAGAGCTTCTAACTCTCTCAAAGAATTGATTCACATTTTGTGAATCACAAAACAATATTCTTCCAGTGAGTGCCATTGAGGTTTTGAGTCCTCTTCTAATTCCTTCAGTTATACTCATTGTTATTCTTATAGCATAGCATTCCCTTGTGCCTGTTTATAGCTAGTACCCATTGGTGTAAACAGGGACTCACCTTTTTTTTGTTAAGTTTGTTACATTTGTCCATTCTCATGTGTAGGACCTACTATAGTGATTGAGTAGTTATGCAATCTTTATATTGCTACATTTGATTGCTTTATGCTTAAAATAGTTATTGTTATTAATGTTATTTGTATGGAAATTCAATAAAAATTCTTTCATGTTTTAAAAAAAAAAACATTCACCATAGATTAGATTAGATTGGATAGATTAAGGCAAAAACCGGTCCACTTTAATGTCTAAAAGGTAATGCACAATAAACAATGTGGTTGATACTCAGCTCCATAAAAAACAGCTGCATTTGGTGTGATGGTAGGCAATAAAGGCTAGACATACCCGACCTTGTAGCCCTTCAAAGCGGGGGAGCTCAGGGCAAGCGGGGAGCTGCAAGACACAATCAAATGTCAGGATGCTGGGGAACCAACAAATTGACGGTGGTGTACAACCATAGGAACCTGAAATGCTGTCACCGGAAGCCATATGACCCGGATCTGATGTCACTTGGCCATACGCCTGGTACAGGACAAGAATGGGACCACACAAGTAGCCTCCCAGGCACATGATGTGTTTTGACACAGCTGCATCTTTCTCAAATCCAAGAAAGGGAAAGACTAAAGAGTTCTTTAACCACTTAACCCCCGGACCATATTGCTGGTCAAAGACCATGCCACTTCATGCGATTCGGCCCTGCCACGCTTTAACTGACCATTGCGCGGTTCTGCGACGTGGCTCCCAAATAAAATTGGCTCCTTTTTTTCCCCACAAATTGAGCTTTCTTTTGGTGGTATTTGATCACCTCTGCGGTTTTTAGTTTTTGCGCTATAATATTTTTTACTTTTTGCTATAATAAATATCCCCCAAAATATATAAAAAACGATTTTTTTCCTCAGTTTAGGCCGATACGTATTCGTCTACATATTTTTCGTAAAAAATTGCAATAAGCGTTTATTGATTGGTGTGCACAAAAGTTAGCGTTTACAAAATAGGGGATAATTTTATGGCATTTTTCTTAATATTTTTGTTTTACTAGTAATGGGGGCGATCAGCGATTTTTATCGGTACTGCGACATTATGGCGGACACTTCGGACACATTTTTGGGACCATTGGCATTTTTATAGCAACGATCAGTGCTATAAAAATGCATTGATTACTATAAAAAGCCACTGGCAGTGAAGGGGTTAACACTAGGGGGCGAGGAAGGGGTTACTCATGTTCCCTGGGTGTGTTCTAACTGAAGGGGGGATGGACTGACTAGGGGAAATGACAGATCGCTGTTCATACATTGTATGAACAGACGATAGGTCATTTCCACCCTGACAGGACCGGGAGCTGTGTGTTTACACGCACAGCTCCCGGTTCTCGCTCTGCAACGAGCGATCGCGGGTGCCCGGCGGTGATCGCGCCCACTGGGCACGCGCATCGGCATCAGGGGTAAGCGGGGGTCGCACGCGCGCCCCTATTGGCTGGTCGGCGAGATGACGTATAGCTACGTGATCTCGCCCAGCATAGCCGAAGTGGCTTCCTCCCTCCAGGATGGACAGCACAGGATCACCTTGCAAGCGCAGACCCAGTCTGACTACTGGGAATACCTGAACAGATCACAACCCCGGACCAACATGGTCACGGAGCCAGGATTTCAGGAACACGCACCCCCAGCCAGGAGGGCCACACACGGGGTGGTGAGACGACTGACCAGCAACCGACGACCTTTGTCCAAAGACGTCTGTCCCTTAAGTACCACTCCTCAGCATGCACAGCGGGACGATCAACCCCCACTGATTGGCTGCCAAGGGGGAACACCCAATATCACCCTGACTTAGCTGCTGCCACCCTTGGCCTGGGGTGGTAACAACCCCCAGGCGAACAATGATGGTAACTCACAGCACAGCCATGGCTGGAACAGAGACCAAACATAACCACATTTATACATGTCTAAGGCCGTGTACACACGTCCGAGAACCTCGTCGGGCTAAACCCATCGTTCCTCCCAACGAGGTTCTCGGCCTGCCGTCGAGTTCGTCGACCAGGCTGTCGAAAAAGGCGTCGAGCCATTAGTCCCGATGGCCCGTCGAGCAAATAGAGAACCTGTTCTCTATTTTGGCTCAAAGAGCTTCCCGACGGGACGCTCGACGAAAGTGTACACACGATCGAGCTTCTCGGCAGAATATGGATCCCAGCGAGCTTCTCGCTGGATTCTGCCGAGAAATTCGGTCGTGTGTACGGGGCCTGAGTCAACTAACTGTCAGACTCCCTTCTAAATTTAAAGCAGTGTCAGCCCAACAGGAGAAGGCCACTACATTTGTATTTAGGGTTATTAGCTTTATGAAGTTAGTTCTTTATATACTTTGGTGCACTATAAGGATGGAAATCTGTTTTTTTTTTTACAGCAGCTGTATTTCCACAGAAGCTTCTTACTGTCTGTCAGGGCCGCGCTGGCCATTGTGCAAGTGAAGCTCCTGATATGCACAGAGATGTGCAGTCACGGGCCTGCAGGTACTCGTCTTGGGGTGCACACATATGTGTGCAGGCGTCCGCGTATTCCCCACCGATACTGCCACCCTGTGGCCTATATAATTGCAGCAGCTACACTAGTTAATTGCTGTATGATCTGCAGCTCTTCCTGTGTCCGTTCCTGTACTTGATTCCTGTGTTTGACCCTCCTTGTCCTGACCTTGCCTAAATGCTACCTGCCCTGACCTCGGCCTGTCTTTGGATTTTGCTTATAGAAAAAAGGAATCCAAATAATTTCTTCAAAGAGAAACAACCAGTATTATCAACAATTTTGTAAATCTTTATTTAACAATTCCACATAGACACTGGTAGCAATATGACCTCCACACATTCAATTAAAAATAGACAACGTTGTCTGAAGACACAGGTAGCTACCACAGACATTCATCCCACACACATATACCAATAGTCACTGAATTTGTGGAGGGTACCTGTAATAGGGAATAATAGCAGAGTTACCACTCAGTATAAATCAATTTCATGCTCCGCAGATGAAAATAGTGATTGATTCAGTATGAAATGGAGAAACAGGGGCGTTGCTAGGTCTACAAAATATCTGGGGCTTGAGCCTATAGCAGTGAAGTGAAGAAAGTATACGCTTAGGCGGGTATACACATGTATATATTATACATGTGTGTGTATATGTATGTGAATATATATATATAAACGGTATATCTGTAGGAGCCTTATCCTCTCCGAGATAGAGGGGAGATAAGGGGTTAAGAGCCATTCACTGTTCACCGTGTATCACTGGCGTCTCACCTCACGGCTCCTGCTGACCTCCGGGAATCACTTCGGCACCACATCATTCATCTGTGGATGTCGGATATGGGGATGTCTGTGACAAGCAAGCTGTGCCTTCGCTAGACAGAGAGTGGTGGCGTCATGCTGAAAAGTTTCACTCGAGACACAAGTTTCTTCAGAGCATGCGCATGTACGTATTCCTGTCATGGACTTACCTCCTTCTTAGCTTCTCATCACTGACATGTGCTGGCGGCCATCTTGCTTCTGAGGTTCTTGTAACTTCCCATTCCCTGCGGCTCCTCCTTCCCACTGGGAGGAGCTGGATGCTCAGCATATATATACCACGCTTGCTGTAGCACTCCCTTGCTTGGGCCTTCTGTGTTAAGACCTGTCTCACATCCTTCCCTCATCGTGCTGCTGTTCTGGTTACCGACCCCGGCTTCTATGGACGTTCCTTCTGGCTCCTGATCCCTGGCTTTGTTTCACCACCTTCCTGGTTACAGACTCCAGCTGGACTGACTCCCATCTCTGGCTATCGATCCTGGCTCCGGTGGAAGACTCTCCTGCCTATTTTCATCTGTCTGGACTTTAACCTTGTTGTTTGGTTTTTAATAAAGAACCTTTTCTTTCATTCATCCGTTTTTGTACGTCTGATTCATGACAATTCCCCACAGATACACACCCTGTGGCCTATATGATTGCAGCAGCTACACTAGTTAGTTTCTGTCTGATGTGCAGCTCTTCCTGTGTTACTGTGCTTGCCCTGACTTTGCCTAAATGCTATCTGCCCTGACCTCGGCCTGTCTTTGGATTCTGGTTGCCTATTGCTCATCTCCCCGCTCAGGTGTTGCTGACCTCTGCCTGTATCCTGACCATTCTCCTACCTGCTGTCCATGCCTGTACCTAATTGTCTGTTGCTGACCTGAGGGGCAGAAGGACTGCGCCGCTTACACTTGCCCTTTATACTTTAATGACTTTTTATGGTAAGTGCAGCACACCAGTCTCCACAACAGCTTAAACATCCTTAGATGACAAGGTAAAAAAAAAAAAAATACCTAAAGTTTATTTATTTTTTTCATTTTGGATAGACTAAGGGAAGATTATAATCCAAAATGCAATCTGTGACCTATTGAAGAGATTTCCCTTCACTTCCTGTCTCATAGCCAAAACAGGAAGTGAAAGCAAATCCCTGCAAATTAAGGGAAAACCTTGGGGACCCCCTGGTCACCAAAATTAGTGTCCCCATTGGAGGATTTCTCCTCTATTCCTTTTCTGGGATCAACCCAAAATGTGAGATTTTCTTGACATTAACTTTCAATTATAATGCTAAACATGACATATAGAGAGGGTAAATCTCCGTAAAGCCCCAGCACTGTGATTGGCCGGAGCTACGATGACATCATTCGCGTGCACAGGCGTCCCCGGTAAAGGCACATGTATTGAAGCAATGACACGTATGTGATAAAAAGAAATAGTGATAAGCGCTCCACACTGTAGCAGAAAGCTACTGAGATATGTAACCACAAAAAACATCCAAACCATCAACACAAAGAATCAGTAATGTTTAATGGTGGATAAAATGAATGAATAACAGTGAAAGGTAAATAAATATGAAACTGTGAATCCTAATCACAAAAGCAAACCAAAATAATAAGATATGCAATATCCTATGCGAAGAGAAAGTGTCCTTTAATCAGAAGAACATGATGGTGAGCACCAAGAGAGAAATCTTCTCAAAGATAACTGATGATAAATGAAGATAAACATGAGGAAGCATCCATAACCAGTCTCCCAGAACTCTCACCTTACTGGTGATGGGTATGGGCATGTAGCATGGGTATATGCGTATCCGGGGATGTGTGTAACAATCCTTCCTTTCCAATGATATCCTCTACAGTGGCCACTTTCCTCTGTGCCTGGCTCTGATTCCAAATGAATGAAAAATCTGTGAGGATGCTCAATACTCTGTAGGAGCAAGCGGGAGAGAGAGGAGAAAGAATGGATGCTTCCAATAGTGAAGTATGGTTTTAAAAGAGGGGGTACTTTAATAATATACTTAAAGTTCGACTCTTACATAAATAAAAAGTGATTGTGCAAAAAATCGTACAGAACGCGGCGTTCACATCGCTGTCTTATGTGTCTCTGTTGGCCTCCAGCTTGCGGTGGTGTCACGTGATCTCGAATCCCTACGCCGTTACGTCACGTGCCTCGTGACACGTATGTGCCATTGCTTCAGTGCACATTTGCCGATGACATTGGCACATGCAAATACAGGGGATATCTCCTAAACAGTTCAGATTTAGGAGATATCCTGGGTAGCTATAGGTAAGCTTTATTATAGGCTTACTTGAAGCAAAAAGTGGTCTGCGAGGCCTCGTACACATGACCGAGGAACTCGTCGGGCGAAACACATCGTTTTCCTCGTCAAGTTCCTTGTTACAAATGCTACTTTTACCGAAGGTTCACGGGTTTCTTAGCATACACACACTCGAGTGACTCGTCGAAAACCAGCCTGACAAGAAACACGACGAGCCAATTTAGACTCCCGTCGAGGAAAAAGACAACTTGCTATCTTATTTGCTCATCGAGTTCCTTGACAGTTTCCTCGATGAAAAACGTACACACGACCGGTTTCCTTGGCAAAAAAGCTCTCCCACCGAGTTTCTTGATGGATTCTGCCGAGGAAACCGGTCGTGTGTACGAGGCCTTAGGGTTTACAACCACTTTAATGGGTCCCTTGGCCTTTTTCTGTAATCAGTCTTATATATACTGTATTTATAAAACATTTGTGTATACTTTTAGAAAATCAGGATTTACTTTAATATCACACCGCTCATAATTGTGGAGTTAACACATGCAACACAAACATTCCCCAATGGCACATTACATTAGTCCACAAGAGACCAATTAGCAACGGCCTTGTTTGTTGATGAAAATAATTAATGATATGCTCTGGGGTGGATGAGAATTGCTCCCAAGGTAAAATGATTTATTATAAATATATTCCGGATTCCCGTGAACAGATCTCTAAAAACCGACGAGTGTGAATACAGGAGAGGTGAGGAAATGGTACAGCAAATGGTAACCAGATATAGCCCAATTATTGTTTAGTTTGGAAAATAAATGTCCACCGCTATTCACCAGAATTTTAGCTGCCATACTATTTTCCAAAAAAGGGCAAGTACAGTGTATTTTTAATAAGAACACATCTTGTCCTATAACTGCAGCATTTACATGAAAGTTTATTTTTCTAAATAGTTTTTAAATATTAAAGGGGCTGCAAAGTTTTTTTTTTTTTAAATAACAAACATGTTATACTTGTCTTCTGGGGTCCATCGGCGGCTGTCTCGGCTCCTCCCCGAATTAGCGAACCCCCTTCATTGGAAGCGCTCTCCCAATGAGTTTAGCTTGCGGGCGCACTCCCGTAATACAGCCGGTGACTATCACTCGGCCCTGCCCCCGGCACGTCAATGATTAGATTGACAGCAGCGGCAGCCAATGGCTGCGCTGCTATCAATCTCCAATGAAGAGCTGAGAACAGCCAAAACCACTGAGGCCAGTAGCCAGTGCATTCATGGTGCAGGACTTTCGAGGGCTCAGGTAAGTAACCCAGGGGGCTGGGGGGCCAGTGAGCATCGGATGTTTTTTCACCTTAATGCATAGGATGCATTAAGGTGAAAAAACGCAAAGCTTTACAACCCCTTTAATACTTTAGGCCGACTTATTAAAATAGATGAGAATCTTCACATTTACAAAATATGAACATTTTCAATTGACTTATCCAATCATATGAAAAGCTAATCTCTTTTTTTTTTAATCTGCACATAATACGATAATTCAAATGAATATTCACCCACCTGGATACAGAGGTTCTGAGGCACAGTACAGGAAGTATTAGAACAAGTCCTTGGTACTACATTGCCCCTTGACCTGATACATTATCTCTTGGGTCTTCCTTTTGAAGGCATCCCAAAAAAAAATTCAAAAAGTTGAGCGTATTTATTTTGACTGTTGCAAGACGTCTGATGCCGAGGCAATGGAAATCGGTAGAGATTCCCTCTCAAATACACCTCCTGACAGCTATATCTGAGATACCAGCTTTGGAACACTTGACTGCCCTCACTGAAGAATATTTTGAACAATTCTCCCATCCTCTAGAACTCCATGCCCCTGTATGTCAGATCAGCCTCTACCATGTCCACCTTTAGGAGATACAGGGAAGCCTATCGTACACCCACCTAACACAACTGTCCCCGAGCCACCCTCATCAAATAATTCTCTGCAGCTATTACCTTTTGTACCAACACCCCCTCCCTTTAGACAGTAAGCTCTACGAGCCAGGCCCTACTGTATTGAACTGTACTGTAATTGTGTTGTCCCCCCTATACATTGTAAAGCATTGCGTAAACTGTTGGTGCTATATAAATTGTGTATAATAATAATAATAATAATAATAATACAATATGGGACCTGTGGGACAATTTAAAGGAGTTGTAAAGGAAAAAATGTTTTTGCTGAAATGACTGTTTACAGGGTATAGATAAAAATCAATCATATAATGTGCCTGCAGTTTCAGTTTTGTTTTTCATGCTTCTGTGAAGGACAGAGACACAGAGCCAATACAGGGCAGTGTTTGTTTTTAAAATTAAGCTCATTGGTTCTGAGGTGTTTTAGACACACAATAATCACACCTTCTTGATTAGAGACCACAGAGAGAAGCTCCCAGTACCTTTTCATAAGGAAACAGACAACCAGGAAGTGTGCAGAATTTAGCTTAAAAAAAAAGATTTCCTTTAGTGACCCTTTAAGTTTCAGTCCCTTCCCCACATCTACCCCTATTGCTCCTCAACCCTTCAATACACACTAACTATATATACTGTTTTATCATGCTGTATGAGATACATGTGGTGGCCACTACTGGGCACTAGGGATGAGCTTCGTGTTTGAAACAAACGTATGTTCAACTCGAACATCGTCCATTTGATCGTTCGTTGAATTTCGAACATAAATGATCGTTCGCGGCAAATTCGAGTGAAACAAAACGACCGTTTTTAAAACTTTTTTCCCATTGATACTACTATCAATGGAAAAAAAAGTTTAAAAAACGGTAGTTTTTTTCAGGAGTCCTGCTCCTGAAAAAACTACAATTTTTAAGACTTTTTTTCCATCGATACAGGTTCCCTGGGGCAAGACCCGGGTTCTGAAAGACGTTTTCCAACAATAACTTGAAAATTGGTCTTTAAATGATCGTTTTTGAATTCGAACGTTCGAGTCCCATAGACTTCAATGGGGTTCTAAATGTTCGTGTGAACGATCGGACTGTTCGACGGTTCTGGTGCGAACCGAACACGGGGGCTCATCCCTACTGGGCACCTACATGTAGACTCAATATCTCTCATTGTTACACATTGGTTTCTTTTACAACTTTTCTTTCTTTTTATCTTGTGCTTTAAAGATTTCATAGGTTTAAGTCCTGTGTTCCACAATTTAATTATTTCTGGGCTAAACTTGCCAGACAGGCCAAACTTTTGAATCTGAGGGAAGCGCCCAGAAAGGGGATGCCAGGAACACAGGAAACCCCATGAAATGTTCTGGTGATGATCGACACTGGTAATGTGTGATAGGTATTCTTGTGGAGTATTGTATAACTAATAGTAATGCCCTCTATCAAAGACGTGCTGCCAGAGGTTACTTTGTTCACCATGCTATTGTCACCATTCATTCTTTTTACATCAATTAAATGTGATAATTTTTTAACTATGACTTGTCCTTTGGCCCCACTCGCCCACCTCAGTCAAAGTCCCAAACACTTCCTTAAGTAAAACCCTGTACACACGATCGGATATCTGATGGAATCTAATCCGATGGATTTTTTCGTTGGATATGCGATGAAGCTGACAGTCTTGCTTCACACCATCAGTCAAAAATCTGACCATGACAAAACGTGGTGACGTACAACACTACGATGCGCCGAAAAAAATGAAGTTCAATGCTTCCGGGCATGCGTTGACTTGATTCTGAGCATGCATGGATTTTTCTCCAATGGAGTTCCACACAGATCATCGGATTTTTATCCATAGGAAAAATTTAAAACATGTTCTATTTTTTTTCACCGATGGAAAAAAGACTGATGGGGCCCACACACAATCAGTTTGTCCGATGAAAACAGTCCATTGGTCTGTTTTCATCAGACAAACTGATCATGTGTATGCGGCTTAAGAGTACTCGAAAGAAACCCACACAAGCAAAGTGTGAACATCCCGTGGGTGGAATTTGAACCAACAACCCTAGTGCTGCTAGGTGGAAGTGCTAACCACTTAGCCACAGACATCCAGGAAGTGCCAGGATCACCTCCTAAATGCCTGTCGGCCATTGCAACACCCCACTACCTCCTAGAAAAGATATCCAGCTTAAAAAGCTTTTCACAGGGCAATAGGCACTGCCTCGAGTGTGAAAAAGCTCTTCTTGGCAGAAAAACATGGCTAACATTGTTCTCCCTCTCTTTTGAAAAATATAGTTGCCTGGTTATCGTGAGGACTCAGTGTCTGCAAAACCTCCTGATGTGGAACATGTATGCTGATCAAAGCTGTTTACCACATTATAACTTTGCTTGTTGCATATGCTTCTTCTTTGTTGCTGAATGAAAAGGTAATGAAGATAGAGTCAACAAGATGATTCGTTTTTTTTTTTTAGAAGGAGATCATCTATAACAGTCTACACATTTCTCTCGACATAAGACTCCTTAAAAAAAATCCATGCCCATAGTATTCAAAATTTAAGTTAATTTCTTCATTTAGAAAGAACTCAATGGCTATGGAAAACAACACACAGGTAACAGTGTTTGTTTTTTCTGGACTTACCGATAATGATAAACTCATCCCGGTCCTCTTCACTTTTTTCTTGATGGTGTACCTTGTGACCATACTCGGAAACATTGGCATAGTTATTCTTGTCCTTGGTGCCTCCAACCTTCGCACTCCAATGTATTTCTTCTTGAGTTTCCTCTCAGCTGTTGACCTCTTCTACTCTACATCTATCACTCCTAAAATGTTATCTGACCTTATATCCCTCAGGAAGACCATATCGTTTAATGGTTGTGCCATCCAATTTTTCTTTTTTGCTGGCCTAGCAGTAACTGAGATTCTCCTACTCTCCAGTATGTCGTACGACCGATATGCTGCTATCTGCCACCCTCTTCACTATGTTTCCATCATGACCAAAAGCAAATGTGTGTCTCTTGTCAGTTTCTCCTTCTTCATGGGCTTCCTCCAGTCAGCTGTACAGACCAGCTGCTTGTTCAATCTCCAATACTGTGGTTCGAATCTTATAGACCATTTCTACTGTGATGCCCCCCCTATGCTCCAGTTGTCTTGCTCCAAAACACTTCATTGCAACATGTTAACCATTCTCTTTGTTGTTTGTTATTGTTTTTATTCGCTGTCAGCAATCCTGGTCTCATACACGTTTATCTTTAACACTATATGCCGTATAAAATCTTCTGAAGGACGTCAGAAAGCGTTCAGTACTTGTTCTTCCCATCTCGTGTGCGCCAGCATCTTTTATGTTTCCGTTTTCATTACTTATTTGCGCTCACCTTCCAGTGACCTAGAAAAACAAGACAAGGTGGCCTCTGTGTTTTATTCAGTAATGACCCCAATGTTGAACCCTCTTATCTACAGCTTGAGGAACCAAGAGGTGAAAAAGGCCATCATGCAAGTAATGCGTAAAAGTTCACATCTAATTAAAATGTAATAAATGTTTATATTATGTTATATTCTTTTAATTTTATATGGCATGGGAAAAGGTGGGAACCATGAACCCATGAGGAACCAAGAGGTGAAAAAGGCCATCATGCAAGTAATGCGTAAAAGATCACATCTAATTAAAATGCAATAAATGTTTATATTATGTTATATTCTTTTAATTTTATATGGCATGGGGAAAGGTGGGAACCTATGATGGATTTTCCCAGGGGTGATTCACCCTACGTGCCCTGGTAACCAATGTCACTACAACAGAAATTGATACGGAATCCAACATTTTACAGTGTTCACTGAAACAGGAGGTTCAGGGAAATCTTATAATAGGGACACCTGTTCAAATGACAAATGGTCATTTAGGAGAGAATTTATTCTCTACGGGACAGGAAGTGAAGAATTCTCCCCACCAAGAGAGCTTACAAAAAAAAAAGCTTGGTTATTTGATAAACTAAGATAAATTAGGATGTTTTTTCTTTTATGTTTAACCTCCTAAGCAGTGATCCCAAGCGTGACTCGGGGTGGTATTTTAATGCTATTATCGGTAACCCCGAGTCACACTCGGGGTAGCTGTGCAGAGCCTGCAGCCGCGCGGCTTACCTTCTCCTGTCATGATACTTACCTTGACCCTGGATCCTGTGATGCATCCCCGCTGTGTGAGCGAGCCGGTCCTCGCTCAATTCACACAGTGCCTGTGTGCCGCCGATCTCTGTTCCCTGTGAGAACGGCGCCAAATTTGAAAAAAGTCAATAAACACATTACATACAATATACTGTAATCTTACAGATTACAGTACTGTATGTAAAAAATACACCCCCCCCCCTTGTCCCTAGTGGTCTGCCCAGTGTCCTGCATGTACTTTTATATAAAAAAAACTTTCTACCTGCAAACTGTAGATTGTCCATAGCAACCAAAAGTGTCCCTTTCTGTCAAAAGTGATTTTAGAGCAGCTAGAAAACATTGATAATAAATTAGAATCACTTGCAGAATTGGGCGATAGCGATTTGTGGGGAAATTCGTCATAAAAAAATAAAAGTAATGACAGCGACAATTCTGCAACTGAGCACATTTCTGTGTTTTTGATTTGATTACATTATTGAATAATTTTTATTATAATTACATTATTATTTGTTATAATTATTTATAATTATTTTGTTATATTATAATTTTATGATTTTGTGTTTCAAATTTTATCATACCCGGGATGTCTACTAGACTCTTGTTTGGTCAGATTTAAGTGAGTTATTCCTAAGAATTACAGGCCTACAATATAAAACGCCAAATTTCCATGCAAAATAATTGTACTGCTTTTGGTACAAAATTCCAGACATAATCATACCGCCAGGGAGGTTAATATCACATTTCAGGGAAATTTTCAAGCTGCAAAAAGGTAATAGAATAAGATTGTCATTGCTTAATTTAGCTTTATTTTTTTTTTCCTTTCTTAAAGTTTGGAAGAGTGTTATTGAACTATAGCTATGTTTCTAATTAAAGGGGTTGTAAACCCTTGCAGTTTTTCACCTCAATGCATTCTATGCATTGAGGTGAAGAACCTCTTGTGGTCCATCAGCCCCCCAGAGCCCCTCTTTTACTTACCCAAGCCTGATCGTTCCAGCCGGTTTCTCTGGGCCTGATTGGATAGATTGGTAGAACAGATATATAGTCGCGTTAAAAACGAATAAAAATGAATTAAAACAAATATGTACATATACTGAAGTACAATCCAAAGAAAATATCAATCCTTAAGGCTGTGTTCACACTTGTACGGTGTGTATTTCAGCTCTTTTATCTCTGCAGATAGATAAGGGAAGTGTTCAGCAGATTAGCTCAGTTTTTGCTGCGAATTTGGAGACCTGGGAGAAGTTCCGGGTGAGAGGAGAGTGGGGGAGAAATGTATTGAGCTGAATGACAGAAATTCCTGAAGAGAACTGAACCCATCTGCGAATCAGCTGTGTACCCATAGAAGATAATGGGACTGAATTTGCACCTGAGCCGCACCGCAAGGCCTCCACAACGCATACGGATTTCCGGCAATGCGCAGTGCGAATGCATCGCACATATGTGAACCAGCCTCATTGAAAACAATGTATTTAGAAATGTTCTGTGTTTTGGATGCGGTTGAAACCGCAACCAATTCGCATAGGTGTGAACCCAGCCTTAATGATAATTGTGAACAAATTTTATGGTGAAGACATTAATCCCCATTCAAAAAAGTCCATAAACTGAGTAAATAAGTGAAAAAATTCTTATTGCTGGCCGCAAAGAGAGTGTTTCACACAGATCTACTTAGCAGACGCCGGTGGCCCCTTATTATGAGGGACCCCAGGAAGCATGTAGATATAAGAACTGCTGGGCTTTGTTACTCCCGGTGCCTTGCTAATAATCATCTCCACATTCCATGGCGGTGAATACCAAATGACGTGAGGGTATGGAATAAATGCCTTGGATAGTGTAAAAACTTCTTAAATTTAATAAATAAAAGGAAGTACAAACATTGCACTCACAGTTTTGCAGTGACAGATATGCCTAGAGTCTGCTGTGCTGGACGGACACAAGCAGACAGACCCATCCATCTGGGGAATACAAGCAGTCCAGAGAGGTGACGTCAGCGTGCTGCTCGTTCCGCCCTACTAGTTCCAAGAAAAAATCACATCTTCCAGAGGCAGCCACTGCTGTCAATCATATCCAAAGATGCAGGAGCCGGGGAGCGGAGCTGAATCCTGCTGTCTGCATCAATGGACGCAGCGGGAAAAAAAAAAAGAAAGTAACAAATATACTACAAACGCGATGATGTCAGCATGTCAAATACTCCCGATGTGCGTTTTGTCATATAAAGACGTTGTTTGGTGCCCCAATCTTCATCCAATATTGGACTCTTTATTGGACTCAATATTGAAAATTCTGCACACCATGTTCTAATAATGTATATATATTGGTCTATCAATATTTAATTTACTGTGTACCTTTAATTAGTATTATTTATATGTGGGTTATTTAAATATTTTTTACAGGTTGGGTTAGCGTGGCTACACCTCTTGCCATTGTTTATAAGTGTGTATTTTCACTTTCTAGCTGCTGCTTAGTTTAGGTGTAAAATTATTTTTATCTCTATTAGCGCAATATTTTTCCTTTTACATTGTGTTTTTCAATATACCCTTTCTTTTGCCTTTTATAAGTTCTTTAACCACTTAAGACCCGGACCAAAATGCAGGTAAGGGACCTTGCCCCTTTTTGCGATTCGGCACTGCGTCGTTTTAACTGACAATTGCGTGGTCGTGCGACGTGGCTCCCAAACAAAATTGACGTCCTTTTTTCCCCACAAATAGAGCTTTCTTTTGGTGGTATTTGATCACCTCTGCGGTTTTTATTTTGCACTTTATTTTGCGCTATAAACAAAAATAGAGCGACAATTTCGAAAAAAATTCAATATTTTTTACTTTTTGCTATAATAAATATCCCCCCAAAAGATATATAATTATTTTTTTCCTCAGTTTAGGCCGATACATATTCTTCTACCTATTTTTGGTAAAAAAAAACGCAATAAGCGTTTATCGGTTGGTTTTCGCAAAATTTATAGCGTTTACAAAATAACAAATAATGACAGTTGCAGTTTGGGAGTTAACCACAAGGGGGCGCTGTAGGATTTGTGTGTTCCCTGCGTGTGTTTACAACTGTAGGGGGGTGTGGCTGTAGGTGTGACATCATCGATCACGTCCCCCTATAACAGGGATGACGCGATCGATGCTGCGGCCACAGTGAAGCACGGGGAAGCCGTGTTTACACACGGCTTTCCCCGTTCTTCAGCTCCCGGTCCCGGAGCTTCGGACCCACAGCTGGGTACTAGAACCAACTTATATATACGTTGATGTGCCCAGCCGTGCCATTCTGCTGACGTAAATGTTCAGTAGGCGGTCTTTAAGTGGTTAATGTATTTTGGGTAATGTTGTTCATGTTCAGTCCAGCACTTTGAGGGTTGATCTGGATATATTTCAGCTTATTTTACATGCTTTTGACGCACGTTGCACACTTTGACAATTGTAAGCTGCAATAATTGTGACTCTTCTCCAATCTGCTAATGCTGATTGCTAAATTTAAACAATTGATTATTGCTTTCTGCTGTTTTGTGATCCATGTTGGACGTAACTCTATTGTTGTGGAATATAATAAAAAATAAATAGGTGGCTGCTGTTGTCCTGTGTTATTAACACCTCTTAGTATATCAAATATGAATACACCAATACCTAAAGGTAACAGCTCTTTCTTATATTCCTACATTTATATCACAGATAAAACCATATATATGATTCAGAAAACATAAAAGAGTCCACTTTATGTTTAGTGACAGGAAAAAATAAATAAATATAAAAATAAATAAATTGCAGCAGGGAATCTGCCACTTTGGACTTCTAAGACCAGGAAAGTTCCACTGGATTATAGTGAGTGTTAAACTACCCAGCCACTGTACGATGTTTATGGATACTGTCTCACAAATAATACACTCTGATTTTTTTTTCTTTCTTTATTGATTTTCATTCCTGATACAATACAAATATATATCATCCTTAATATAAATAATATAAATAAATACATTTAAAAAAATTGTAAACATACATTACCCAACCCATGCCCCATACAGTCTCAATACATTCTCCTTATCTAAGATAAATTAGAAAATAGTAAAAGGTCTCGGCCCCCTCATCCACCCCAAAATCCAGACCTCCCATTATCCTCTTATCTGGAATCTGCCCCCCCCCCCACAATTTCTACTTCTCCTCTAAGAGGTCTGGAACCCCCGAAGTTGGAGGTCAATATAAAGAGAGATAGAGACAGAGGGGTGGAGAGAGGAGGGAAGGGGAGAGAAGAAAAAATAAAAAGGGGGAAAGAAAGATTTTTATGTTATGGTGTTATCTAAATGACTAAAACAGTGTTCTCATACGTGCTATAAAAAAAAGGGGGGTGGGGTATGCATATACACCATCCAACATGTATACACATGAACATACAGTCATATATATTGTGAGAAAAAAAAAATAATATATATATATATATATATGTATATATATTTCTGATTTATTTTTTAAGATAATCTATCTCATCTCTCTTTCTTATATTCCAGCCTTACCAACCTGTTTTTATCCTATCTACCCACTGTACAATATTTGTGGCTATTGTCTCTATGATAATACACTCTAATTTGTATTACAAAAATTATCATTTCTATTTGCTGCCCATTCAAGTGTTTGTATACTGTCCAGACACTGGCCAATTTCTACTAAGCACATACATGAAATCTATATTTGAAATGTGTAAAAAATAATTGGGGATACAGGGTTGGGTGGATTTATGTACTGTGGGGTTAGGGTAGATTACAGTGGGTGCCAAACTGCCCAGCCACCGTACAATATTTATGGATATTGTCTCGCAAATAATATACCTATTTCTGGGGGCCAAGGTTTGGCGAACCAGTGGCGGCCGAAAAAATGCCCGCAAAGCCTGTGGTGGCTCGGCTGACACTGCCGGGATGAACATTGAAATGCTGTTTTATCAGGTGGGGAAGTTGTCCCACATAACTAAGTCTGCTACTGATGCTTGGTCTAGTTTGAGAACTTGGACTGGATCTTGCATTGGTGTGAGAAAATCAAGACAATACACAGGTGCTCAACAAGACGATATACATGCACTCGCTGACCGACGTGCACTCACAGACCAACGTGTGCTCACAGACCGACGTGTGCTCACAGACCGACGTGCGCTCACTGACCACCATGCGCTCGCTGACCACCATGCGCTCGCTGGTGCTGGATGGAAACCTGAACTAACCTCAGGAAAAACGACAGATAAAAGATGAGTGTCCCGCGTGCCACTGAAGATGAATGGCCAACTGGGTGCCACTGTGTGTGTGGCTAATTGTTTGTCACTGAGGTGTGTTTGCAAGTTTAGTTTGTATTCGTGTTTGCACGTAGGTGCGTGCCGCAAAGTGTTTTATACTACTGAAGACAATATTGTGTGGCTGCAAGGGTGTCAGTGAGAGTCAGGTTGCTGGGACGATATTGTGTGGTTGCAGGGGCCTCAATAAGTATGAAGGTTTGTTTTGAGACGGTATTGCGTGGTTGCAAAGGTCTCAGTCTGGTTTGCTGAGATGATATTGTGTGGTTGCAAAGGTCTCAATGATTATTAGTGTTGCTCACGAATATTCGCATTGCGAATATTCGCTACGAATATTGCATATTCGAGTATTCGCGAATAACTCGAATATCGCAGCGAATATTCGCTATTTTATAATATTTGTATTTTTTCAAATTTCGCAATCAATTTCGCAATCAATTTCGCATTCGCACTAGCGAAATTTCACTTTTTTTTTTATAAAATATAGCGAATATTCGTAAATATCGAATATTCGTGATATTTTATAAAAAAAATTGCGAAATTTCACATTTTTTTTTTTTTTATAAAATATCACGAATATTCGATATTTACGAATATTCGTGAATATTCTTCGAAATATTCGCGAAATATCACGAAATCGAATATGGCGTATTCCGCTCATCACTAATGATTATGAGGTTTGTTTTGAGATACCATTGTGTGGTTGCAAGGGTCTCAACAAGTGAGTGGTTGCTGAGATGATGTTGCCTTTAGCAATGGTCTCAAATGAGTGTCAGGTTACTAAGACGATTTTGTATGACTGCAAAGGTCTGAACATGTCAGGTTGCTGAGACGAGATTGTGTGGTTGCAAAGGTCTAGACGAGTGTGAGGTAGCTGAGATTATATTACATTTTGCAAGGGTCTCAAATGAGTGTCAAGCTGCTGAGACAGTATTCCCTGATTTTTTTTTTTTAAACGATTGTGAATGAAACGCTGGTAAACATTTACAATCTGTTACATGCATTGGCGTTTCGAATGCCTCTGAACATCCGTCTGCACCCATTTTTTTTTGGAAAGGTTTCTAAACTCAACTGCTTAGAAAAAACTATAAATGATCCTGTGTACATGTACTGATAAGATAACATAGAGGAGAGATCAGGGGCGGCTGAAAAACATCCAACTGTTCCTAGAAATCCGTTTACCAACAGCAGTGTACATAAGGCCTAAGACAGACTCCGAGAGCTCTTTACGACCTTTCGTCTATGCTCGGGCTTTCACATTAACTCTCAATCCACCCCAGGATCTTTGCTAAATGGTGACACTTATCCCCATTTTCCATAGCAGCGCAACATGTCATATATCTGGGCATTCATATCGGCCAAGAACCATCCTTATATTTACTAAACTTTCCACTATTAATAACCAAAATTGTAAAGGAGCGTGTCGTTTTCACGCCTACTCTACCCAATGCAGACCATACCTCTTCTAATAAAACACTCTGATATACAAAAAATTCACAAGGCACTGTCCGCCTTTATATGTTCTCGCAAAAAAACATGTGTTGCAGTGCAAAAAGTGTTTCCCCCCAAGCCCAGGGGGGGGGGGGGGCAGGCTTGCCCAATTTAAGTTTTTACAATCATTCCTGCCTACTTAGACAGGGCCTTGACTGGCTATATGGAAGATCCAGATACTCCAACACGACACTTGAGGGCGCCTTGACCTATCCACATGCCCTCTCAGCCATCCTGCACTCAAATCCTAACAAACTACCACCACACTTCAAGTCAAGTTTACTAATCAGAGACAGAGT
Source organism: Rana kukunoris (assembly GCA_029574335.1). NCBI lineage: Eukaryota > Metazoa > Chordata > Amphibia > Anura > Ranidae > Rana > Rana kukunoris. Next base: position 533,573,821 of record CM056051.1, read on the forward strand.
TATCGCTTGGAGAGAGGTACAGAGATTACAGGGGCTACCCACAAGTATTTCATCCCATCTGACGATCCAAGGTAAACTTTTTTTCCTCCTGTCCACTTTACATAAAGCCTTTGATCAATGGGGCACTAAGGCACTTACTAGAGTTACCTGCATGTTCCTGACTAACCTTGGCAAGTTTAATTTGCATACCTGACGTGGAAAACGATGTGAACGCCACCCAGCGGACGCCGAAGTATTGCATCTTAGATCCGAAAGGCGTACAAGGACTTATACCTGTCGGATCTAACCCAGAAGCCATCGTATGTTGGTATGAGGATTCAAACTAAAGATACAACGCGGGAACTTTGAAAGTACACTGGCATATCAGTAGATACGCCAGCATACTCTCTCTGTGGATCTGGTCCAATGTGCCTGGTGCTCCCTACCGCGACCCACAATGCTTCATTGTCTCTGGGAATCCCCACTTAACACTACGTCCAAGTATTGGGACTCTGTACTGACCTTTATCTACAAGATCACTAAAATCCAGATACCAAAACATCATCCTATATGCCCTTTTTGTGGTGGGCCACCCTTGTATACGTCATCAGCAAAGGGGCCACTTAACATTTCCCAATGGACTTATATATGTCTCCTAGTTGCTCACAAGGCTATCATGTCGCATTGAAACACAAAAAGTGTAGCGCTAAAAAATGTGAGGGATAAGCATATAACACTATAAAGCATCATACAAAACATGAAGTGAAATAACATATGTGATAAGTAAACCGTCACATAAACTGATCACCAAGTGTTCAAACAGTCATATCAATAGATATGAATATAATAATTAACTTAAAGTGTCCAAACAAACGAAATGATGAGTGAAGGAGATTTTTGATAGGAGATCCACCACCAAAAAGTGAATAGGAGGCTTACCAGAAAGCGTGGACTCAACTAAGTTTACACCTAATGAGTCGCTAGGGCTTAATGTAATGGTATCCGGACATCAACCTTCCGTTGAAAAACAGGGATGGGTTTTTGAATAGAAACCAGATCTTCATATAAAAAATAAGGGATCAAAAAATTGCAGTAGTACCAAGGCTGGTACATAAGACTCTTCAATTTTTTTAAGCTCACTGAGATAAGAGAAACAGCATGTCTTGTTGAATATTGATGATGTCGCATTGGATCAAATCCACTCCGCCCAACCAACCAGCGGTTAAAAAAGCCCTCTTATCGCTCATTTACCTGGAAAGACTAGACACCATTACATTGAACTTTCGCTCAACACCACGCTTCTTCCCACGATGGCGCAAGTATATGAAACATTTATTCACTCAAAAAGAGTTACAGGAACTCATGCACCCATTCCGCTACACGAAATGGTATCTAAAACGAGATATTAAAAATTCTCTAGGTAACCTTAAACTATCCAACTTGTCTGACCCCTGTGCTTTCCTACCCCCCCGATGATCAAACACAAACTCATGAAGCTCTTTGGCGACCTTGACTAATTCCTATTCACAACTAACAATCTCACCCACCCCCAATGTTATAACTAAGCCAATCCCTGAGAGTACTAATTCAATAACCCAAACATTGCTTCCACTCCTGAGGGTACTAAAGTTTCAGTTGTGGTTTCCTCCTGAAACACTTTGTTGTATTAATGTTATACGGGTAAATATGTTTTCCTTGTCATCCTTCCCTTTCCCCATACCCCACCCCCCTCCTGCTCAATCTATAACCACTTGCCCACCGGGTTTGTTTTTCAGATTCGGTGTTTACGAGACTAAAACTGTTTTTTTTGCTAGAAAATTACTTAAACCCCCCAAACATTATATATTTTTTTTTTCTAACACCCTAGAGAATAAAATGGCAGTCATTGCAATACTTTTTGTCACACCGTATTTGCGCAGCGGTCTTACAAGCGCACTTTTTTTGAAAAAAAAACACTTTTTTGAATAAAAAAATAAGACAACAATAAATTTGGCCCAATTTTTTTATATATTGTGATAGATAATGTTACGCCGAGTAAAATGATACCCAACATGTCACACTTAAAAATTGCGCCCGCTCGTGGCATGGCGTCAAACTTTTACCCTTAAAAATCTCGATATGCAACGTTTAAAAAATTCTACAGGTTGCATTTTTTGAGATACAGAGGAGGTCTAGGGCTAGAATTATTGCTCTCGCTCTAACGATCGCGGCGATATCTCACTTGTGTGGTTTGAACACAGTTTTCATATGCGGGCGCTACTCGCGTATGCGTTCGCTTCTGCGCGCGAGCTCGTCGGGACGGGGCGTTTTACATTTTTTTTTTTTTGTTTTCTTATTTATTTTTAATTAGTTTATAATTTTATACATCGAAATAAATTAAAAAAAAAAAATTATCACTTTTATTCCTATTACAAGGAATGTAAACATCCCTTGTAATAGAAAAAAGCATGACAGGTCCTCTTAAATATGAGATCTGGGGTCAAAAAGACCTCAGATCTCATATTTAGGCTTAAATGCAAAAAAAGAAAAAAAAAAAAAAAAATGTAATTTTTCAAATTTCAGAAAAAAAAAATGTTTCTTTAAGACGCTGGGCGGAAGTGACGTTTTGACGTCACTTCCGCCCAGCAGAGCTGTGGGGGACGGGTGGGGGCGATTTTTCCCTCACTCGTATCCCAACACAGCCAGCAAGAGGACCCGATCGCCTCCGCCGTTACCGACGGCTCCGGTAAGCGGCGGAGAGCGCGGGAGAGCGGCGGGAGGGGGGGGGGCCCTCTCCCGCCACCGATAACGGCGATCTTGCGGCGAATCCGCCGCTGGGACCGCCATTATCGTGTACAGCACTGCCCATGGAAAAGATGGATATCTCGGTTGTGGCAGCAGCTGCTGCCGTTACCGAGATATCCATCTTTAAAGTCATGACGTATTTTGACTATGACACCATGGGCAAGTGGTTAATTGTTTACTTTTAATATGATTGTACATGTTTTAGAATTATTTGCTATATACCAATGTATTGTACAAAACCCAATAAACATTAACAAAAAAAAAAGTGGAATTTCAGCCAACCGAACACTGGCTGTGTATTATCACCTGAAATGGCTGCAGACTCCTCTGGCCTGCTTTAGAAGATATTGCAAACCTGGGTACCTGATTAAGAAATGCTGTGCCACCAAATTGAGGACATGTGCAGGGCGTGACACATGTGTCAATCGCACGCCACCATTTGTGGCTAATGCTTCCTGTCGTGAACCACCTCTGGGCCTGCCCATGCACAGCTCAAATCTCTGCTCTGGGGTGGCTCTTGCCCCCTAGACAGACCAGATAAAGCACTGCATGGCATCTTTTAGTCTGACTCATTGAATGACCCCTTGACTGCTTGGGGGGTACTGGTGGTTCATAGACAATCCAGCAGAGGAGGGCATGGAGGAGGAGGGGGTGGAGCTGACAGATCTTGCATCATCACCACAAGCTGTGTGGATATGTGCTGGCAAAACAAGCTCCAGCACTGAGCCCTGTCCTGCATCCTTCCTAGTTGCTAGCAGCTGCATTTCTCCGCTCGTTTGGATGGGGCATTATGCTGTGTTAAAAACTGCACTACACTAAGGCTGCTTTCACATTGCAGCGTGAGCCGCGGTGGCGGTATAGCAGCGCGATTTTTAGCTCTGCTATACCATCGTATTTACCGCGGTATTCAGCCGCTAGCGGTGCGTTTTTAACCCCCCGCTGGAGGCCGAAATGGGTTAATACCTCTGTGGAGGCGCATTGCGAGCGGTATTACCATGGTTTCCCATTGATTTCAATGGGAAGGAGCGGTATAGGAGCGCTAAACATACCGCTCCTATACCTGCTGCAAAGATGCGGCTACCAGGACTTTTGGAGCGGTCCTGCTAGCGCACCGCTTCAGTGTGAAAGCCTTCGGGCTTTCACATTGAAGACCACAGAGCAGGTTTTTTTCATGCGGTATAGCAGTGCTATTTTTAGCGCTGTACCGTGTGAAAAACACCTCAATGTGAAAGGGGCCTAACACACTACACTGACACAGTATTCTCACACACTAAACTAACATTCTACACTGAGGCCGTGTACACACAATCGAACATGTCCGCAGACCAGTTTCAGCGGACATGTTCGATCGTGTGTACGGCCTATCGGACCGTTTTCCAGCGGACAAAAGTTTTAAAGCTTGTTTTGAAATCTGTCTGCTGGAAACCTGTCCGTCTGACAGGTTCGATGGTTAGTACACAAACCATCGGACCAAAATACCCCGCATGCGCAGAATCAAGTCGACGCATGCTTGGATGCATTGAACTTCGTTCTGTCATCACGTCGTTGTGTTCTACGTCACCGCGTTCTGTCTGAGGGGATTTTGGTCTGATGGTGTGTACGCACATCAGACCAACAGACAATTCAACCTTGTCCGATGAAAACGGTCCGTCGGACATGTTTCCTCGGACATGTCTGATCGTGTGTACAGGGCCTCAGAGTCACAATAAGTGAGCACGCTAACTGCTAGTAGCAAAACAAGCCCTGTTCTATCTATTTCCACTTCATTACACTACTATGAGATTTCTATGGAAAGTTAGCTTTTATAGTGTTGGTGGGACTATGAGCACTAAGCTGTGATTGGAGAAAGTAATCATTGTTTTGTTCAATAAGGGCTCTGACAGTGCTAACTGGTGAAGCCTTGCACCTAACCAGTGGTCAGGTGCAAGGCCTCATCCAATTAGGACCCTAGAATGCACTGTGAAGCACGCAGTTCATTGTGGGGTGCTCAGGGGGGGTGAACATCCTGCTGAGCTACCTGCAAATTCAGATGTTCGCTGAACGGGCAAACAGGCAAAGTTCTAGCTGAACTTTTGCTCAGCTCGAACTGTTCACTCATCTCTAGTAGCTACAAAATATTGGCCTGATGCCAAGGGTAATCCACATGTACAGGTCATTCAAGATATATATACCAAAATGGACAAAATTTGGTAATCCAAGTGTATCCCTCCAAGAAGTCCTTACATATGACCCCTATGAGACACCAGCCCACCAAAAGATCATTCTGATGTCAGATGGTGGAAGGTAAATAGATAGTAAAACCATACAGAAAATGTACAACAGACAGAGGTAGCCAATAAATCCAAGAAACCACATAAAACTAGTGAACAATGAGGAAACTACTGTATGCCTCCGCTTCCTGGCGTGATGGTCAACATGCAGCGAACCCACATAAAATGGCACCTCAGCCTTAGCTCATCACAGATTAATGCATTTCATAGCATACATTAATGCACCATAATGGACCTCCTAAATATGATTGGCCCTTACTAGTAATTTCTTATAGTACTCATAGTTGAGGTGAAGAAAAAGATGCCCCAGTTGAAGTCCCCTAGGACGAAACACATAGAGCTTGGTACGCCTACTACTCATATTGCTTTTATCTTCTTTTATATCTTTGTGATCACTTTTATGCCATTATTTCATTTGATTTTATTACAATAAAACCTTATTTTTTGATCTGCACCATTTGGAGCATTGTTTATTTTTCCTTGCATGATCTGTTAGACCAGGGATCCTCAAACTACGGCCCTCCAGCTGTTGCAGAACTACACATCCCATGAGGCATTGTAAAACACCGACATTCACAGACATGACTAGGCATGATGGGAATTGTAGTTCCTGAACAACTGGAGGGCCGTAGTTTGAAGACCCCTGTGTTAGACTAAAGCCCCATACACACTATCAGTTTTCCTGACGGTTTTCTCTTCAGGTTTACCAAAACCATCTAATATGAGGTCAAACCTCAAGAGTTTCAATTTGTATGCAATCAGGCAGGCCCTTGCACTACATGGTTTTGGTAAACCTGATGAGAAAACCATCAGGAAAACTGATAGTGTGTACAGTATGGGGCTTGAGTTTTAAGCTTCACCATCGTGCCTTTTCATCCATTTGTGGAGTATTTCTTTCCACCACGCAACAGTTACTCAAAGTAGGGGGTTCTTTTTTCCCACCGTCCGTGGGTTCATCTGTCTGATCCAGATCGATTTACTTCCATCAAGAGTTTCCGGTTAAGGAATATCGGGCTTTATCCAGGTTCACATGTGGTTCACCATCCAGTCATTGGACAAGTCGAGTGGATCCCGTTCGGGGATAATCCATGCTTTCACGATATGCGGTCGCTGACAGGCTGACTGTTTTCCAGCGGACAAAAGTTTCAAAACATGCTTAGAAACCTGTCCGCTGGAAACCTGTCCGTCGGACAGGTTCGATGGTTAGTACACGAAATCATCGGACCAAAATCCCACGCATGCTCAGAATCAAGTCGATGCATGCTTGGAAGCATTGAACTTCGTTCTGTCATCACGCCGTTGTGTTCTACGTCACCGCATTCTGGACCGAGGGGATTTTGGTCTGATGGTGTGTACGCACATCAGACCAACAGACAATTCAGCCTGGTCCGATGAAAACGGTCCGTCGGACATGTTTCCTCAGACATGTCTGATCGTGTGTACGCGGCCTAAGAGTATTTCACCTATCTTATATAGCCGGGAGGAATGTCCTGTCCATGACGATTGATGTGGCCAGATGTTTCTCATCCTTTCATATATTCACTGATGGACATTCATTTTCCATTTACTGTTGTTTTTTCCTTTTTTTTCAAATTTTTGTGTTTTATATTCACTTGCTGTTTAGTCACTTCAGGTGACCTTCATAAGTTTTTTTCACTGTTTGCGCTACATATTTTTTCCTTATTACTCAAAGTTGAGGGGTTAAAACATAAAACACATAAAACACTATGGCCCGGATTCACAGAGAGTGGGTGCACATTTACTCCGGCGTAGCGTGCACACATACGCTACGCCTGCGCAGCGCAGAGAGGCATGCACTGTATTCAGCAAGCTATTGCTCACCAAGATACGCCAGCGTAGTGTATTTTCAAAGGCGCAGGCCAGCGTAAGTGGAAGTGGGAGTGACCCCATGCAAATGATGGTCTGAGCATGGTGCAGTGTTTTACGCCAGGCGTATCACGAACGTGCATGCGCCGTGACGTAGTCTTGACGTGGATGCATGAAATGGCACCCTTATGCGCATGCTCAGAACTACTGCCTAAGCTACGCCGGATCACTACGTACGCCGTGAACGTAACGTACGCCCAATACGTCGGCCTGTGTTCTCTGGGGCAGACCTTTGCATGTCTATTGCTGGGTTCCGCCTCATCTATGGGGATAGAGTAAGGCCGCGTACACACGACCGAGAACCTCACGGTCGGAAAAGCTTGTCGAGCCAAAGTCCTCATTGAACAACGAGGAAAAAGAGAGTGTGCTCTCTTTTTTGGCTCGACGAGCTTCCCGACGGGACGCTCGTCGGAAGTGTACACACAATCGAGTTTCTCGCCAGAATATGTCTCCCAGCGAGCTTCTCGCTGGGTTCTGCCGAGAAGCTTGGTCGTGTGTACGGGGCCTAAGGGTTACTGGGACCCCAAAAAAGCCCAGAAAACAACCTTGAGGAAAGATAGTGGGCAGGGGGACTATAGCTGTGCTGAATACAAGATAGTAAATAAAGAAATAGGGTAGGGTAAAAAATGACATTGATTTATTATACATAGTATCAAAAAAAACTGACACACATGATTGTAAAATAACAAGAAAACAATAACATTAAAAATGACACAATGTACGACTGACCGTCCGAATCACCGAGATGTTGAACAACCCTGTAGAGAAGGGGAGCAGTGAAATGAAGTGGGTCATACACGTCGGATCTCTACTAGTTTTGCAACGATAGTTGCTTCATCAGGAGAATTTATTCTGCACAGATAGGCACACTCGCTTGGGGCTGTGGGACCCAGCAAAGAGATAGTAAGTCTCGAGGCGGGCAGATGGAAAGTGGAAGCCACACTGCAAGATGGTCCTATGTTAGAAATTAAATAAATAAGGGCCTGTGGACATTGATCGTTATTAACCAATGAGACATTCAAAAATGTGGATTGCGATTCTAGATAAAGCAACACCACATAAGAAGTAAGGGGTGAGTAACTAGTGGTCGGTAGATCCACTGACTTGTCCACAGGGCCAGGTGTGTGTGTCACACTCATCTATGGGGAATAATTTTACGCCGGACCTACACTTAAGCGCACCGTGCGTAGCCTGCGTCGGGCGCACGTACGTTCGTGAATCGCCGTATTTCCCTCATTTGCATATTTGAAGTGATTTACGTTGGCGTAAGTGCTTTGTGAATCCGGGCCTATGGATATATTCCTTATAACTGCAGTAAATGAATTCACAAGAAACCGGTTAGTAATTGCTTTGTTTGTTGCTAAAAATAAATAATGATCTGCTCTGGGATGGATGAGAATTGCTCCCAAGCTTAAGCAATATATTATAAAAAGGCTCCAGATTGCTGATCTCTAACGTCAGACAAGTGTGAATTCAGCAAAGGTACGTGACATAGAAAATGGTAACACAGACATTGCTTTTTTATTGTTCAGTAAGGACTGATTTACACTTGCTTTGGCTTCAACACACATTAACACCTAGTTTACACTTGCTTCAAAACAAAGCTTCGGACTGGCTTTGTCAAAGCTCTCTGAATGGCAGTCAAAGCTCCTGTCACTAAATAAAATGGTTAGCTTAGAGTCCTGTTTACACTTTGCTTTTGCTTTGCTTCGGGTTCACGTCAAAAAGTATACCCCATGTAGCTTTAGTGGTGCTTCAAAGTGTCTTCAAAGCCTCCATAGAAGTCTATGGCAAAGCTCACTTGAAGCCCCACTGAAGCTTTATTAAAGCCCCATCAAAGCCCTATTGAAGCTCCACCAAAGCCTTATCGAAGCACCAAGCAAAAGCAAGGTGTAAACAGGACTGTAAGCTAACCATTTTATTTAGTGACAGGAGCTTTGACTGGCGTTCAGAGAGCTTTAACAAAGCCTGTCCGAAGCCCTGTTTTGAAGCAAACTAGCTCTTAAGGAACAACATTTGTAGGTCAGGACAATGTCCATATCACAGTGCTCCAGATCTTCAGCTGCAGCCTTATCTTTATTAAAGGGAATATTCTGGTTCCCCTTTACAAAAAAAGAATTCCTAGGAGGAGGGATAGAGGGAAATGGGATTATCACAGGGGCCAACGAAGAGAAACCAAAATTATTAGTACAATTGAATATAATATTTTTATTAACCACTTGCCTACTGTGCACCTACACCCCCTTCCTGCCCAGACAAAATATAAGCTTCCGGCACTGCGTCGCTTTAACTGACAATTGCGCGGTCGTGCGACGTGGCTCCCAAACAAAATTGGCGTCCTTTTTTTCCCACAAATAGAGCTTTCTTTTGGTGGTATTTGATCAAATCTGCGGTTTTTATTTTTTGCGCTATAAACAAAAATAGAGCGTCAATTTTTAAAAAAATGCAATATTTTTTCCTTTTTGTTATAATAAAAAACCCAAAAAATATATAAAAAAAATATTTTTTCCCTCAGTTTAGGCCGATACGTATTCTTCTACATATTTTTGGTAAAAAAAAAATGCAATAAGCGTTTATCGATTGGTTTGCGCAAAATTTATAGCGTTTACAAAATAGGGGATAGTTTAAGGCATTTTTTTGTTTTACTATTAATGGCGGCGATCTGCGATTTTTTTATTGGGACTGCGACGTTATGGCGGACATTTCAGACACTTTTCTGACATTTTTGGGACCATTTACATTTATACAGAGAAAAATGCTATAAATATGCATTGATTACTGTATAAATGTGACTGGCAGTGAAGGGGTTAACCACTAGGGGGCGGGGAAGGGGTTAAATGTGTGTCCTATGAGTGTTCTAACTGTGGGGGAGGGGGGGGTGACTGGGGGAGGTGACCGTTTGTGTCCCTATGTACAAGGGACACAATCGATCTCCTCTCTCCCTGACAGGGACGTGCAGCTCTGTTTAAATACAGAGCTCCACGTCCCCGCTCAGTTACTCAGCAATCGCGTGTGCCCGGCGGCGATCTTTGCTGCCGGGCACTCGCACGGGATCCCCGCAGAGCGGCGGGTGCGCACCACCGGCGACGCGCGCCCGCCCGCAGCTTTAAAGGGACATCACGTCATATGACGTGATGTCAGGATAATGGAGTCGTCTGCCCGCCGTCATTTGACGGTGGGCAGATGACAAGTGGTTAAAGTGGAGTTCCACCCATTTTTTTATGTTTGTCTGTGCTGCATGCCCTAATCTCATAGTGTTCAGAATGGACAGTTTTTATTTATTTTGTTGCTTGTAAATACCTTTATTTTGTAGTCCTTCCTCCTCCTTATTAGCCTAGGCTATTAAGTCACTTGGCTATTTGCAAGGGTTTCTGGGATAGGCATCATGTTTCCCAGTAGTCCTTGCAAACCTGACTGAAACCTATTACATTGCTTGTGCAGCACTGAGCATGTGCGAGATATGCAAAGCTGAAATCCAGGAAGTCATACAGTCTGGCTTCATGATACCCACACTTAAGATGGCCACAGTCTATTTCTAGATTATCTAAATGTTGTAACAACCTAACAAAACGGACCTTAGTTTACAGACTAACTTTACTAGAATACATTAAGCTTGTGTATTATAGGGGTATTTATATTTAAAAAGTGAAATTGTGGGTGGAACTCCCCTTTAAGTACAAAAAGAGATACAAGGTCTATTTAAGCGCATAAACAGTACATGGGAATGAACATGGGAGCAAAACGTCATAGTACAGGCAAATGGTCAGGTCTTCCCGACTAGTTTCACCAAAGCTTTGGCTTCATCAGGGGATTCTATGACGTTTTGCTCCCATGTTCAAATTTTTTTATATTCAATTGTACTTATAATTTTGGTTTCTCTTTGTTGGCACCATGATAATCCCATTTCCCTCTATCCCTCCTTTTAACCAATTTAAGGGATGAGGTGCCGTATCCACTTTAGGACTTTCGACCACTAATTATCCATTTAAAAAAAAATGTCCTATGCATTGCAGGCTCCCTGGAATATTACAAAGCAGTATTACTTCTAAAAGAAGGTTTACAATGAAAATCTGAGCACTGCTATATAATATACTTGGGAGGCTTCAGTACACATGATCAGAGTTCCATCAGACTTTTCTGTGGATTTTGGTCTGAAGGGCGTTGGCCGTGAACTTGGTACGCATACACAAGGTAGAACACTTTCAGTCAATTCCCCATTAGGTTAATAGGTTTTACATTTTTTACAATAGAGGTCAGGGAGTGCTGTTGTTTCAGCGTTTTAGCTAATATTTTCCCTGTTTTATTTCCATATTGATATGACTGAGCTCCATTTTTACCTGTAGGGACTAGTTTGTAATCTAAGCAGGTTTGTAATTCTATACGTTTATCCTTTAACCACTTAACAACCGAGGGCGTCCATGGACGTCCTCAACTTTGTTTGGTGATATCTGAATGATGGGTGCAGCTATACAGGCATCATTCAGATATCACCGCCTTCAGCCCGCGATTCTCTGCACGATAAGAACGATTAAAGTAGCAGTTCCACCGCTGGATGATTCCCCCCCCCCCTCCCGCCGCCATCTGGTGCTTCTCCCATGCCATCGGGGGCCCGGATGGCGAATCGGCCGGCACTGGCTTGGAAGCACAGAGATGACTGGTGACCATAAGGGGTTTTAATACGGTACAGGTGGAAAGGACTCAGGGAGTGCTAAATGTCTGTGGGTTAGGGGCGAAAATGATTTGCCTTGCCTTGGGTGCAGACAACCAGTGCTACGAAAATAATTTTACTGTTAGGTCTTGTACACACGATGGAATTTTTCCGCTGGAAATGGTCCGACAGACCATTTCAGCCGAAAAATCCGCTTGTCTGTAGGGGCAAACGGATGGATTCTGTTTTCTCCAGAGGAAAATTTCCAAAGCATGCTTTGAAACTTTTCCACCGGACACATGTCCGTCGGATATGTCTGCTGGTCAGTACACTCACCAGCGGACATATCCACCTGCGCAAGCGTCGTATGGATCCGACGCATGCGTGGAAGTTGTTTACTTCCTGGTGCGGTGACGTGGCGGTGTCAACGTCACCGCGCTGTCTGCCGGCGGGGATTTTGATCCGATGGTGTGTACACGCCATCGGACCAAAATAGCCCGGCGGACATATCCGATGCAAACGGTCCGAGGACCGCTTGCATCGGATATGTCCGTCCGTGTGTACGAGGCCTTAGGGGTCCCCACAACTTGGGAAATTTTATCAAGGGGTCATGGCACTAGAAGGTTATGAACCACTGCTATAGGGGGAGGTCCGAGACTGCTTTAAACTGATCTGCGGCCCATCAGGATTCTTCATGCCGCCCTGTCTGGTCCTTTAATATTTATTGAACAACATTATATCTAAAAACTTCTCTCTCATTTCTTTCCTTCCCATTTCTTTCTCTCTCACAATTTACCCAAGCTGATATTCTATCTTCTTAATTAAAATATTCAGGACAAACACATAAACCAATGACAATATGTCACCCTACCTTGTTATCATGCAGGTCTATCACTCTGTAGAATAGTTATAAAAGGGTGGGGGGGGGGAGAAGGGAGGAGGGGGGGGTGAGAAAGAAAAAAGGAGAGGGGAAGGGGGTTCCCCAATGGGGGGAATTCGGATTCTGTTTCCCTTTATCCCAAATTACCCATACCCTTCTGTATTCTAGTGCCCTATAGTGTAACAGTGTTGTCATGTGATAACTTAATAAGGGGGACCCTGAATTCTAGATCCCTCAATTTAGAAATATGTAAGTATGTTTTAATGTGAATATGTTATGATCACTATAGTGTTGTGTCTATCTAATTAAAATGAGATTGTCATCTATAGATCTTATTCTAGTGATTGTGTTATATTCAGGAATTGTGTGAGGACTGAAAACTTTAGAACTTTTTCACATGGTGCTCCTCAACCACCTAAACAATCATGATACATCTAAAACAGGGGTCTCCAAACTGCGGCCCGGGGGCCAGATGTGGCTCGTTGCTTGCTTTTATCTGGCCCTTGGGGCAATATTTCATCTTCTGACACCAACAATGGAGAACAATTCCTCCTAATGACACCAACAATGGGGCACAATTACTCCTTATGACACCAACAATGGGGCACAATCCCTCCCTTTTTTCCTTGTTATTGATTGTCATTCCCTACCTAGCCACTGGGGGCACTCGTGACTATACAATCTCCAATATAGGACGAGTCCCTTGATCCTTGTAAGTATGTTGACATAATGATTCTCCTTTGTTTGTGGAGATGCCTATCAGAGGCTTTCATAGACTCTTTGGAGCCAAGTGTAAGAGAGGGGGGGTGGGGGGTTGTTGGAGCATCCTGTTTTCCAAGACAGCTTGTCTGACTGGAATCAGAGAATGGTCAAAATTCAGATATTTATGTTTCTTGCAACACCAACAATGAGGCACAATTCCTCCCAATGACACCAACAAAGGGGCACAATTCCTCCCAATGAAATCAACAAAGGGGCACAATTCCTCCCAATGAAATCAACAAAGGGGCACAATTCCTCTCAATGACCGCAAGAAAGGGGCACAATTCCTCCTACGGACACCAACAATGAGGAACAATTTCTTTCTAATGACACCAACAATGATGAATTATTTCCTTCTAATGACACCAACAATGAGGAAAAATTTCCTTCCAATAACAGCAATGAAGAACAGTTCCTCCCAATGACACCAACGATGGGTCACGACTCCGCTCACTGACACCAAAGATGGGGCATTGTTTACTCCTGCTGATTCGAGGACATTTTTTCTATTTCCAGTGGCCACAGTCCGGCCCCCCTAAAGTCTGAAGGACAGTAAACTGGCCCTTTGTTTAGGAAGTTTGGAGACCACTGATCTAAAGGGACCAAACAATTTCAGGAAAACCTCCACAAGTTGAGTTGATGCAGAAAATCTCCTCACCAAGGTCTAATGATACATCACACAATAAACCCAACACTTCGATATCTGCCAGTCACTGACCTGGAACAAGTATAGTGAATATGATTACTGCACTTCTGTTGCTGCATGTTTCTTGAGGGTCAGGGACTAAGAAAACAATAAAGCCAGATTCCGCCAGACAACTAGAATTTTCAAATAGAGGTCAAGAATGACAGCCTTTGTATTTCTGTCTGTTTCCCTTAAAATATCTACATCTAAAACATGTCAAGGAGGATGAGTATTGCCTCTATTAGGCTAAAGGAGAAAAATAATAAGATGTGCCAGCATCCCGGTTGATATGGGAAAAGTGAGACTCAAATGAAATAATGAAAAAAGGCTGCTTGTGGCCAATTGACATCAATGATCATAGGTCAGGTGGTTGTTGGTTGGGATTTTCAAGGCACTGATAGAAAACCAGATTGGTATAAAAAGCTATATTTATTAACATAAAACAAAATACAATATAAAAACATTTAAACATTTAAGGACAGACCCCACAGATCAAATTAGATAACAGAACCATCTGTGTCTAATGGGTGGAGCCAATGACCTCAACGGATTTTGCGGTAGGAACCGCTTCTTCAGGAGGGTCTAAAAGATATTTACAGAGTATATAATAAACAACAAGCAAGAAAGTACAAACTAGGTCAATAATTCATAAAAATAACAGTACATTAACTCGGAGACAAAAATAAATCATTGCTCACCTGAGCTGATCAAAGCAATCAGGCACTGGGTCTGGTAGTTCACTTGTGGCGCATGAAGGGGGATGGATAGAACGGGCTCTAGTAAGGTAAGTTGAAGAGGTATTTAATAAATATATTGAAAGTTAAGCCTGGATATGGGACACCGCTGTGATGAATGAAATGTGATGGAAAAATGAAGGGGGTGGAAGTGATGTGCATAAAAGTAGGGATTAGGGATTGGTGCATAGTAAAAAGGGGAGGAGAGGACAGTGGGAGAGGATGGGGGGTGAGAGGTGACAAGATAGGAAGAAACAGGGTAACAAGGAAGGTATGTGGTGGGGGAGAAGGGAGGGAATAGACATAGAGGAGAAGACCTGCGCTTAGGACGGACACTATGGGTAATGAGAGTATGCAACTGCAGCCCCCCCTAAATATAGCTCCCCTAAGAGAGTATAATGATTAAGGTGAACAAGGAGGTGGGGGTCGTGGCGCTGTTGCTAGTGAGTTGTATTGATGAGCAGAATTGCTCTGTTGGGGCAACTACCCCAGATGAAAATATAAAAGATATAGAGGTGGCCACCCTGGGCAAGGTAGATCTAAATGTGCAAAGATAGTGTTAATACCTTCTAGAACCTCTAGATACGGTAGTGCTCCTAATAGTAGCTCTTAATAATGATCTACAATAAGTCAAGTCCACTAGACATAAAGCACATACCGCAGTGTATATAACAGGAATGAACCTAATACACCAACTATAAGGTACATAAAAACAGCATATTATTCAGGTCGAGAGTCTAAATTATATATATATACAATAAATTAACATGCAGGAGTCCATAAGAAAAATGCAGGCTGATCGGTGAAAGTGATGTGAGGGTCAGGGTGCACCTAACTGGGTAGGTGGTCTTAGTACTGTACAACAGGTGTTGCTCGCTGTGGTCCCGGTGCTCCCCCTTAAGGGTCCCCACTCACCAGAGGCAATCACCCCTGCTGGGGTAGAATGCGTATCAATCAGACAGCTGCTCCTTCGTACCGAGGCCTTTTCTCCTGGTGTGTCTCCTGGGTTCCTGAGGTATATCCTTATTGCTGATGATTTTGGGGTTCAATTATTTCTAAGTTCCTCCAAAGCAAACAAAAAAGGGAGCTCCCATAGAGTAGTACGTTTAAAATAAAAAGGTTTTATTGGCACTACCAACAGGTGTGCACCAGAGCATAAGCAGAAATACAAAAATACAAAAAATAAATAAAAATAGAACATAAAATTTTTTTTTTAAAATATGACAGCAGGCTGTAATGCTAGGCTCGCACAGCTGACAGTCAGAACAACAAGTTACAATTGAATAGGTAGCGGCCTATATAGAAAAATATAGGTCCTGCATAAACACTGCACTGTGGTCCCGATATCTGATCGAACCAGCGTGGGAACGGCGTGCGTTCCAGCTAAGATCAGCTGGTGATCCGGAAGTGCGTGTGGGTGTGCGTGTGTCCGCTTTACGCACGTTTCGTTGTATTACGTCTTCTGAAGCGGGTACACGCATACCCAATCTTGCTGCTTATGGACATGGACCAAGGAAAAGGGAAAGGCGAAGTAAAGGATGTGAGGGGGCGGGGAAGGAAGAAGAAGAGAGAAAAGAGAGAAAGATATAGATGAAAAGAGGGAAGAGGAGAGGTTAAGGGGGAGAAAAACAGCCAACAACCAATTATGGCAGTAGTTTGAAAAAGAGGGGGAAAGGGAAGGGGTTTGATTGGATAAGGGAAGAAGAGATACTCTGTAAATATCTTTTAGACCCTCCTGAAGAAGCGGTTCCTACCGCGAAACCGGTCGAGGTCATTGGCTCCACCCATTAGACACAGATGGTTCTGTTATCTAATTTGATCTGTGGGGTCTGTCCTTAGAGGGACACTAAATTCAGGAGTTTTTTTGTTTTTAAATTAACAAACATGTTATACTTACCTCCACTGTGCAGTTCGTTTTGCACAGAGTGGCCCGGAAAGCTGTCTTCTGGGCCTGTCTGGGCTCCTCCTTCGCAAAAGCTTTCTACCTTCATGCGAGGGCGCTCGCACGGTGGAAAGCTTTTGCGAGCGCGCTCCCGTTATACAGCGGCGGCCATAGCCGTCGACTGTATCACTCGGCTCTGCCCCCCGGCGCGCCGCGTCATCCGCTGTGATTGACAGCAGAGCCAGCCAATGGCTGCGCTGCTATCAATCCGCCCAGCCTAGCCAATCAACGACCAGGCTGGGAACTGAAGAGGATGACGTGGACGCGCCCGGGAGTTTCGAATGGTAAGGTAAGTAAAATGGGGACTCGAGGGGGGGGGGGGGGGGCGTTGCTGTGAGATGTTTTTTTTACCTTAATGCATAGGATGCATTAAGGTAACACAACTTTTACCTTTACAACCCTTTTAAATGTTTAAATGTTTTTATATTGTATTTTGTTTTATGTTAATAAATATAGCTTTTTATACCAATCTGGTTTTCTATCAGTGCTTTGAAAATCCCAACCAACAACTACCTGACCTATGATCATTGATGTCAATTGGCCACAAGCAGCCTTTTTGCATTTTTTCATTTGAGTCTCACTTTTCCCTACATCTAAAACATGATTTCTTATTTATTCAGCGAGAACTTAACATCTATGGAAAACAACACACAAGTGAGAGTGTTTGTGTTTTCTGGACTAACTAATAATGATAATCTGATTCCGCTCCTCTTTCTCTTTTTCTTGATGGTCTACCTGGTGACTGTATTTGGAAACATTGGCTTGATCACTATTGTCAATGTTGCCTCCAATCTCAAGACTCCAATGTATTACTTCTTGAGTTACCTCTCAGCGGTCGACCTCTGCTACTCCACATCTGTCATTCCTAAAATTTTGTCTGATCCTACATCTCTGAAGAAAACCATATCATTTCATGGATGTGCCATCCAGCTGTTAGTCTTTGCTGCCATGGCAGGAACTGAGGTTCTCCTACTCTCCAGTATGTCGTACGACCGATATGCTGCTATCTGTCACCCTCTTCGCTATGTTTCCATCATGACCAAGAAGAAATGTGCGTCTCTAGTCAGTCTGTCATTTTTCTTTGGCTTTTTTCAGTCCATTGCGCAGACCAGCTGCTTGTTTAGTCTCCGGTATTGTGGACCCAATGTTATAGACCATTTCTACTGTGACATCCCTCCAATACTTCAACTGTCCTGCTCCAAAACACTTCACTGCAGCATTTTAACCATGAGCCTAATTGGTTCTTACAGCATTTGTTCATTGTCAGCAATCCTGGTCTCGTACGCTCTCATTTTCTCCACCATACTGCGTATAAAGTCTTCCGAAGGACGCCAGAAAGCATTCAACACTTGCTCTTCTCATCTCATGTGTGCCAGTGTCTTCTATGTCGCGGTTATTTTTACTTATTTGCGCTCACCTTCCAGTGCCCTACAGAAGAGAGACAAGGTGGCCTCTGTTTTCTATGCAGTAGTGACCCCAATGTTGAATCCTCTTATCTACAGCCTGAGGAACCAAGAGGTAAAAAAGGCCATCATGCAAGCAATGAACAAATTTTCAAATTTCGTAAAAAAATCCTGAAATGGAAATCTTGATGAGGAGCCTCTGGATCCTGTGTGCCTTAGTCATCCCACATTCCCAACTGTTCATCAATCCAGTGTTGTATCTCTCTTGGACTTGTTATCATTATTGCCTGACCTTGACTTGTTTCCACTGTTATGTTAAGCGCTGACACTGCATGTACTGTATATTGCTTACTAGACATGTGCACACTGAAATATTTTGTTTCGGGATTTAGTTTTTGTCCGAAAAATGTATTTATTTAGTTACTCCCGAAATTTGTTTTTATTTATTTTGTTTTTCATTAAAAAAATGCTTTCGTCTGTAAATCCAAATTAATTAAGGTTGAATCTGTCATTGAAGGCTTATGGTGTCTGTCGAATGTTCTAAGAAGATTTGACAGAATCTTAAAAAAAAAGATTTGACGGAGCAACGAAACTGTACGTACATTTCCAGTCGAATGTTCCGCCTAC
The DNA here is from genome assembly GCA_029574335.1 of Rana kukunoris. NCBI lineage: Eukaryota > Metazoa > Chordata > Amphibia > Anura > Ranidae > Rana > Rana kukunoris. The sequence goes on from CM056051.1 coordinate 533,592,422, forward strand.
AAGCTATAGTAGAATTCTAATGTTGTATAACACTAGTAATAATTAGTGTTGCTCACGAATATTCGCATTGCGAATATTCGCTACGAATATTGCATATTCGAGTATTCGCAAATTTCGAATATTCGTATTTTTTCAAATTTCGCAATCAAATTCGCAAACATTTTCGCATTCGCAGTAGCGAAATTTCTCAATTTTTTTTTATAAAATATAGCGAATATTCATAAATATCGAATATTCGTGATATTTTATCCAAAAAAAATAGCGACATTTCGCATTAGCGAAATTTCGCAATTTTTTTTTTTTTCTTATAAAATATCACGAATATTCGATATTAACCACTTGAGGCCCGCGCTACCGTCGGATGACGGCAACAGCGCGGGCCTGAATAGCCAACATGCCGTCATGTCATGCCGTCACGCTGTAGAGCGCGCTGCGGGGAAGCCCTGTGTTGTCCGTGTCCCTTGGACACGGCCAATCACAGATCGCGGCAAACGGCCAATCAGAGCGGCCGTTTGCGATGCGATCTGTGGGCGAATGAGAGATGATCTCTCATAGATCATCTCTCATTGCCGGCTCACACAGAGACAATGTCCTGTCTCTGGAGGGGAGGAGCCCGATCTGTGTTCCTTCCTACATAGGGACACAGATCGGTCACCCCCCCAGTCACCCCCCCCCTCCCTCCACAGTTAGAACACACCTAGCATACACATTTAACCCCTTCCTCACCCCCTAGTGTTAACCCCTTCAATGCCAGTCACATTTATACTGTAATTAGTGCATATTTATAGCACTGATTGCAGAATAAATGTGAATGGCGCCAAAAATGTGTCAAAAGTGTCCGATGTGTCCGCCATAACGTCGCAGTACCAATAAAAATCGCAGATCGCCGCCATTTCTAGTAAAAAAAAAATAATAAAAAATAATAATTCTCTCCCCTATTTTGTAAGCGCTATAACTTTTGCGCAAACCAGTCGCTTATTGCGATTTTTTTTTTTTTTTTTTTTTTTACCAAAAATATGTAGAAGAATACGTATCGCCCTAAGCTGAGAAAAAAAATGTGTTTTTTTTTTAATTGGGATATTTATTATAGCAACAAGTAAAAAATATTGGGCCAGATTCACAGAGCGATTACGCGTGCGCAACTGCTGTTGCGCGTGCGTAAGTCTAAATGTGCGCGTGCGTATAGTTGGACGCGATTCACAAAACAATATACGCCAGAAATCTACGTTTTTTGGTCCGGCGTAATTGAGTTAGACATTCGCTTCCCTTCGCGCAAAACTGCGCTAGACACACCATTGATTTGCTAGTCAAATATGCTAATGAGGGAGTTACGGGGATCCACAAAAAAACGCAGTTGCTGCGCAGGCTACGCGATGTGCGCAACTGCAAAATGTCCTGTCTAAAGTTAGAGCACATAAAAGCTGATCTAACTTTTGAAAAAAAGTCTAATTGTCAGATAAAGCAACACCGTTATTGAGGAGCAGACCACACACACGTGTTGCACTACAATTTGACTGCCAACATGCTAGGGGCATCGTCGCTCATAGCTGCACTAGTGAATATAGATGACCAAAGAAGGAGGAGGGCACAGAGGATGGCACGGAGGATGGCACGGGAGAGGGTATACCGCACCCGCATACACCTGTTTGGCATGAATGATTCAGAGGTCTTTCGCATCTTCAGATTCCCCCCTCATGCCATCCTGGAATTAACCACAACCTTGCAGGAGGACATCACCAGCCCAACACAACGCTCACATGCAGTGCAGCCACTGGTCAAGGTCCTGGCAACACTCCATGTCCTTGCCAGTGGCTCTTTTCAGCGTACAAGTGGAGTGGTGGCTGGGATGTCACAATCCTCCATGAGCAGATGTGTGCACCAGGTTGTCCCTGCAATCCTCACACGCTTGGCCAACCAAATCATCAAACCCACCACTGAGGAGCTTCGAATCAAGGCAATGGCAGATTTCTACCGAATTGCCAGATTCCCACGCACCATCGGGGCCATAGATTGCACACATGTGGCACTCCAGCCCCCCCATGAGACCGAGCACATGTACCGCAATCGGAAGAATTGGCACTCCATCAACGTACAGGTGATAGTTGATGCCCAAGGCCTCATATGGCACGTCCGTGCCAAACACCCAGGGTCCAGCCATGACAGCTACATCTACAATCAAAGCCACATCCGAACAGAATTCGAACAGAACGTGTATGGGAACACCTGGCTGGTTGGTGAGTGACATGGGAGTCAGGCATGACTATCCCCTCCCGTGATGCACAACAGAAGTGGCACATGCATGACTAACATTCTCCTGTCTTTTCCTTTACAGGTGACTCTGCATATGCACTGGGACCCCATCTCATGACTCCTATCCGGAACCCCCAAACCCCAGGAGAGGAACGATACAATGAAGCACACATCAAAACCCGTGCAGTGGTGGAGCGCACCTTTGGCCTCCTGAAGTCACGTTTCCGATGCCTGGATAAGTCTGGGGGTACACTGTTGTATTCCCCAAACTTCGTGTGCCATATCATCGCTGCATGTTGCATGCTACACAATCTCGCAGTGAGGAAGGGCCTGCAGGTTGAGCTACGTGATGATCTGACCCCCCAACCAGAAAATCAACCCCTAACCGAGGATACCCCGTCTTCTGAGGGAAGAGCAGTCAGGAGGCAGCTCATATTGGGCATCTTTGCACGTTAAACACACACATTAATCATGGCACAATGAGAATGCATGCATGCACACCACTATGGTCCCTAGCACACACACCCCACATCCTCATCAAATTGGATTGGCACCAGTCCACCATGCAAGACTGGTGAGCAGTAACGCCACGTCAAGGCTCCAATTATGTCACTGTACATTCATACACCATTCACACGGACCTGGGAATCACTTCTCCCTGGTCCTGGGGAACCCTTCTCCACCAAAATTGAGGGTGACACCCCTTTTCCAGCAGGAATGTCACCCCCACATTCAAACATCATTCACAACCCAAAATATGCCAAAAAAGTCAAACAAACAAAAATGCATTGAAAAAAAAAATGCTTAGAAAAAACAAAAAAAAGCAGAGAACAAAAATAAAAAAGCTTTCAAAACAAACAAAAGGGGGAAAAAAAAATTATTGCCCTCTGCCTGAGCCACGCCTGGGGCGCCCCCGGCCACGGCCCCGGACCCTCAGGGGAGACGCATGGGGGAGGGGAAAAGCCGGGGAAGGAGGAGCAGCCCCTGAGATCTGCCCACCTGGCGGCCTGCCCTCCAAGGCCACGGCTATTCTGTCCAGGGCAGCACCAAGTGTTGCCGTGTTGCCCTGGATAGCCTGGGTAAGGGCCCTCACATCCTGCCCAACGCCTGCTGCTGTAGTTTGCAGGTCATTTAGGCAGGTTGTGGAGGCCCGGGAGTGGGAGTCCAGGTTACCCAGGCTATCATTAATGGAGGACAGGCTCTGATCCACCCGCCCCATAGTCTGGCAGAGCTGTCTCAGAAGGCGGGTCTGGGTGGCCAGGTTCCTTCTCAGACAGGCGGGCATGAGATTGGGCGCCCCCCTGGTGCTTGGGGATGACCTCCTGGCTCTTGCTGATGGTTGTGGCCGGGGAGAAGGGGAGGCCCTTGTGAGGGGAGCCATGTTGGGGGAGGAGGGGGGGGGGCTGACCCTTAGGGAGGGCAGGCTTCTTGCAGCCAGAGGGGAAGAGTCCGCAGAAACCAAAGGGCCAGTGCCTTCCATGGACTCCTCCTCCTCATGATTCTGCTCCTCCTCATGATCGTCCTCCGCATGATCCTCCCCCTCCTCTTGTTCCTCCTCTGCGGACTCTGGCCTTGTTGGGGGGGCCTCATTAGGCTGCTGTCCTGGGGTTGGAGCGGTCAGTCCAGATGGCCCTGCACCCTCCTGCACAGCTGTGGATGACACAAAACATTCACAGGTTGGAGGATCCACACACTTGCCACATATTCCCTTTCACCCCCTCCCCCACACATGCTACACACCTGAGAGAAATAAAAACCTTACCTGGCACCGCGGGGACCGGACTTGTGTCAAAGCCTGGCAGGCCCTCCACTTCATGCCGGTGAAAGGTCAGGGCCACCACACGCTCCGTCTCTGAAAATCTAACCCGGCATGGTGGGCCCCCTCCTGTGCCCCTGGCATGGGCATTTATTGCGGCCAGTTTTTTTTTCACCTCACGCCGGAGGTCATTTATTTTCTTTTCTATCCCAGAGCGGGTCCGTGTCTCCCCCTCCCCCGATGAATTGACCTGCTCCGTGATTATATCCAATATCTCCCTCCTCCTGGCCGGGGTGGTGGTGGCACTCTGCGGGCCGTGGAGAAAACGCCCATAGTCGGTAATGGCCCGGGCAAGAATTCTTTTTTCCCCCACAGTAAAATTGAGCTTTCTTTTTCTCTCAGTCATACTTCCAAACAAACTCACTAGCAGTCACCAAAAATCTGTCACAAATACAAGCACAACCAATCAGACAAGAACACACACAAAGAGAAAAAGAACAGCCAAAAATCACACTAGCACTCAGCAAGAAACAGACACAAAAAAATCAGATGAAAAAATAAAGCAAGAAAACAAACGCTCAGAAATATATCAATCAAACAAACAGTCTCAAACACTTATCAAAATACACTTTCACAAAACTACCAACAAGCACAAGATCACACAGAACACTAATCTCACAACTACAAAACACACTCTAACGAACAACAGAGCAAAAGCACTTGATTCAATGGGAAGGGACACAAAGGGATGTACTTTTGCAATGGAAGGGCGTTTGTGTGTGTCTATTTATGCTGTCTGCGTAGTTCACAACATTGCCCTAGTCCATTTCCAATTTCAATGATTGCGCCGCTCCCGAGTTGTGAGCATGCGCACAACGGAGCTGACATGGTTTCCTTCACGCGCGCATGCGCGAGTCGGCCGGCCCTTCATTTGCATGGGGTCACGGCTCATTTCAATGTAACACGCCCACGTCCCTCCCAATTTGTATTACTCCTCCTTACGCCTACGGAAAAAACCTTACGTTTGCGCAAGCTCTTGCGTAAAAGCTACGTGAATCGCCGGATTACGCGGCTAGATTGCGCAAGTCTAACGGAAAAGTGGTGCGCTACGCCGGAATGATAATGCGCCGATCTACGTGAATCTGCCCCATTGTATTTTTCTTCAAAATTGTCGCTCTTTTTTGTTTATAGCGCAAAAAATAAAAATCGCACAGGCGATCAAATACCACCAAAAGAAAGCTCTACTTGTGGGGAAAAAAGTACGTAAATTTTGTTTGGGAGCCACGTCGCACGACCGCGCAATTGTCAGTTAAAACAACGCAGTGCCGGAAGCTGAAATTTTACCTGGGCAGGAGGGGGGTGTAAGTGGCCAGTATGCAAGTGGTTAAAAGTCACACAAAAAAAATAGCGAAATTTCGCATATTTTTTTTTTTTAATAAAATATCACGAATATTCGATATTAACGAATATTCGCAAATATTCTTTGAAATATTTGCAAAATATCGTGAAATTGAATATGACGTATTACGCTCATCACTAGTAATAATTACATTTATTTATATTACTAGTCAACCAACATTAGAAATGTTCTATAGCCTATGGGCGGAGCATTTCATTATTAATGTCAGCTCGTTGCGATCGTATGTTTTTAGCTACTTCGTCAAATCTTCATGTCTCTATAATGTCGAATCTTTTCTCTCTATGTCGAATCTTTTCTCTCTATGTCGAATCTTTTCTCTCTATGTCGAATCTTTTCTCTCTATGTCGAATCTTTTCTCTCTATGTCAAATCTTTTCTCTCTATGTCGACTTTTCTTCATGTCTCTGTAATGTTGAATCTTTTCTCTCTATGTCAAATTTTTTCTCTTTATGTAGAATAATATTGGACTAATAGGGCTAGATTCTCAAAAGTGTTACGGCGGCGTATATCCAGATACGCCGCCTTAATTTCAAATCTGCGCTGGCGTATCTTTACACCCATTCTCAAAGGCAGATACTTAAAAAAATAGGCATCCTTCGCCAAGGTAACTTGCCTTGTGTGCAATTATACGCTGGCCGCTAGGGGCCCTTGCATCGATTTTCCATGTTGAATATGCAAATGAGCTAGATACGCTGATTCACGAACGTACTTGCGCCCGGTCGTCATATTTTACGTAGTTTGCGTAAGTGTAAAGTTACCCATGCTATATGAGGGGTAACTTTGCGTAGGTGAGGCGTACGCAATGTTAGGTATGGACATCGGGACAGCGTAAAATTTTCCGTCGTTTGCGTAAATCGTTCGCGAATAGGGCTTTGCGTAAGTTACGTTCACGTCGAAACCAATGAGTATTTGTGGCATAATTTGGAGCATGGGCACTGGGATACGTCCACGGATGGCGCATGCAAAGTTCGAAAAAAGCGTCAAAAACGTGGGGTCACAATTAATTTCCATAAAACACGCCCACCCCATCCACATTTGATTTACCTGGGCTTACACCGGCCCATTTACGATACACCACCGTAACTTAGGACGCAAGTGCTTTAAGAATACGGCACGTGCGTCCAAAGTTGCGGCGGCGTAGCGTAAATACGATATGCTACGCCCCGCTGTCATTTATGCCCAGATACGAGAATCTGGCCCATAGAGTTAAGGTTAGGCACATTCAATCGCAACGAAAACTAAAATAAACCATTTGTTTATGTCGGATCTTTCGGTTTTTGTTTTCTGCGCTTTTGTTATCGTTTGTTAAAACGATAACGAAAATACCTGAAATTTGGACGAAAACTAATGCACATGTCTATTGCTTACAGCTTATGGCGCAGATTCATAGAGCAATTACGCCTGTCTAACTGGTGTTAGACAGGAGTAATTTCAAATTTCGAGCGCCGTATCATTAGTTTGAATCCTCAAACCATGATACGGCGGCTTCGGGCTTCGATCCGAGAGGCTTACGTCTTCGTAAGCCTTCGGATCTACGCTGCAATATTTTTGCGGCCGCTGGGAGGAGTTCGCGTCGTTTTGATGCGTCGGGATATGCAAATGAGTTTTTACGGCGATCCACGAAGATACGAGTGGTCTTCGCAATCGCTTACGTCTATTTTTTTTTACGTACTGTTAGACCAGCTTTTTGCTGGTCTAACGGTGCGTAGCCCATGTTAAGTATGGCCGTCGTTCCCGCGTCGTTTTTTTTTTTTTTTTTACGTAAGTCGTTCGGGAATAGAAATGTCCGTAAACGACGCTACTCAAACAACGAATGACGTAACTACGTGATTTTGCGCAATGCACGTCGGGAAATTTGCGAACGGAGCATGCGCAGTTCGATCGCCGCGGGAACGCGCCTATTTTAAATGCTTCACGCCCCCTACTCGCGTAGATGGATTGCGACGGGAGAAATACACTACGCCGCCGTCGTTTACTGGACAAAATCTACCTGGATTCCACGTACAGCCAGGTAAAAAACGGCGGCGTAGTGTATTTCTGATACGCTACCATAATCTAATTCTCTCTGAATCTGGGCCTATGTTTTTTGTCTTTTAGGCCTGATTGAAGGTTAAAGTTTGCATGTTACAGGTGCATTTTGCGTTTTTAATCCATTGAAGTTTATGGAACCAAAAAACAGGAAAAAAAAGTCCCTTGCCCTTTCCAAAAAAAAATGCACCTATGTGAATGTGACACATAGGAAACCATGGCCCAGATTCAGATACAATTAGATTCGCGTAGAGTATCAGAAATACACTACGCCGCCGTATTTTACCTGGCTCTACGTGGAATCCCGGTAGAATTTGTCCAGTAAACGACGGCGGCGTAGTGTATTTCTCCCGGCGCAAGCCATCTACGCGAGTAGGGGGCGTGAAGCATTTAAAATAGGCGCGTTCCCGCAGCGATCGAACTGCGCATGCTCCGTTCAGAAGTTTCCCGCCGTGCATTGCGCGAAATAGCGTCGTTTACGGACATTCCTATTCCCGAACGAGTTATGTAAAAAAAATAATTAAATTTGACGCGGGAACGACGGCCATACTTAACATGGGCTACGCACCGTTAGACCAGCAAAAAGCTGGTCTAACAGTACGTAGAAAAAAATAGACAAAAACGATTGCGAAGACCGCTCGTATCTTCGTGGATCGCCGTAAAAACTCATTTGCATATCCCGATGCTGAAAACGACGCGGACTCCTCCCAGCAGCCGCAAAAATATCGCAGCGTAGATCCGAAGGCTTACGAAGACGTAAGCCTCTCGGATCGAAGCCAGAAGCCGCCGTATCATGGTTTGAGGATTCAAACTAGTGATACGGCGCACAAAATTTGAAATTACTCCTGTCTAACACCAGTTAGACAGGCGTAATTGCTCTGTGAATCTGGGCCCATGTTACTAAATGGACTGTAGTGTGTTTCTGCAAAACTAAAAAACATACAAAAAAAGATCTAGGTGTGAACCAGGCCTTATAGTGAATAAAAACGAAAAGTTTGTGATTTAGGCTCGATTCACATCTACGTATGTTGCTTTTTGCGTTGCTTGCAGCATTTTTGGACACGCATCTATACCATGATTTTACCGCGATTTTGTCACTTTTTTTTTTTTACACTGTATATAGCTGGTTGCTAAGGAGGGAGTCGGGAAGCCAGACGTCATGTCCTTAAAAACCGATGAGTCATTAGCTGAATGTAAAAAAATGAATTGCCGGCTAAAAAAAAAAAAATCTTCCTTATCCTAGCATGCAACCATGCAGGTCAGGAAAGGGGGGAACGAGTAAGTGACCACCCCCCTCCTGAACCATACCAGGCCATGTGCCCTTAACATGAGGGGGTGGGAAGAATGCTGTCAGCTGATGACTCCCGACCCTCCTTAACAGCCAGTTATATACAGTGAATAAACAGGAAAAAAAACACAAATCGCAGCAAAATTGCGGTAAAAAAACATGGTACTTGCGTTTTAGATGCGGGTCCATTGAATTCTATTACATGCAAAACCCTGACCCTTTCCAAAAAATGCTGAGGCACAAAAATGCCCCACTGGTCACAGAGGCCCTGTCCTGGGCGGAGGCACTGCCATCTTTATTATTAAACCCACTTTTCCATATAGCGATGGTTCTAGATCTCTTATTTACCAACAATTTTACAATTTCTTCCCAAAAAAGGCTACACTGTGTTTTTAACCACTTAAGGGCCGAGCCTCTTTCTGAGATTTGTTGTTTTCTTGCAAAAAAAATATTTTTTAACTTGTAAACTACTTAGGACCCCCAAACTATATTATACAGAGAATAAAATACAGGGAATAAAATGGCTGTCATTGCAATACTTTATATCATACCGTATTTGCGCAGCGCTATTACAAGCGCACTTTTTTGGGGAAAAATACACTTTTTTTAATTAAAAAGCAGTAAAGTTAGCCCAGTTTTTTTATATTGTGAAAGATAATGTTACTCTGAAAATTCGAAAAAATCAGAAAGTAAGAAAGGAAAATACAAATATTCTAAATAATAACTAACTAACTAATAATAACTATTAAATTATAGGTATTGAAATTTCCTTTTAAATGTGGCTGGTAGTGAAGGTAACAAATACGGATTTATCTGAAGTTATGAATCATTCGAAAAAATTAAAATAAATAATTTAAACAAATGGAACAAAACTCAACAATAATAAATAATACAACATTTTTATTATTATTATTTATTATTATTAATTTGTTATGTTCCATTCGTTTAGGTATGGCATTAGTTATTATGGATAATTCGGAGCTTCAGATAAATTTGTATTCGTTACGTTCACTATCAGACAAATGTGAAAGGAAATTCCAATACCTATAATTTAATAGTTAGTAATAGTTATTAGTTTGTTTTTATATCAGGTTTTTGGGTTTCTGAATTTTTGTTCTTATTTTCGGATTTTTGTTCTTTATAATTTTCTAAATTTTCATTATTATTTTTGGATATCTGAATTTTCAGAATTTCAGAATTTTAGAATTTGTGGATTTTCGAATTTAGAATTTCCGAAGTTTCAAATTTTAGGATTTTAGAATTTCAGAATATTTGGAAGTGTTGGGAAATTCAAAAATGTAAAAATTTGGATATTTCCAAATTATTGAATTTGTCTAAATTTGTTAAAAAATGAATTTGGAACTAAATGAATTGCACGTGTCTAGTAAATGATGCACGCGCAGGGTCGGCCTTTGGGGTATGCAAGCTGTGCGGTCGCACAGGGTACAATGGGCAACAGGGGCGCCATGCCACCATCCAGAGGCGTACCAAGGGGGCGAGCCACCCTGGGTACCACACACTGGCGGGTGGTGTCAGACCGGCACCCCCCTCTGTGATTGTATCACACCCGCGGTGGCAGCGCTGCGGGTTTAGGCAGCGGCACACTAGCACAGGCAGGGAGAGGGGAGCTAGCAACAGTGGCGAGGGGGAGGGGGTGTGCAGGGTCTCTGCTATCCCGGATGTCACACAGGCACAGCCGAGTGAAGCCGCTTCCTCTCTGTTTATGTGTAAACAGGGGGAGGGGATGTGCTGTGCATGTGCCGCTGCGCTTATCTGAGGTACTGAAGGGGGGGGCTGCGGCTACACTGAACGAGGGGCTACACTGAACGGGGGGCTGCACTGATATGAAATATTTTTTTTCCTTTTTGTGTATGTTTAGGTGACCAGGGGGTGAGGGTTGAAGATGGGGGGCGCCACAGGATTAGCTTGCACAGTGCTCCTGAACACCTAGGCCGGCCCCGTGCACACGCACCCGGCCACCCACATGATGTAAAAGAAAATGTGATTTATCAGACCAGTCCACCTTCTATTATTGTGAAAAAACATCTCTAGTCAGCTTTTTCCGGCGTATAGTTACAACTGGTATTTTGCAGCGTATAGTTAGACTTGCCATGGTAAGTATGGCCGTCGTTCCCGCGTCAACATTTTAATTTTTTATTTTTTTTGCGTAAGTCGTCCGTGAATAGGGATGGCCGTAATTCATGTAAGTTAAAAAAAATTAAGTTGTTGCGATGTAATTTAGCGCAATGCACAGCGGGAAATTTTGGAATGGAGCATGCGCAGTTCATTCGGTGCGGGGACGCGCTTCATTTAAATGAAACACGCCCCCTAATCGCCGATTTGAATGACGCGCCGTTACGCCGCTTGAGATACACTACGCCGCCGCAACTTACAGCGCAAATTCTTTGAGGATTAAAAGAATTTAAAAGTAAGTTATAGCCGCGTAGCGTATCTCACATACGCTGTGCCGATGCAATTGTATGTGGATCTGGCCCATATGGCAAAGTAAAATAAGTAAGCAGAACTGAACGATAAACAGCAAAGTACTAAGTTACTACTAAGTTGTGACAAACATTATGGTAATGAATATTGTCTACATCCCTGGGCACCCCATTGGGGACAAACTGTGCCCTATGGGGTGTGCCCAAACTCACTGGACACCACCACCCATCCTGGGACAAACCATCATCCCAGGCACCAAAGTCATTTCTGACTCTGACATGAATGACAATGGATGCACAAATAGGATCAGTAGTTAGTGGAACCCACCATCTTCTACGTCTCCTACGAAGAATTGTCCCCTTCATCCCCGAAGAAGACACATCAGTAGTGGTAAGGACAATCATTAACTCTAGGTTAGATTATGCAAATTCACTCTACCTCGGACTCCCAAAATACCAGTTGGCCCGTCTCCAAGTCGTCCAGAACACGGCAGCATGACTGGTAACAGGGAAAAAACCCTGGGAATCAATCAACCCGTTCCTGGGATCCCACCATTGGTTGCCCATAAAAGACTGAGTCACATTTAAGGCCTGACGCACAAATGTGTACACGGAGACGCTCCCCAATACTTATGTGAGAAAATAAAACAACAAAACCCCAATCGAGTGCTTCGATCAACTAACCAAAAATTACTACAAATCCTGAAATCCCACTACAAGACCAAAGGAGAACGTCGATTTTCATTCCAAGGACCTTGACTGTGGAACGCCTTACCAAATAACATCCGAATGGAAATTGATCACCTGGCCTTCAGAAAAAAACTCAAGACCCACCTATTCTGAGGGATAAACAGAAGGAAAAGGGATACCAAACGCCTTGAGGCGATTCAGTTCGCAATTGTTGCGCTATACAAGTTATTCACTCACTCACTCACTCACTCACTCAGACCACAGTCTAGTTTGCAATTCTCCCTTAACCTATTTTTATTCCAACAAAATTTATGAAAAGTTTGTAAAGTACAGGCATACAGGTGATGCAGTCAAATTGGTACATACAAATTTTCCGCATAAGAATCTGTTCAATAGTTAGGCTACAAAACATAGGGTACAACAAATTAACATAGGACAGTAGCCGGCTTGGTAGAGGCCGATAACATGTCTTTTCATAAGTAGTGTTGAGCAGAATATGCCATATTCGAATTCGCGATATATCTCGAATATATTGTCGAATATTCGTGATATATTCGCTAAATACGAATATTCGTGATATTTTTTGAAAGAGAAATCATTGCGAATTTTCGCTATTGCGAATTGCGAATTGCGAATATTCGAGAAATGCGGAGGGAGCACTCTGATTGGCTCAGAATATTCGTGATATGTTGCAATACAAAATAATTGAGAATATTCGGCAAATGTGTAAGGAGCACTCTGATTGGCTCAGAATATTCGTGATATGTTGCAATACAAAATAATTGAGAATATTCGGCAAATGTGTAAGGAGCACTCTGATTGGCTCAGAATATTCTTGATATTTTATCGTAATTTCGCAAAAATGCGAATGAGAAATTTATTGCGGAATTTCTACAGTAACACTCTGAAATCGAATATATGTGTAATTTTATTTAAAAACAGTATTGCGAATTTCTCGAGCGCGCTTGCGCAATCGCGCGAACAACACGCACGCGCGACTACTTCCTGGAACTTGGACACTTGCCAGTTTCATTTTCCATAGGTAGCTGTTTTTGGTCTATTTCCACAACTTTAATTGGAAAGATGGTTGGAAGCAACCTTTCAAGAGCTGAGGAGAACATTTTGATCAGTGTGAGTATTTGAATTATCTTTACCTGCATTTTAGACTAGTTTAAAAGTTAGTATATAAGATCAGATATTAGTATTTCCCAAACAATTTGTCTCCTGGTGTTACAAAACTACAAGTCCCAGCATGCCTGTACAGCTGCAGACACCCTGCTTGGTAAATGTCTATTTAGGCACTTTCCTTGCTATTTTGCATAATGAATTTAACATGTTGTGCACACCGGGCTAATTCGTTCAGATTTGGTGTTTACGAGACTAAAACTTTTTTTTGGCTAGAAAATTACTTAAAACCCCCAAACATTATATATATTTTTTTTTCTAACACCCTAGAGCAGGGGTCTCCAAACTTTTTACTTCGAGGGCCACATTCTATATTTTACTCATATCCGCGGGCCGGAAAAATAATTTAACTAAATAAATCCACAGTAGAAGAAGAATAGCATTTTACTTACTGTTGACAGCAGAACTGGATGATGGTCCTGTCGTCTAATAAAACGATGGAGCATCATTCAGCGGGTTTAACTACCAGCGTGCATTGAGGTTTTACATCCGTGTCCTCACCAGTCTCCCCCACATCTGTGTCCCCACATTCGTGTCCCCATACATCTGTGTCCCCACAATGGTGTCCCCATACATCTGTGTCCCCACATTGGTGTCCCCATACCTCTGTGTCCCCACATTGGTGTCCCCCATACAACTGTGTCCCCACATTGGTGTCCCCATACATCTGTGTACCCACATTGGTGTCTCCATACATCTGTGTCCCCACATTGGTGTCCCCATACATCTGTGTCATCACATTGGTGTCCCCACACATCTGCGCCCCCCACCAGTCTCCTCATACACTGTTGTCCCCACACATCTGTGTCCCCACACTGGTGTCCCCACACATCTGTGCCCCCCACCAGTCTCCTCATACACTTTTGTCCCCACACATCTGTGTCCCCACACTGGTGTCCCCACACATCTGTCTCCTCACATTGGTGTCCCCATACATCTGTGTCATCACATTGGTGTCCCCATACATCTGTGTCATCACATTGGTGTCCCCATACATCTGTGTCCCCACACTGGTGTCCCCACACATCTGTCTCCTCACATTGGTGTCCCCATACATCTGTGTCATCACATTGGTGTCCCAATACATCTGTGTCATCACATTGGTGTCCCCATACATCTGTCTCCCCACATTGGTGTCCCCATACATCTGTGTCATCACATTGGTGTCCCCACACATCTGTGCCCCCCACCAGTCTCCTCATACACTTTTGTCCCCACACATCTGTGTCCCCACACTGGTGTCCCCACACATCTGTCTCCTCACATTGGTGTCCCCATACATCTGTGTCATCACATTGGTGTCCCCATACATCTGTGTCATCACATTGGTGTCCCCATACATCTGTGTCATCACATTGGTGTCCCCACACATCTGTGCCCCCCACCAGTCTCCTCATACACTTTTGTCCCCACACATCTGTGTCCCCACACTGGTGTCCCCTCACATCTGTGCCCCCCACCAGTGTCCTCATACACTTTTGTCCCCACACATCTGTGTCCCCACACTGGTGTCCCCACACATCTGTCTCCCCACATTGGTGTCCCCATACATCTGTGTCATCACATTGGTGTCCCCACACATCTGTGCCCCCCACCAGTCTCCTCATACACTTTTGTCCCCACACATCTGTGTCCCCACACTGGTGTCCCCACACATCTGTCTCCTCACATTGGTGTCCCCATACATCTGTGTCATCACATTGGTGTCCCCATACATCTGTGTCATCACATTGGTGTCCCCATACATCTGTGTCATCACATTGGTGTCCCCACACATCTGTGCCCCCCACCAGTCTCCTCATACACTTTTGTCCCCACACATCTGTGTCCCCACACTGGTGTCCCCTCACATCTGTGCCCCCCACCAGTCTCCTCATACACTTTTGTCCCCACACATCTGTGTCCCCACACTGGTGTCCCCACACATCTGTCTCCTCACATTGGTGTCCCCATACATCTGTGTCATCACATTGGTGTCCCCACACATCTGTGCCCCCCACCAGTCTCCTCATACACTTTTGTCCCCACACATCTGTGTCCCCACACTGGTGTCCCCTCACATCTGTGCCCCCCACCAGTGTCCTCATACACTTTTGTCCCCACACATCTGTGTCCCCACACTGGTGTCCCCACACATCTGTCTCCTCACATTGGTGTCCCCATACATCTGTGTCATCACATTGGTGTCCCCATACATCTGTGCCCCCCACCAGTCTCCTCATACACTTTTGTCCCCACACATCTGTGTCCCCACACTGGTGTCCCCACACATCTGTCTCCTCACATTGGTGTCCCCATACATCTGTGTCATCACATTGGTGTCCCCACACATCTGTGCCCCCCACCAGTCTCCTCATACACTTTTGTCCCCACACATCTGTGTCCCCACACTGGTGTCCCCACACATCTGTGCCCCCCACCAGTCTCCTCATACACTTTTGTCCCCACACATCTGTGTCCCCACACTGGTGTCCCCTCACATCTGTGCCCCCCACCAGTGTCCTCATACACTTTTGTCCCCACACATCTGTGTCCCCACACTGGTGTCCCCACACATCTGTCTCCTCACATTGGTGTCCCCATACATCTGTGTCATCACATTGGTGTCCCCATACATCTGTGCCCCCCACCAGTCTCCTCATACACTTTTGTCCCCACACATCTGTGTCCCCACACTGGTGTCCCCACACATCTGTCTCCTCACATTGGTGTCCCCATACATCTGTGTCATCACATTGGTGTCCCCACACATCTGTGCCCCCCACCAGTCTCCTCATACACTTTTGTCCCCACACATCTGTGTCCCCACACTGGTGTCCCCACACATCTGTGGCCCCCACCAGTCTCCTAATACACTTTTGTCCCCACACATCTGTGTCCCCACACTGGTGTCCCCATACATCTGTGTACCCACACTGGTGTCCCCATACATCTGTGTCGTCACATTGGTGTCCCCATACATGTGTCATCACATTGGTGTCCCCATACATCTGTGTCATCACATTGGTGTCCCCATACATCTGTGTCATCACATTGGTGTCCCCATACATCTGTGTCCTCACATTGGTGTCCCCATACATCTGTGTCATCACATTGGTGTCCCCATACATCTGTGTCCTCACATTGGTGTCCCCATACATCTGTGTCCCCACATTGGTGTCCCCATACATCTGTGTCCCCACATTGGTGTCCCCATACATCTGTGTCCCCACATTGGTGTCCCCATACATCTGTGTCCTCACATTGGTGTCCCCATACATCTGTGTCCCCACATTGGTGTCCCCATACATCTGTGTCCCCACATTGGTGTCCCCATACATCTGTGCCCCCACATTGGTGTCCCCATACATCTGTCTCATCACATTGGTGTCCCCATACATCTGTGTCATCACATTGGTGTCCCCATACATCTGTTTTTTGGCAGAATTTCGGAACATGCTTTACAAGCGCTGTGATTGGTTCATTCTGAAATCGAATAATCGAGATATTTTATCGAAATGTCACAAAATGCGAATGATAAATTCCTTTCTTGAATTTCGACAGTAACACTCTGAAATCGAATATATGTGTTATTTCACCTAAAAAACAGTATTGCGAGATTCTCGTGCGCGCTTGCGCAATCGCGCGAACAACACGCACGCGCGACTACTTCCTGGAACTTGGACACTTGCCAGTTTCATTTTCCATAGGTAGTTGATGTTGGTCTAGTGCCCAGATTTCTTTTCTCAAAAAAATGGTCGGGAGTAATCTGACACCAAGTGAGGAGAATTTGCTGATCTCTGTGAGTATTTGAATTATCTTTACCTGCATTTTAGACTAGTTTAAAAGTTAGTATATAAGATCAGATATTAGTATTTCCCAAACAATTTGTCTCCTGGTGTTACAAAACTACAAGTCCCAACATGCCTGTGCAGCTGCAGACACCCTGCTTGGTAAATGTGTATTTAGGCACTTTCCTTGCTATTTTGCATAATGAATTTAACATGTTGTGCACACCGGGCTAATTCGTTCAGATTTGGTGTTTACGAGACTAAAACTTTTTTTTGGCTAGAAAATTACTTAAAACCCCCAAACATTATATATATATTTTTTTCTAACACCCTAGAGCAGGGGTCTCCAAACTTTTTACTTCGAGGGCCACATTCTATATTTTACTCATATCCGCGGGCCGGAAAAATAATTTAACTAAATAAATCCACAGTAGAAGAAGAATAGCATTTTACTTACTGTTGACAGCAGAACTGGATGATGGTCCTGTCGTCTAATAAAACGATGGAGCATCATTCAGCGGGTTTAACTACCAGCGTGCATTGAGGTTTTACATCCGTGTCCTCACCAGTCTCCCCCACATCTGTGTCCCCACATTCGTTTCCCCATACATCTGTGTCCCCACAATGGTGTCCCCATACATCTGTGTCCCCACATTGGTGTCCCCATACATCTGTGTCCCCACATTGGTGTCCCCATACAACTGTGTCCCCACATTGGTGTCCCCATACATCTGTGTACCCACATTGGTGTCTCCATACATCTGTGTCCCCACATTGGTGTCCCCATACATCTGTGTCATCACATTGGTGTCCCCACACATCTGCGCCCCCCACCAGTCTCCTCATACACTGTTGTCCCCACACATCTGTGTCCCCACACTGGTGTCCCCACACATCTGTGCCCCCCACCAGTCTCCTCATACACTTTTGTCCCCACACATCTGTGTCCCCACACTGGTGTCCCCTCACATCTGTGCCCCCCACCAGTGTCCTAATACACTTTTGTCCCCACACATCTGTCTCCTCACATTGGTGTCCCCACACATCTGTCTCCTCACATTGGTGTCCCCATACATCTGTGTCATCACATTGGTGTCCCCATACATCTGTGTCATCACATTGGTGTCCCCATACATCTGTGTCATCACATTGGTGTCCCCATACATCTGTGTCCCCACACTGGTGTCCCCACACATCTGTCTCCTCACATTGGTGTCCCCATACATCTGTGTCATCACATTGGTGTCCCAATACATCTGTGTCATCACATTGGTGTCCCCATACATCTGTCTCCCCACATTGGTGTCCCCATACATGTGTCCCCACCAGTCTCCCCACAAATCTGTGTCCACACACTGTTGTCCCCACACATCTGTTACCCCACCAGTCTCCCCACAAATCTGTGTCCCCACACTGTTGTCCCCACACATCTGTTACCCCACCAGTCTCCTTATACATCTGTGTCCCCACATTGGTGTCCCCATACATGTGTCCCCACCAGTCTCCCCACAAATCTGTGTCATCACATTGGTGTCCCCATACATCTGTGTCCTCACATTGGTGTCCCCATACATCTGTGCCCCCACCAATCTCCCCACACATCTGTGACCCCACACTGGTGTCCCTACACATCTGTGTCCACACCAGTGTCCTCATACATCTGTGCCCCCACACTGGTGTCCCCACAATTATGTGTCCCCACACTGTTGTCCCCACACATCTGTTAGCCCACCAGTCTCCTCATACATCTGTGTCCCCACATCGGTGTCCCCACACATTTGTGTCCCCACCAGTCTCCCCACACATCTATGTCCCCACACATCTGTGTCCCCACATCTGTGTGCCCACACTGGTGTCCCCACACATCTGTGGCCCCACCAGTCTCCTCATACATCTGTGCCCCCACATTGGTGGGGACTCAGATGTATGGGGACACCCATGTGGGGACACAGATGTATGAGGAGAGTGGTGGGGTAACAGATGTATGAGGAGACTGGTGGGGGTCACAGATGTGTGGGTACCCAGATGTGTGAGGACACAAGTGTGGGGACATAGATGTGTTGGGAGACTGGTGGGGGCACACATGAAGTGTGGGGACACCAATGTGGGTAAACAGATGTATGAGGAGACTGCTGGGGACACAGATGTATGAGGAGACTGGTGGGGGTCACACATGTGTGGGGACACCAGTGTGGGGACCCAGATGTGTGCGGACACAAGTGTGGGGACATAGATGTGTGGGGAGACTGGTGGGGACACTGATGTGGGGACACAGATGTATGAGGAGACTGCTGGGGACATAGATGTATGAGGACACTGTTGGGAACACCGATGTGTGGGGACACAAGTGTGGGAACACTGATTTGTGGGGAGACTGTTGGGGATACAGATGTATGGGGACACTAATGTGGGGACACAGATCTATGAGGAGACTGGTGGGGCAACAGATGTGTGGAGACACAAGTGTGGGGACACTGATTTGTGGGGAGGCTGGTGGGGACACAGATGTATGGGGACACCTGTCTCCCCACAAATCAGTGTCCCCACACTTGTGTCCCCACACATCTGTGACTCCACCAGTCTCCTCATACATCTATGTCCCCACACATCTGTGACTCCACCAGTCTCCCCATAAATCAGTGTCCCAACACTTGTGTCCCCACACATCTGTGTCCACACACTGGTATCCCCACACATCTGGCTCCCCACACTGGTGTCCCCACAATTATCTGTCCCCACACTGTTGTCCCCACACATCTATCCCCACACATCTGTTTCCCTACCAGTCTCCTCATACATCTGTGTCCCCACATTGGTGTCCCCATACATCTTCTTGCCCAATAGTCTCACCACACATCTGTGTCCCCATTAGGGCACCCCCTACTGCTGTCCCCATTAAACCCCCCTCCACTGGTGTCCCCATTAGAGAACCCCCCCACTGGTGTCCCCATTAGAGAACCCCCCCACTGGTGTCCCCTTTAGAGAACCCACCCACTGGTGTCCCCATAAGAGCACCACCCCCTACTTGTCACTTGTATCCCCATTAGAGCACCTCCCACTTGTGTCCCCATCAGAATTATCAGCACCCTGAAGTTTGTGCCATATCAGAGCCATTCAGCCACCCTCCACAGTAGTGTACAGTAATCATCTCGCATCAGCCCCCCTCCCTCCTCCATGCATGTTTACTTTACTAGCGCGTCAGACATTACACACACTGGCTGTTCAGACCTGCTGCACTTCCCGACTCCCGCCACGCCTTAATACACACTCGTTACTGGTTAACAGCGAGGCGGGAGGGGGAGCAGGGCGTTGTGGCAACGGGTCTAAAACAAATCATTGGCTGCTAGGATGCCCGTGGACCCAGCAGCCTACACAAACACAGTGAGACGCCGGGAGAGATTGCGGGACCTGCGCTGCATATTGTTAGGGACGAATATTCAGCGCAGGTTCCACAACTAACTGGTGGACCAGTGACTCCAGCTGCGTGCCGGAGAAAATGGCCTGGCGGGCCGGATGTGGCCCGCGGGCCGTACTTTGGTGACCCCTACCCTAGAGAATGAAATGGTAATCATTGCAATATTTCTTGCCACACCGTATTTGCGCAGCGGTCTTACAAGCGCTCTTTTTTTGGAAAAAAATCTTTTTTTTTTAATTTGAAAATAACACAACAATAAATTTTGCACAATTTTTTTAGATTTTGTGAAAGATAAAGTTACGCCGAGTAAAATGATACCCAACATGTCACGCTCAAAAATTCTGCCCGCTCGTGGCATGGCGTCAAACTTTCACCCTTAAAAATTCTCGATAGGTGATTATTTAAAAATTCAACAGGTTGCATTTTTTCAGCTAAAGAGTAGCTCTAGGGCTAAAATTATTGCTCTTGCTCTAACGATCGCGCCGATAACTCACTTGTGTGGTTTGAACACCATTTTCATATGCGGGCGCTACTCGCTTATGCGTCGCTGTTTCCTAAACGGAGCCTACAGCTGTTGCAAAACAACTCCCCGTTATTACCGGACAGCCATTAACTGTCCAGCCATGCTCCTAGTTAAAGTTTAATTCTTGTACAGCTGGTGACGGGGAGCTACATGGTGTATCAGAGCATGCTGGTAGTTGTAGTTTTAAAATAACATCAACTCCATTATTTATTCTAAATTAATTCATCTAAAAGTCTAAAAAATGGCAAGATATAAAATCTGTCATGTTAACCCTGTCATTGATTAATAAGGCGAGAATGCTCTCAATGTTGAATAACATAGATTTCCGTCATATATCCATAAGGTTTTAAACAAAAGTATTCTAATATACTTTGTTCTTCATCTTGCAGACGTTCCTGGCAAAGGGGTATGATAAGCTGCAGAGTCAGGCAGAAAAGAAGGAGGTGGTGAGCTACGTCCAAGAACTATTAGCAGGACATCCTGGCGGGCCACCGGATCGCATGGCCATTGTGAAGAAGTGGTCCGACCTTAAAAGGCGGCATATGGACCGGGTCAGGCGTCTCCGTGCTAAATTTCACCCAGGTAAGTTATTGTTGACAGTTATGTTTTTTTTATCTATAGTGTATTTTCTGCGTGTACTCTAGAGAGGAGACGGACTGCAGGATTTGGGAGTAGACAGGCCTCCCCCAGAGGCAATATGCCACCTTTCTCCATGCCCCTGGTGACAATGGCGTGTGAGAGGGGGTCCTCACATACAGCCCGTCCTACCTGCTCCGCTTTGAAGGCCAACGTGGCAGAGGGACTCCCTATAAGGTAGTGAGAGGATTTGCCCGCTCAAATAGCCCCGTTAGTCCTTCGCTTCTCTTTTTAGAGACCGCGTGGTCAGAGTGCGCGCATGTTAACCCAATTTTCTAGTGCGCGTGTAAGTGTGGTGGTTTTTGTGGGAGGGGGGTAGGCGTACTAAGCGCAGGCTTACCTCGCATAGCACTCCCACCGGAGGCCGGGCTGAGACCACCAAACTCAATTAACATGTAGCCGAGAGCGGGATCAGAACCCCTAGCTGCAGAGGTGAATGGCTTGTCAGCGCAGTGGCAATCGCGTTGACCCACCGCAGCTCCTTTGTTGACAGTTATTTAAGGCTCATATGTAATTAATGTAAGGGCAGATGTTATTAACCCAGACGCCATGTTGTGGTAACATATATCACCACCAGCCAAGGTATTCATAGCACTGTTGAAAAAAGACATGGGACAGCAGACAGCAACACAGAAGTTATGTGGGAACATACATTTCCCATTGCTTTGCATGGGACTTTATACAAAAACCACGACCATCACAAATGGGGGTAGTTAATGGATAAATTAACTATCCTATGCTTTAAGTGGACGTGTAAGTAACATGTGACCAAGTGTTATCGAAATATCTACAGCTGTTATGAAGTAACATGTATTTCCCATAGAGTTGAATGGGAATTTAAAGAAAAACCACCACCATGGAAAATGGTGGAGGGTAAGGCTTAAATCACCTATACAATGTTGGTGGCTGACATATAAGTAACCTGTGTGCCAAGTTTCATGTAAATAACTTTTGCCGTTTGGACGTGATGCTGGAACATACATACATACATACAGACACGTTGAGTTTTATATATATAGATTCCCACTATATTCCTGTGTTAGGCGTGGGGTTTTCATAGTAATCCCGTGTGATCCATCAGGCCCTTTTTTTTTAACATGATATCGTCTGAACAAAACAAAGGAGACAAAAACAGCTCATTTTACCATGGTGGCAGACCAGCTCACGCTCAGTCCCCTGTAGTGCCCACAAGACCCTTTAATATAACATTTTCCCATTGGTTAACTGTCTATATAAATTAATTTGTATTCATATACAATACAGCAGAGCACACCGAATTTGCATACGTCATTAGAAAATATTTTTCTAATATATGAACATTGTGTTATTCTAGGAGCTCCGCTACCAACTGTGCGAAACAAGCGCAAAAGGTGCCAGGACACAGATGAGGAGGAAGAAGAGGAGGATGTCCTTGAGGAGGATGTGCCAGAGGAGGATGAGGCAGAGGAGGAGAGGGATGAGGATCAGCCAGGGACCTCCCAATCGACAGCCACCGCTCCTGTTATGGAGGATGTCCCCCCCCCAAATAGTGCCGACATATCAGATGGCAGTATGCTGGTGGCTGGAGAGGTGGAGGTGCCTCTAACTGGAGCTCCGTTTAGCCTCCTTCAGGAAGGTAAAGATGTGCACAAAGATTAATAACATTTCAACAATAGAATGTAGATATAAAAATGGAAAACATCTAAAGCGCACCCGTCAGATTGCAGAACCATAATAAGGTATTTATGCTAGAAGTATACAGGTATGGCAATATTATTAGGCAAGTTGTATTTTTGAGGATTCATTGTATTATTGAACAACAACCATGTTCTCAATGAACCTCAAAAACTCAATAATATCACAGCTGAATATTTTTGAAAGTAGTTTTTTTTTTTTTTTAGTGTTAGCTATTTTAGGGGGATATCTGTGTGTGCAGGTGAGTACTAGTACTGTGCTGAATTATTAGGCAACCTAACAAAATAAAAATATATATACCCATTTCAATTATTTATTTTTAACAGTGAAACCAATGTAACATCTCAACATTCCCAAATATACATTTCTGACATTCAAAAACAAAACTAAACAAAATCAGTGACCAATATAGCCACCTTTCTTTGCAAGGACACTCATGCAGCCTGCCATCCATGGATTCTGTCAGTGTTTTGATCTGTTCACCATCAACATTGCGTGCAGCAGCAACCGCAGCCTCCCAGACAATGTTCAGAGAGGTGTACTCTTTTCCCTCTTTGTAAATCTCACATTTGATGATGGACCACAGGTTCTTCTCAATGGGGTTCGGATCAGGTGAACAAGGAGGCCATGTCATTCGTTTTTTTTCTTTAATACACTTTCTTGCCAGGCACGCTGTGGAGTACTTGGACATGTGTGATGGAGCATTGTCCTTCATGAAAATCATGGTTTTCTTGAAGGATGCAGACTTCTTCCTGTACCACTGCTTGAAGAAGGGGTCTTCCAGAAACTGGCAATAGGACTGGGAGTTGAGCTTCACTCCATCCTCAACCCCAAAAGGCCCCACAAGCTCATCTTTGATGATACCAGCCCAAACCAGTACTCCACCTCGACCTTGCTGCCGTCTGAGTCGGACTGGAGCTCTCTGCCCTTTACCAATACAGCCACTGGCCCATTCCTTTGGTCCATCAAGACTCACTCTCATTTCAGCAGTCCATACAACGGTAGAAAAATCAGTCTTGAGATATTTCTTGGCCCAGTCTTGACGTTTCAGCTTGTGGGTCTTATTCAGTGTTGGTCGTCTTTCAGCCTTTCTTACCTTGGCCATGTCTCTGAGTATTGCACACCTTGTGCTTTTGGGCACTCCAGTGATGTTGCAGCTCTGAAATATGGCCAAACTGGTGGCAAGTGGCATGTTGGCAGCTGCACGCTTGACTTTTCTCAGTTCATGGGCACTTATTTTGCACCTTGGTATTTCCACACGCGTCTTGCGACCCTGTTGACTATTTTGAATGAAATGCTTGATTGTTCGATGATCACGCTTCAGAAGCTTTTCAATTTTAAGAGTGCTGCATCCCTCTGCAAGATATCACACTATTTTTGACTTTTCAGAGACTGTCAAGTCCTTCTTTTGACCCATTTTGCCAAAGGAAAGGAAGTTGACTAATAATTATGCACACCTGATATAGAGTGTTGATGTCATTAGACCACACACCTTCTCATTACAGAGTTCTACATTACCTAATATGCCTAATTGGTAGTAAGCTTTCGAGCCTATACAGCTTGGAGTAAGACAACATGCATAAAGAGGAAGATGTGGTCCAATTACTCATTTGTGTATAGACATGATAATGATTGATTAATAAGCAAAAGAAATATTTTATTTATTTGTTAAGGGTCTTTGAAAACAAATTGTTTTTTCTTCTATCCTAACAGATGTAAATGATTTGGAGGGTTATGAGGCCAATGAAAACAAAATAATGGAGAGGATTTTTGCTAATCGGCGGCAAATTGACTACCTCCTAAAGCAAAATAATGAGCTGGAGAAGGAGCACGCCAAAGTGATGGAAAAACGGAAAAAAACGGTGAAGCGCATGAGGCTTCACCTTCATGAATAATTTTTTGAATAAAAAGCTTTATTTTTTTGAAATGTTTCCTTTGTTCTTGAGATAGATTTTTAGGTTTTTCAACACATCTAACTTCACATCTAAAACATCAACATCAACATCAACACATCAAACTTCATAATAAGCAAAATCATTTTATACTAATATTTTATTTAACACAAACCTAGGATAAACTAAAGTACACACACACAGTCACGACGAACACAAACTAAACTGTTTTAAAATGAACATAACAAAAGCAACAATAGATATAGATATAGAGAGAGAGAGCGAGAAAGAGAGAGAGAGAGTGCAGATTTGCTCTTGCATACAGGCTAATGGTTGCAGTAAAAAGGCCGCAAATCAGGGCTTAACATAAAGTTTATTGTTCTATTAACACTTGCTGTTTCGATCCAGTCTGGTAGCTTGTAGCGTTGGCTCTTGGTGGATCCGCTGTGCCATAGAGGACATGAAGCAATACTCAGCATTGAGGCAGCAGCAGTAGTATTAAAATGTAATGTGACTAGAAAAGACAAAATTTCAGGGTAAATTGTGCGGCGTGGTCATGCCGCCACCAATACTACTGACTGGAGACGGTGCCCCTGGAGATGTAAATGTGATCCAACCGTGTTTCAATCCAGTTCGGTCCATTGCCCCATCAAAAACTGCTCCATCGAAAACTAGCCCATCAAAAATGCACCATAAAAACGAGGGCTGCGCATCTTCACCCGTCTCACGATTCGATGCAATTACGATTATCAAGTCCACGATTCGATTCGATTCCGCGATGCATCACGATTGCAGCGCAAGTGCGCATGGCTCTCCCCCCTAAATACTAAAGGAGATGGTCAGAGACTGCAGACACAGTACAGCAGATTGTCATAGACTGCAGACATAGTACAGGAGATGGTCAGAGACTGCAGACATAGTACATGAGATGTTCAGACTGCAGACATAGTACATGAGATTGTCAGAGACTGCAGACATAGTACAGGAGATTGTCATAGACTGCAGACATAGTACATGAGATGGTCAGACTGCAGACATAGTACAGGAGATTGTCATAGACTGCAGACATAGTACATGAGATGGTCAGACTGCAGACATAGTACATGAGATGGTCAGACTGCAGACATAGTACATGAGATGGTCAGACTGCAGACATAGTACATGAGATGGTCAGACTGCAGACATAGTACAGGAAATGGTCAGACTGCAGACATAGTACATGAGATGGTCAGACTGCAGACAAAGTACAGGAGATTGTCAGAGACTGTAGACATAGTACAGGAGATTGTCATAGACTGCAGACATAGTACATGAGATGGTCAGACTGCAGACAAAGTACAGGAGATTGTCAGAGACTGTAGACATAGTACAGGAGATTGTCATAGACTGCAGACATAGTACATGAGATGGTCAGACTGCAGACATAGTACATGAGATGGTCAGACTGCAGACATAGTACAGGAGATTGTCATAGACTGCAGACATAGTACAGGAGATTGTCAGAGACTGCAGACATAGTACATGAGATGATCAGAGACTGCAGACATAGTACAGGAGATTGTCATAGACTGCAGACATAGTACAGGAGATGGTCAGAGACTGCAGACATAGTACAGGAGATTGTCATAGACTGCAGACATAGTACAGGAGATGGTCAGAGACTGCAGACATAGTACAGGAGATTGTCATAGACTGCAGACATAGTACAGGAGATTGTCATAGACTGCAGACATAGTACATGAGATGGTCAGACTGCAGACATAGTACAGGAGATTGTCATAGACTGCAGACATAGTACAGGAGATTGTCAGAGACTGCAGACATAGTACATGAGATGATCAGAGACTGCAGACATAGTACAGGAGATTGTCATAGACTGCAGACATAGTACAGGAGATGGTCAGAGACTGCAGACATAGTACAGGAAATTGTCATAGACTGCAGACATAGTACAGGAGATTGTCAGAGACTGCAGACATAGTACATGAGATGATCAGAGACTGCAGACATAGTACAGGAGATTGTCATAGACTGCAGACATAGTACATGAGATGATCAGAGACTGCAGACATAGTACAGGAGATTGTCATAGACTGCAGACATAGTACAGGAGATGGTCAGAGACTGCAGACATAGTACAGGAGATTGTCATAGACTGCAGACATAGTACATGAGATGGTCAGACTGCAGACATAGTACAGGAGATTGTCATAGACTGCAGACATAGTACAGGAGATTGTCATAGACTGCAGACATAGTACATGAGATGGTCAGACTGCAGACATAGTACAGGAGATTGTCATAGACTGCAGACATAGTACATGAGATGGTCAGACTGCAGACATAGTACATGAGATGGTCAGACTGCAGACATAGTACATGAGATGGTCAGACTGCAGACATAGTACAGGAAATGGTCAGACTGCAGACATAGTACATGAGATGGTCAGACTGCAGACAAAGTACAGGAGATTGTCAGAGACTGTAGACATAGTACAGGAGATTGTCATAGACTGCAGACATAGTACATGAGATGGTCAGACTGCAGACATAGTACATGAGATGGTCAGACTGCAGACATAGTACAGGAGATTGTCATAGACTGCAGACATAGTACAGGAGATGGTCAGAGACTGCAGACATAGTACAGGAGATTGTCATAGACTGCAGACATAGTACAGGAGATTGTCATAGACTGCAGACATAGTACATGAGATGGTCAGACTGCAGACATAGTACAGGAGATGGTCAGACTGCAGACATAGTACATGAGATGGTCAGACTGCAGACAAAGTACAGGAGATTGTCAGAGACTGCAGACATAGTACATGAGATGGTCAGACTGCAGACATAGTACATGAGATGGTCAGAGACTGCAGACATAGTACATGAGATGGTCAGACTGCAGACATAGTACAGGAAATGGTCAGACTGCAGACATAGTACATGAGATGGTCAGACTGCAGACAAAGTACAGGAGATTGTCATAGACTGCAGACATAGTACAGGAGATTGTCATAGACTGCAGACATAGTACAGGAGATGGTCAGAGACTGCAGACATAGTACAGGAGATTGTCATAGACTGCAGACATAGTACATGAGATGGTCAGACTGCAGACATAGTACAGGAGATTGTCATAGACTGCAGACATAGTACAGGAGATGGTCAGAGACTGCAGACATAGTACAGGAGATTGTCAGAGACTGTAGACATAGTACAGGAGATTGTCATAGACTGCAGACATAGTACATGAGATGGTCAGACTGCAGACATAGTACAGGAGATGGTCAGAGACTGCAGACATAGTACATGAGATGGTCAGACTGCAGACATGTACTATGTCTGCAGTGTCTGACTATCTCCTGTACTATGTCTGCAGTCTCTGACCATCTCCTGTACTATGTCTGCAGTCTCTGACCATCTCCTGTACTATGTCTGCAGTCTATGACAATCTCCTGTACTATGTCTGCAGTCTCTGACCATCTCCTGTACTATGTCTGCAGTCTGACCATCTCCTGTACTATGTCTGCAGTCTCTGACCATCTCATGTACTATGTCTGCAGTCTGACCATCTCCTGTACTATGTCTGCAGTCTCTGACAATCTCCTGTACTATGTCTGCAGTCTGACCATCTCATGTACTATGTCTGCAGTCTGACCATCTCATGTACTATGTCTTCAGTCTGACCATCTCATGTACTATGTCTGCAGTCTGACCATCTCATGTACTATGTCTGCAGTCTCTGACAATCTCCTGTACTATGTCTGCAGTCTGACCATCTCATGTACTATGTCTGCAGTCTATGACAATCTCCTGTACTATGTCTGCAGTCTCTGACCATCTCCTTTACTATGTCTGCAGTCTGACCATCTCCTGTACTATGTCTGCAGTCTATGACAATCTCCTGTACTATGTCTGCAGTCTGACCATCTCATGTACTATGTCTGCAGTCTGACCATCTCATGTACTATGTCTGCAGTCTATGACAATCTCCTGTACTATGTCTGCAGTCTCTGACCATCTCCTGTACTATGTCTGCAGTCTGACCATCTCATGTAACATGAGATGGTCAGACTGCAGACATAGTACATGAGATGGTCAGACTGCAGACATAGTACAGGAGATGGTCAGAGACTGCAGACATAGTACATCTAAACATGTGGGCAGGACTTTACAGCGTCAGTAGTGACCATAGTAGTCCGTAGTGTCAAATAACTAGTGACATAGGTGTCGTGAGCAGCAGCAGTATTAGTAGCAGTAGACAATATAGTGTGTAATGACTCGGGAAAGAGCAGCCATGAACAGCAGCAGCAGCAGCAGTGGTAATAGTAGTATATAGTGGCAAATAACTTGTGACATAGGTGTCTTCACTGATGCAGAGGACTGATGGGAGAAAGTCATGTGGTCAGATGAGACCATAATATAACTGTTTGGTCATAATTACACTAACAGTGTTTGGAGGAAGAAGAATGATGAGTAACATGCCAAGAACGCCATCCCTACTGTGAAGCATGGGTGTGGTAGCATCATGCTTTGGGGGTGTTTTTGTGCACATGGGACAGGGTTACTGCATTATAATAAGGACAGGATGTTCGGGGCCATGTATTGCGAGATTTTGGGCAACAACCTCTTTCCCTCAGTTAGAGCTTTGAAGATGGGTCGAGGCTGGGTCTTCCAACATGACAATGACCCAAAGCACACAGCCAGGATAACCAAGGAGTGGCTCTGTAAGGAGCATATCAAGGTTCTGGCGTGGCCTAGCCAGTCTACAGACCTAAACCCAATAGAGAATTTTTGGAGGGAGCTCAAACTCGGGTTTTCACAGCGATAGCCCAGAAAACTGACTCATGTAGAGAAGATCTGTGTGGAGGAGTGGGTCAAATATCCCTCCTACAGTGTGTGCAAAGCTGGTGAAAAACTACAAGAAAGGTTTGTCCGCTGTAATTGCAAACACAGCCTACTCTACCAAATATTTACATTGATTTACTCAGGTGTTCAAATAATTTTTTGCAGCAGTGTAAATAGATCAGGGAATGCATGACAAGGGACCCTTCAGTGCCCTGAACCGACGGCGGGTGCCAGAAAGTCACCGCCGATCCAGGACTCATTCATCTTTATGAATGTGAGTCTGTCCACGGAGTCTGTGGACAGACGGGTCCTCTTGTCCGTGACCACCCCACCTGCCGCGCTGAATGTCCGCTCAGATAGTACGCTGGAGGGGGGGCAAGACAATAGCTCCAGCGCATACTGAGCGAGCTCGCGGCAGGTGTCCAATCGGGCAACCCAGTACTCCATGGGGTCGTCGGTATTCATACTCTCCGAAGCACCGGCGGACGCCATGTAATCTGCCACCATGTGGGCCAGACGCTGGTGGTGACTGCTTCTGCTGCTGCTGGTACTGGGTTGATCCGATTGGAAGAACATCCTCATCTCTTCCATTAGGTCCCCTGCTCGGCTGCTGCTGGGTGCAGACACCTGCTGGGTGAGATGAGGGGTGACAACTGGAGGACGGGGAGTTGCCTGCTCCAAACGGCTGACAATGCCTGCCTGCAGTTCCTCCATCCGGCGCTGCCTCTGACTGGCTGGGATGAACTGCTCCACTTTCCCCTTGCACCTGGGATCCAAAAGGGTGGCCATCCAATAATCATCCCTGCCCTTGATGGTCTTAACCCGGGGGTCCCTCCTGAGGCATCTCAGCATGTGGGCAGCCATGGGGAAGAGCGCAGCCCGCTGTGACTCCTCACTGCTGCCCAGGTCAATGAGGTCAGACTCTTCTTCCCTGAGGCGCTGCTGATCACGCTCAGAGATGCCCAACCCCCGGACTATCGGTGCCCCTAACACCTGCTGTCCCTCCTGGCCAGGCCCTGACTCCAGGACGACACCAGCAACCTCGTCCTCATCATCATCATCCTCCTCCTCCTCCTCCTCCTCCTCGTCCTGGCCCTGGTCTCGGTGGAGCAGTGCTGCCTCCTCCTGCTCCACCAAGGCACTCTCCCCAGCTTGGAGCAGGCGATCTAGTGTCCTCTCCAGCACGAACACTATAGGGAGCACGTCATTAAGGCCGACATGCTCCCTGCTGACCATCTTGGTCGCCTGCTCAAAAGGGCCCAACACCTGGCAGACCTGGTGTATCTGCCCCCACTCCGCACAGGTGATGTACGGGAGTGTTGATGCTGGGCCGGCAGTGGGTTGCTCCAGCAGGTACTGCCTCACCGCCCTTCGCTGCTCCCACAACCTCTCCAGCATTTGGAGGGTGGAGTTCCACCGCGTTACACTGTCCACAATCAGCCTGTGAGGGGGCAGCCTGTTGACCCGCTGCCACTTAGGTGCGCATGAACTTCTGCACCACTAGGTTGAGGACATGTGCCAGACAGGGCACGTGAGTCAGACTGCCAGCCTGAAGGGCGGAGAGTAGGTTGCTGCCGTTATCACAGACAACCATACCTGCCTGGAGCCTTCGTGGTGTCAGCCACTTCTGGACCTGAGCCTGAAGTGCGGTCAGCACTTCTTGTCCAGTGTGTCTCCGGTCCCCTAAGCTAACAAGCTGGAGCACGGCCTGACAGCGCACGTGCACCACACCTGAGTAGCTACGGGGGCGCTTGCTGGGAGGCTCAGCAGCTGCGGAGACAGAGGCTTGACGGAGACCAGCAGTTCTCCCCTGGACACCCCGGGGCGGCACCACAAAATCTGTTGCCGCCGATCCCTCCCCGGCGCCTTGGAGGGAAACCCAATGGGCAGTAAAGCTTATGTAGCGCCCCTGCCCATGCCTGCTGGTCCAGCCATCCATTGTCAGATGCACCCTGTCGCTGACAGCGTGATCCAGCGACAGGGTTACATTCTTCACAATGTGCTGGTGTAGGGCAGGGACACCAGTCCTGGCAAAGAAATGGCGGCTGGGGACACGCCATTGGGGTTGGGCCTGCTCCAACATCTGTCTGAAGGGGTTGCTGTCAACGATATTGAAGGGAAGAAGATGTTGGGCAATAACCCTTGCCAGGAGCCCATTGAGGGAACGCACACGTCGGTCTCCGGTGGAGAAGGGAGTGTTGCGTTCAAAGGCGTCTGAAATAGTCGCCTGGCGCCGGACGGCAGTGCGGGACACGGACGCGGAGGGTGCTGTCAAAGTAGAGGTCTGGTTGCCGGTACCAGTACCACTAGTAGAGGGAGCGGGGGGGCATGACCTGCTGGGAAGAGATGAAGCTGTGGCAGGGGCTGCTGTACCCTGCTCACTTGTGGTGGTGGCGCTGCTACCACCACCACGCTTCATTTCGTCATGCACCCGCCAGTGATTTATCCTCAGGTGCTGGTTCAGGGCTGTGGTACCCACCCGAGCCAAAATCTTCCCTCTCTTCACCCTGACTGAACAGATCCGGCAGATGGCCACTAGAGGGTTGTCTGCCACCAGGGTGAAGTAGGCCCAGACAGGTGACTTCAGCGTCACCCTCCCGTCAGATGGGGTAACGCTGACTTGCATCTGCTGGGACTCGGTACGCACAGGTGGAGCTGCCTGCTGCTGCTGCTGCTGCTGCTGCTGCTGCTGCTGCTGCTGCTGCTGACACCTCCTGCTGCCATCTCCAGTGGAGACCCTGACGCTGGTCTCCCTGGTGGTGACCTGGCGCACCGTTTCCACAGGGTGCCTACCTTCCCCGTCGTCACTGTCGCAGTGAGCCGACGAGACAGATGGCAACCATGATGGGTCACCCTCCTCGCCCCCAGAGATGTCAGACCAAGGGCTGTGATGTTGTGGTATGAGGGAACCAGCTGACATGGAGCCAATAGCCTGGCTCCGCTGTGCCCTCATCCACGCCTGGGTCTGACTAGGTGCTGATGTTTCCTGCACCAAAACAGCACCACCACTTTGAAGGGATGTCACTGGTATACTGACGGCAGGTATCCCATACTCATCGTCCATCCCTTCAAAAAGGTCCTGACCATCAGGACAGAGCGGGAGCTCTGCCCGATGCATGGCCTCCACCAAGACATCCCTCTCACTGTCGCTGTCGAACAGTAAGATGCTGGACTCTTGGGGGCTGGGGGGGGGTAATACAGGCAACGGTGTAATAGTGGAACTACTGTGAGTCGGGACCGACGACTCAGTGGCACTGCTGTGCCCCATGTAGTCCACCACTCCTTGAGCCTGAGATGGCAATATGGGGCGGCTGCCAGATGCAAAAAAATCACGCATGAGGCGGACTCCCCTTCCACCTGATCCTCTAGCAATAGTAGGGGCACGAGAGGTACCCCGTGCTGGCAGCGACCCAGCACTGGGAGTAACTCCCCTACCCCTGCTGCCACGGCCACGGATGCCGCTCATAATTGCTGATGTGTGTGTGTGGGGGGGTAAACTTTATTGGGGGAGGGAAATGTGTGTAAAATGTTTTTTGGTGTTTTTTTAAAAGACAGGCACGCAGACAAAGACGTACACAGACAGCTACTAAACTTTAATAAAACTAGTACACCAAAGACAAGAACTACCAAAAATAAAAAGAAATGCACTCAACAAACACTAACTGCTTACACAAACGTATATGACTATAAACTAAGGCTACTTTTTTTTTTTTTTTTTTTTTAAAACACTAACTGACAAGGACTACAACTACAAAAAATTAAAGAAACACTAACTAATAACTTTTTTTTTTTTTTTTTTTTTAACACAGAACACAGACACTAAACACACACTAAAGTAAGCTAGCTGCAATAAATGTACACCAACAGTATGTACACTTACTATACAGAAATCTAACTAAAATGAACAACACAAAACCTAGCTTTTAAAAAAGCTCTTGGGCCTTTCAGGAAGCAGGAAAATCTGCAATTAAATCAATAAGAAGCAGTCAATAGCTAAGCTGCAACTTACTACACTAACAGAAGTTGAACAACACAGCAGAAAAAAAAAGAGCTTTTAAAAAAGCTCCTGCGCCTTTAAGGAATGAGGAAATCTGGAATATATGCAATTAAATGAATAAGAAGCAGTCAATAGCTAAGCTGCAACTTACTGAACTAACAGAATTTGAACAACACAGCAGAAAAATAAAGGGGCTTTTAAAAAATCTCTTGGGCCTTTCAGAAATCAGGAAATCTGGAATATCTGCAATTAAAGCAATAGGAAGCAGTCAATAGCTAAGCTGCTACTTACTACACTAACAGAAGTTGAACAACAGAGCACAAAACAAAAATTAGCTTTTAAAAAAGCTCTTGGGTGTATTGCTTTGAAAAAAGCAGTTTAGGATTATGAGCTGGAAAATATCCACTGGAATCAGTAAGTACTGTAGCAAATAGCAACCATAAAGGACAATGCTGATGATGATGATGCAAGATGCAAAATACCAGCAACACAGAAACAGTCTCCACACTCTCTAGCCAAGTTCTGGATCTGCAATGAAATGCTGCTGGGAGTGACCTTATATAATGCCCATACAGGCAGGTTCCTATTGGTTGCTAACCTATGACGAGTGTGGAAGGAGAACTCTGATTGGCTCTGATGCAGAAGGGCGGAGTAAATAATCGCGCAATATCCCTATTGCCGAATATTCGCATTGCGAATATTCGGCAATATAAAAAAATCGCGTCAGCTACTCGGACCAAGGTCTCTAATAATAACAGCAATGCTTTTAGACGTTGAAGGAGATCACTAGGATGTGATCTATTTTAATAATGAAACTGAAATAATCGTTCTGAGGCGGAAGAAAAGATAATCGCGCGATATCGCTACTGTCTCGTAATCGCATTGCGAATTTTTCGGCAATTTACAATGATCGCGCGATAAGCCTAGTGACGCACATTCGCATTGCGAATATTCGGTAATATAAAAGGATCGCTGCAGCTACTCGGCCCAAGGTCTCTAATCATACCAGCAATGCTTTTACACGTCGACGGGGATGTCTAGGATGTGATCTGTCCTTAAATTTTTTTTTTTTAAATTTGAATATTCGAAATAGCGAATATTCACCGCGAAATTCGGAATATATCGCGAATACTCGAATATGCCATATTCGAGCCGAATATTCGCAATACGAATATTCGTGAGCAACACTATTCATAAGTAAGTCAAATATGACGCGAGTTACATAACCTTGCCCGGTCCTTTTTAGGGAGGGACTGAGCCTAGGCCTATGGATAAGCCAACAGTCCTGGATCTGGATGTGGGTCCTGACAAACAATGTTCATCCGGTATTGTAAGTATATTTATAAGATCCGGTGTGTGTAGACGTAGGGACTTCGGGACAAGGCCCAAGTTTCTAGGCTCTTTCTGGCTTTCTGGTTTTTCCCATATTCATACTTACCTAGGTGGATTCAGCATCAGACCGATGCTGCATCTGTCCTCTGGCATCTCTACACTGAGAACCGAGCCACCGAACACTGCCAATGGCTTGGTTCGCTCACCTCCCTGAGCGGAGAGCTGCTACCTGTCTGCTCTGCACTTCATTGGAGTGCTGAGCTGTGGAGGGGCAGGGAGCTGCCGTCTCAGCCTCCCAGCGGCTCGCTGAGACTGCCATCAGTCCAGGCAGCTGATGGATCCATATTTCCTAAGTCAGGGTGACACGCTGTCTAGACTGATCCTGATTAACATCAGCGGAGAGCGGACCGCTCTCCACTGAAAACGGGACACAGGAGTGCAAAACGAATTGCAATCCTGTGACCCGTAGCCCAGCCTAAAAATCTCAGGCTGGACTTCTCCTTTAAAGGTTTAAATACAATACAAATCAAATAAATGAATACTGGGAACATCTTTTTTCTTACCCACTTCCCGCCCGGTCTATAGCAGATTGGCGGCCGGGCGGTGGTTCAGTTATCTTGAGTGGGCTTCATATGACATTCAGCAGGATAACAGCTGCCACACGACTGATCTTGGTAAGACGGAGGCTCTTTACCATGTGATTAGCCATGTCCAATCACGGTTGATCACGTTGTAAACAGGAAGAGTTGTTAATCGGATTTTCCTCACTTACGTCTGACAGACGCGAGTAGAGGAGAGACGATCGGCTGCTCTCCTAACAAGTGGGGTCTGTGATGATTGTTAATAAGCACAACCCCCCCTCAGATGCCCCCCAGGACCACCAGCATGCCACAAGAGACCACCAGGGAAGGCCACCACACTGGGCCACCAGGTATCTCACCTAGGCCACCAGGGAAATGCCAATCTGTGTCCAGGAAGCTGCCAATCAGTGCCCAAGCAGTGGCCATTCCATGGCAAACAAAAATGCTTATGAGTGGGGGGCGTGGCCTGCTGCTCTGATGGAAGCCTGAGTCCTTAGCTCAGTTCCACCGCTCGGATCCACAGCTACTCAAGGCGACATACCGACCCGCATTTCGGCCGCACTAGGAGGGTTCAGGCTCAGGTCCCTCCCGGGCATGCCCCAGAAGCGCTACAAGCCACCAGTTCCCCGCTGTCTGACAGATTATTTTTCCAGCGCGGCCATGCATTCCAGCCAAGATGGCGCTGGCGGTAGCAACAGAAGGGACTCCCCGCCCTGCTCCAGCAATGAGACGCAGCACGTCTCCTTGGCAGTTCCACACACTATGCTCTCCGGAGGTGAACCGAGAGAAGACATGGACACACTGCCTTCACGCAGCAATCCTCCCTCACTCCACAGCGCAGAGAGAGGTAAGAGATTGGCGTCTTCCTCTGTGCTTTCACCCATAAAAGAACCCCTGCCTAAAAGACAGCTATGGGGCAACGCTCCTAATGCTGTGTCTGACATTGACCACACTCCAGCTCTGGCTGCCATCCCTGTGTCAGATAATCCTGTTTCAGAAGCTATACTGAAATCAGTGCTGTTAACCCAACAAAAGGATCTGCACAGGGAGCTGCAATTATCAATGTCTCAATTACATGACAGGGTGAACTGCCTAGAAGAGAGAGCTGATGGATTGGAGGATACGGTGTATGACCATGCTAAAGCGCATAACGAACTGTTAGACGCGCATGATCACCATACGTCAGAAATTCGTCACATCAAACTGAAACTCGCGGATTTAGAAGACCGCTCAAGACGTAACAACATCAAATTCAGGGGGGTGCCTGAGTCGGTTAAGCCTACTGAGATTTCCCAATACCTGCAACAACTGTTTGCGACATGACTCCCGATTGACGATTGATCGGGCTCATCGACTCCCCAAACCTGCACACCTTCCTCCGGACCCCCCGAGAGATATCTTGGCGCGGATACACTACTTTCATGTGAAAGACCAAATTCTCCACGCTGCCAGGAACACTAAACCTCTGCCAGCACCGTACGCCAAAATCCTACTATTCATTGACCTCTCGAAAGCAACTATGGAGATGCGCAAATCCTTCAATCTGATCACTTCCATTCTCCAGGATTGCAAAATTATCTACAAATGGGGCTTCCCCACCAAATTGCTGGTCACCTATAACTAACAAACCATTCCCATCTTTTCGCCTAAGGAGGGATATAAAATTCTGACCAATTGGGGATTTCTTCCTCTCCCAAATGATGCTACAGGAGGCACGGGATCCCAACCGTGTCCTCCAGTCCCACGCACTATGGCACCAGATAAGGACCGAGCAAGATTCTCTGCCATTGCCATCGGTTCTAAGCACACACTGGATCCAGCGTGGGTGTATGTACACTCTTGTATCCACCCCTTCAGCTTGTTGTGTGCTACGCACACCTGTCATTGTTGTTAGTTCTATATTGTTATGCTGTGTTGCATTTTCTATTCAGATATATCGGCTTATGTTTGATTCCTCTGTGACTAACTGCACATTTACCCCTATTTTGTAAACAGGTGTTCAATTTTGACTCTAGTGTTAAACCATCTTGTCTGGTATCTCCGGTGTGGTCTCGCTCCTTCCGTCCTCCTCCTCAGGTAATATATAATATCATGGCCATTACAATTTCCTCACTCAATGCCAAGGGATTAAACTCCCCTTTTAAACATAATATGCTGTGGAAGGAGGCCCTGGCACAAAAGGCTGATGTGTTTTGCGTGCAAGAGACGCACCTTTCCCAACATAATCCTCCTAAATGCTCTCACGCACTGTAACGGTTACCACCGCTTACAACCTTCCATCCATCCACGACAAGCTTATCCGACACACCAACAACCAGGCAGACATGATCCATTCCATTTCCCAGAATAAACGAGACTGCGCTCCGTTCTCTTAGTTTCCAAAATGTATGAACAACTTTATTAGTTCTTAGCTTGCTTATATCCAGTACAACAGAATTCAGTTAATCACAGGACAATGTAATCTCCACCCCCCTATTCACTCACTGAGGATAATTCTTTAATTGGTAGCTAGACATGACGGCACCGTATTATCAATAGGGTTCAATTAACCTTGAATAGTAACACAGACATCTTGTTGAATAAGTTCTCTATACAGCTTTGTCACACAATGGCAGTGAGAGTGGGTGTCTTTACATTGAATAGCCAACACCTTAGGATATTTCAATAGCCTATTATACAAAAGGTATGACTCACTGGCTGACCTGGTCATGTCATCATGACTCCTTGTGATATCTCAGTCCTGCAATATGAAGTATTATTAATGTCCAATCTCATGTAATATGAATTATGATTCACTATTAGCCACCCTATACCCAAAAGGGCACAGGGTGGATTTCGACCCAAGAGTTTTTGGTGCTGCTGGCACAAGAGTATCTCTCATCCTTCCAACGTCTCTGGGTGTCACGGGCCATTCTGTTACATCTCTCCCCTTTCGCTGGGAGACGGACACAGGAGGGAACCCCAAACGGGTTGACTCCGAAGTCCGTCAGTAGTTCCCGTCCTCCAATGCTGGTATCCATACTGTACCCCAAATAAATGGCTCCAAACTGAGCATTACTCCCCCCGCCAACCTCTGCCTCTCTCAGAGAACACACCTGCCGCTGGGGAGAAGGCAGGGTGGCTGGGCTCAGTCCATCATGCTGTTGGGGGTCTGGACCAACTGCCCCCCCTTCCTGGGGTATACCAGTGGACACTGAAGTCCCATCCACTGGTGCTAGGTGAAAACCCCCGGTGCTTGCAAAGCAAAGCAGACATCCTCCTGTCCCAGTCCTGTACCATTTTCTGGGGTTGTGCCAGTGGAGACTGAAGTCCCATCCACTACCCCAGGAACCCCCTCTTCTGTTAGTGAGGAGCAGAGGCCTATGACACTCTGCTCTGTTGCCAGCTCTTCCGCTGGGTTGCTGTGAGTGGAGACCATAGTCCCATCCACTACCACAGGATCCCCCTCTTCTGTTAGTGAGGAGCAGAGGCCTATGACACTCTGCTCTGTTGCCAGCTCTTCCGCTGGGTTGCTGTGAGTGGTGACCACAGTCCCATCCACTACCACAGTGTCCCCCTCTTCCGTTAGTGGAGAGCAGAGGTCCGTGACCCTCTGTTCTGTTGCCAGTGATTCAGCTGGGGGTAAAAGCTTTACCACCTCAGCTTGTTGCTGGAGAGGGGGGCCAACCGCCCCGGCTCCCTGGAACTCCACACCATCCGCTTCGACTTTAGGGATGAAAATCTCCATATTTTCCACTGCCGATTCATCAGCCAGGAGTTCACAGTTGTCATCTGAACTTTCCTCATAGTCCCAGGCAATGGGAGCCCCACCCTGCTGCTGAGCCGAGTCTAGCAGCTGTCTGTAGGCGACCTCCAGCTCCCATTCCCGAATGGCCAGAAATTCTAAATCTTCCTGTGACCAGTGGCCTCCCGAGATATTTAATTTTTCCTCTCTGTGCTCCATTATATCCTCCAAGCGCCACTCCCGATCATCCCCAAAGTCGGGATCACTGGACATCCTCCAATACAACAATCCCAGGCCATCATAGTCATAGCCTTCTGTGGGGCTGTCATCCGCTGACCACGGGCACTCTTGGGCTACATACCACTGGAGGGCTCTGTAGCTCTCATCCAGCTGCATCTCTGCCCGGATCAGCCTGCTTAACTCCGCTGTCCACTTCTGCTTCGGTTGTTTCCCCAACAACAGCATTCGTACGTCATACTGCGGCCAGTACCTTGCATAGATGGACGGCAGGACCTTTCCTTGGTGTTGCTGCTCCAGAGCTAGCGCTTCCTTCCAGAGTTGGCACCGAATCACATCCGACCATCCCAACAGGACCTCCTCTGATACGGGTCCTCTGTGCTGTATCCGCATCTCTTGTAACCTTCTTTGGAATTCCTCTTCCATGGAGACTGGTATCTGCACCTCTCCTCTCTCTTTAGTTGGTGCTGCTGTGACTTCAGCTGCTGCAGCACTTCTTCGCTGTCGCAAGGTGGCATCCACAGCTGCTATAACCCGGTCTATGATCTCCGGCGGAGGATTAGGACCATATTGTGCCAGTCCATGTTTAACAGCCCGATCAAAAAATTCTTCCTCGGGTGTCCTGTCTGTTATGCTGGGCCTTTTCTTACGGTTGCTGGCCGGTCTGCCCCGGCTCTCCAGTAAGTCCATGAGGGAAGAGAGCTTCATCCGTTCATACAGCGTCTCCATTGTCATGTGTCCTTGTAGCCGTCCTTCTGAAGATGGAATCACCCCACTGCTGTGCCACCAATGTAACGGTTACCACCGCTTACAACCTTCCATCCAGCCACGACAAGCTTATCCGACACACCAACAACCAGGCAGACATGATCCATTCCATTTCCCAGAATAAACGAGACTGCACTCCGTTCTCTTAGTTTCCAAAATGTATGAACAACTTTATTAGTTCTTAGCTTGCTTATATCCAGTACAACAGAATGCAGTTAATCACAGGACAATGCAATCTCCACCCCCCTATTCACTCACTGAGGATAATTCTTTAATTGGTAGCTAGACATGACGGCACCGTATTATCAATAGGGTTCAATTAACCTTGAATAGTAACACAGACATCTTGTTGAATAAGTTCTCTATACAGCTTTGTCACACAATGGCAGTGAGAGTGGGTGTCTTTACATTGAATAGCCAACACCTTAGGATATTTCAATAGCCTATTATACAAAAGGTATGACTCACTGGCTGACCTGGTCATGTCATCATGACTCCTTGTGATATCTCAGTCCTGCAATATGAAGTATTATTAATGTCCCATCTCATGTAATATGAATTATGATTCACTATTAGCCACCCTATACCCAAAAGGGCACAGGGTGGATTTCGACCCAAGAGTTTTTGGTGCTGCTGGCACAAGAGTATCTCTCATCCTTCCAACGTCTCTGGGTGTCACGGGCCATTCTGTTACACGCACGTTACCCACATTGCTTTTTTCCCAATGCACCAAAAAAAAAAAAGAGGGGTCATGATCGCAATCAGTTCCTCGGTAACATTCACGTTGCATCACTGTGAAGCAGATCAGGATGGTAGATACTTGATCATCTCTGCGACAGTTCAAAAATCGCTGCATCACATTAGTAAATTTGTATGCGCCTAATACAGCGCAAAAATCCTTTTATGCCAAGTTGCTCTCCAAACTGTCCCCATACAGGTCTGATCCGGTGGTGCTATGTGGAGATTTTAACAATATTATTGACACAAATCTTGACACCTCTAATCCTCTTAAAAGGAGGCCCTCCGCACTTTCCTCCCTGTTACACAATGAGGACTTATTTGACCCATGGAGGTGCCTACACGGTGAGGAGCGAGATTACTCCTTTTACTCCCATGCCCAACACTTGTCTCTTAAATTATTCCCACAATCCCACTCTCCAAAACATACTGTATGGAGATTGAATACTTCTCTTCTCACTAACCCCACATATGCAGGCGCAGTTCGGTCTGAGATTAAGAGCTACTTTGAGAGGAACGTGCAGTCAGGTGTTGATCAATCTATTCTCTGGCATGCGCATAAAGCTACTCTAAGGCCGCGTACACACGAGGGGATATGTCCGCTGAAAATGGTCCGATGGACCGTTTCAGCAGACATCTCCGCTCGTGTGTATGGGCTAGCGGACATATTTCTCCACCCGACAGATTTCAAAGCATGCTTTGAAATCCATCCGGTGGGAATCTGTCCGCCCGACATGTCTGCTGGTTAGTACACTTACCAGCAGACATGTCGTCCCCCACCGCCGCCGCGCCGCCGCCGAATGGATTCGGCGCATGCTCGGAAGTGTTTTACTTCCTGGTGCGGTGACGTGGCGGTGACGCGGCGGCGTCAACGTCACCGCCGCGTCACCGCGCCGTCCGGCGGCGGGGAATTTGATCCGATGGTGTGTACACGCCATCGGATCAAACTCCCGATCGGACATATCCGATGGAAATGGTCCGCGGACCGTTTTCATCGGATATGTCCGATCGTGTGTACGAGGCCTAAGAGGTTTGTTTATAAAGCTGGGAGCTTCCCGAATTGGGGTGTCGGGGTTCGTGGGCAGCTCCGCCATCACGCAATTTGTTCTTTGTCTTAAATACAGTATAACTTCTGTCAGATTACTATATCTTATCTGCTGATTTCCTTTTTTTCCCTTTTTTTTTGTTCTGTTTTACTATAACATCTATAAAGTCGATAAGAAATGTCACTGATGTTATTGTTTGCTATGTGAAAATCTTAATAAAAACTACTGTTTAAAAAAAAATGCTTATCAGTGCCAGTGCCACCATTGATGCCTATCAGTGTAGTTTATCAGTGCCAGCCATCAGTGCCGCCTTTCAGTGCCCATGAAAGCCGATCAGGGCCGCCTATCAGTGCCCATAAGTTCCCAGCAGTTCCCTATTCAGTGCCACCCAAAAGTACCCATCAGTGCAGCCTTTCAGTGCCCATCAGCATTGCCTATCAGTGCCCTTCAGTGCCCACCAGTGCCACCTATAAGTGCCCATCAGTGCCGCCTATCAATAACCATCAGTGCTGCATATCAGTGTCACCCACCAGTGCATCCTATCAGTGCCCATTAGTGCCGCCTATCACAGCCCATCATCAGTGCCACCTCATCAGTGCCATCTCATTGGTTCCACTCTCATCGATGCAGCCTTATCAGTGCCTATCAACGCAGCTTATTAGTGCCCATCAGTGAAGGAGTAAACTTACTTATTTACAACATTTTATAACAGAAACAAAGGAAAACATATTTTTTCAAAATTGTTGTGCATTTTTTATTAGTTTAGCAAAAAATAAAAACCGCAGAGGTGATTAAATACCCACTAAAAGAAAGCTCAATTTGTGGAAACAACATGAATAAAATGTAGTTTGGGTATACAGTGTAGCATCACCGCGCAATTGTCATTTAAACAGTGACAGCACTGAAAGCTGACTCACTGGCAGTAGCAGGAAGGGTGGGAAGTGCCTGGTATTGAAGTGGTTAAAGCAGGAGTCCTCAAACTACGGCCCGGGGCCGGATCCCACCCGCCAGTGTGAATTACCCGGGACGCGGACTGCCCTTTTAATATCGCAGCAATGCCCCGCTACCTTTTTATCACACAAGATGAGAAAAGCGACACGTCCGGACAAAAGGCGGGTCTTTTGAGTTAAGCGGTTTCAGCAATCAAACACCAGCCTTTCACTGCCAAAGTCCCGCCCTTTGTCCGGACTTGCCATGCTTTGCATCTTGTGTGATTGAGGAATCAGAGAGGCGGAGTGCTGGGATGTTAAAGAAGGGGCGGCAGTGTAATATCGATGGGGGATCTGTGATGGGGGAGATCTGTGATGGGGGAGTCTGTGATGGGGGGTCTGTTATGGGGGGACCTGATATGGGGGCTTTTTGATTGGGGGAATCTGGAGAGGAGTCTGTGATGGAGGATCTGTTATGGGGGTCTGTGATGGGGGGGTCTGTTATTCTGGGCTTTGTGATGGAGAGGTGTTTGTGTTGGGGGGGCTTTATGATGGGGAGGATCTATTATGGGGGCTTTTTGATGCAGAGTTTGTGGTTTGTGGTGGGAGGTCTGTCATTGGGGCTTTTGTGATATAGAGGAGTTTGTGTTGGGGAGCTATGTGATGGAGTCAGTTATTGGGGGCTTTGTGATGGAGAGAAGTTTGTGTTGGGGGGGGGCTTTGTGATGGGGGGCCTAATATGGGGGGGATCTGTGATGGAGAGGAATCTGTGATGGGGGTGTAACGGAACATCCAACACTCCGCTTGAGTGCTTCCAACATATACCACTTCCTATCAGTCTGGATATAGACTTGTTTGTCACCTGAACATGGAGTGTTTATTAGAACAAAAAAATACAATGTTATATACAGTTAGAGGAGGTAACCAGTAAACAAATTAACATGAGCTAATTAACTAATCATTGAAAAAGGAAAAGAGACATATTGAGAGGAGATGGTGCTGCTCACCCCGGATGTGTACAATATGGGAAAGTTCCCCCGGTGGGGTTTTTAGGCAAGCAAAAATTCAATAATTATAATGTATAATATGCATTGTTTGGTTTAAAAGATTTTATTTGATGTAAACATGTGGTATGAATCATGATAATTATAATACAGTTTAAACTCTGGTAAAAAGAAGAATAATAAAAATCCATACACAATGGTGCAAAACCAAAATTGTTATACAACTTGACATATTACATACATCGGTGCATATACAATCCTGACGCGTTTCAACCCCATTCAGGGTCTTCTTCAGAGGTTTTTGGTTTGCAGTTAGCTTTGTATAAAAAGGACCCTTCTTGGACCAGAGTTCCACTAAAATGCCTTAAAAGAAATTCTGGTGGCTCCCCGGTCACATGGCACCCCAGGATGCAGCATCAATTGGACCACATGGGACTTGCAGGGAGTCACAATTAGGAGAATGGCCCCTACGGGGCATACATGGACAAGATAACGGACACATATTAGAGACTATCCTGCAGCCCATAGTTGGATGCTAGGGATCCTGACCATTAACTAATCATTTACCCAGACTAGGCGACTCATAGATATGACCTTTTCATGGTAGATGTCACGTCTCCTCGCTCACCTGCTATA
This sequence comes from Rana kukunoris, assembly GCA_029574335.1. Lineage (NCBI taxonomy): Eukaryota > Metazoa > Chordata > Amphibia > Anura > Ranidae > Rana > Rana kukunoris. The sequence continues at coordinate 533,637,232 of CM056051.1, forward strand.
CGATACACATTATCATAAGTGTAAACACAGGTCTCTTCACACAATAGCATGGTCAATTAGCACAGAGAACAGACAGATGGCTGGAGGTGACAGCATTAGCATCTAACAGTATGTGTCCCAACATTATGAATGAGTCACTCTTACAATTAACCCGTTATGTTCAGAATCAACAAACAGTAAATAGTTCTTTACATATATCCTGGAATATATTGTGGATAATAATTACATAATAATCCCATCACAGGTGGTCCAAGATATAATTTTTCAGTCATCCTATGCCCCTAGTGGACATAGGATGATTTTAGACATAAGAGGGTCCGGGGATGTCCCGGGTGAGTCTGTCACAGGGGGTTTCCATGATGCGGGGGATCTGTGTTGGGGAGGGGTTCTGTGATGGGGGGAGTCTGTGAAACACTAATAAGTTTATGTTGATTAAAATTGTTCTTTTTTTAAACATTGTATTGGTTTTTCCTGTTTTTTTTTTTGCACTTCAAATAAGATGTGTGCATAGGTTCATATTTTTTTTTAAACTATATGCAAAGAAAAGTGAAGCGCTAAAATAAATGTGTAAGAGATATCATGGAATGTATATTACAATTAGTGTTATATAAATAATGATAGGCACCACATGTGACCACCATAGTGCAAAATGTTGGATAAACAAACTAAAGTGCCAACAAAATATAAAAGTCCAACAATCTGAGAACAGTGACTGAAGAAATTGATAGAAGGTCCACCACCAGATGTCTCAAGTCTTACCGGAGAGATTGAACCCAGATTAGCATATACCCACTAGGTCAATCTGGCTTGTTAGAGGTCATGTAACCACAAAAAGAAATATCCTGGTGTACCCTCAGATCCTGAAGCCCAGTATAAAATTCAGCTCGAAAGGTACAGAAGGTTCAGTGAAGAAGCTCCTCTGCTGCCACTTCCAGCAACGTCTACTCTCTTCTTCCTCCCCACTCATAGGTTCATATTTTTCTAAACTATAGTCCGGCCCCCCAACAGTCTGAGGCACCGTTAACTGGGCCCCTGTTTAAAAAGTTTGAGGACACCTTGGTTAAAGGGCGAAAACATGAGGAAGTGTGTATGTGTTGAAAGGGTGAACATGGTTAAAACCTTGGAATGTCATTGGGGTTGGAGAAGCTGAGATCAAGAACATGGAGGCATGAACTGAAACTAGAAGAAGGGAAGTGTCAAGAGTAATGTTGTATTCCTTATTGCTTCATTAAATTAATCCATACAAAACTGGTTCGTAAATTACCTTGTTTCTTAATGAAGATAATTAATGTTCTGGGAAGGATGAAAATTGTTCCCAAGCTAAAGTGATACATTATAAAATAAAGGTTTTGGATTCTCATTGAACAAATCCCATACATCAGACCGGTGTGAATACTGAGGTGCGGAAATTAATATATCAAATGGTAACCAGTAATTGTTCAGTTTTGAAACAAATTAAAGACAATGCTCATCAAGATACACCAGCTGCTATACTAATTTTAAAAATATTTCTCAAAGGAAAGTACAGCAAAATTTTATTGAGCACTTATTTTGTGTTGCAGTATTGACTTTTTTATATGGGACTTTCACTACTTTCTAACATGGAACCCCCGAGATTTTAACATTTTAACATTCAAATTTCACTTGCTACATGTTTGTTCCTAGTTACTTACTCGGGAAGGTAATGAAGAAGATACAATTTGCTTTTTCTGAAGGAGGTTAGCTATGACAACCTATGTGTTTCTCTCAACTTAAGTTTCTTTAACATATTCAAATATGCAGGGCTTTTTTTTCTCAGAAAATAGGTGCAGTAACCCAACCATGACCCTCCAAAGCCCCCTTCCCACACACAACTGCATAAAATGGTGTGGTCAAATTCCACTTTTAGTGGAAGGGTCTTAAAGGTCCATTATGTGTTGAGGGGGTGTTCTACACACATTGTGCAGAGTTAGGGAGTGCTCTGCATACACATTGCGGAGTTCAGGGGTACACTGTGCCTTCTTTCACATCTCACTTTCACCCCTCTTCAGCTCTGGCCTCTGCATGCAATCCCCCTTCTACTGCCCTCATTGTCTCCCTCCATCATTAGAAGCTCCACCACCTTAAGCCGCGTACACACAATAGGTTAACCAGAGGACAACGGTCTGAAGGATTGTTTTCATTGGTCAAAACTGATCGTGTGTGGGGCCCATAGGTTATTTAACCATCTGTTAAAAAAAAGCAAACTTGCTTTAAAATTTAAACGATGGATTGATAACCTATAGGTCAAAACCGATCGTTAGTATGCAAAACCATCGGTTAAAAAACAGCGCATGCTCAGAATCAAGTCGACGCATGCTTGCAAGCATTACATTTTTTTCAGCATTTCGTTGTGTTTTACATCACCGCATTCTGATACGATCAGGTTTTTAACTGATGGTGTGTAGGCACATTAGTCAGCTTCATCGGTTAACCTAAGACAACTGTCTTTCAGACCGTTCTCATCGGTTTGACCAATCGTGTGTACAAGGCTTAACACTTGTCTTACTTGTGTTGCTGTATTAAGCTGATTAAGCCCACTCTAGTACCTCCCCACACACTGTAGGTGGCTATTGCAGGGAGATCATCCAGTAGGGTTTTTGGAAGCTGCACTGGACCCCGGGCACCTTCATATCCCTAGTCCTTATCCTTCACTAGGAGCTGCTCAGGAGATCAGATCTGTGGGAACTGTTGGGAGATAAGGTGTCACTGATAAACACAGAAGCTGGAAAAAGCAGTAAGAAGGGAGCAGAAGGCCTGAGCCAGAGGTGGTAGAACCAAGTTCCACGAAGTTCCAGCTGAAAAAAAGCCCTGCAGATACTGTATGTAATGTAGGTTAATTTCTTATCTGTGTATGAAGAACTCAGTGGGCATGGCAAACAACACACAGGTGACAATGTTTGTGTTTTCTGGACTGACCAACAATGATCAACTAATTCCATTCTTCTTCACTTTTTTCTTGATGGTGTACCTTGTGACCATACTCGGAAACATTGGCTTAATTATTCTTGTCCTTTTTGCCTCCAACCTCCAAACTCCAATGTATTACTTCTTGAGTTGCCTCTCAGTGGTTGACCTCTTCTACTCTACATCTATCACTCCTAAAATGTTGTCTGATCTTACGTCCCTCAGGAAGACCATATCGTTTAATGGTTGTGCCATGCAGTTTTTCTTTTTTTCTGGCTTAGCGGGAACTGAGGTCCTTCTACTCTCCACTATGTCGTATGACCGCTACACTGCTATCTGCCACCCTCTTCGCTATGTTTCCATCATGACCAAAGGCAAATGTTTGTTTCTTGCCAGTCTATCATTATGCATGGCCTTCCTTCAGTCAGCTGTGTTGACCAGTTGCTTGTTCAGTCTCCAGTACAGTGGTTCAAATCTTATAGACCATTTCTACTGTGACATCCTTCCCATCCTCCAGTTGTCTTGCTCAAAAACACTTTTTTGTAACATGTTAACTATTCTCGTTGTTGGTTCTTATGGTCTGTGTTCACTGTCAGCAATTCTGGTCTCTTACGCTCTCATCTTTGCTACCATTTTTCGTATAAAATCTTCGAAGGGACGACAGAAAGCTTTCAGTACCTGCTCTTCCCATCTCATGTGTGCCGGCGTCTTCTATGTCTCAGTTTTCTTTACTTATTTGCACTTACCTTCCAATGCCCTAGAAAAACAAAACAAAGTGGCCTCTGTCTTTTATACAGTAATGACACCAATGTTGAACACTCTTATCTACAGCTTAAGGAACCAAGAGGTGAAAAAGGCCATCATGCACGTAATACATAGAATTTGTAATTTGAATTCAATACTTATTTAGGCTTAACCGGTTCCCGACCAGCTCCTGTACATTTACGTCGGCAGAATGGCACGGCTGGGCAAAGCTACGTATATATAGGTCGCTTTGAAATTCCCGGCATGTGTGTGCCAATGGATTAAAACTTCCCCTTTATAGTGCCATCGTACGTGTTGTACGTCACCGCATTTGAGAACAACGAGCCTTTGTCTTGACAGTGTGTATACAAGGAAAGCTTGACAAGATTCTCGACAAGCCTGACAAGAAACTCGTCGAGGAAAACAATGTTTCATTTACGACGAGTTTCTCGGTTGTGTGTATGAGGCCTGAGGGATTAGCATGCCACAGCACAGGTTATTAGTCCTTATTTAAGACCAATGTAAGACCATGTTTTAAACCAGGGGTCTCCAAACTTTCTAAACACTAAGGTGCCCCTGATGATGTCAGTGTGACAAAACGTTCGTCGGGTAACACGCACACGCATAGTGCATGCAGGTTTTTCTCTTCCCATAGGCGGCCTGACACGAAACGGAGCTATTAGTTGTTTTTATTTCTTTGCAAGGATATTCATTATCTCTTGCTGATTACGAGAGTTTGTATTTTTATTGTCACCAATAAATCCTTTAACCTTTCAATACGCCTGCACTATGGAACTCTTTTTTTTGTTTCTTTTCCATTGCGGCATATCCATACCCACTGAGGCTGGGTTCACACTATACTACACGACAGCAGTACAACTTTCATCCTACTTTGCTCTGCGACATCGGTCCTACATTCATCCTACATTGGTCCTACATCCATCCGACTTTCATGAACAGGATACTACTTTGAACCGACTTTGTGATAGTCTGACTTGTTCTTTGACCAATCAAAACAAACCCAGGGTGAGATAAATTCCTTTTACTGCTGCTGTAATCACATGTGGGATGTCTGATAAGGACAAGGCTCCTACTTTGGTCCGACTTCAATGATATTCAATGGGCTGAAGTAGGATGAATGTCGGAGCAAAGTAGTACAGGGAGTTTTTTCAAAGTCGGACAGACTTGTGTCAGATCAGTTAAGACGGCTCTCATAGGGAAACATTGATTTCCACACGTCATGCAACATGAGCTCCTATTGTTGGAGCGTTTGTAGGACAAGTGTGAACCCAGCCTGAGTGTGTATCCCATTATCACACACACACACACCTGTGGCACTCCTGGAAGTACCTGTGAGCTGCAGTCTGGAGCCATTGAAGGTGTGGGAGACGGAGGATCCTTTCAGCTGATCTGCAGGATAACCTCATCTTATAAGGTTGTTTGACCCCCCTGAGAAGGGCAGTCACAGGATTTTTCTGGTAAGCCTTTAATTTTTATATTAGGTAATGGGCTGACTTCACGTTGTTTTGGAATCACTCAACCTACACTGGAAGCACAGCTTTCTTTTAAATATTTTTCTGGACTTTCACCTGCTGATCTATTGGACTTATTGGCCCAGATTCACAGAGCGATTACGCCTGTCTAACTGGTGTTAGACAGGAGTAATTTCAAATTTTGCGCGCCGTATCACTAGTTTGAATCCTCAAACCATGATACGGCGGCGTTGGGCTTCGATCTGACAGGCTTACGTCTTCGTACGCCTTCGGATCTACACTGCGATCTTTTTGCGGCCGCTGGGTGGAGTTCGCGTCGTTTTCAGCGTCGGGGTATGCAAATGAGCTTTTTACGGAGATCCACGAAGTTACGAGCGTCGTTCGCAATTGCGTACGTCATTTTTTCGCTACGTAAAGTTAAACCAGCTTTTAGCTGGTCTAACGTTACGCGGCCCATGTTAAGTATGGCCGTCGTTCCCGCGTCGACTTTCAATTTATTTTTTATTTTTTGCGTAAGTCGTCCGGGAATAGGAATGTCCGTAAACGACGCTACGACGTAACGACGTGATTTCGCACAATGCACGGCGGGAAATTTCTGAACGGAGCATGCACAGTTCGATCGCCGCAGGGACGCGCTTAATTTAAATGCCTCACGCCCCCTATTCGTGTATTTTGATTCCGCCGGGAGAAATACACTACGCCGCCGTACCTTACGGGCCAAAATCTCTCTGAATTCCTCCTAGAGCCAGGTAAAGTATGGCGGCGTAGAGTATCTCTGATACTCTGCGGGAATCTAATTCTTTCTGAATCTGGCCCACTGTTTTTTCACTGAACATTCACCATTATAGTCAATATATGTTTTCAGCATATATCTTATGTTCTTCACTTTATTGTTTTTGATTGTCATAATATAAAAATATTGATGTATTCACTTTGATTTATTTCCAGCGCTACACTGTTTGTATATATGTTTCTTTGGACTTGATATTAAAGTTTTTAGTGTTTAGCTGCAGGACACCTTCAGGGATTATTGATAAATACCCTCAGGGATTATCAATATATTTTTCATTGTTATTTATTTTTACCAAGCGCAAATTTGTCCGCGTTTCCCTCCCCTTTCATCCACACGTACCTGTACATTGCTTTGCCTGCCCGTGCCATTCTGCCGACGTATATCTACGTTAGGCAGTCGGCAAGTGGTTAAATAACTCCCAATGTATATAGTATTAAATCAATTTCATCGTCCCTTTTTTGTCCTGGTAGCCATAGTCACTAGAACAAAAAATTGATACGGAATTCAAAATTGTGACATTGTCACCAAAACAGGAGGTTAGAGAAATTCATCCAATGGAAACACCTGTTCCAGCGATAATTGACTGTCTAGAAAGGGATCTCCCCTCACTTTCTTTCATTTCCAGGCAGAAAGTCAAGAACCCCCCACAAGAAAACATAGACAGTGAAGAACAGTTAATTAGGCCTGCACACTATCCCAGGGGGTCCAATGGTGGACTGAGTCTCCCTACAAAATGGTGTACCTGTGTGTTGGGAACTTATATATCTGGCTTTGACCGAGGAGATACAATAGTGGACCATATGGTGGTATTTGGGCCCCTTCACAGCCAGGCAGTACTGAAATGGGTTGTAAAGACAGATTTGTTTTATCTTATTGCATTGTATGCATTAAGATAAAAAAAAAACTGTGGGGTAGATTCAGGTAGGAGATAATCCGGCTTATCTCCAGATAAGCCATCTTATCTCTGCGTTTTAAGCGCCGAATCTATGCCACTGATTCCTAAAATCAGTTAGGCATAGATTTTCCTTAGATCAGACAAGCGGAAATCTATTACGCTGTCTAATCTTATTTTCATATTTTAGGCTGGCCGCTAGGTGGCGTTCCCGTCTAAAATATGTAAATGAGCCTATACGCCGATTCCCGAACGTATGCGTGGCCGGCGCTATTCAATTACGTTGTTTGCATTAGCGTAGTACCGTCGTAATGTTATGCCTGCTATATGAGGCGCAGGCAATGTTAAGTATGGACGGCGTGCCAACGCTTTTTTTCCCGTCGTTCGCGAATAGGGTTTTGCATAAGTGCCGTTCATGTTGTTTACACGTCGAAATGACGTAGAGATTTGGAGCATGCGCACTGGGAACCAATCACAGCCGGCGCATGCGCAGTTCGTTCGGCGAGGGGACGCGCTTCATTTAAATGATACACGCCCCCTACCCGCCGAATTTGAATTTGGCCGGTCTCTTTTACGCTACGCCACCTCAACTTTACAGGCAAGTGCTTTGAGAATAAAGCACTTGCCTAAAAAAAAGTTGCGGCGGCCTAGTTTAAAAGTTAGACTCTAGGCATGCCTATAGATAGGCATTTCTACGTGAATCTACCCCTGTGTGTAGCAGCCTCCCCAGCACCCCCTAATACTTACCCTGAGCCCCATCTCTCTCCAGCAATGTATACGATCCCCTGAGCCATTCAGGACACTCCTCCTGATTAGCTGGGACACAGCAGAGGCGCCACTGGCTCCCACGGATGTCAATCAAAGTCAGTCAGCCAGTCAGGGGAGAAGGGGCAAGGTCGGGTTTGGGCTCCATGTCTGAATGGATACACAGAGCTCTGACTCAGCTCGGGTGCCCTTTGTAGCAAGCTGCTGGCTGGGGGGGTGTCACTAGAAGGAGGGAGGGGCCAGGATCACAGTAGAGGGACCCAAGAAGGGGAGAATCGGGGCTGCGGTGTGCAAAACCAACTGCACAGAGCAGGCATTTACAATCACATAAAGCTGATAGTACAACTGAATATAGATACCTCTGGAGTCCTGGGAGCACTACCATTTTCTTGTCAAAATATTTTGGGGACTGGTCGCCATGGTTAACCTGGTTCTCAAACACTGAATGGTGTTTAGTAACATGAGTAACTGCGTCCATAAATATGTTCCATGGAGGAGAACCGGAGCCCACTAGATGCAGTGTGATCCCTCTATGGGGCGTCCACGGGGCTCGGGTCTCTGATCTACTTTAGAATGGCTTTAACTACTATAGATAGAGTTTGACCGCACTCCTAAACAGGTGGTGATACTACTACATGTATGAATTGTACTGATTGCTCCCTTATTGTTATTATACTTTAGTGAATATTCTGTTATGTTAACTTGTTATGTACCGCGCCATAGGCACATGTGTCACAAGTGTTTTCTGCCTGTAATGTTCATTCACTGAGCCTATGTACCTTTATTGAACACTGTACTGTACCTATGTACCTTTATTGAACACTGTACTGTACCCTTTTGTTCAAATTAAAAATTCAATAAAAAAAGATTGAAATGGAAAAAATATATATATATTTTGGGGACATTGAAAAAAGTATTTTCATACCAATATTTTGTACGATCATTCTTACTGACAATGTTTTGTACTGAGCAATCCCATATAATTTGTAAACACTTGCATTCTATTTCTTTCTGTTTCTTACCTTTTTTGTTCTTTCTTAAATATGATCAATAAAAATTATTGGGGAAAAAAATTGGTCTTTATATACAAGTGTGCTTTTCTTTCTTTCATATTTAACCACTTGCCTACTGTGCACCTACACCCCCTTCCTGCCCAGACAAAATTTTAGCTTCCGGCACTGCGTCGCTTTAACAGACAATTGCGCGGTCGTGCGACGTGGCTCCCAAACAAAATTGGCGTCCTTTTTTCCCCACAAATAGAGCTTTCTTTTGCTGGTATTTAATCGCCCGTGCGGTTTTTATTTTTTGCGCTATAAACAAAAAAAGAGCGACAATTTTGAAAAAAGACACAATGGGGCAGATTCACAAAACAATTACGCCTGTCTAACTGGGGTTAGACAGGAGTAATTTCAAATTTCGCGCGCCGTATCACTAGTTTGAATCCTCAAACCATGATACGGCGGCTTCGGGCTTCGATCCGAGAGGCTTACGTCTTCGTAAGCCTTCGGATCTACGCTGCCATCTATTTGCGGCCGCTGGGAGGAGTTCGCGTCGTTTTGATGCGTCGGGATATGCAAATGTTTTTTTACGGCGATTCACGAACATACGAGCGGTCGTCGCAATCGTTTTCGTCTATTTTTTTGTACGTAATGTTAGAGCAGCTTTTTGCTGCTCTAACGTTACGTAGCCCATGTTAAGTATGGCCGTCGTTCCCGCTTCGAATTTATTTAATTTTTTTTTTGTTTACGTAACTCGTCGGGACGTGGATCGCCCGTAAACTACGCTACATAAACAACGAATGACGTCACAATGTGATTTCGCGCAATGCACGGCGGGAAATTTGCGAACGGAGCATGCGCAGATCGATCGCCGCGGGAACGCGCCTAATTTAAATGTTTCATGCCCCCTACTCGCGCAGATGGATTGCGACGGGAGAAATACACTACGCCGCCGTCGTTTACCGTAGAAAATCTACCTGAATTCCACGTAGAGCAAGGTAAAAAACGGCGGCGTAGTGTATTTCTGATACGCTACGCTAAGCAAAATGTCTGTGAATCTGCCCCAATATTTTTTGCTTTTTGCCAGCATAAATATCCCATTTAAAAAAAAAACAAAAAACATTTTTTATCTCAGTTTAGGCCGATACCTATTCTTCTACATATTTTTGGTAAAAAAATTTAAAAAATAAAATCGCAATAACCGTATAGTGACTGGTTTGCGCAAAAGTTATATTGCCTACAAAATACGGGACATAATTATGATTTTTTTTATTTATTTTTTTACTAGGAATGGCGGCGATCTGCGATTTTTTTCCGGGACTGGGACATTATAGCGGACACATCGGACACTTTTGACACATTTTTGGGACCATTTACATTTATACAGTGAACAATGCTATAAATATGCATTGATAACTGTATAAATGTAACTGGCAGGGAAGGGGTTAACCACTAGGGGGCGGGGAAGGGGTTCGGACAGACCGTTTTCATTGGATATGTCTGCTGGGCTATTTTGGTTTGATCAGTGTACACACGATCAAACCAAAATCCCAGCGGACAGACGTGGTGGTGACGTTGACGCCGCCACGTCACCACTCCAGGAAGTAAAATACTTCCACGCATGCGTCGAATCGATTTGGCGCATGCGGGAGATTTTTGTCCGCTGGTTAGGCGTACTTACCAGCGGACATGTTGGACGGACGGGTTTCCAGCAGACAAGTTTTAAAGCATGCTTTAAAACTTGTCTGCTGGAAAAACCTGTCTGCTCGCCCGTACACACGATCGGATTTGTCTGCTGAAACAGTCCGTCGGACCGGTTTCAGCAGATAAATTTGATCGTGTGTACACGGCCTAAGAGATGAGATCTTGACTTATATGACCCCCTGCGCCTCACCACTACCCCCTGACCAGGGTCTCTAACCATCTTGGTGATGAGCTGGCTGGTTGTATAATACATCTATTTTATAATGCTGTTGATATATTTTACTAACATTGTGTATTTCCTGTTTTTTTATGTTATTCTCAATAAATTGATTCATTTTTTACCTTTATTACCTTTTCTCCTTAATTCCCTTAATCAGTACCGCTATAGTCCCCCTGCCCTTACGCACCCTTTAGGCTTATTTTTGGGCCTCTGGGGTCTCAATAAACCTTACTACCATCCCCATTGTGTTGAAAGGGGGAACATGATTAAAACCTTTGAATACATTGAAGTTGGAGAAGCTGAGATCAAGAACATGGAATCATGAACTCAAACTAGCAGAATGGAAATGTCAAGAGTAATGTCGTATTCCTTATTGCTTCATTAAATTAATCCATAAGAAACTGGCTTGTAATTACCTTGTTTCTTAATGGAGATAATTAATGCTCTGGGAAGGATGAAAATTGTTCCCAAGCTAAAGTGATACATTATAAAATAAAGGTTCCCGATTCCCTTTGAACAAATCCCATACATCAAACAGAAGTGAATGCCGTTGAGGTGAGGAAATTATTGATCAAATGGTAACCAGCCATTGTTTGTTAATTGTTGTGTTTTGAAACAAAATTAAGACAATGTCCATCAAGATGCACTATCTGCTACACTATTTTTTTTTTTTTAATCCTAAGGGAAAGTACGGCATCATTTTAGTGAGAACTTATTTTGTATTATAATTTTGATATGGAACTTTTTATCATTTTAATAATAAAAATGTTTTTTGCATTAAATGTAGACATTTGTAAATCAATGTGTTGGTGTAATAAGCCTCAAGCTATATGGTCATTATCGGGATTTAACATATTTTTAAACATTATAGACATGTGCACTGCTGAAAAGTTTGTTTGTTTTTGTTTCATTCGTTGTGTTTTTTTTTTTTTTAATTTTGGGTCATTCATTATGATCGCAAATCGTAAATTTAAAGATTCAAAAATAAGAAATAAAATCTAAAAAATTCAAATGAAGAACTAACTAATTAACTAATAACGACAAACTAATAATTTATAGGTATTGTAATTAATAATAAAATGTTTTTATTTTTATTATTTTTGTTATTTTGGATAATTTGTAATTTTGGATAAATTCATATTTGTTACGTTCACTAAGAGCCAAATTTGAAAGGAAATTCCAATACCTATAATTTAATATTTTAGTAATAGTTAAGTTATAATTACTTAGTTATTATTTCAGGATTTTCAGATTTTTAAATTTATGAATATTCTGAAATGGGTTTTTGTTATTTCCAAATTAAAGGTTTGGTAAAGGAAAAAAAAATGTCTTTAAAATAACAAACATGTTAGGCTGCGTACACACGATCGGTCCAAACCGATGAAAACGGACTGAAGTTCAGTTTCATCCGTCTAAACCGACCGTGTGTACGCCCCATCAGTCTGTTGTCCTTCAGTCCAAAAATGTAGAACTTGCTTTAAAATCGGACCGACGGACGCCTACCGATCGGTCAAAACCAATGGTTAGTACGCAAAAGCATCGGTTCAAAACCCGCGAATGCTCAGAATCAAGTCGAAGCATGCTTGGAAGCATTGAACTTCATTTTTCTCTGCACGTCGTTGTGTTTTACGTCACCACGTTGGACTCGATCGGTTTTTGAAAGCCGCGTCACTGGATGTGATTGACAGCAGCGCCAGCCAATGGCTGGGCTGCTCTCAATCCATCCGCTCTAGCCAATCAGTCTGAGCGGCAAAGAGGATCTCGGGACTGAGCGCAGGACTTTTGAGGGGTCAGGTAAGTATAACGGGAGCTCGGGGGGGGGGGGGCAGCATCAGATGTTTTTTCACCTTAATGCATAGATTGCATTAAGGTGAAAACATTTTTTACTTTACAACACCTTTAAAGAGTTTATCAAATTTCCTTAAAAGATGAATTTGGAACAGAACAAAATACATATATCTAAACATTATTAAATTTTGAGTCTTGCGAATGAGATGATTGGAAAATGGTTTACTATCTTAGTGGCAAAAAGATTTAAGCTGTTAACACATGATTGGTATTGGGGGGGCATTACAATACTATTAATTTTTTAATGACACCCCAACACACTAAGGCCTTGTACACACGATTAAATATATTTGTTCAAAACGGTCTGTCCGACCGATTTGAACAAATCTGTCTGCTGGCATTTTGGTTTGCTCGCGTGTACACACGAGCAAACCAAAATCCCCGCCAGCAGACAGCGCGCTGACGTGTCGGTGACGTGGCGGTGACGTTGACGCCGCCACGTCACCGCACCAGGAAGTAAAACACTTCCGCGCATTCGTCAAATTCATTCGGCGCGTGTGCGAGAAGACATGTCTGCTGGTTAGCATACTAACCAGCAGACATGTCGGGCGGACGGGTTCCCAGCCGACAGATTTCAAAGCATGAAATCTGTCGGGTGGCCGAATCCGTCGGCTTGCCCGTACACAAGGTTGAATCTGTTTGCTGGGACGGTCGGGCCGACCGTTTCCAGCAGACAGATTTGATCGTGTGTACGAGGCCTAATGCCGCATACACACGATCGGAAATTAAGATAAAATAACGTGGATTTTTTCTGATGGAGTGTTGGCTCAAACTTGTGTTGCATACACACATTCACACAAATCTTGTCGGAAATTCCAACCAGCAAGAACATGGTGACGTACAAGACGACAAGCCGAGATCAATGAAGTTCAATAGGTAGTTTGGTTCTTCTGCTTGATTGTGAGCATGAATGTTTTTTTGCACGTCAGAATTGCAGACAACTGAGCGGATTTTCCGACAGAAACTTTTTCCTTTGGAAAAATAGAGAACCTGCTCTCAATCTTTTGTTGGTGGAAATTCCGAAAGCAAAAGTCTGATGGAGCCTACACACAGTTGGAATTTCCGACAAAACCTCACATCTGACTTTTCTTGTCAGAATTTCCGAACGTGTGTACCCGGCATTAGGAAACAGGCCCCAATGTGCAAACCATGATTTATTTTTCAATCATGTTAAAACTTTAGGGTGATTCACTAAAGGAGTTGAGAATTTGAATATTCACTTCAATTATCCAATCACGTAAAAAGCATGTTCCTGTTTACCTGTTTCATCGGGATAATTAAAATGAATGTTCGCAATTTATTATTCAAAATATTTCCACTCCTTTTAGGCCTTGTACACACGACCGAGAAAAGGTGTATGCTTTTCATCGAGAAATCTGTCGAGGAACTCGACGAGGAAAAAAGAGAGCAAGTTCTCTTTTTCCTTGACTGGAGTCTCAATTTCCTCGTCGTGTTCCTTGTCAGGCTGGTTTTCGACGAGAAACACATTGGTGTGTATGGTTAGAAACCCGCGCACCTTCGGTAAAAGTAGCGTTTGTAATGTAAATAGCACATTTGTCACGCTGTAACAGACTGAAAAGTGCAAATGTCTCTTTTTACCTAACACGCAGTAACATGAGATTAGCAAAAGCAGCCCCAAGGGTTGTGCCAGTGGAATCGAACTTCCCCTGCCTTTGTATGTGTTGAAGTCACCGCATTTGAGAACGAGGAGATTTGGTCTTGACAGTGTGTATGCAAAGACAGCTTGTCAAGTTTCTCGACAAGCCTAACAGGGGACTCGTCGAGGAAAACAATCTGTCTTTTCCGACGAGTTCCTTGGTCATGTGTACAAGGCCTGAGTACCTGTTGCCTAAGCAGTGCTATGCGTGAGATTAAGAAATTGAGTTTCCCTGACTATGCTTTTTTTTGTGGTTGCTTACTTAGCAGGTAATGAAGCTAGATGATTTATTTATTCTTAAGGAGGTTAGCTATGACAGCCTACGTATTTCTCTAAACTTAAGTTTCTTGCAAATACTCAAATCTGTTATTTAGGTTCATTTCTGTGTATGAAGAACTCAGTGGGCATGGAAAACAACACACAGGTGACAGTGTTTGTATTTTCTGGACTGACTGATAACGATCAACTAATCCCGTTGTTCTTCTTTTTTTTCTTGATGGTGTACCTTGTGACCATAATCGGAAACATTGGCATAATTATTCTTGTCCTTGGTGCCTCCAACCTCCACACTCCAATGTATTACTTCTTGAGTTGTCTCTCAGCGGTTGACTTCTTCTACTCTACAGCTATCACTCCTAAATTGTTGTCTGACCTTATATCTCTCAGGAAGACCATATCGTTTAATGTCTGTGCCGTCCAATTTTTCATTTTTGCTGGCCTAGCAGGAACTGAGGTTTTCGTCCTCTCTGGTATGTCGTATGATCGCTACACTGCTATCTGCCACCCTCTTCACTATGTTTCCATCATGACCAAAGACAAATGTTTGTCTCTTGTCGGTCTTTCATTCTTCATGGGCTTCCTCCAGTCAGTTGTACAGACCAGCTGCTTGTTCAGTCTCCAGTTCTGTGGCTCAAATGTTATAGAACATTTCTACTGTGATGTTCTTCCTATACTCCGTTTGTCTTGTTCCAAAACACTTCAATGCAACATATTAACTATGCTCTGTGTTGGTTATTGTGCTCTCTATTCGCTGTCAGCAATCCTGGCCTCATACAGTCTCATCTTTAGCACAATATTACGAATAAAATTAAAGGGCGACAGAAAGCTTTCAGCACTTGTTCTTCCCACCTTGTGTGTGCCAGCATCTTCTATGTTTCAATTTTATTGACTTATTTTCACTCACCTTCCAGTGCCCTGGACAAGCAAGACAAAGTAATATCTGTATTTTATACAGTAATGACCCCAATGTTGAACCCTCTTATCTACAGCCTAAGGAACCAAGAGGTAAAACGGACCATCATGAAAGCAATACAGCATATTTCACATGTAATTGAAATTACATAAATTTTTATGCTTCAAGAATTGTGATAGACTCACCCAGGACAGAGGCTTTTGGGGGGGACTGAATGCTAGCCTCTTGCCTACTGATTATGGACCTTGGATTTTAAGGTAACACTACTCTTTGTGATCTGTATGCCTGGGGACCCTTGGAGTAATGTTACTTTGGATTCAAATACATGTTTCCTTAAAGACACACAGACTCTGGGAACCCTGTATAGGGCCTATATGCCATATTAGAACTAGTGACTGCTTCACACTGTTGGGACTCATAGCAGATGCTGATGTTATCAACTTCAGCCACCTGCCTAGGGTTGGCCAGCTATAATGTGTTTATTGTAAATAAGTCTAAGTGTGGCTTCTAAGGCTCTTTCACCCATTGTTATTTTTGCTAAATAAACCAGCTATTGTGTGTCTGATAGCAAACCTTTAGAGCTGTGTTTATACTTGTAATGCTGTGTCCTTTGTATTCACTCTGGTAGGGGTCGAAAAATCGAGACACCTAGGCTGGTTTAAATGACTAGTTAATTATGTTTCTGTTGTATTGTTGGGGTAATATGATCAGGAATGAGGGATTTCACCCTGATGTATATATTTGTGTGAGATTTCTAAATAAAACAGTTCTATTTCTGGTGTACTCCAAGACTGGTGTTGTCTGGTTCTTGGGGGTTACTATAGCCAGATCCATTGGTCTCGTGTTCCAGGACTCGGGAAGCAGTTTCTTGGCGAAAATACCCAACAGGGTGTCAAGAGTCCATCACAAGAATATACAGTATATATATTTTTTAGGTTTGGATTGCTTAGGAATAGGTTAGAACCCCTTTCAAGTTTTTATTGCTCGGAGGAATGGATACATGAAGCTGAAACCCTAGGCTTATCTTATTGGTATTGCTCATTAGGGTTACATAGTTACATAGTTACATAGTTAGTCAGGTTGAAAAAAAGTCCATCCAGTCCAACCACAAAAAAATAAACAAACAAAATAAAAAACACAGTACAAGCCCATACACCCAACTCCATACCCACAGTTGATCCAGAGGAAGGCAAAAAAAAACAGCAGAGCGATGATCCAATTTGTTACAGCAGGGGAAAAAATCGGATTTACCCTGGATCAATTTTACCTACAAATCTTAGTACTCAGTTATATTATGTACATTTAGGAAAGTATCCAGGCCTTTCTTATAGCAATCTACTGAGCTGGCCAGAACCACCTTTGGAGGGAGTCTGTTCCACATTTTCACAGCTCTTACTGTGAAGAAACCTTTCCGTATTTGGAGGTGAAATCTCTTTTCCTCCAGACGTAAAGAGTGCCCCCTTGTCCTCAGTGTTGACCGTAAAGTGAATAACTCAACACCAAGTCCCTTATATATTTGTACATGTTGATCATATCCCCCCTTATTCTCCTCTTCTCAAGAATGAATAAATTCAGTTCCTCTAATCTTTCCTCATAGCTGAGCTCCTCCATGCCTCTTATCAGTTTGGTTGCCCTTCTCTGCACTTTCTCCAGTTCCCCGATATCCTTTTTGAGAACTGGTGCCCAAAACTGGACTGCATATTCTAGATGAGGTCTTACTAATGATTTGTACAGGGGGGCAAAATTATATCTCTCTCCCTGGAGTCCATACCTCTCTTAATACAAGAAAGGACTTTGCTTGCTTTGGAAACCGCAGCTTGGCATTGCATACCATTATTGAGCTTATGACCAACTAAAACCCCCAGATCCTTATCCACTACAGATCCCCTCAGTTGTACTCCTCCTAGTATGTATGATGCATGCATATTCTTAGCCCCCAAGTCCATAACTTTACATTTATCAACATTAAACCTCATCTGCCACATAGTCGCCCAATTAGTGCATTGAGGTCAGCTTGTAAATTGGTGACATCTTGTAAAGACGTTATTCCACTGCATAGTGTCATCTGCAAAGACAGAAATTTTACTTTTGACCTCAGACCCAATATCATTTATAAATGTATTAAAAAGTAATGATCCCAGCACTGAACCCTGGGGTTGTAGTAACAGTGTGTACCGATTCTGGGCTTCTAAACACCAAAGGATTACACAATTTTCTTGTTTTGTAATGCAACTAAATGCATCTGAAATTAAAGCGCCACCATGACTTAATAGTCCTGATACACTTTTATTCCAACGTAAGACCAAACTGAAAACTAAAATATATGCCCTTAGTCAGGGTGTAAAGAAAAGAAACAATATATGAGGAATGAACCAGGGATAAAAGTGTCCGCTTATTAATCAGTGGCAAAAAACTGCTGATAAGATCACCAGCATTCTCAGAGTAAACCGTTCTCCTCTAAATGGCGGTTTATGAAGCAGTGTAGATTGCTTCTCTTAAAGAGAAGAGGAGCGAATTACAAATACTTAGAACTCAGGTGAACTTAGAATGCCAGCGTTTCATCAGATTAGGCGACCCGTCAGAATACGTAACAGAAGTGAGGTTCCGGGCTGCCATCTTGCTAGACTAAAGCGGACATCTTGTTACACCCACCAGAGTTTTGCATTATAATTTTTTTTTAACAGTAAAGTGAGTTTGTATAGTGAAATACATAACTTAGAACTCTGTATGAATGTGTATCACTACCTCCAAAGGTTTGATTTGGGTGGCCTCTATCTTCCCCCCATCTAGGGTGCTGGATGAGAGCTGTACTAAAGTCAATGTTAACTCGACGGGTGTATTTTCTGTGTTTTTATTATCCAACGGGGTACAAATGTAAATAGTAGAAAGGTGAAGGGATAGAAGGAATGGAAGGTGATAGATTCAGGTGTAACTGATTCTTGGAAACAGTCCTGCTTCCAATGACAACTTTCTTCGCCACTCTAGCCAGAGTGGGTATAGCGCATCTGCATAGGCCACTCTCACCAGCCTAGCAGCCAGTGTCACTCAGAACTTTAGGGTGAAGTCTCTGCCACAGACCCTCCTAAATGTGGAGATGTTTCGGTCCAAAATCCTTCTTAACTGGATTCAGCACCCGGATCTCCTTCAAACAGCCTTGATTATGTCAGGAACTGATAGGCAACCATCGCCAGGCCTCTCAGATACAAAGTGTCCTTCGATGAGCAATTAGGCCTCTCCTGGGACACCAGCCTCGTGCTCGGTATCCCTCAGACAGGTTCCCCATCGATCGGCTTCCTCCCATGGGACGGACCGCCCAGGACCACTTGCAAGTTGCAGACTCAGTCTACCTACTAAGTCTTTGAAGTAGATTAATGCTCAGCCAGGAACACTTCAACACATGCACCCCGGCCAAGAGAGCCACACACGGGGGTGGTGGGACGACTGCCCAGGTGGATGGCGGCAAGGCGACAATGCTTAACCAATTATGTCTGCCCCCTAAATACCCCTCCCCAGCATGCACAGCAAGGCGATCAACCCTCCTGATTGGCTGCCGAGGAGAAGTATCCTCCTGATTCTACTGCTGCCACCTACCGTCTGGGGGGCCTGACGTCCCCAGACAGCAGCATGGGCACACAGTACAGCCAGAGCTGGAACAGAGGCCTTACATTTAGCCAAATAAACATGGTTAGAGGCAAATAACTCTCTGACCCCCCCTCTAAATTTACAGCAGCACCTGCTATGAAAGTAGCCAGGCGCTACAAATATTTAGATGTTGAATCTTAAAAGCAGTGAACTTCTGTTAGATTAGCAAACCTATGAGGTAAGCAGGCTTGCCACTGCTTTTAAAATTTGACATCTAACCAGTCAGACAGAGTTTTAAGTACTTTACTATATAAACTCACTTAACTACTGTTAAGAATAAGTGTCATAGGTGTGCGCAGCTTATTGAATTAGGGTGTGCACCCCAAAGCTCAAACACACATGTGTGTGTAATAAATATATATATATACTTTATATGCAGTGGGGATCGAACGTTTGGGCACCCCAGGTAAAAATGTGTATTAATGTGCATAACGAAGCCAAGGAAAGATGGAAAAATCTCCAAAAGGCATCAAATTACAGATTAGACATTCTTATAATATGTAAAAAAAAAGTTAGATTTTTTTTCCATCATTTACACTTTTAAAATGACAGAAAACAAAAAAAATGGCATCTGCAAAAGTTTGGGCACCCTGCACAGTTATTATGTTGTACTGCCCCCTGGCAAGTATCACAGCTTGTAAACGCTTTTTGTAGCCAGCCAAGAGTCTTTGAATTCTTGTTTGAGGTATCTTTGCCAAATTCTTGCTTACAAAAGTCTTCCAGTTCTTTGAGATTTCTGCACTGTCTGTCACGCACTGCTCTTTTAAGGTCTATCCATAGATTTTCAATTATGTTAAGGTCAGAAGATTGTGAAGGCCATTGCAAAACCTTCAGTTTGCGCCTCTTGATGTAATCCCCCGTGGATTTTGAGGTGTGTTTAGGATCATTATCCATTTGTAGAAGCCATCCTCTCTTTCACTTCAGCTTTTTCACAGATGGCATCAAGTTACCATCCAAAATTTGCTGACATTTTATTGAATCCATTTTTACTTCTACTTGTGAAATGTTCCCTGTGCCACTGGCTGCAATACAACCCCAAAGCATAATTGATCCACCCCCATGCTTAACAGTTGGACAGAGGTTCTTTTCATTAAATTCTGTGCCCTTTCTTCTCCAAACGTACCTTTGCTCATTCCGGCTAAAATGTTATATTTTAACCTCATCTGTCCACAGAACTTGTTTCCAAAATGCATCAGGCGTGTCTGTATGTTGATTTGTAAAGTTCAAACACTTATTTTTGTGGTGAGGATTTAGAAGAGGTTTTCTGATGACTCTTCCATGAAGACCATATTTGTACAAGTATCTCTTTATAGTGGAATAGTGTACCACAACTCCAGTGTCTGCCAGATCTTTCTGGAGGGATCGTGCAGTCATACGTGGGTTTTGAATTGCTTTTCTCACAATCCTGCGAGCTGTTCTGTCTGATATTTTTTCTGGGTCTTCCAGATCTTGCTTTAACTTCCACTGTTCCTGATGACTGCCATTTCTTAATTACATTCCGAACAGAGGATATTGACATCTGAAAACGCTTTGCTATCTTCTTATAGCCTTCTCCAGCTTTGTGAGCGTCAACTATTTAAAGTTTCAGTTTTCTAGACAACTGCTTAGAAGAACCCATGGTGCTGAGTGTTGGGGCAAGGTCAGATGAGTCTCGGCATTTAAAACCTTTGAGATTGACATCACATGGTCTTCCCAGATGATGACTGAGGACAATCCATGACACTGGCAGGTCTTAGCCTTGCAAAGTGGGACTTTTGCAGACGCCATTTTTTTGTTTTCTGTAATTTTGAAAGTGTAAATGATGGAAATGAAATCTAACTTTTTTGACATATTATAAGAATGTCTAATCTGTAATTTGATGCCTGTATATACACACATACACTTATAAATACATGTAAAAAAAAACAGTAGGGCAGTGGATGGTGTCAGCAGTTTTTTTGTTATTATTATTTATTTTTTATTCTTTTTTACAATTTTATTTTTATATTCTTTTTTACAATTTTACTTACATTTTTTTTTTTTTTTTAGAAGCGCCGTTGGGGGGCTTTGGAGAAATATCAGCAGGGGGTAACTGTGCCCCAGGGGTGATTAGGGTGTTCCCAGTCTCACCCAACAAACCCCCTGCACATGCCTATGATAAGTGTAAAATGCAAAACTTTGGTGGGTGTAACAAGATATCCGCTTTCCCCTTCTCAGAGTATCCTTACTATGGAGGAGTGCGGGGTCTAGCAAGATGGTGGTGACAGAACGTCACTTCCGTTAAACAATCTGACAGGTCGCCTAATCTAATGAAACACCGGCTCTAATCATATAGGACCTTGCAGGATTACAGTAACATGAATGAAAAAGGTAAAGTAAAACAAAAAAATATACAATATTAAAGTTAAAGCCGACCCATTCACAATAAACAAATTAATTATAATTAATGTTAAAACTATAATTAGACATGTGCTATTCCATTATCAATGGTGTATAGCAAAATGGTTGAACCAGTATCTGTCATGCAGCTATACACCAGTCATAATATAAATATAAATAAATCATTCAAATAAAAGTATAAAATCAAAAGCATGTAATATAAACATTTTATATAATTATAAATTATTATATTTTCCTTTATATCAATTTTATTTAATATTTTATAATTGTTTAGCACTACCCCAGAAGGAGCTGCTGGTTTAGTTTGGGAGGCACGTTACCTCTATTTCTCCACTGTCTAGGGTACTGAATGAGAGCTGAAACAAAGTCAATGTCCACTTTCCTTTTTATCTGCTTTATTTACCGAACGTGGTAAAAGAACGAACAATAGGTTGAAGAGGTGAGATAGTGTGACAGTAGTAAGTTCAGGCGTAGAACTTGATAGGAAGCACTCCTGCTTCCAAACATAAACTCTCACTAGTCCTAGCAGCCAGGCCGTCACACGGAACCTTGGTACAGTCTCTGCCACTGACCTTCCCAAAGGTGGAGATACAATCAGTCCAGAATCCTTTCAGTTTAAGATTAAGTACCTGGATCTCTTCTCAAAGTAATAACTTGTAGAATCAGGCAACTGACGAGCGATCGCTGCTCAGCATTTCACTAGTGATAGGTCCTCCTATGAAGTTCAGGCCTCCCCTGAGTGTACCAGCCTCGTGCTGGGTGCTCTCCAGACAGGTACTTCATTCAACATCTTCCTCCCTCTAGGATGGACAGCGTAGGACCTCTTTAGCAATGCAGACCCAGTCTGACTACTGGGCCTGCTCAGCAGGTATAATTCCAAACCAACGTGGTCCTGGAGCCAGGAAGCTCCCAACACGCACCCCTGGCCAGGAGGGCCACACACAGGGGTGGTGGGACGACTGCCCAGGGCGCGCGACGACCAAGGACCCGTGACGTCTGTCCCTTAAATTCCCCTCCCAGCATGCACAGAGAGGTGATCAACCCTCACCAATTGGCCGCTGAAAAAGAATACCCAACAAGGACACCCCAGACAACAATAGTGGTCATCTGCAGTACAGAACAGAGGTTTAAAATTTGAAAACAAAATAGGTCAGAGGTTACTAATCCTCTGACTAACCCCTAAATTTAAAGCAGGGGTTTAAGAGGACAGGTTCCACTCAGAACAGGCCTCGCCATGGTCGACCAAAGAAGTTGCGTCATATACAGAGGTTGTCTTTGGGAAATAGATGTATGAGTGCTGCCAGCATTGCTGCAGAGGTTGAAGGGGTGGGATGAACTTCAACAAATGACAACAATAGTATCAATAGGGTTTAGGCTGTGTCATTTGAGAGATCTCCCGACAGGAGGACCAGGTTTAGGCCTGAGGTCAGGGAATTAAAGTCAAACACAAATATGTCTTCCATATAAAATTACATTAATGTCAATTTTCTGCCAGATAAGTTGGGGCTCTTAAAGACACTGCAATGCAGGGGGTGGGGTATATCCATGGTTTGAGCAGTAAAAGTACTGCACCCAGTGAGTTGTACTGAGTAATAGGGATTGATCCTTAGGTACAGCTGCAGTGGTTGGATGCAAAGAACAGGTAGATTGACCATGTTGAGCCTAGTTCAGTAACAGCAGCAAACAGAACAGTGGTGTGTAGTAGGGATGAGCCGAACACCCCCCTGTTCGGTTCGCACCAGAACCTGTGAACAGACCAAAAGGGTAGCCGTCATTCGGCTATAGCGCAGGCCTCAGGAGGTTAAAGGCTAATATGCAAGTTATTGTCCTAAAAAGTGTTTGGGGACCCGGGTCCTGCCCCTGGGGACATGTATCAATGCAAATATTTAAAAAAAAACTGCAGTTTTATCGGGAGCAGTGATTTTAAATTAGTTTTTATCCTTCAGAAATGACACTTTGTGCAGGGACAGTTCTAAGCACGGGAAACAAGCGCTGCTTTACAGGCATACTATACACCCCTTAGGTATGAAATTTAAAGCAATATTTCACTTTTTTTGTTTCACGTTAAGCATTATTAACCACTTAAGCCCTGGACGAAAATGCAGCTAAAGGACTAGGCCCCTTTTTGCAAATCGGCACTGCGTCGCTTTAACTGACAATTGCGCGGTCGTGCGACGTGGCTCCCAAACAAAATTGTCGTCCTTTTTTCCCCACAAATAGAGCTTTCTTTTGGTGGTATTTGATCACCTCTGCGTTTTAAATTTTTTTTGCGCTATAAACAAAAATAGAGGGACAATTTTGAAAAAATGCAATGTTTTTTACTTTCTGCTATAATAAATATCTCCCAAAAATATATATTTTTTTTCCCTCAGTTTAGGCCGATACGTATTTTTCTACATATTTTTGGTAAAAAAAAAATCGCAATAAGCGTTTATCGGTTGGTTTGCGCTAAATTTATAGCGTTTACAAAATAGGGGATAGTTTTATTGCATTTTTATTATTATTTTTTAACTACCAATTGCGGCGAACTACGAATTTTTCGTGACTGCGACATTATGGCGGACACTTCGGACAATTTTGACACATTTTTGGGACAATTGTCATTTTCACAGCAAAAAATGCATTTAAATTTAATTGTTTATTTTGAAAATGACATTTGCAGTTTGGGAGTTAACCACAAGGGGACGCAGTAGGGGTTATGTGTTCCCTAATGTGTGTTTACAACTGTAGGGGGGTGTGGCTGTAGGTCTGATGTCATCAATTGTGTCCCCCTATAACAGGGATCGATGCTGCGGCCACAGTGAAGCACGGGGAAGCCGTATTTACACACGGCTCTCCCCGTTCTTCAGCTCCGGGGACCGATCGCCGCACTCCAGTGACCCACGGCTGGGTAGTAGTACAGGACGTACCTGTACATGCATCTGCCCAGCCGTGCCATTCTGCAGACGTCTGCGGTCCTTAAGTGGTTAAAATCACTTCTCCCAGAAAAACGCCAGTTTTTATAAACTTTTTTTGGCATTGATACATGTCCCCTGAGGCAGGACCCGGGTCCCCAAACACTTTTTATGACAATAACTTGCATATAAGCCTTTAAAATTAGCACTTTAGATTTCTCCCATAGGCTTTTCCAGGGTGTTCTGCGGCTTTTCGTATTTGCTGCGAACACCACAAATTGTTCGCTGTTCGCCGAACAGGCAGTATTCGAGTCGAACATGAGTTTGACTCGAACTCAAAGCTCATCCCTAGTGTGTAGTAGCCAAAACAGGATTGGACTGGAAACTATTGATGGTGAATCATCTAGTAGTTGTAATGACAAACAGAAGAAACTGCAGTGGAAATCCTAAAAATAGGCCCTGTAGGGGTGAAACATGTTAGGGGTGTGACCTCAAGTGGGAGTTTCCCTGTGTGTGTTGCATGTTTCCGTTGATTGCTCATGAAGTCTACTGAATGCTGAAACATAATCAGTGTGTAGTCTCATTCCTTTTTGGCTTGTATGGAGTGTGGAGTGAAGGTGGGCTCCTGGGCTTTGGCACCTAGCTGTGCCATAGAATGGAGGAGTTTTGTGGGATGCTTTGGAGTGGTGGCTCCTATCTAGATCATATAGTACCGTTGCATGGTTTTCTGCTTTGCTAAATGTCCCCAATGGCTGTGCCTAGCTTTCCATGCCTTGTTTAGCTTTTGTTTAGCTTGCCTATTAGCCTTTAAAATGACTAAGGCCTCTTTCACACGGAGCGGACCGCTTTTCGGTCCGCTCCGTGTGTGTCCGTCGGCTCAGCGGGGATCCCCGCTGAGCTGTTGGTGGACAGGGCGGTCCCCGCACACTGTACAGGGACCGCCCTGTCTCTCCTCTGCTCTCCCCTATGGGGAATCCGATGAATACGGACCGTGTGTCTTCCGTCCGAAAAAAAAACGGATCCAGACGGACGCGGATCTTTGCGGACGTTAGCGGATGCATCATCCGCTAACGGACGCGATCCCATAGGGATGCATTACAAGTCCGTTTACGGACTTGTAAAAACGGACGAACGGAGGCGGACGTCTGAAAGGGGCCTAAAACTTAGTTTCAAGATTTGTCCCCATAGACTTTAATAACGTTTACTGCCAAGTTCAGGTTTCTAAATTTCCAGCAAGGTTTAACCGATTCCCCCAACTCAAAACTGGGCAGATCCTCTCATCCCTCATCAATAGGTATTTTTCTGTACTTATTTAACCACCTGCCTACTGGGTACTTTTCCCCCCTTCCTGCCCAGGCCAATTTTCATCCTTCAGCGCTGTCTCATTTTGAATGACTGTTGTGTGGTCATACAGCACTGTATCAAAACTAAAAATTGTATTTTTTTAGACAGATAGAGCTTTCTTTTGGTGGTATTTAATCACCACATTTTATATATTTTTTTTTTTTGCTAGCTATACGAAAAAAGTTATTACATTTTCTAAATAAGACATTTTTCTACTTCACTTTTGTGCACTGATTAGGCTGCACTGATGGGCATTGATAGGCGACACTGATGGGCCTTACAGGCGACACTGATGGGCACTGCTTAGGCTGCACTGTTGAGGGTGCACTGATGAGCACTTATAGGCGGCACTGTTGGCCACTAATGAGACTGTACTGATGAGCACTGATAGGCGGCACTTATGGGCACTGGTGAGGATGCACTGATTGGCACTAATGAGGCTGAACTGATGGCACAAATAGGCGGCACTTATGGGCAATGTTGAGGATGTACTGATGGGCATTAATGAGGCTGATCTGATGGGCACAGATAGACAGCACTGATGGGCATTGATGAGGCTGAACTGATGAGCACTGATAGGTGGCACTGCTGCTGATTAGGCTGCACTGATAGGCACTAATGAAGCTGCCCTGATGAGCACTGATATGCGGCACTGATGGGTACTGATGAGGCTGCATTGATGGGCATTGATGAGGCTGATCTGATGGGCACTGTTGAGGCTGCACTGATGAGGAGGCACTGATGAGGCTGCATTAATATGGGGCACTAATTGTCACTGATAGGTGGCAGTGATGGGCACTGATAGGCACTGATATTCTGCATTGATAGGCAGCAATGATGGGCACTGATAGGCGGCACAGAAATGCAGCACTGATGGCTATTTATAGGTGGTACTGATGGGCACTGACAGGCATCACTGATGGTCACTAAATGACAGCACTGATGGGCACTGATTGGCAGCACAGATGAGCACTATGGGGCTGCACTGATAATCAGGGTACTGTTGATCAGTGCCCTGATTATCAGTGTAGATGTCCCCTGTGTGGAATGCCACTTACAGGCTCTCCTCTCCTCATGTGTTGTCAGCGATATGAAAGAAATGTTGTCAAATCCTGTTTACACTTTGATCAGCTGTGATTGGACACAGCTGATCACATGGTAAAGGGCAACAGTGATTGGCCCTTTACTCCGATCTGCGATCAACTGTGTCTGAAGGATTTAGCAATCACAAAGCACCCCGAATGCACATGAGGAGGCAGGGTTCTGGAAGGACGTCAATAGACGCCCTCCCGAAAATGTGCGACTATGCTGTAGCCATCATTTGGCTATAGTGCGGTCAGCAAGAGATTAAAAGGATAAAACATGAGGAAGTGTGTATGTGTTAAAAGGAGGAACATGATTAAAACCTTTGAATACATTGAAGTTGGAGAAGCTGAGATCAAGAACATGAACTCAAACTAGCAGAATGGAAATGCCAAGAGTAATGTTGTATTCCTTATTGCTTCATTAAATGAATCCATAAGAAACTGGCTTGTAATTACCTTGTTTCTTAATGGAGATAATTAATGCTCTGGGAAGGATGAAAATTGTTCCCAAGCTAAAGCGATACATTATAAAATAAAGGTTCCGGATTCCCTTTGAACAAATCCCATACATCAAACAGAAGTGAATGCCGTTGAGGTGAGGAAATTATTGATTAAATGGTAACCAGACATTGTTTGTTAATTCTTACATTTTGAAACAAAATGAAGACAATGTCCATCAAGATACACTATCTGCTACACTATTTTCAAACATTTATCCAAAGGGAAAGTACAACAGAATTTCAGAGAGAACTTATTTTGAGTTATATTTTTGATATGGAACTTTTTACAATTTTAATAATAAATTATTTTGTTTTTTCATTAAATGTTAACATTTGTAAATCAATGTGTTGTTGTAATAAGCCTAGGGCTATATTGGCATTTACATCTTCTTCAGATCTGCTAAAAAACTATTTTTTTTTGTTTCATTCGTTGTGTTTTTTTTTAATTTTGTGAGTCATTCGTTATGATCGCAATTGGTAAAATCGTATAGTCATAAATCCGAAAATTCATAAATTTGAAAATGCGTTAATTTATAAATTTGAAAATTCTACAATAAGAAAGAAAATACGAAAATTTGAAGGAACTAACTAACTAACTAACTAACTAACTAACAATAGCAAACTATTAAATTATAGGTATTGGAATCAATAATAAATAATAATAACATATTTTTATTATTATTATTGTTATTTATTATTTTGAATTTTTTACGTTCCATCCGTTTGGAGACAGCATTTGTTATTTTGGGTAATTCGTAACTTCTGATAAATTCGTATTTGTTACTTTCACTAACAGCCAAATTTGAAAGGAAATTCCAATACCTATCATTTAATAGTTAGTAATAGTTAAGTTATTATTAGTTTGTTATTATTTCAGGGTTTTCTGATTTTCACATTTCGAATTTACAAATTTTCGAATTTACAAATTTATGAATTTTCAAATATTCTAATTTACGAATATTCAGAAAAAATTGTTAAACATGTTTTCGTTAATTTGGATATTTACAAATTAACAAATTTGCAGAAATTCACTACTATACACCAGAGAAACTGAGTAGGGTGTACCCGGGAACCTTAGATACCTGTTGGAGATGTAAGAAAGACAGGGGAACTATATACCATCTATTCTGGACCTGCCCAAAGATTAGGAAATACTGGCAGGAAGTAATAAGGATAACCCAAAAATTTACAACATATCAAATGCAGGACGATCCAGCTTTCTGTCTGCTGCACCTAACACAGATTCCAATAAAAATATATAAGAAATCGATCATATGCCATATGATCAACGAAGCTAAGGCGGGGATAACTCAAAATTGGAAAAAAAACAACCCCCCTACGATAACCGACTGGCTCTATAGGGTGAGGAATATTTGCGCAATAGAAGACGTGGTATTATCAGCCCAAGATAGAAAGGAACAATATAATATGACCTGGGGAGCATGGAACACATTTATGTACTCAGAAGAAGGGAGGAAGTTGATGGGGAGGGGAGTGGAGGAACGGGATAGAACAAGGCCCTAAGAAATCGGATAAGGAGCTTTGTCCCATAAGAGGGGAGAGGAGGGAGAAAGTGGGTGGGGGGGGCGGGTTCTACACCCCTTTTTTTTTTTCTTAGGGGGTAGGGGAGGGCAGGGGGGGAAGAAGGAAATAAAAGGAGATACGGTAACACAAGAGAATACGGGAATTATAAATGGAATCAGGGACAGGGGGGGTTGGGGTAAAAAGGACAATTAAAGATGGACAATAGGGAAGGACTGGAGAAAATAGGGGAATATAACACCCTACTAAATAGAGGGGGAACTGAAACCTGGAGGAGAAACTTTGCAGCTAGGTGAACCCCAGACGTAAACAATTAGCCTCCATCCACCCCTACCCTGCCACCTCTAAGTTTCTTTCCTAGCCCTAACAAATATAAGGGACTACGAGACAATAAGTGACTGTCCTGTATATATGTTTTGTTATAATGTGATGAATAAGAAATTTCTGTTGTAAAACCAATATTTCCTAAATAAAAAAGAAAGATTAAACCTAAAAAAAAAAAACCTTTGAATATATTGAAGTTGGAGAAGCTGAGATCAAGAACATGAACTCAAACTAGCAGAATGGAAATGCCAAGAGTAATGTTGTATTCCTTATTGCTTCATTAAATTAATCCATAAGAAACTGGTTCGTAATTACCTTGTTTCTTAATGGAGATAATTAATGCTCTGGGAAGGATGAAAATTGTTCCCAAGCTAAAGCGATACATTATAAAATAAAGGTTCCGGATTCTCTTTGAACAAATCCCATACATCAAACAGAAGTGAATGCCGTTGAGGTGAGGAAATTATTGATCAAATGGTAACCAGCCATTGTTTGTTAATTCTTACATTTTGAAACAAAATGAAGACAATGCTCATCAAGATACACTGTCTGCTACACTATTTTCAAACATTTATCCAAAGGGAAAGTACAACAGAATTTCAGTGAGAACTTATTTTGTGTTATATTTTTGATATGGAACTTTTTACCATTTTAATAAAAAATTATTTTGTTTTGCATTAAATGTAAACATTTGTAAATCAATGTGTTGTTGTAATAAGCCTAGGGCTATAAGGGGATTTACATCTTCATAATAGAGATTTGACAGATTTTTATAGACATGCAAACTTCTGGAAAAAAATCGTTTTTGTTTCATTCGTTGTGTTTTTTTTGCATTTTTTGGGTCATTCGTTATGATCGCAATTGGTAAAATCGTGAATTCATAAATCCGAAAATTCATAAATTTGAAAATTCGAAAATAAGAAAGAAAATATGAAAATTCAAAAGAAATAACTAACTAACTAACTAACTAACTAACTAGCTAATAATAGCAAACTATTAAATTATAGGTATTGGAATTAATAATAATAATAATAATAACAAGTTTTTAATATTATTTTTAGTGTTATTTATTATTTAGAATTTTTTAATACGTTCCATCCATTTGGAGACAGCATTCGTTATTTTGGATAATTCGTAACTTCTGATGAATTCGTATTTCTTAAAGCGGAGGTTCACCCTAAATTAAAGTCCACCTTAATCACAGGGGATCAGTGTATACATTTCAAGTTCACTGTCCAAAAATGTTTAAATCAATTCCATACCTTGTTTTCTCCTTTGCGAACCAGGCACTTCCTGGTTCGGCTCCCGCGGGAGTGGGCGTGTCGTTTTAGCTGCGATCGGCCCATTGATTTCTGGGGCGAGTTTGCAATGTCTCCTGGAAGCACAGACTGACGCTGCCCAGGAGACGATTCCTTAGCTGAACAGAAGAACTCTTGCGTGATTTCCTACGTCACATGACTCTTGCAGCCGGTCATCTGACGAGAGCGGATACAATTCCGCCATTTTAAGTGATGAAACACTGTGTAGTGTTGACGGCGCCGCTCGCCGTCAACACTGCACATGCGCGGGATAGAGCGGTGAATGCTGCATTCACCGCATCCCCGAAGGATTTGCTTGCGGGCTTCAGAGTGCCCACAAGCAAGATGGAAGCGTCCATCCAAAATTTTTATAAAATATCTTTTGCGGCAGAATGTGAATGCTGGCGGCTATAATATTAGGACACAAGAGTACCCTATTATATAAGGTAAGAGTGCCAGAAGCATCTGAAAAAAATAAAACTTATTCCCGCGGAACCCCTAACAGCCAAATAGAAAGGAAAGGAAATTCCAATACCTATAATTTAATAGTTAGTAAACTTTAAGTTATTATTACTTCCTTATTATTTCAGGGTTTTCAGATTTTCACATTTCGAATTTAAGAATTCTTGAATTTTAAATGTAGGAATTTTCAAATATTAAAATTTATGAATATTCTGAAAAATTTGTTAAACAGGTTTTCGTTAATTCGGATATTTCCGAATTAAAGAGTTTATCGAAATTCCTTAAAAAAAAATGTTGGATCAAAATGAATTGCATATGTCTAAACATTATCACATTTTGAGTTTTGCAAATGAGATGATCGGAAAATGGTTTACTCTCTCAGTGGCAAAAAGATTTAAGCTGTTAAAACATGATTGGCATTGGGGGGGGGGGGCATTACAATACTATTCACTTTTAATGACACCCCAACACACTAATGCCACATACACACGATCGGAAATTCAGTGGATTTTTTCTGACGGAGTGTTGGCTCAAACTTGTGTTGCATACACACGGTCATACAAATCTTGTTGGAAATTAAACTGTCAAGAACACGGTGACGTACAAGATGACAAGCCAAGATAAATGAAGTTTAATAGACAGTTCGGCTCTTCTGCTTGATTCTGAGCATGTGTATTTTTTTTTTTGGCAGCGGAATTGCAGACAGACGAGCGGATTTTCCGATAGGAACATTTTCCATCTGAAAAATAGAGAACCTGCTCTCAATCTTTTGTTGGTGGAAATTCTGACAGAAAAAGTCAGATGGAGCCTACACACAGTTGGAATTTCTGACAAAAAAGCTCACATCTGACTTTTCTTGTCGGAATTTCCGATCGTGTGTACCCGGCATTAGGAAACAGGCCCCAATGTGGAAAGGAACCATGATTTATTTTTCAACCATATTAATACCTTAGGGTGATTCACTAAAGGAGTTGAGAATTTGAATATTAATTTCAATTATCCAATCACGTAAAAAGCATATTCCTGTTTACCTGTTTCATCTGCAACTGATGGGATAATTGAAATTAATGTTCGCAATTTATTATGCAAAATATTTCCACTCCTTTAGGCCTCGTACACACGACTGAGAAACTCGACAGAATCCATCAAGAAACTTGGTGGGTGAGCTTTTTTGCCGAGAAAAGGTGTATGCTTTTCATCGAGAAATCTGTCGAGGAACTCGACGAGGAAAAAAGAGAGCAAGTTCTCTATTTCCTTAACGGGAGTCTCAATTTCCTCGCCGTGTTCCTCGTCGGGCTGGTTTTCAACAAGAAACACGTTGGTGTGTATGCTTAGAAACCCGCGCACCTTCGATAAAAGTAGCATTTGTAATTGAAATAGCACATTTGTCACACTGTAACTGACTGAAAAGTGCAAATGTCTCTTTTTACCTAACACGCAGTACCATGAGATTAGCAAAAGCAGCCCCAAGGGTTGTGCCAGTGGAACTTCGAACTTCCCCTGCCTTCGTATGTGTTGAAGTCACCGCGTTTGAGAATGAGGAGATTTGGTCTTGACAGTGTGTATGAAAAGACAGCTTGTCAAGTTTCTCGACAAGCCTAACAAGGAACTTGTCGAGGAAAACGATGCATCTTTTCCGACGAGTTCCTCGGTCGTGTGTACAAGGCCGGAGTACATTTTGCCTAAGCAGTGCTATGAGTGAGATTGAGAAATTGAGTTTTCCTGGTTATGCTTTTTTTGTGCTTACTTAGCAGGTAATGAAGCTAGATGATTTATTTAATCTTAAGGAGCTTAGCTATGACAGCCCACATATTTCTGTTTACAAAAGTTTATTAGAAAGTTGTAACAATACAGAGTCATGGAAAACAGATATAGCATTGTTTCAAGAATAAAGTACAGCAAAATGAAACCATTCCTTTAAGGAGAACAGGTCAAAGTAATATTGCATTGGACAGCCTACATATTTCTTTCAACTTAATTTTCTTTTAAATATTCAAATCTGTAATTTAGGTTCATTTCTTTGTATGAAGACCTCAGTGGGCATGGAAAACAACACACAGGTGACAGTGTTTGTGTTTTCTGGACTGACTGATAACGAACAACTAATCCCGTTTCTCTTCTTTTTTTTTTGATGGTGTACCTTGTGACCATACTTGGAAACATTGGCATAATTATTCTTGTCCTTGGTGCCTCCAACCTCCACACTCCAATGTATTACTTCTTGAGTTGCCTCTCAGCTGTTGACCTCTTCTACTCTACATCTATCACTCCTAAAATGTTGTCTGACCTTATATCTCTCAGGAAGACCATATCGTTTAATGGTTGTGCCATCCAATTTTTCTTTTTTGCTGGCCTAGCAGGAACTGAGGTTTTCCTACTCTCCAGTATGTCGTATGATCGCTACACTGCTATCTGCCACCCTCTCCACTATGTTTCCATCATGACCAAAGGCAAATGTTTGTCTCTTGTCGGTCTTTCATTCTTCATGGGCTTCCTCCAGTCAGTTGTACAGACCAGCTGCTTGTTCAGTCTCCAGTTCTGTGGCTCAAATCTTATAGAACATTTTTACTGTGATGTTCTTCCTATACTCCGATTGTCTTGTTCCAAAACACTTCTTTGCAACATATTAACTATGCTCTGTGTTGGTTATTGTGCTCTTTATTCGTTGTCAGCAATCCTGGTCTCATACAGTCTCATCTTTAGCACAATATTACGTATAAAATCTTCTGAGGGGCGACAGAAAGCTTTCAGCACTTGTTCTTCCCACCTTGTGTGTGCCAGCATCTTCTATGTTTCAGTTTTATTGACTTATTTTCACTCACCTTCCAGTGCCCTGGACAAGCAAGACAAAGTATCATCTGTATTTTATACAGTAATGACCCCAATGTTGAACCCTCTTATCTACAGCCTAAGGAACCAAGAGGTAAAACTGGCCATCATGAAAGCAATACAGCATATTCCACATGTAATTTAAATTATCGTATTTATTGGGGTATAGTGCGTTCTCGCGTATAGCGCGCACCCCTAAAGTTGCCACGAAATTCCTGTAAAAAAAAAAATGTTATAAGATTTTATTACTTACAGCTTTGGTGTATTGCCCAGCGTCCATTGTCCGGTCCGGCGTCCATCTGCGGCCTCGATGGTGTCCTCCCGGCTTCTCCAGCTCGCGCCTCAAGTCAAATCCCCGCTTTCCACGTCCAGTTCGAATGCCTCCGCCAACATATACCGAGTGCAGTACACTCGAGTACATTCGGTAAGGCTCGGCTTCGCTCGTGCTCACGCTCTGTGACGTTTATGCGTACTGCATTCGGTATATGTCGGCGGCTCCATTCAAACTGAGCGCAGCAAGCGGCTATCGGCGTATATCGCGCACCCACGATTTTCCCCTTATTTTAAGGGGGAAAAAGTGCGCGATATACGCCGATAAATACGGTACATACATTTTTTATGCTTCAAGAATTGTGATAGACTCGCCCCGGAACAGGGCTTTTGAAGGGGACTGAATGCTAGCCTCTTGCCTACTGATTATGGGCCTTGGATTTTAAGGGAACACTACTCTTTGTGATCTGTATGCCTGGGGACCCTTGAAGTAATGTTACTTTGGATTCAAATCCATGTTTCCTCAAGACACATAGACTCTGGGAACCCTGTATAGGGCCTATATGCCATATTAGAAATAGTGACTGCTTCACACTGTTGGGACTCATAGCAGATGCTGATGTTGTCAACTTCAGCCACCTGTCTGGGGTTGGCCAGCTATAATGTGTTTATTGTAAATAAGTCTAGTGTGGCTTCTAAGGCTTTTTCACCCATTGTTATTTTTGCTAATTAAACCAGCTATTGTGTGTCTACTAGCAAACCTTTAGAGCTGTGTTTATACTTGTAATGCCGTGTCCTTTGTATTCACCCTGGTAGGGGTCAAAAAATCTAGACACCTAGGCTGGTTTAAATGACTAGTTAATTATGTTTCTGTTGTATTGTTGGGGTAATATGATCAGGAGTGAGGGATTTTATCCTGATGTATATACAGTACCTGTCTCCAAGAATGTGTTTCCAGCACGACAGCATCGCGCTGATTCTCAGCGACAGGGTGCCGACATCTCACACTCGCTGGAATAGAAAAAGCACATTCCAGCGAGAGCGTCATAGAAGCGACGGGGATCCGACTTGGATTCCGGCCAATTCTACACGTGGCATTTGGTATGAATCATGAGGGAGAACTCTACGCCAAAATTTTAAATAGAAATCCGACATGGGTTCCCCCCCAGAAGGCATACCAGGCCCTTAGGTCTACTATGGATTGTAAGGAGAACTCCCCGAAGTGGTATCCAAAGCACGCTGCCCGGCCGGTCAGGAAAGGAGTGGGGACAAGCGAGCACCCCCCCCCCTCCTGAGCTGTACCAGGCCGCATGTCCTCAACATCGGGGGGTTGGGTACTCTGGGGCAGGGGGGCGCCCTGTGGTCCCCTCATCCCAAAGTACCCTGTCACCATGTTAATAAGGACAGGGCCTCTTCCCAACAACCCTGGCTGTTGGTTGTCGGGGTCTGCGGGCGGGGGGCGTATCGGAATCTGGGAGCCCCATTTAAAAAGGGGGCCCCCAGATACCGGCACCCCACCCTAGGTGAATGAATATGAGGTACCCCTACTCATTCACCTGGAGGCAAAGTGTTAATAAAAAAAAACAATACAGGGTTTTAAAATATTGCATTAGTCAGCTCCAGGGCCCCTCTCTTCTTTAGCTCTTTTACGAGGGGGGGCTTGCTTCTTTGACGTCTTCTGGGGGGGGGTCCCAGTCTTCACCGCCATCTGGTTCTCTTCCCGCCGGGTGGGGGACGCTTTCTTCTTTAGCTCTTTTACAGTGGCCCCCTCCCGGGCTTCTCCTCTGACATCTTCGGCGGGGTGTGCCCGGCTTCTTACGCCTTCTGCCTTTTTTTTCCTTCTGCCTTCTGCCTTCTGCCTTCGCCTTCTTCTTCTTCCTTCTGCCTTTGCATTCGCCTTCTTCTTCTTCTTTCTGCCTTCTGCCTTTGCCTTCTTCTTCT
The DNA here is from genome assembly GCA_029574335.1 of Rana kukunoris. Taxonomy (NCBI): domain Eukaryota; kingdom Metazoa; phylum Chordata; class Amphibia; order Anura; family Ranidae; genus Rana; species Rana kukunoris. The sequence continues at coordinate 533,672,973 of CM056051.1, forward strand.
CTTCTTCTTTGCTGTTGACGTGTCGCTTCTTCCCGCTGTAATGCCGGGTGCGTGGCGCGCACCAATTTATATAGGCCTCCTACGACGTCACAGTCCCATTATGCTCCGGGTACCCACGTGGGTAGGTACCGGAGCATGATGGGACTGTGACATCATTAGAGGCCTATATAAATCAGTGCGAGCCGCGCACATGGCATTACAGCGGGAAGAAGCGTCGCGTCAACATCGGAAGAAGAGAAGAAGGCAGAAGATGGCAAAGAAGAGCGGACTGGCCACCGCTAGTAATTGAGCTAACACAAAGATAGTGGCGGCCAGTCCTGAAGAATAAGACAACGGAGAGCGAGTGGGAGAAGGACCGGGGAGCGCCGAGACAACAGCGGTGAAGTGGAGAAGATGGAAGAAGACCCCCGGAGAGCGGAGAAGACCCCCCCAGAAGACGTTGAAGAAGCAAGCCCCCCTCATAAAAGAGCTAAAGAAGAGAAGGGGGCCCCGGAGCTGACTAATAAAATATTTTAAAACCCTGTGTTGCTTTTTATTTATTAACTTTGCCTCCAGGTGAATGAGTAGGGGTACGATGTACCCCATATTCATTCATCTAGGGTGGGGGGGCAGTACCTGGGGGCCCCCTTATTAAAGGGGGCTCCCAGATTTTGATAAGGTTGTCGGGAAGAGGTCCTGTCCTTACAATCCATAGCAGACCTAAGGGCCTGGTATGCCTCCTGGGGGGAACCCATGCCAGATTTTATTTTTTTTATTTTTGCGTGGAGTTCCCCCTCATGATTCATACCAAAAGCCATGTGTAGAATTGGCGGGAATCCAAGTCGGATCCCTGTCGCTTCTATGACAGCATTGTCCCCATCGCGGCAAGCCGGCTCTGTGCTGGCTCCCACGATGGGGCTCGTAGGTGGTCAATCTCACCAAGAAAGGGAGCAATATTGTCACAATATCGCGGTCACCCACTGTATTTGTGTGAGATTTCAAAATAAAACAGTTCTATTACTGGTGTACTCCAAGACTGGTGTTGTCTGGTTCTTGGGGGTTGCTATAGCCAGATCCATTGGTCTCGTGTTCCAGGACTCGGGAAGCAGTTTCTTGGCGAAAATACCCAACAGGGTGTCCAGAGTCCACCAAGAATATATATATACCTATATATATTTTAGGTTTGGATTGCTTAGAAATAGGTTAGAAACCCTTTAAAGTTTTTATTGCTTGAAGGAATGGATACATGGAGCTGAAACACTAGGCTTATCTTATTGGTATTGATATCCATGAGGCCCCGTACACACGAGCAAATGAATCTGTTCAAATCGGTCTGACAGACCGATTTGAACAGATTTGTCTGCTAGGCTTTTTTGATTTGATCGCTGTACACACGATCAAACCAAAATCCCTGCCGGCAGACAGCGCCGTGACGTGGCGATGACATTGACGCCGCCACGTCACCGCACCAGGAAGTAAAACATTTCAACGCATGCGTCAAATCCATTCGACGCATGTGCGGGCAGATATGTCTGCTGGTTAGCGTACTAACCAGCAGACATATCGGTCCGACGGGTTCCCAGCAGACAGATTTTAAAGCAGGCTTTAAAATCTGTCGGCTGGCCAAATCCGTCTGCTCGCCCGTACACACGATCGAATCTGTCTGCTGAGACGGTCTGTCAGATCGTTTCCAGCAGATAGATTTGATCGTGTGTACGCGGCCTAAAGGTTACATAGTTACATAGATAGTCAGGTTGAAAAAAGACACAAGTCCATCCAGTCCAACCACAAAAAAATAAACAAACAAAATAAAAAACACAGTACAAGCCCATACCCCCAACTCCATACCCACAGTTTATCCAGAGGAAGGAAAAAAAAAAACAGCAGAGCATGATCCAATTTGCTACAGCAGGGGAAAAAAAATCCTTCCTGATCCCCTGAGAGGCAATCGAATTTACCCTGGATCAACTTTACCTATAAATCTTAGTACTCAGTTATATTATGTGCATTTAGGAAAGTAGCCAGACCTTTCTTATAGCAATCTACTGAGCTGGCCAGAACCACCTCTGTAGGGAGTCTGTTTCACATTTTCACAGCTCTTACTGTGAAGAAACCTTTCCATATTTGGAGATGAAATCTCATTTTCTCTAGATGTAAAGAGTGCCCCCTTGTCCTCAGTGTTGACCATACAGTGAATAACTCAACACAAAGTTCACTATATGGACCCCTTATATATTTGTACATGTGGATCATATCCCCCCTTATTCTTCTCAAGAGTAAATAAACGTCGTTCTTCTAATCTTTCCTCATAGCTGAGCTCCTCCATGCCTCATATCAGTTTGGTTGCCCTTCTCTGCACTTTCTCCAGTTCCCCGATATCCTTTTTGAGAACTGGTGCCCAAAACTGGACTGTATATTCCAGATGAGGTCTTACTAATGATTTGTACAGGGGCAAAATGATATCTCTATCTCTGGAGTCCATACCTCTCTTAATACAAGAAAGGACTTTGCTCGCTTTGGAAACCGCAGCTTGGCATTGCATGCCATTATTGAGCTTATGATCAACTAAAACCCCCAGATCCTTCTCCACTATGGATTCCCCCAGTTGCACTCCCCCTAGTATGTATGATGCATGCATATTCTTAGCCCCTAAGTGTATAACTTTACATGTATCAACATTAAACCTCATCTGCCACATAGTCGCCCAATTAGACAGAGCATTGAGGTCGGCTTGTAAATTGGCGACATCTTGTAAAGATGTTATTCCACTGTATAGCTTGGTGTCATCTGCAAAGACAGAAATTTTACTTTTGATCTCAGAAGATATTAAAAAAGTAAGGGTCCCAGCACTGAACCCTGGGGTTGTAGTAACAGTATGTACAGATTCTGGGCTTCTAAACACCAAAGGATTCCACAATTTTCTTGGTTTGTAATGCAACTAAATGCATCTGAAATGAAAGCGCCACCATGACTTAATAGTCCTGATACACTTTTATTCCAACGTAAGGCCAACTGAAAACTGAAAACTATACAAAATAGCCAGGGCATTTTGGGGGGCAAAATATATCCTCTTCATCAGGGTGTAAAGAAAAGAAACAATATATGAGGAATGAACCAGGGATAAAAGTGTCCGCTTATTAATCAGTGGCAAAAAACTGCCGATAAGATCACCAGCATTCCCAGAGTAAACCGTTCTCCTCTAAATGGCGGTTTATGAAGCAGTGTAGATTGCTTCTCTTAAAGAGAGAAGAGGAGGGAATTACAAATACTTAGAACTCAGGTGAACTTAGAATGCCGGTGTTTCATCAGATTAGGTGACCCGTCAGAATGTGTAACAGAAGTGACGTTCCATTGCTGCCATCTTGCTAGGCCCCACACTTCTCCTTACTAAAGATACAGTGAGAAGGGGGAAGTGGACATCTTGTTACACCCACCAGAGTTTTACATTATACACTTTTTTAAACAGTAAAGTGAGTTTGTATAGTGAAATACATAACTTAGAACTCTGTATGAATGTGTAGCACTACCCCCGAAGGAGCTGCTGGTTTGATTTGGGTGGCATGTTACCTCTTGTCTTCTCGGCGTCTAGAGTGCGGGATGAGAGCTGTACTAAAGTCAATGTTCACTCGATGGGTGTCTTTTCTGTGCTTTTATTACCCAACTGGCTACAAATGCTAAATAGTAGAAAGGTGAAGGGATAGAAGGAGTGGAAGGTGATAGATTCAGGTGTAACTGATTCTTGGAAACAGTCCTGCTTCCAACGACAATATTTTTCACCACTATAGCCAGAGTGGGTATAGCGCATCTGGATAGGCCGCTCTTACCAGCCTAGCAGCCAGAGTGTCACTCAGAAATTTAGGGTGAAGTCTCAGCCACAGACCTTCCTAAAGGTGGAGATAGTTTCAGTCCAGAATCCTTCTCAACTGGATTCAGCACCAGGATCTCCTTCAAACAGCCTTGATTATGTCAGGAACTGATAGGCGACCAAGTATCCTTCGATGAGCAAGTAGGCCTCTCCTGTGATAACAGCCTCATGCTCAGTATCCCCCAGACAAGTTCTCCATCGATCTTTCTCTATCTATCTCCATCGATCGCCTTCTTCCCTCAGAGCCAGGAACACTGCAACACACACACCCCAGCCAGAAGGGCCACACACGGGGGTGGTGGGACGACTGCCCAGGTGGATGGTGGCAAGGCAACGACGCTTAACCAATGGTGTCTGCCCCCTGAATACCCCTCCCCAGTATATACAGCAAGGCGATCAACCCTCCTGATTGGCTGCCGAGGAGAAGTATCCTCCTGATTCTACTCCTGCCACCTACCCTCTGGGGGAGGCCTGAAGTCCCCAGACAGCAGCATGGGCACACAGTACAGCCATAGCTGAAACAAAGGCCTTACATTTAGCCAAATAAACATGGTTAGAGGCAAATAAATCTCTTACCCCCCTCTAAATTTACAGCAGCACCTACTATGAAAGTAGCCAGGTGCTATAAATGTTTAGATGTTGAATCTTAAAAGCAGTGAACTTCTGTCAGATTAGCAAACCTATGAGATGAGCAGGCTTGCCACTGCTATTAAAATTCAACATCTAACCAGTCAGACAGAGTTTCAAGTACTGTATTTTACTATATAAACTCACTTTACTGTAAACAATAAGTGTCATAGGTGTGCACAGCCTATTGAATTAGGGTGTGCACCCCAAAGCTCAAACACACATGTGTGTGTAATAAATATATATACTAATATCGACAGACAGACAGACAGACAGACAGACAGACAGATAGATAGATAGACAGACAGACAGACAGACAGACAGACAGACAGACAGACAGACAGACAGACAGACAGACAGATAGACAGACAGACAGATAGATAGATAGATAGATAGATAGACAGACAGATAGACAGACAGATAGACAGACAGACAGATAGACAGATAGATATACACACACACTTGACATGTAAAAAAAAGTAGGGCAATGGATGGTGTCAACATTTTTTTTTTTATAATTCTTCTTATTCTTTTTTACAATGTTTTTTTTTTATATTATGTTTTACAATTTTACTTACATTTTTTATTTATATATTACAATTTTTTATTTTTAGGAACCCCATTGGGGGGCTTTGGTGAAATATCAGCAGGGGGTATCTGTGCCCCAGGGGTGATTAGGGTGTGCCCAGTCACACCCAGTTTTGCATTGTAAAATGCAAAACTTTGGTGGGTGTAACAAGATATCCGCTTTCCCCCTTCTCAGAGTATCCTTACTATGGAGAAGTGTGGGGTGTAGCTGGTGTAACAATCTGACAGGTTGCCTAATCTGATGAAACACTGGCTCTAATCATATGGGACGTTGCAAGATTACAGTAACATGAATAAAAAGGGTAAAGTAAAACAAATAAGTATACAATATTAAAGTTAAAGCCGACCCATTTACAATGAACAAATTAATTATAATCAATGTTAAAACTATAATTAGACATGTGCTTTTCCATTATTAATGGTGTACAGCAAAATGGTTGAACCAGTATCTGTCATGCAGCTATACACCAGTCATAATATAAATATAAATAAATCATTCAAATAAAAGTATAAAATCAAAAGCATGTAATATAAACATTTTATATAGTTATAAATTATTATATTTCCCTTTACATATATTTTATTTAATATCTTATAATCATATAAATTATATTTTAAATGAATGATATGTTATATACGTAAATGATCTGTCTCATGTGCTCTTGCTCTCTCGCTCTCTATATACAGTATCTCACAAAAGTGAGTACACCCCTCACATTTTTGTAAATATTGTATTATATCTTTTCACTGAAGAAATGACACTTTGCTACAATGTAAAGTAGTGGCTATACAGCTTGTATAACAGGGTAAGCTTGTTGTCACCTCAAAAAATGCAACATACAGCCATTAATTGTGAAATGAGCAATTTTCCCTCCCCAATGTCATGTGACTTGTTAGGCCGCGTACACACTATCAGACATGTCCGATGAAACTTGTCCAACGGAGCGTTTTCATCAGACCAGGCTGAAGTGGTCTGATCGTCTGATGTGCGTACACACCATTGGACCAAAATCCCATCGGACCAGAACGCGGTGACGTAGAACACAACGACGTGATGAAAAAACGAAGTTCAATGCTCCCAAGCATGCATCGACTTGATTCTGAGCATGCGCGGGTTTTTGGTCCGATGTTTTTGTGTACTAACCATCGAACCTGTCCGACGGACAGGTTTCCAGTGGACAGGTTTTAAAGCATGTTTTGAAACTTTGGTCCGCTGGAAAACGGTCCTATAGGCCGTACACACGATCCAACATGTCCGCTGAAACTGGTCTGCAGGCCAGTTTCAGCGGACATGTTCGATCGTGTGTACGCGGCCTTAGTGTTTCAAGGTCTCAGGTGTGAATGGGGAGCAGGTGTGTTAAATTTGGTGTTATCACTTTTATGCCGCTCTAATTTTTCACGTCGTTTTTAACGTTGTCGTTTTTAACGTCGTAAAAATATGGTCGTGTGTGGGCTTCAACGACATGAAAAAAACGCGCATGTTCAGAAGAAAGTTATGACACGGGAACGCTCGTTCTGGTAAAACTACCAGTTGTAATGGAGTAAGCACATTCATCACGCTGTAACAGACTGAAAAGCGTGAATCATCTTTTAGAAACACAAAATCAGGGAGCTGTGGTGGCTCAACGTGATTTGCACTGCGCTGACAAGCCATTCACCTCTGCAGCCAAGGGTTCGGATCCCGGTCTCGGCTACATGTGAATTGAGTTTGGTGGTCTCAGCCCGGCTCCCGGTGGGTGTGCTATGTAAGGTACGCCTGTGCTTAGAACGCCCACCCCCCCCCCCCCCACAAAAACCACCACACTTGCACTCACATGAAATTGGTTTAATACGCACTCACTTTGGCCATGCGGTCTCCTAAATAAAGAGAGGCAAAGGACCTACGGGGCTGGCTGGGTGGGTTAGACCCCCCCCACTCCCTCATAGGGGGGTCCCTCTGCCCCATTGGGGTCCCGTTGGGCTCCCAAGTGGAGCAGGTAGGGCGGGGTGAGTGGAAAGCCCCCCTCACGCCTGCCATTGCCACCGGGCGCATGGAGAAGGATGGCGATTGCCTCCGGGGGGAGGGTCTGCCTACTCCCAACTCCTGCAGTCTGGCTCCTCTCTCTCGAGTTCACGCACAAAAATACACTTTAAAAAAAAGCAAAAGCAGCCCCAAGGGTGGCGCCATCCGAATGGAACTTCCCCTTTATAGTGTCGTTGTACGTGTTGTACATCACCGTGCTTTGCTAGAATTGTGTGTAGGCAAGGCCGATTTAACGATCGGGTTGAAAAAAACGTTGTTTTTTCTAGACCATTAAAAATGTCATTTTTTACAACCCAAAAAACTGTCGTGTGTACACGCCATTACTCTCTCATACTGGTCACTGGAAGTTCAACATGGCACCTCATGGCAAAGAACTCTCTGAGGATCTCAAAAAAAATGAATTGTTGCTCTACATAAAGATGGCCTAGGCTATAAGAAGATTGCCAAAACTGACCCTGAAACTGAGCTGCAGCATCATGGTGGCCAAGACCATACAGCGGTTTAACAAGACGGGTTCCACTCAGAACAGGCCTCTCCATGGTCAACCAAAGAAGTTGAGGTCACGTGCTCAGCGTCATATCCAGAGGTTGTCTTTGGGAAATACACATATGAGTGCTGCCAGCATTGCTGCAGAGGTTGAAGGGGTGGGATGAACTTCAACAAATGACAGCAATAGGTATCAATATGGTTTATAAAGAAAGTAGGAATCGCGCTAGTCATATATCTATGATCAATGAAGGGCGCAGTGCATAATATGGTTATTAAATCCCAAAATCAGAAAAACCAACAAAAGTGAATTGATGACAATGACACACAAGAATAAACCTGTATGTGGATTCACCTAATAATCGCTAAAAAACTTGCTGATGCTAGATAGCTGTGATCAATTAAAAAACACACAAGCCTAAGTGAAATTCAGTGAATAGTCCTGGACTAATATAGTCTCAAAAAAAATATAATAAAATACAAAATTGGAAAAATATATGTATCAAAGTGCATCAAAAAATAAAGTGAATGAAAAGTCCCCCTAATAGTCATAGGAAAACTGACTTTTAGTCTATTTAGGTGGGTCTGTGCAGTATGATTCTTCAGATCTGAATAGATGTTTCCTTTCCACACTTTTGATATATGTTTAAACAGAAAGAAAGATCTCAAGCAGGTATAGGTGTATCTGTCTCCGGAATGTCGATCACACATAGGTATTCCCCAGGTTTGAAATGTAGAGTCTCAGCACCAAAAACAAAACAGAAACAGAGAGACTTGCATAGTGTGAAACCGTATAAACTGCTAATCAATCACACCTGTGTAGTGCAGTCATGCAAACGGGGGAAGGGATAATGCAAACCCACCACCACTGCACACACTGACCCTTACCAGAAATGGACCCCGCAGGGTAGATGCAAGCAAAAAGGAATCGTGGTTCAACAGCCGTGGGGACATCAGCAGATGGCAATGTTATGATGATAACATGTAATGACATAAGAACTCACATAGTGTAAAACCCAATGGATTTATTCGAGAAAAAAAGATAAAATGCACTTACAACAGATGCAAGTATAAGGAGCTTTAAAACAAGAGTGCCGGCTGGCTTGATGGTACGCGTGCGTCCTTCCAAATGGATGCAGTGACGTGGGAACGTCTCCTCCCAATATGGTTTAGGCTGTGTCATTTGAGAGATCTCCCGATAGGAGGACCAGGTTTAGGCCTGAGGTCAGGGAATTAAAGTCAAACACAAATACTGTATGTCTTCCATATAAAATTATATTAATGTCAATTTTCTGCCAGATAAGGTGGGGCCCTTAAAGACACTGCCATGCAGGGGGTGGGGTATATCCATGGTTTGAGCAGTAAAAGTACTGCACCCAGTGAGTTGTACTGAGTAATAGGGATTGATCCTCAGGTGCAGCTTCAGTGGTTGGATGCAAAGAACAGGTAGATTGATCATGTTGAGCCTAGTTCAGTAACAGCAGCAAACAGAACAGTGGTGTGTAGTAGGGATGAGCCAAACTTTTGGTCTGTTCGCAGGTTCTGATGCGAACCGAACCCAGGGGTGTTCGGGTCATATCAAGTGTGTAGTAGGGGTGAGCCGAACACCCCCCCCCCTCCGTTCGGTTCGCACCACAACCTGTGAACAGACCAAAAGTTCATGTAAACTTTAGAACCCCATTAAAGTCTATGGGACTCGAACGTTTGAAATCTAAAGTGCTCATTTTAAAGGCTAATATGCAAGTTCATAGAAAAAAGCAGTGCAGCGCTACAAAACAAAACCAAAAACATAAAAATATAAAATTTCAGTCCAAACAAGTGATCAATTGGAGTGGTCAAGCAGACTCTTGTGCCTCACTGAGGTGTTCAAATGTGACAACTACAGAAAACTGGTGTCTTCAAATGGTAGTACATGCCGCTCACCTGAACAGATGGACCTGTATGTGAATAGCAGGTCAAAAGCGCTATCCCTCACAAAAGGAGGATTTGGAGTTGAGCGATGTCTCCCTGGAAGCTCTTAGTGGTAGATGATCAGCCAGAATATTCTCTCACGTAAAAGGTGTCATGAAAAGGTAAAAAAATGACACATAGTGCTTTCCGTATAATCACAATGGCATAGAAAATGTATTAAAAAAGAAAAGCACTGACATCAGGACAGCCACCTATCTGGTTCTTTTATTTGCTGTACACTTGTATCCATGCACTAGGACATAGTGCTTTATTTGTGAGTGCTTTTCTTTTTTAATACATTTTCTATGCCATTGTGATTATACGGAAAGCACTATGTGTCATTTTTTTACCTTTTCATGACACCTTTTACGTGAGAGAATATTCTGGCTGATCATCTACCACTAAGAGCTTCCAAGGAGACATCGCTGAACTCCAAATCCTCCTTTTGTGAGGGATAGCGCTTTTGACCTGCTATTCACATACAGGTCCATCTGTTCAGGTGAGCGGCATGTACTACCATTTGAAGACACCAGTTTGCTGTAGTTGTCACATTTGAACACCTCAGTGAGGCACAAGAGTCTGCTTGACCACTCCAATTGATCACTTGTTTGGACTGAAATTTTATATTTTTATGTTTTTGGTTTTGTTTTGTAGCGCTGTACTGCTTTTTTCTATGTACTCTATCAAGGATTTCTATTGACCCTTCAGTGTTCAGCTGCTTTGCTAATTATTTGTACCTTTGCGCAGTCTGCTATCTCTCCTGTTTATCTAATATGCAAGTTATTGTCCTAAAACGTGTTTGGGGACCTGGGTCCTGCCCCAGGGGACATGTATCAATGCAACAAAAAGTTTTAAAAACTGCAGTTTTATTGGGAGCAATGATTTTAAATGACTTTTTATCCTTCAGAAACCACACTTTGTGCAGAGCCAGTTCTAAGCACGGGAAACAAGCGCTGCTTTACAGGCATACTTCACACACCCCCTAGGTACAAAATTTAAAGCAATATTTCACTTTTATTGTTTCACTTTAAGCATCGTTAAAATCACTGCTCCCGAAAAAATGTCTGTGAATTTTCCAGGGTGTTCTGCGGCTTTTTGAATTTGCCGCGAACACCACAAATTGGTGGCAGAGCTTTTTTGCCAAGGAAAATGGTCGTGTGTATGCTTTTCATTGAGAAAACTGTCGTGGAACTCGACCAGAAAAAAAGAGAGCAAGTTCTCTTTTTCCTCGTCGGGGGTCTCAATTTCTTTGTCGTGTTTTTCGTCTGGCTGATTTACGACCAGTGTGGATGCTTAGAAACCCACGCATGCTCAGAATAAAATATGAGACGGGAGTGCACCTTCGGTAAAAGGAGCGTTTGTAATGGAGATAGCACATTCGTCACGCTGTAACAGACTGAAAAGTGCAAATTGTCTCTTACCAAACTTTTAATTAACATGCAGTAACATGAGATTAGCAAAAGCAGCCCCAATGGTTGTGCCAGTGGAATGGAACTTCCCCTTTATAGTGCCGTTGTACGTGTTGAACGTCACCACGTTTGAGAACAACGAGATTTTGTCTTGACAGTGTGTACGCAAAGAAAGTTTGTCAAGATTCTCGACAAGCCTGACAAGGAACTTGTCGAGGAAAACGATTTGTCTTTTACGACGAGTTCCTCGGTCTTGTGTACCAGGCCGAACAGGCAATGTTCGAGTCGAACATGAGTTTGACTCGAACTCGAAGCTCACCCCTAGTGTGTAGTAGCCAAAAAAAGGATTGTACTACAAACCAGTGATGGTGAATCAATCATCTAGTAGCTTTAATGACAAACAGAAGGAACTGCAGAGGAAATCCTAAAAATAGGCCCTGTAGGGGTGAAACATGTTAGGGGTGTGACCTCAAGTGGGAGTTTCCCTATGTGTGTGTTGCATGTTTCCGTTGCTTGCTCATGAAGTCTACTGAATGCTGAAACATAATCAGTGTGTAGTAGGGTTGTCCCGATACCGATACTAGTATCGGTATCGGGTCCGATACCGAGTATTTGCGGGAGTGCTTGTACTCCCGCAAATACCGCCGATGCCTAATCCGGATACTTTTTTTTTTTTTTTTTTCGGAGTGGGGGCGGAATGGGGGCGGAGAGAGGGCAGAGAGTGGGCGGAAAGGGGGCGGGAACCGATCGCAGAGGAGACTGAGGGGGCAGCGAGGAAGGCGGACTGGAGGCGGAGAGGAGGCGGAGAGGAAGCGAAGAAGAAAGCGGAGAGCAGAGCAGTCCCCAGGTATGTATAAAATCACACTGGATCATTGGAGAGCTGCTTCTGCTGCCGCTGCCGCTGCCGCCGCCGTCTAGCTGTTCGGCGCTTAAGCCAGGGAACATAACAGCTTTCATTTGAATAGCTGCTGTTCCCTGCCGCGCGTCGTCATGCCCCCCCCCCCTTGTCGGGCGCTTTTCCCAGGATTGGACAGGTGATCTGTCTATCAAAGTGCCCGGACAAGGGGGAGGGGCCATGACGACGCGCGGCAGGGAACAGCAGCTATTCAAATGAAAGCTGTTATGTTCTGCTGAGCGCCGAACAACTAGACGGCGGGGGAGACATAACTGCATATGATGGGGGAGACATGGCTTCATATGGGGGGCAGACATGACTGCATATGAGGGGGGAATTATGGCTGCATTTGGGGGGAGACATGGCTGCATATGGGGGGGGACTGCATATGAGGGGGAGACATGGCTTCATATGGGGGGCAGACATGACTGCATATGAGGGGGGAGTTATGGCTGCATTTGGGGGGGAGACATGGCTGCATATGGGGGGGAGTCATGACTGCATATGGGGGGGAGTCATGACTGCATATGAGGGGGAGACATGGCTTCATATGGGGGGGGAGACATGACTGCATATGAGGGGGGAGTTATGGCTGCATTTGGGGGGAGACATGGCTGCATATGGGGGGGACACAAGGCTGCATTTGGGGCGCATTGCTGCATTTAAAAAAAAGTATCGGTATTCGGAATCGGCGAGTACATAAAAAAAAGTATCGGTACTTGTACTCGGTCCTAAAAAAGAGGCATCGGGACAACCCTAGTGTGTAGTCTCATTCCTTTTTGGCTTGTATGGAGTGTGGAGTGAAGGTGGGCTCCTGGGCTTTGGCACCTAGTTGTGCCATAGAATGGAGACTGGACGCTGTCTCTGTGTAAGGCCTCGTACACACGAGGGGATATGTCTGCTGAAAACGGTCCGATGGACCGTTTCAGCAGACATCTCCGCTCGTGTGTATGGGCTAGCGGACAGATTTGTCCACCCCTACAGATTTCAAAGCATGCTTTGAAATCTATCGGGTGGGAATGTGTCCGCCCGACATGTCTGCTGGTTAGTACACTTACCAGCAGACATGTCGTCCCGCACCGCCGCCGCCGAATGGATTCGGCGCATGCGCGGAAGTGTTTTACTTCCTGGTGCGGTGACGTGGCGGCGTCAACGTCACCGCCGCGTCACCGCCACGTCACCGCGCCGTCCGCCGGTGGGGAATTTGATCCGATGGTGTGTACACGCCATCGGATCAAACTCCAGATCGGACATATCCGATGGAAATGGTCCGCGGACCATTTTCATCGGATATGTCCGATCGTGTGTACGAGGCCTATAACGGCAATGAGAGATGATCTTCGCCCACAGATCGCATTGCAAATGGCCACTCTGATTGGCCGTTAGCCGCGATCTGTGATTGGCCGTGTCCAAGGGACACGGACAACACAGGGCTTCCCCGCAGCGCGCTCTACAGCGCGCGCTGGGAACGCCCAAAGGAGATGCCGTCATTTGATGGCGTGTTGGCTATTCAGACCCGCGATGTTGCCGTCATTCGACGGTAGCGCAGGTCTGAAGTGGTTAAACTGTGAAAGAATCTGTGCACTCCTTCCTAGAAGCACACCTCCAGCAGCAGTCACAAAACAATCAATTCAGGCTTGAGGGCTATGTGACTCTATTGCACTGAACTGTCTCGTGGGACGACAGGTTCCAGTAACACTATGCAGGCAGTCTAGGTGTGTGACAAAACAGTACAAAGCTCTGGGCATGAGCCCTCTCACCACACAATATTCAGGTAGATGGATGCCTCAGCTCCACCGGATCTCAATCGGTTTGCAGCAATCACAGGGTCATGTTAACTGATTTGTCTCAGCAACAAAGTAGGCCAGAGCTCTGTGAAAAACAGTCACACACAGATCTTTCTTAGCCCGCATACACACGATCAAATCTATCTGCTGGAAACGGTCAGCCCGACCGTCCCAGCAGACAGATTCGACCGTGTGTACGGGCGAGCCGACGGATTTGGCCACCTGACAGATTTCAAAGCATGCTTTGAAATCTGTCGGCTGGTAACCCGTCCGCCCGACATGTCTGCTGGTTAGTACGCTAACCAGCAGACATGTCTTCTCACACACGCGCCGAATGGTTTCGACGCATGCGCGGAAGTGTTTTACTTCCTGGTGCAGTGACTGGACGGCGTCAAAGTCACCGCCACGTCACCGCGCCGTCTGGCGGCGGGGATTTTGGTTTGATCGTGTGTACACGATCAAACCAATACGTCCCCAGCAGACAGATTTGTTCAAATCGGTCAGCCCGACCGATTTGAACAAATCTGTCTGCTCGTGTGTACGCGGCCTTAGTAAGCCACGTGCCGCCAGGGCAAGAGACCTAAGATGGCCACCACAAGGCTTTTTATAACCTTCCCCACATGTACTTCCGCCCCCTTGCCGAGAGTTCATTGGAGGCCGTTTGCATAAACCCTCCTCATGTTCTTGAAGACAAAAATGAATTAAGTGCATCTCTCATTTTTGGCCACTAGATGGTGCCAAATACCAATCTATAACAATCCTGAAATATGGAGAGGAGGAGCCCGATTTGTGTTCCTTCCTACATAGGGACACAGATCGGTCACCCCCCAGTCACCCCCCCTCCCCCCACAGTTAGAACACACCTAGGATACACATATTACCCCTTTCTCACCCCCTAGTGTTAACCCCTTCAATACCAGTCACATTTATACTGTAATTAGTGCATATTTATAGCACTGATCGCAGTATAAAGCAGCATTGACAGCATCAGCAGTCTAAAAGGGATCCGACATTTCAACAAAAAGATATTATTTGTTAACATCAGCATCAGGTGCTTGGTAGCTGGTGTTGATCCAAGCCTGATTCATTTTGATGAAGGTCAGTCGATCAACAGAGCCAGTGGAGAGGCGCACCCTGTGATCAGTCACAAAGCCTCCAGCAGCACTGAATGTCCATTCTGAAAGAACACTGGATGCAGGGCAAGCCAGTAGCTCAATTGCATACTGGGCAAGCTCTGGCCAGTGATCCATCCTCAAGACCCAGTAAGCCAGAGGATTTTCGGTGGGGAAGGTGTCCAAGTCGGATCTTGCCCCTAGGTATTCCCAGACCATGTAAACCAGACGCTGGCGATGGTTGCTGGAACCGATCAGACCTTGGGGCTGCGGACTAAAAAACTGGCTGAACGCATCGGTCAGACGACCACCTTCTTCACAGCCCCTTCTGTGACTCACCAAAGCCTCAGCAAGACGTTGTCCAGAGCCAGGTTTTGGTAATCCCCCCGGTTCTGGGAACGCATTGCACAGACCCTTCTGCAAGGCCTCCCGCAGAAGTTTCATCTTCTGCTCCCTCTGCGATGGCAACATAAGGTCCGCAACCTTACTCTTGTAACGTGGATCAAGGAGAGTCGCCAGCCAGTAATGATCCCTCTGCTTAATAGCACGTACACGAGGATCCTTACGCAGGCTTTGCAGGATCAGGGAGGCCATGCAGCGTAGGTTTGCAGAGGCATTCGGGGCACAGTCCTCTGGGTCACTGAGGACGACAGGATCCACAGGCACCTCATCCCAGCCATGTAAAACTCCACGTGCTCCTTGGGACTGTAAATGATCCCTTGAAGACTGCTGCTACTGAGTGCTAGGCTCCACCTCCATGCTGCTGATACAATCCTCCTCCTCCTCCTCTTCCTGTGTGCTAGGTGGGAAAGCAGGACCACTGTCTGGGTAAAGGGGGCCTTGAGAGGTAAGGAAGTCCTCCTCTTCCTCCCTCTGTTCTGCCTCAAGGGCCCTGTCCATTATTCCACGTAGCGTGTGCTCCAACATGTGAATAAGAAGGACAGTCTCACTGATGCATGCACTGTCACTGCTCACCATCCTCATAGCCTCCTCAAATGGTGACAGGACAGTGCATGCATCCCTGATCAAGGCCCACTGGCGTGGGGAAAAAAACCTAGCTCCCCTGACCCAGTTCTGCTGCCATATTGGCACAGGTACTCATTGATGGCCCGTTGCTGCGTGTGCAGCCGCTGCAGCATGGCCAACGTTGAGTTCCATCTGGTGGGCATGTCACAAATTAGGAGGTTCTTGGGCAGGTTGTATTCCCTTTGGAGGTCAGTTAGCCCAGCAGTGGCATTATATGACCTCCGAAAATGCACACAGACTTTCCTGGCCTGCTTCAGGACATCCTGCTAACCCGGGTACCTGCCCAAGAACCGCTGCACCACCAAATTGAGGACATGCGCAAAACAGGGCACGTGGGTGAGTTTTCGCTGACACCATTCCAGGCTTCAGCTGGCGTGGCGTCAACCACCACTCAGCCTGACCCTGCAGAGCTGACAAAACCTCTTCCCCAGTCTGGCTCCTGTCTCCCAAGCACACCAGCTCTAGCACCGCATGGCATCTCTTGGCCTGCATTCCTGCGTATCCCCTCGTACGCCTACGGAGCACGGCTGGTTCGGAGAAAACATCCCCACAGGAAGAGGCCACAGAGAAAGAAGAAGAGGAGGGGGTGGAGGAGAGAGGTGTGTCGCAAGCAGTAGTAGTGTTTTGGAGGCGTGGTGGCGGAACAACCTCCAAAACTACTGGACCTTGCCCTGTGTCCTTCCCAGCTGCCAGCAGAGTCACCCAATGCGCCGTAAAAGACAGGTAACGTCCCTGTCCATGCCTGCTGGACCATGAGTCAGCGGTAATATGCACCTTACCACTGACCGCCCTGTCCAGCGAGGCATGGACATTGCCTTCCACATGCCGGTAGAGAGCCGGAATAGCCTTCTGTGAGAAAAAGTGGCGTTTTGGTACTTGCCACTGAGGTACTGCACATTGCACAAACTCACGGAAGGGGGCAGAATCCACCAACTGAAAAGGTAGCAGTTGAAGTGCTAGCAATTTTGCTAAGCTAGCATTCAACTGCTGGGCATGTGGATGGCTGGGATTGTACTTCTTTTGGCGCTGCAGCAGCTGGGGCAGGGAAATTTGCCTGATACTATCAGTAGATTGACCGCTACTACTAGCTTGTGACACACCTATTTCTACACCTTCACTGCAGGCTTCAGAGAGGACTGGGGGTCTACTGGGGTTGGAGGTCCCAGAAGGGCAAGGGGGGGTACGCTTTTGTCTTTGGTGTGGGTCTTTTTGGTGTGCTTGCCAACGAGCTGCATGGCAGGTCGACATATGTCTGGACAAGCATGTGGTACCCAGGCGGTTGATGTTTTGGCCACGCGAGATACGCTTGCGACATAAGTTGCAAATAGCAAAGGTATGATCTTGTGGACATGTTTCAAAAAAGGCCCACACCAAAGAAATTTTTCTTTACCGGTCAGACACAGCAGCGCCATGCACAAGCGCCGTAGATGTGCGCTTGTAACATCCCTGCTACGCAACTACAGTATACAGTTGGTTTTTAAACTATAGAGGTCTCTCAGATACAACCACCACTTCTCACTCAGAGTAATCAGAGAGATTGGGGTTAATTCATCACAACCTCTAGTGAATAACCAACTGAGAGACTGCAGAAGCTTATTCCCCTATAACCAACTACCACAGGGGAAAACAGGATTGTATCTCAGATACACACAAGGTAGTACTACAAATCTACAAGCACAGACTATAGTATGTGGTACTTGCGGTTAGGAGAGTAAAGCCTGGTATGCTGGTGGTCCCGGAGGGGGTGTAGAGCGAACTGTGGTGTCCACTGAGGTTCAGAGCGGGTACAGCAAGGTGGCGTGAAAGGGGTTCTCAGGACAGCAGGCGTCCTTTCGCAATAGGGGAAGCAAGAGATAAATCCGGGTCACAAGCCGTGGTCAGGTGTTGGAGAAGTCACAGGTATCCGAAGTCCAAGCCGGGTCAAGGGTTCAGGCAAACAGCAGTCCAGAAAGCAAAGCCAAGGGTCAAAAGCCGGGGTCGGTCAAGGAGCTTAATATATAAGCAGTTTGCTTTAGCACAGACAGGGAGATCAAACCAAAATGAACTGACCCTGCTCTCTAAGTGAGGTAGGGCTTTATAGGTTGGCTAACTGGTTAAGCTGTGTCAGCTGTAGCAAGAATCTCAGGTGTGGAAGGTAATGAAATCCAGCTAAGGTGAACATTCCATTCAGCACCACCATAGCTGGAAAGCAACATGAATTTCTAATTCAACAGTGGCTGAGAGGTAAGGGTTTGGGCTGGTAACAAAGAGGTCCCAGGTTCAATTCCACCCTAAGCCACCTTGAGCACGGCCACGCCTGGCCGTCTGCCTGACACGATGGGGATCGTGACAGCGCTGTAATGCAGTGGGTGTGACCTTAAGCTGACCCCTGGAGGGCATCCTGCCTCTTTGGAGATATGCCTGTGCCTCGTCCTCCTCCTCCTCCTCTCTCCTATCAGGCACCCAGGTAGAGTCAGTGACCTCATCATCCCCTCCCTCCTCATCACTGTCAACAACCTGGCAGTATGCTCCAGCTGGGGGAACATCATCACTGACAAATTGCTATCCCTCTCGGCCACCCCCTCTTCCTGGGCTCACATCAATGCCTTCCTCTATCAGTGTTCAGTCATTGGAGTCTTCAAAACGCTGCGCATCTTCCTGCAGCATGTACCCAACACTGTGTTGAAACAGTTCGGGGGACTCCTCAGGAGGACATGGTGGTACTAGGGAAGTATTGTGTGAAGCCATTGTGCAGAGGGAAGAGGACGCCTTGGCAGCTGCTTTGCCAGATAAACTTTGATCAGTCTGTGTGAGAGAAGATGAGGAGGATGAGGACGGCTTGGTCATCCACTCTACTAATTTCTCTGCATGTTGAGGCTCAACACGGCCAGCTCCCGAAAAGAAGGACGAGCGGCCACGGCCACGGCCACGTGCTGAAGAGGATGCACCACATACACTACCAGCGTTACCTCTACATGCAGAGCCTGCTTGCCCTCGTGACTCTCTGCCTCTCTTTGTTGTCCTTCCAGACATATTAATGCGTTCAGGTGGTATATAACAGCACACATACAGTGACACCAACTGCGTTCAGGTGGTATGTAACAGCACAAGCGGAGTCACACCAACTACGCTCAGGTGGTATGTAACAGCACATGTACAGTGACACTAACTTCGCTCAGGTGGTATATAACAGCACAGGTGCGGTGACACTAACTGCACTCAGGTGGTATGTAACAGCACACGTACAGTGACACCAACTGCGCTCAGGTGGTATATAACAGCACAGGTGCGGTGACACTAACTGAGCTCAGGTGGTATGTAACAGCACACGTACAGTGACACTAACTGCACTCAGGTGGTATATAACAGCACAGGTGCAATGACACTAACTGCGCTCAGGTAGTATGTAACAGCACACGTACAGTGACACTAACTGTGCTCAGGTGGTATATAATAGCACAGGTGCGGTGACACTAACTGCGCTCAGGTGGTATGTAAAAGCACACGTACAGTGACACTAACTGCGCTCAGGTGGTATATAACAGCACAGGTGCGGTGACACTAACTGCGCTCAAGTGGTATGTAACAGCACATGTACAGTGACACTAACTGCGCTCAGGTGGTATATAACAGCACAGGTGCGGTGACACCAAATGCGCTCAGGTGGTATATAACAGCACAGGTGAGGTGACACTAACTGCGCTCAGGTGGTATATTACAGCACACGTACAGTGACATTAACTGCGCTCAGGTGGTATATAACAGCACAGGTGCGGTGACACTAACTCCGCTCAGGTGGTATGTAACAGCACACGTACAGTGACACTAACTGCGCTCAGGTGGTATGTAACAGCACACGTACAGTGACACTAACTGCGCTCAGGTGGTATATAACAGCACAGGTGCGGTGACATCAAATGCGCTCAGGTGGTATATAGCAGCACAGGTGCGGTGACACTAACTGCGCTCAGGTGGTATATTACAGCACACGTACAGTGACACTAACTGCGCTCAGGTGGTATATAACAGCACAGGTGCGGTGACACTAACTGTGCTCAGGTGGTATATAACAGCACACGTACAGTGACACTAACTGCGCTCAGGTGGTATATAACAGCACAGGTGCGGTGACACTAACTGCGCTCAGGTGGTATGTAACAGCACACGTACAGTGACACTAACTGCGCCAAGTGCTTCTCCAAACCCGGCAGGCTCTGCAGATGTCTCGGGGATTCCATGTCGGCGTCATTGGTGGTGGTTATCTGGGGAAGCAACTGGTCCGTTGTCTTTTTGACCTGACAGACCTTCATGCTGATGACATCAGTGTGTCCACCCGCCGGCCAGAGACCCTCTGAGATCTTCAGGGTCGAGGTGTGCAATGTTTCTATGATAATGTGAAGCTGGTCAGAGGGGCTCACATTGTCTTCCTGTGCTGTCTGCCATCACAACTGCCCGCCGTGTGTGCAGAAATCCGGGGTCACCTGCCAGAATGGTGTGTGGTGTACAGCCTGGTGTCTGCCGTGCCGCTGCCCAGGGTGACAGGGCTTCTTGGTCACAGCGGTGTCATCAGGCCGGAGTATAAGTGTGATCCCAAGAATGACGAGCCACAGTGCCACCAACATGGGAGCTTGACCAAGGCACTGAGGGATGGGTCCCTTGTGAGGGCCACAATTCCCGGAGTGCTCCGGAACGGAGGAGGAGTTTGCATTGTCAGCCATTTCATGGAGCCTGTACTCTATGCCGTCCTCAATCTGTGCACATCACACGATCTGTCACATGACCAGGCTGTGATCATCCTGAATGGCCTCATCCAGCAGCGGGTGACATCGGATGAATCTCCCTTAGGAGCCGGCTTTACAAGCGCCAACTTTGTGAGCAAAGCATTTGTAGCATCGCTTTCTGCAGACAGTCGGTTTCCTAGGTTTGATCTGAGCAATGTCCAGATGAAGGAGACTCCACTGAGTCAGCACCTTTCAGGCTCCGCCCACCTCCGAACACAGCTGTCCTCTCTATACTGCACCATCTTCCATAAGAACACTCAGCGGGTACACCTCTCCTGACCAGCGCGTCAGGATCCTACGGGGTAAATGACCGCGCTATATCAAGATGCAACTCAACTCAACTCATATACCAGCACAGGTGCGGTGACACCAAATGCGCTCAGGTGGTATATAACAGCACAGGTGCGGTGACACTAACTGCGCTCAGGTGGTATATAACAGCACACGTACAGTGACACTAACTGCGCTCAGGTGGTATATAACAGCACAGGTGCGGTGACACCAAATGCGCTCAGGTGGTATATAACAGCACAGGTGCGGTGACACTAACTGCGCTCAGGTGGTATATAACAGCACACGTACAGTGACACTAACTGCGCTCAGGTGGTATATAACAGTACAGGTGCGGTGACACTAACTGCGCTCAGGTGGTATGTAACAGCACACGTGCGGTGACACCAAATGCGCTCAGGTGGTATGTAACAGCACACGTGCGGTGACAACAAATGCGCTAAGGTGGTATGTAGCAGCACACGTGCGGTGACACCAAATGCGCTAAGGTGGTATGTAACAGCACACGTGCTGTGACACCAAATGCGCTCAGGTGGTATGTAACAGCACACGTGC
This sequence comes from Rana kukunoris, assembly GCA_029574335.1. Classification (NCBI taxonomy): domain Eukaryota; kingdom Metazoa; phylum Chordata; class Amphibia; order Anura; family Ranidae; genus Rana; species Rana kukunoris. The sequence continues at coordinate 533,694,326 of CM056051.1, forward strand.
GGTGACACCAAATGCGCTAAGGTGGTATGTAACAGCACAGGTGCGGTGACACCAAATGCGCTCAGGTGGTATGTAACAGCACATGTGCGGTGACACCAAATGCGCTAAGGTGGTATGTAACAGCACATGTGCGGTGACACCAAATGCGCTAAGGTGGTATGTAACAGCACACGTGCGGTGACACCAAATGCGCTCAGGTGGTATGTAACAGCACATGTGCGGTGACACCAAATGCGCTAAGGTGGTATTAAACAGCACAGGCACAGTCAGAGCAATTCAATAGCTCACTTGCATTTACAGCAACTGTCTTTCTGTGCAAATAAATAGCACACGTGCAGTAACAGTGAATGCTTCTATGTGCAATTAACTAGCACAGGTTGACTAACACGTTAGAGCATCAAGCACAATCCTGCCTGAAAGATACTAATAGCAGAACTAGCTAAGCTATACAGTATAAATATATTGACAACTCCTAGGGATGTCAATATATTCTCTACAAACTGTACATTTAACTATACTAACTAGTAGCCTCCCTGATCTATCTATCTATCTATCTATCTATCTATCTATCTATGTGAAAAGACACTGGGCCAGATTCACATAGACATAATATTCCGCTGCGTAATCGAAATACGCTACGCTGCCGTATTTCACCAGGCTCTACGCCGAATTCAGATAGTTTTTTGCGCGTACGCTACGGTGTCGTAGTCTATTTCTCGCCTCGCAATCGAAATACGTGATTAGGGGGCGTGAAGCATTTAAATTAAGCGCATCCCCGCGGCGATCGAACTGCGCATGCTCTGTTCAGGAATTTCCCGCCGTGCATTGCGCGAAATCACGTTGTGACGTCATTCGTTGTTTGAGTAGCGGCGTTTACGAACATTCCTATTCCCGGACGACTTACGTTTAAAAATAATAAAAGACGTCGGAAGACGTTGATATTCGACGCGGGAACGACGGCCATACTTAACATGGGATGTCTAATATTAGAGGAGGTAAAAGGCTGGTATAGTGATACGCAAAAAAAAGATGACTAAAGGTGCCGTAAGAGATTGCGTTTGAAGTGCAAAATTTCTTGGATTGCAGGCAAAAGCTCATTAGCATACCCTGACGGCGAAAAACAACAGGAAGTCCGCCCAGTGGCCGCAATTTTCTTGCAGCGTAGATCTGAAGGCGTACTAACACGTAATCCAGTCGAATTGAAGCCCGCAGGTGTCTTTTCATGGTTTGAGGATTTCGACTAGCTAAAAATCGCCCGTAAGTCGAAAGTACTTCAGTCTAACACCAGTTAGACAGGAGTTACGGCTCTCTGAATCTGGCCCACTGTGTCTCTATCTATCTATCTCTCTCTCTCTGTCTGTCTCACTTCTCTAAGCAAGCCGGAACACACTACACGAGGCCACCCAGGAGGCGGCCTTTTATAGTGTGGGGCGTGTGCTAAAGCCCTGAGCCCTAATTGGCCAAAGCACCCAGGCTTTGGCCAATTAGGTCTCTTCGTTTTTTGGGCGCTGTGATTGGCCAAGCATGCGGGGTCATGGTGCATGCTTGGCCAATCATCAGCGTGCAACGCCGCAGTGAATTATGGGTCATTCGAATTTGGCGCGAACGACCCGATTTGTTCGTTTTCGACAAACGATCGAACGGCCAATGTTCGATGCGAACATGTGTTTGCGTCGAACACGAAGCTCATCCCTAATGAGCACTATGGGGCTGCACTGATAATCAGGGCACTGGTGATGAGTGCCCTGATTATCAGTGTAAATGTCCCCTGTGTGGAATGCCACTTACAGGCTCTCCTCTTCTCACATGTTGTCAGCGTGAGGAAAGGAATGTCGTCAAATCCTGTTTATCCTTTGATCAGCTGTGATTGGACAGAGCTGATCACATGGTAAAGGGCAACGGTGATTGGCTGAAGGATATAGCAATCACAAAGCTCTCCCAATGCACATGAGGAGGCAGGGTTCTGGGAGGACATCAATAGACGCCCTCCCGAAAATGTGCGACTATGCTGTAGCCATCATTCAGGTATAGTGTGGTCAGCAAGAGATTAAAGGGATAAAACATGAGGAAGTGTGTATGTGTTAAAAGGAGGAACATGATTAAAACCTGTGAATACATTGAAGTTGGAGAAGCTGAGATCAAGAACATGGAGGCATGAACTCAAACTAGCAGAATGGAAATGTCAAGAGTAATGTCGTATTCCTTATTGCTTCATTAAATGTATCAATAAGAAACTGGCTTGTAATTACCTTGTTTCTTAATGGAGATAATTAATGCTCTGGGAAGGATGAAAATTGTTCCCAAGCTAAAGCGATACATTATAAAATAAAGGTTCCAGATTCCCTTTGAACAAATCCCATACATCAAACAGAAGTGAATGCCGTTGAGGTGAGAAAATTATTGATTAAATGGTAACCAGCCATTGTTTGTTAATTCTTCAATTTTGAAACAAAATGAAGACAATGCTCATCAAGATACACTATCTGCTACACTATACTAAACATTTATCCTAAGGGAAAGTACAACAGAATTTCAGAGAGAACTTATTTTGTGTTATATTTTTGATATGGAACTTTTTACAATTTTAATAATAAATTATTTCGTTTTTTCATAAAATGTTAACATTTGTAAATCAGTGTGTTGTTGTAATAAGCCTTGGGCTACATGGGCAATTACATCTTCTTCATAGAGATTTAACAGATTTTTATAGACACTGACGAAAAAAAATTGTTTTGTTTCATTCGTTGTGTTTTTTTTTTTTTAATTTTTTTGGGTCATTCGTTATGATCGCAATTGGTAAAATCATAAATTCATAAATCCAAAAATTCATAAATTCGAAAATTCGAAATTAAGAAAGAAAATACGAAAGAATTAACTAACTAACTAACTAACTAACTAACTAACTAACTAACTAACTAACTAACTAATAATAGCAAATTATTAAATTATAGGTATTGGAATTAATAATAATAAATAATAATATTAACAAGTTTTTATTATTATTATTGTTATTCATTATTATGAATTTTTTACATTCCATTCGTTTAGATACGGCATTCGTTATTTTGGATAGTTCGTAACTTCTGATAAATTCGTATTTGTTACGTTCACTAACAGCCAAATCTCAAAGGAAATTCTAATACCTATAATTTAATAGTTAGTAATAGGTAAGTTATTATTAGTTTGTTATTATTTCAGGGTTTTCTGATTTACAAATTTTCTAATTTACAAATTTATGAATTTTCAAATATTCCAATTTACGAATATTCAGAAAAAAATGTTAAACAGGTTTTTGTTAATTTGGATATTTCCAAATTAACAAATTTGCAGAAATTCACTAAAAGATAAATTTGAAACTAAACGAATTGCACATTTCTAAACATTATCAAATTTTGAGTGTTATAAATGAGAGGATTGGGAAATGGTTTATTTTCTCAGTGGCAGAAAGATTTAAGCTGTCAACACATGATTGGCATTGGGGGAGCATTACAATACTATTAATTTTGAATGACACCCCAGCACACTTAGGAAACAGGCCCCAATGTTCAAATGGGAACCATGATTAATTTTTCAACCACATTAATACCTTAGGGTGATTCACTAAACGAGTCGACAATTTGAATATTCACTTCAATTATCTAATCACGTAAAAAGTTTGTTATTATTTCAGGGTTTTCTGATTTTCTCATTTCAAATTTACGACTTTTCAAATTTACAAATTCATAAATTTTCAAATATTCCAATTTACGAATATTCGGAAAAATGTGTTAAACAGGTTTTCCTTTAATTCGGATATTTCAGAATTAATGAATTTGTCGAAATTCACTAAAAGACGAATTTGAAACTAAACAAATTGCACATTCCTAAACATTATCAAATTTTGAGTGTTGCAAATGAGAGGATTGGGAAATGGTTTAATTTCTCAGTGGCAAAAAGATTTAAGCTGTCAACACATGATTGACATTGGGGGAGCATTACAATACTATTCATTTTGAATGACACCCCAAAACACTTAGGAAACAGGCCCCAATGTGCAAATGGGAACCATGATTTATTTTTCAACCATGTTTATACCTTAGGGCATGGGTCTTCAAACTATGACCCTCCAGGTGTTCAGGAACTACAATTCCCATCATGCCTAGTCATGTCTGTGAATGTCAGAGTTTTACAATGCCTCATGGGAAGTGTAGTTCCGCAACAGCTGGAGGGCCGTAGTTTGAGGATCCCTGCCTTAGGGTGATACACTAAAGAAGTTGAGAATTTGAATATTCACTTCAATTATCCATTAACGTAAAAAGTTTGTTATTATTTCAGGGTTGTCTGATTTTCTCATTTCAAATTTACGAATTTTTGAATTTACAAATTTACGAATTTAGGGATTTTCAAATATTCTAATTTACTAATATTCGGAAAAAAATGTTAAACGGGTTTTCGTTATTTGTTGAAATTCATTAAAAGATGTATTTGAAACTAAACGAATTGATCATGTCCAAACATTATCAAATTTTGAGTGTTGCAAATGAGAGGATTGGGAAATGGTTTAATCTCTCAGTGGCAAAAAGATTTAAGCTGTCAACACATGATTGGCATTGGGGGGGGGGGGGGCATTTCAATACTATTCATTTTGAATAACACTCAACACACTTAGGAAAGAATTTGAATATTCACTTCAATTATCCAATCACGTAAAAAAGCATATTCCTGTGTTTCATCTGCACCTGACGGGATAATTTAAATGAATATTTGCAATTTATTATGCAAAAAAATGTCACTCCTTTTTGTACATTTTGCCTAAGCAATGCTATGAGTGAAATTGAGAAATTTAGTCTCACTGGATATCCTAAGGTTGTGGTGCTTTTAATAATTCCTGTCTTGAAACAAGCATGCTGGCCAGAGATTTGTATTTCATTTTGACTTTGTTTGCTGCATGCTTTTTTTGTGGTTGCTTACTTACATTAGCAGTTAATGAAGCTAGATGATTTGTTTATTCTGAAGGAGGTTAGCTATGACAACCTATGTATTTCTCTCAACTTAAGTTTCTTTCAAATATTAAATTTGTGGGGGGGCGTGTCCGGTTGGAGAGGAAGATGGACGCTTGAGCTCACAGCTCATCAGACAGGAGAAACAAATCCACTACACAGGCCGCCAGCACGTTCGCATCCACATCCATCCTCGCTACAGGGACACTGGAACTCACAATGAGCGCGTCCAGGAAGAGACTCACGGAGTACAAGCCACAAAAATTGACTGAATTTGCCTACAAGCCGGCGGAGAGGAACAGAACCTCCCAAGATGGCGCCGACCAGGCCACGCACAACGGCTCTTACACGGACCTCCCGGCGCTTTCCCGGAGGATCGACAAGACACAGGTACCTAAGCACACCTCTCCCAACCCTGGAGTGTGATCCTCTCCCTAATAACCCGGCGAAAGCTAAAATGAGACTCGACACGCCGCCGCAGCGGATGCTGCGGCCACAAATCGAGGCCCAGGCTTTTAACCCTCTCCTCTCCAACCAGGCCCTACATTCCTCCATTGTCTCTTTCCCTACTTCAGGGCAACCAGTCATGGACACCACCCTGAAAGACATGTTGCTGTCCTTACAGACCTCTCTCATGACTGATCTCTCCTCTTTATTTACTAAAATCATCTCAGACATACATGCGCTGGATGATAGAGCGAGCAATGTGGAGAGAGGCCTCACTGAATACACCTCCACAGTAAATGAAGTTATTGATTGCTATGATGATGTTAAAGAGGAACAGTCCCGAATGCGCACCAAGCTGGCCGATTTAGAGGACAGATCCCGCAGAAATAACGTCAAGCTGAGGGGAATATCTGAAAATATAGCACCTGCAGACCACCCGCGTTACGCCATGGAACTGATATGCATAATCATTCCTGAGGTGTCCCCACAGGAGGTAATTATAGATAGAATCCATCAAATTGCCAAACCAGCACACCTTGCAGCCTCAGTGCCCAGAGATGTTCTGATGAGGATCTACTTATACCACATCAAGGAAAAACTCCTGATGGGAATCAAAGCTAAACTGCCACTACCCAGCCACCCTCATCATTGTGAAGAATGGCCAGACCCACACTATTGGAGACCTGGATAAAGGCCTGCGTCTCCTCCACACTTGGGGCATACTTCCTGAATTTCCAAACACCACTCTGCTTGAAAAACGGGCACCGACTCCTCGTAGAAGTCTGGACGCCAATCACACTTGAGAGACACCTGTTTATTTGACAAATGCGGCCTAATAATGTCATTGATGCTCCCCTGAGCTCTGACATTTTGTTACCCCTGTATCGTACCCTACTACGTTTTTGACTGTTCTGTTACCCCAGTTTGGAGGCTACAGTGGTGTTTACCACCCCCTCTGTGGACTTTTTTTTATTTTGCTTTTATTTTTTTGTTTGGTGTATCACCTCACCTCTATATGCAAACCCCCGGCTGACAATCCTCCTTTTATCAAGTGTCACCATTTTAATTTGGGCTAATTTTGTTCCCTTTTGTTATAACTAAAATTGACGTATTGCTCTATCCGCAGCTCCTTGATCCACTCTCTCCTAGGTCTCTGGACTGCCATGCATCTGGCACTGAACCTTCTTACTGGACCCCCCCAGATCTGTTCAATGTCGCCTAACTGTAAGTGCCATTATACACCATCCACCGACATATCACTGCAAGATGCCGCTTTTGATTCTTTCCCTAAATGTGAATGGCCTGAACTACCCTGCCAAAAGCCATTCACTGTGGAGGACCGCTTTGACCCTCCGCAGTGACATTTTATACATACAAGAAACTCACTACCATCGGACGCATCTCTTTGCTTAAACCGCCAGTTCCCCCACATATTCCACGCCTCTCACTCTACCAAATCTAAAGGTGTCATGATCGCATACAAAGACACAGTGGACTTCCACCTGCTAAACTCTTTTGCAGATCCGGAAGGTCGTTTTCTAATTATAGTCTGCTCCATCAACCGAGTTTCATACACCCTTGTGAACTTGTATGCCCCAAACACCCACCAGTTGAGGTTCCTCTGCAAAGTGATTGCCACCACCAACACTATTCAAAAGGGCCACCTAATACTTTGCAGGGACTTTAACCTAGTCCCGGACATTCCCTTAGACTCCACCTCTGCAGCAAAATGGCGAGGGTCGCCCCTGAAAAGCTTTTTTCTAAGACAAGACCTGTATGATGCCTGGCGATGTCTCCACGGCTCTGAAAATGATTTTACTTTTCTTTCCTCCATGCGCCGCACGAATTGACTTGTTTTTGACCGACAAATGGATTTTGCAGAAAATTTGCATGTCTACGATCCACACCACGACATGGTCAGACCATGCCCCGATTTCGATAATAATTGAAGATTCTAACCTACAACGAAATACGTTTCTTTGGCGGGCTAACAACTACCTTATACAAAATGACAAATACACACCTGAGATCTCTGAACAGATCACTGATTTTTTTAAGCTGAACAAAGGCTCTGTCTCGGAACCTGCAGTAGTGTGGAGCTCTCATAAAGCGTAAAAAGAGGATGCAGCAGGTAGATGAACTAACTACTCAGATAGCGCAACTAGAAACAAGCCATAAAACCAACCCCACAGAGCCACAGTTGAAACTTTTATTATCCTTTAGGGCCCCTTCACACGGAGCGGATCCGTATTGATCCGCTCCGTATGCCCGTTTGCTTAGCGGGGATTCCTTCGTAAAATCCCTGCTGAGCTGTCAGCTGACAGGGCAGTCTCCGCACACTGTGCAGGGACCGCCCTGTCTTTCCTCCGCTCTCCCCTATGGGGAATAAGATGAATATAGGATTTTCTTCCGTCCGAAAAAGCGGAGCTATATGGAGGCCGATGTTTACGGACGTTAGCGGATGCTCATACGCTAACGTCCGCGATCCCATAGGGAAGCATTGCAGTCCGTAAACAGACTATGAAAAACGGACGAACGGTCTGCACGTGTGAAAGGGCCCTTGGACAGGAACTTTAGACATTACGGGCCAGATTCACGTACATTGGCGCATATTTTGACCGGCGTAGCACACCTCCTTTACGTTAGACCGGCGCAATGTAGAGGCGCAATCACCGTATGCTCGTAGTATTTGCCCAGAAATTTACGCCGGTGCAACGTTATTCCCGAGGCGTTAGGCGGAGTAATTCATATTGGAAAGGACGTGGGCGTGTTACATTGAAATGAGCCGTGACCCCATGCAAATGAAGGGCCGGCCGGATCGCGCATGCGCACATGAAGCAGACCATGGTCAGCACCTCTGTGCGCATGCTCACAACTCGGAAACGGCGAAATCAGTGAAATTGGAAATTGGAAGTGGATCCGGGCAAATTAGTGAGCTATGCAGAGAGTTTAAATAGACAGACACAAACTCCCTTCCTTTGCAAAAGTTCATCCCTTTGTATCCCTTCCTATACAGCAAGGTGCTTTTGGTTCGTCTGTTGTTTATTAGCGTTTGTTTGTTTGTGACGTGTCTTTGGTGACTGTTTTGCACAGTGATTTTTGTCTTTTCTGTGTTTTCTTTGTTGTGTTTTTTTTTTTAATTATATTTTTGCTGGGCATTTTTTTTTTTTTTTGCTGGGCATTTTTTTTTTGTTCTGTTTGTGAATGATTTTGGAATGTGGGGGTGACATTCCTGCCGGAAAAGGGGTGTCACCCTGATTTGTGGTGGAGAACTGATCCCTAGGTCCGTGTGAATGGTGTATGAATGTACAGTGACATAATTGGAGCCGTGGCATCGCTGCTCACAAGTCCTGCATGGTGGGCTTGTGCTAATCCAATTTGATGAGGATGTGATGTGTCTGTGCTAGGGACCACAGTGGTGTGCATGCATGCATTCTCATTGTGCCATGATTAATGTGTGTGTTTAACGTGCAAAGATGCCTAATGTGAGCTGTCTCCTGGCTGCTCTTCCCTCAGAAGATGGGATAGCCTCGGTTAGGGGGGGATTGTCTGGTTCAGGGGTCAGGTCATCACTTATGTCAATCTCCAGGCCCCTTCTCACTGCGAAGTTGTGCAGCATGCAACATGCACCGATGATCTGGCATACAAAGTTTGGGGGATACAACAGGGTACCATTGGGGGTTCCGGATAGGAGTCATGAGATGGGTCCCAGGGCATATGCAGAGTCACCCTGAAGGGATAAGACAGGAGGATGTTAGTAGTGCATGTGCCCCTTGTGATTTCAGCATCATGGGGGGGACAGTCATGCCTGCCACCCATGTCACTCACCAACCAGCCAGCTGTCCCCATACATGTTCTGTTGGAAATCTGTGGGGATGGGGCTAGGATTGTATATGTAGCTGTCATGGGTGTCATGGGTGGTGTCATGTGTTGGGCTGGTGATGTCCTCCTGCAAGGTTGTGGTTAATTCCATGATGGCATGAGGGGTGAATCTGAAGATGCGAGACACCTCAGAATCACTCATGCCAAAGATGTCTATGTGTGTGTGATATATCAAGTGAAGAGTGAGGGGCTTGTATCAGAGAAGAATATTCTATTAGATTAGATTATTATATCCATCAAGGTTTTAAAGGGATATTAAAAGATAGTGAGACCGTGTTTGTAATTTGTATGTATGTTATGTATTGATGTATATATGTATGTATATATTTGTTTAATGTTTATAAAAGCAAATAAAAAGTTTTTAGAAAAAAAAAATCCCCTCCCGTGCCCTCCTCTGTGCCCTCCTCCTTCTTTGCTCATCTAAAGTCAGTAGTATAGCTATGAGCATGGATGCCCCTGGCATGTTGGCATACAGTTTGTTGTGCAGCAAGTGTGACTGCTCAGCTCCTCACTAACAGTGTTGCTTTAGCTGACATGGAGACGGATTGTCTAATTAGTGTGAATGCTTTAATAAGCATTCCCAGTATTGTTATTCGTTTTTTATTATTAGTGGGAATGCTTTAATAAGCATTCCCAGTATTGTTATTCGTTTTTTATTATTCTTAATTAGTGGGAATGCTTTAATAAGCATTCCCAGTATTGTTATTCGTTTTTTATTATTCTTAATTTTAATTAGTGGGAATGCTTTAATAAGCATTCCCAGTATTGTTATTCGTTTTTTTATTAGTGGGAATGCTTTAATAAGCATTCCCAGTATTGTTATTCGTTTTTTATTATTAGTGGGAATGCTTTAATAAGCATTCCCAGTATTGTTATTCGTTTTTTATTATTAGTGGGAATGCTTTAATAAGCATTCCCAGTATTGTTATTCGTTTTTAGTGGGAATGCTTTAATAAGCATTCCCAGTATTGTTATTTGTTTTTTATTATTAGTGGGAATGCTTTAATAAGCATTCCCAGTATTGTTATTCGTTTTTTATTATTTTTTATTTTAATTAGTGGGAATGCTTTAATAAGCATTCCCAGTATTGTTATTCGTTTTTTATTAGTGGGAATGCTTTAATAAGCATTCCCAGTATTGTTATTCGTTTTTTATTATTAGTGGGAATGCTTTAATAAGCATTCCCAGTATTGTTATTCGTTTTTTATTAGTGGGAATGCTTTAATAAGCATTCCCAGTATTGTTATTCGTTTTTTAGTATTAGTGGGAATGCTTTAATAAGCATTCCCAGTATTGTTATTCGTTTTTAGTGGGAATGCTTTAATAAGCATTCCCAGTATTGTTATTTGTTTTTTATTATTAGTGGGAATGCTTTAATAAGCATTCCCAGTATTGTTATTCGTTTTTTATTAGTGGGAATGCTTTAATAAGCATTCCCAGTATTGTTATTCGTTTTTTATTAGTGGGAATGCTTTAATAAGCATTCCCAGTATTGTTATTCGTTTTTTATTATTCTTAATTAGTGGGAATGCTTTAATAAGCATTCCCAGTATTGTTATTCGTTTTTTATTATTAGTGGGAATGCTTTAATAAGCATTCCCAGTATTGTTATTTGTTTTTTATTAGTGGGAATGCTTTAATAAGCATTCCCAGTATTGTTATTCGTTTTTTATTAGTAGGAATGCTTTAATAAGCATTCCCAGTATTGTTATTCGTTTTTTAGTGGGAATGCTTTAATAAGCATTCCCAGTATTGTTATTCGTTTTTTATTAGTGGGAATGCTTTAATAAGCATTCCCAGTATTGTTATTCGTTTTTTAGTGGGAATGCTTTAATAAGCATTCCCAGTATTGTTATTCGTTTTTTATTATTCTTAATTAGTGGGAATGCTTTAATAAGCATTCCCAGTATTGTTATTCGTTTTTTATTATTCTTAATTTTAATTTTATTCCGTACGTTTTTTGGCTCTGCGTAACTTCGCCATACTTTCAGCGATTGAGACCATTCAACTTTTAAAATGTTCATCTCATTCAGCTAACGATGGGACTTCTTCAAGTTTTTTTGTGCTATTTATATTTTTTTAAATATTAAGCTTTTAGTCGCTTTTTTTTAACATTGAAGTCAATGAGAACATGCTTTCTCCTGCTTCAAAACTCATGCCGTACAAAATGTATCTCCTCCTTCATACTTTCACTGACAGACACCAAACAAACTTTACCACGGTCACAAAATATTCAGCTATCCGGCTATGACTTTTCAGATTGAAATCTGTTATAGTTTTTGTGAAAAAGCAATTTACGTTTAGTGATTTTTTCAGAAAATTTTATCGATTTAACAGTCTTTCTATGGAGAGCTGTTAGAGTGAGTCATGTGACCTTTAGAGTGTGAGTTTTGAAAAGAATCGTATTATCTATAAAAAAGGGGGAACAAATTGCTCTCACGCCCACAAGATCTACTTGTCATACACAATTTATATATCAAATGGAAGGTATTTTTGTCTGCTTTCAGGCAATGTGATCAGTTTTGTGATGCGCATTTTACTTTTCGTTGCTGGAGCTTCTAAAGGACAAGAGTTCCAAATTTTTCCCCATAGACCTTCATTATAACGCGCTTTTAAAATTTGTTAGTAAGACACACAAAGATACTCTTTTCTAAATCGCTGACATGGCCACATTTTTAAGTTTATCAACATAAATTTCATATCGATGCGTTCACAAGGGTCTTGTCTTTTATACGGTGAAGTCGCTGTATCGATCGCATGTACGGTTGTGGATTTATTAAGGTTTGTTTGAAGGGTTATTTCAAATATTTTGTGTGTAGATAAAAAGCGTTTGTAATGGTAATTCTTTCCCTAAATAGCTTCCTTTACCTCAGTGCAATTATCCCTCTCACTCACCTGGGGGGAGGGGAGAAAACCTCTTGAGGGGGGAGGGGCGACCAGAAAGTCAGGACGCTCTGTACTTTGCAGATAGAGAAAGGAGCTGTGTGTTAGTGGGCGTCCTGCTCACCCCCTCCCCCCTCAAGAGGCTTTCTCCACACCAGGGAAAAAGCCTTGCATTACTGTGTGGAGTTAGGGCCTTTTCACACTGGTGCGTTTTTGCCACATTTTCGCGGTAAAAATAGCGCTATTAAAACGCTCATAAAATGCCCTCACGCCCCTCTCCATTGAAATGAATTAAAAAACGCTGTAAAAATGCAGTAAAAACGCGGTAAAATCGCGGTAAAAACGGAGCGTTAGAATCGCGGTAAAACACCGCGATTTTACCGCGGTTTTACCGCGATTTTACCGCGTTTTTACCGCATTTTTCATTCATTTCAATGGAGAGGAGCATGGGGAGCGTTTTAATGGCGATATTTTTACCGCGAAAACGCGGCAAAAACGCACCAGTGTGAAAGGGCCCTTACAGACAGAAGAACAGGAAGTGAGGATTTCTCAGAAGAAATAAGGACATTTAAAAGCAAAATCAAAGGATGAGGTAAGTAAAGGAGGACTGCACAAAGGTAAAGGAAGTTATTTAAGGAAAATGATTTTACCTTTACAACACCTTTAATGATTAAAGAGAGGCTTTAGAAGTACTGAAGGAACACTGCTTGTATGTCCTAAAGATAGTATAGTGGTTATGGTGAATGGGATTTGTGCGGGCTTAGCAATTCAGCTATTCAGCATTCCCACGTATTTTCCTCAGGAAATGCATTTTCTAGTTTTAATTTTAATTTTATCCTTTATTCCGTACGTTTTTTGGCTCTGCGTAACTTCGCCATACTTTCAGCGATTGAGACCATTCAACTTTTAAAATGTTCATCTCATTCAGCTAACGATGGGACTTCAAGTTTTTTTGTGCTATTTATATTTTTTAAAATATTAAGCTTTTAGTCGCTTTTTTTTAACATTGAAGTCAATGAGAACATGCTTTCTCCTGCTTCAAAACTCATGCCGTACAAAATGTATCTCCTCCTTCATACTTTCACTGACAGACACCAAACAAACTTTACCACGGTCACAAAATATTCAGCTATCCGGCTATGACTTTTCAGATCGAAATCTTTTATCGTTTTTGTGAAAAAGCAATTTACGTTTAGTGATTTTTTCAGAAAATTTTATCGATTAAACAGTCTTCCTATGGACATGGCTCAGAGTGAGTCATGTGACCTTTACAGTGTGAGTTTTGAAAAAACTCGGATTATCTATAAAAAAGGGGGAACAAATTGCTCTCACGCCCACAAGATCTACTTGTCATACACAATTTATATATCAAATGGAAGGTATTTTTGTCTGCTTTCAGGCGATGTGATCAGTTTTGTGATGCGCATTTTACTTTTCGTTGCTGGAGCTTCTAAAGGACAAGAGTTCCAAATTTTTCCCCATAGACCCTCATTATAACCGACTTTTAAAATTTGTTAGTAAGACACACAAAGATACTCTTTTCTAAATCGCTGACATGGCCACATTTTTAAGTTTATCAACATAAATTTCATATCGATGCGTTCACAAGGGTCTTGTCTTTTATACGGTGAAGTCGCTGTATCGATCGCATGTACGGTTGTGGATTTATTAAGGTTTGTTTGAAGGGTTATTTCACTTATTTTGTGTGTAGATAAAAAGCATTTGTAATGGTAATTCTTTCCCTAAATAGCTTCCTTTCCCTCAGTGCAATTATCCCTCTCACACACCGGGGGGAGGGGAGAAAACCTCTTGAGGGGGGAGGGGCGACCTGGAAGTCAGGACGCTCTGTACTTTGCAGATAGAGAAAGGAGCTGCGTGTTAGTGGGCGTCCTGCTCACCCCCTCCCCCCTCAAGAGGCTTTCTCCACACCAGGGAAAAAGCCTTGCACTACTGTGTGGAGTTACAGACAGAAGAACAGGAAGTGAGGATTTCTCAGAAGAAATAAGGACATTTAAAAGCAAAATCAAAGGATGAGGTAAGTAAAGGAGGACTGCACTAAGGTAAAGGAAGTTATTTAGGGAAAATGATTTTACCTTTACAACACCTTTAATGATTAAAGAGAGGCTTTATAAGTACTGAAGGAACACTGCTTGTATGTCCTAAAGATAGTATAGTGGTTATGGTGAATGGGATTTGTGTGGGCTTAGCAATTCAGCTATTCAGCATTCCCACGTATTTTCCTCAGGAAATGCATTTTCTAGTTAGTGGGAATGCTTTAATAAGCATTCCCAGTATTGTTATTCGTTTTTTATTATTCTTAATTTTAATTTTAATTAGTGGGAATGCTTTAATAAGCATTCCCAGTATTGTTATTCGTTTTTTATTATTCTTAATTTTAATTTTAATTTTATCCTTTATTCCGTACGTTTTTTGGCTCTGCGTAACTTCGCCATACTTTCAGCGATTGAGACCATTCAACTTTTAAAATGTTCATCTCATTTAGCTAACGATGGGACTTCTTCAAGTTTTTTTGTGCTATTTATACTTTTTAAAATATTAAGCTTTTAGTCGCTTTTTTTTAACATTGAAGTCAATGAGAACATGCTTTTCCCTGCTTCAAAACTCATGCCGTTCAAAATGTATCTCCTCCTTCATACTTTCACTGACAGACACCAAACAAACTTTACCACGGTCACAAAATATTCAGCTATCCGGCTATGACTTTTCAGATCGAAATCTTTTATAGTTTTTGTGAAAAAGCAATTTACGTTTAGTGATTTTTTCAGAAAATGTTATCGATTAAACAGTCTTCCTATGGACATGGCTCAGAGTGAGTCATGTGACCTTTACAGTGTGAGTTTTGAAAAAACTCGGATTATCTAAAAAAAGGGGGAACAAATTGCTCTCACGCCCACAAGATCTACTTGTCATACACAATTTATATATCAAATGGAAGGTATTTTTGTCTGCTTTCAGGCGATGTAATCAGTTTTGTGATGCGCATTTTACTTTTCGTTGCTGGAGCTTCTAAAGGACAAGAGTTCCAAATTTTTCCCCATAGACCTTCATTATAACGCGCTTTTAAAATTTGTTAGTAAGACACACAAAGATACTCTTTTCTAAATCGCTGACATGGCCACATTTTTAAGTTTATCAACATAAATTTCATATCGATGCGTTCACAAGGGTCTTGTCTTTTATACGGTGAAGTCGCTGTATCGATCGCATGTACGGTTGTGGATTTATTAAGGTTTGTTTGAAGGGTTATTTCACTTATTTTGTGTGTAGATAAAAAGCGTTTGTAATGGTAATTCTTTCCCTAAATAGCTTCCTTTACCTCAGTGCAATTATCCCTCTCACTCACCTGGGGGGAGGGGAGAAAACCTCTTGAGGGGGGAGGGGCGACCAGGAAGTCAGGACGCTCTGTACTTTGCAGATAGAGAAAGGAGCTGCGTGTTAGTGGGCGTCCTGCTCACCCCCTCCCCCCTCAAGAGGCTTTCTCCACACCAGGGAAAAAGCCTTGCATTACTGTGTGGAGTTACAGACAGAAGAACAGGAAGTGAGGATTTCTCAGAAGAAATAAGGACATTTAAAAGCAAAATCAAAGGATGAGGTAAGTAAAGGAGGACTTGCACAATGGTAATGGAAGTTATTTAGGGAAAATGATATTACCTTTACAACACCTTTAATGATTAAAGAGAGGCTTTAGAAGTACTGAAGGAACACTGCTTGTATGTCCTAAAGATAGTATAGCGGTTATGGTGAATGGGATTTGTGCGGGCTTAGCAATTCAGCTATTCAGCATTCCCACGTATTTTCCTCAGGAAATGCATTTTCTAGTTATTCTTATTATTCCGTACGTTTTTTGGCTCTGCGTAACTTCGCCATACTTTCAGCTATTGAGACCATTCAACTTTTAAAATGTTCATCTCATTTAGCTAACGATGGGACTTCTTCAAGTTTTTATGTAGTATTTATACTTTTTAAAATAATAAGCTTTTAGTCGCTTTTTTTTAACATTGAAGTCAATGAGAACATGCTTTCTCCTGCTTCAAAACTCATGCCGTACAAAATGTATCTCCTCCTTCATACTTTCACTGACAGACACCAAACAAACTTTACCACGGTCACAAAATATTCAGCTATCCGGCTATGACTTTTCAGATTGAAATCTTTTATAGTTTTTGTGAAAAAGCAATTTACGTTTAGTGATTTTTTCAGAAAATTTTATCGATTAAACAGTCTTCCTATGGACATGGCTCAGAGTGAGTCATGTGACCTTTACAGTGTGAGTTTTGAAAAAACTCGGATTATCTATAAAAAAGGGGGAACAAATTGCTCTCACGCCCACAAGATCTACTTGTCATACACAATTTATATATCAAATGGAAGGTATTTTTGTCTGCTTTCAGGCGATGTGATCAGTTTTGTGATGCGCATTTTACTTTTCGTTGCTGGAGCTTCTAAAGGACAAGAGTTCCAAATTTTTCCCCATAGACCCTCATTATAACCGACTTTTAAAATTTGTTAGTAAGACACACAAAGATACTCTTTTCTAAATCGCTGACATGGCCACATTTTTAAGTTTATCAACATAAATTTCATATCGATGCGTTCACAAGGGTCTTGTCTTTTATACGGTGAAGTCGCTGTATCGATCGCATGTACGGTTGTGGATTTATTAAGGTTTGTTTGAAGGGTTATTTCACTTATTTTGTGTGTAGATAAAAAGCATTTGTAATGGTAATTCTTTCCCTAAATAGCTTCCTTTCCCTCAGTGCAATTATCCCTCTCACACACCGGGGGGAGGGGAGAAAACCTCTTGAGGGGGGAGGGGCGACCTGGAAGTCAGGACGCTCTGTACTTTGCAGATAGAGAAAGGAGCTGCGTGTTAGTGGGCGTCCTGCTCACCCCCTCCCCCCTCAAGAGGCTTTCTCCACACCAGGGAAAAAGCCTTGCACTACTGTGTGGAGTTACAGACAGAAGAACAGGAAGTGAGGATTTCTCAGAAGAAATAAGGACATTTAAAAGCAAAATCAAAGGATGAGGTAAGTAAAGGAGGACTGCACTAAGGTAAAGGAAGTTATTTAGGGAAAATGATTTTACCTTTACAACACCTTTAATGATTAAAGAGAGGCTTTATAAGTACTGAAGGAACACTGCTTGTATGTCCTAAAGATAGTATAGTGGTTATGGTGAATGGCATTTGTGTGGGCTTAGCAATTCAGCTATTCAGCATTCCCACGTATTTTCCTCAGGAAATGCATTTTCTAGTTAGTGGGAATGCTTTAATAAGCATTCCCAGTATTGTTATTCGTTTTTTATTATTCTTAATTTTAATTTTAATTTTATCCTTTATTCCGTACGTTTTTTGGCTCTGCGTAACTTCGCCATACTTTCAGCGATTGAGACCATTCAACTTTTAAAATGTTCATCTCATTTAGCTAACGATGGGACTTCTTCAAGTTTTTTTGTGCTATTTATACTTTTTAAAATATTAAGCTTTTAGTCGCTTTTTTTTAACATTGAAGTCAATGAGAACATGCTTTTCCCTGCTTCAAAACTCATGCCGTTCAAAATGTATCTCCTCCTTCATACTTTCACTGACAGACACCAAACAAACTTTACCACGGTCACAAAATATTCAGCTATCCGGCTATGACTTTTCAGATCGAAATCTTTTATAGTTTTTGTGAAAAAGCAATTTACGTTTAGTGATTTTTTCAGAAAATTTTATCGATTTAACAGTCTTTCTATGGAGAGCTGTTAGAGTGAGTCATGTGACCTTTAGAGTGTGAGTTTTGAAAAGAATCGTATTATCTATAAAAAAGGGGGAACAAATTGCTCTCACGCCCACAAGATCTACTTGTCATACACAATTTATATATCAAATGGAAGGTATTTTTGTCTGCTTTCAGGCAATGTGATCAGTTTTGTGATGCGCATTTTACTTTTCGTTGCTGGAGCTTCTAAAGGACAAGAGTTCCAAATTTTTCCCCATAGGCCTTCATTATAACTAGTGTTGCTCACGAATATTCGCATTGCGAATATTCGCTACGAATATTGCATATTCGAGTATTCGCGAATAACGCGAATATCGCGGCGAATATTCGCTATTTCGAATATTCGAATGTTTTCAATTATTTTTTAGAACAGATCACATCCTAGAGATCCCCATCGACGTCTAAAAGCATTGCTGGTATGATTAGAGACCTTGGGCCGAGTAGCTGCAGCGCTCATTTTATATTGCCGAAAAATCGCAATGCGATTATTCGGCAATAGCGATATCGCGCGATTATTTTATATTGTAATATATCACAAATATTCTGAGCCAATCAGAGTGCTCCATTCCGCATTTCTCGAAATTTCGCAATTATTTTATATTGTAATATATCACGAATATTCTGAGCCAATCAGAGTGCTCCTTCCGCATTTCTCGAATATTCGCAATTATTGTGTATTGTAATATATCACGAATATTCTGAGCCAATCAGAGTGCTCCTTCCGCATTTCTCGAATATTCGCAATTATTGTGTATTGTAATATATCACGAATATTCTGAGCCAATCAGAGTGCTCCTTCCGCATTTGCCGAATATTCACAATTATTTTGCATTGTAATATATCACGAATATTCTGAGCCAATCAGAGTGCTCCTTCCGCATTTCTCGAATATTCGCAATTATTTTATATTGTAATATATCACGAATATTCTGAGCCAATCAGAGTGCTCCTTCCGCATTTCTCGAATATTCGCAATTATTTTATATTGTAATATATCACGAATATTCTGAGCCAATCAGAGTGCTCCTTCCGCATTTCTCGAATATTCGCAATTATTTTATATTGTAATATATCACGAATATTCTGAGCCAATCAGAGTGCTCCATTCCGCATTTCTCGAATATTCGCAATTATTTTATATTGTAATATATCACGAATATTCTGAGCCAATCAGAGTGCTCCATTCCGCATTTCTCGAATATTCGCATTCGCATTCGCAATTCGCAATTCGCATTCGCATTCGCGATAGCGAAAATTCGCAATCATTTCATTTCCAAAAAATATCACGAATATTCGTATTTAGCGAATATATGTCGAATATTCGACTATATATTCGAGATATATCGCGAATTCGAATATGGCATATTCTGCTCAACACTAATTATAACGCGCTTTTAAAATTTGTTAGTAAGACACACAAAGATACTCTTTTCTAAATCGCGGACATGGCCACATTTTTAAGTTTATCAACATAAATTTCATATCGATGCGTTCACAAGGGTCTTGTCTTTTATACGGTGAAGTCGCTGTATCGATCGCATGTACGGTTGTGGATTTATTAAGGTTTGTTTGAAGGGTTATTTCACTTATTTTGTGTGTAGATAAAAAGCGTTTGTAATGGTAATTCTTTCCCTAAATAGCTTCCTTTACCTCAGTGCAATATTCCCCTCACTCACCCGGGGGAGGGGAGAAAACCTCTTGAGGGGGGAGGGGCGACCAGGAAGTCAGGACGCTCTGTACTTTGCAGATAGAGAAAGGAGCTGTGTGTTAGTGGGCGTCCTGCTCACCCCCTCTCCCCTCAAGAGGCTTTCTCCACACCAGGGAAAAAGCCTTGCACTACTGTGTGGAGTTACAGACAGAAAAACAGGAAGTGAGGATTTCTCAGAAGAAATAAGGACATTTAAAATCAAAATCAAAGGATGAGGTAAGTAAAGGAGGACTGCACAAAGGTAAAGGAAGTTATTTAGGGAAAATGATTTTACCTTTACAACACCTTTAATGATTAAAAAGAGGCTTTATAAGTACTGAAGGAACACTGCTTGTATGTCCTAAAGATAGTATAGTGGTTATGGTGAATGGGATTTGTGCGGGCTTAGCAATTCAGCTATTCAGCATTCCCACGTATTTTCCTCAGGAAATGCATTTTCTAGTTATAATTAATGTTAAAACTATAATTAGACATGTGCTTTTCCATTATTAATGGTGTATAGCAAAATAGTTGAACCAGTATCTGTCATGCAGCTATACACCAGTCATAATATAAATATAAATAAATCATTCAAATAAAAGTATAAAATCAAAAACATTTAATATAATTATAAATTATTATATTTTCCTTTATATCAATTTTATTTAATATTTTATAATTGTTTAGTACTACCCCTGAAGGAGCTGCTGGTTTAGTTTGGGTGGCACGTTACCTCTATTTCTCCACTGTCTAGGGTACTGGATGAGAGCTGAAACAAAGTCAATGTCCACACGTTGCTTTCCTTTTTCTCTGCTTTATTTACTGAACGTGGTAAAAGAACGAACAGTAGGTTGAAGAGGTGAGATAGCGTGATGGTAGTAAGTTCAGGCGTAGAACTTGATAGGAAGCACTCCTGCTTCCAAACATAAACTCTCACTAGTCCTAGCAGCCAGGCCGTCACACGGAACCTTGGTACAATCTCTGC
Organism: Rana kukunoris; assembly: GCA_029574335.1. Classification (NCBI taxonomy): domain Eukaryota; kingdom Metazoa; phylum Chordata; class Amphibia; order Anura; family Ranidae; genus Rana; species Rana kukunoris. The sequence goes on from CM056051.1 coordinate 533,714,972, forward strand.
CACTGACCTTCCCAAAGGTGGAGATACAATCAGCATTTCAGTAGTGATAGGTCCTCCAATGAAGTTTAGGCCTCCCCTGAGTGTACCAGCCTCGTGCTGTGTGCTCTCCAGACAGGTACTTCATTCAACATCTTCCTCCCTCTAGGACGGACAGCGTAGGACCTCTTTAGCAATGCAGACCCAGTCTGACTACTGGGCCTGCTCAGCAGGTATAACTCCAAACCAACGTGGTCCTGGAGCCAGGAAACTCCCAACACGCACCCCCGGCCAGGAGGGCCACACACAGGGGTGGTGGGACGACTGCCCAGGGCGCGCGACGACCCAGAACCCGTGACGTCTGTCCCTTAAATTCCCCTCCCAGCATGCACAGAGAGGCGATCAACCCTCACCAATTGGCCGCAGAAAAAGAATACCCAACAAGGACACCCCAGACAACAATAGTGGTCATCTGCAGTACAGAACAGAGGTCTAAAATTTGAAAACAAAATAGTTTAGAGGTTACTAATCCTCTGACTAACCCCTAAATTTAAAGCAGGGCCAGCAAAGAAAGTAGCTCCCCGCTACACATGTATAAATGATATTTTAAATGAATGATATTTTATATACGTAAATTATCTGTCTCATGCGCTCTCGCTCTCTCGCTCTCTATATACAGTATCTCACAAAAGTGGGTACACCCCTCACATTTTGGTAAATATTTTATTATGGAAATAGAAACAGAAGGGGGCGCTAATTATGCAAACAATCAAAACATAAACCACAGAATAAACCAAACATCTATGGTTGCCTTAACATTAATATGTAAATATGTGCAATCTATATTGTGATAAATAAAAGTCCATAAATAGTGCAGAAACAAAATGTCCATATAATGTGCAAAAGGGTTAATTCCAAAAATCCTTGTAAGTTTCACTCTGATAAATACGTGGATAATGTGATCAAAGAATGAGGATTTCCACCTTCACCAACTAAAACACCAGACAGTGAGTGTAAAAGATGGCTCCTTACCGCAACCAATTGACCCTTTTCGTTAAAAAAGTGGTAAACAAAGAGGTAGACCTACACAGCAACAATCCAACTACCAAACGGGGGGGGAATGGAGGGGATGGAAAGAGCCCTACAAAATTCCCCCAGTTATACCCAAGGTCCCTATAGACAATGTAGACCGAGAGGAAAAAGAGGGGGAGCCAGAAAGAAAAAGGCCCCGGGACAATTAGATGAAGGAATATTCAATCTAGCGGGGGTGAAACTCTCAGAGGCTGAATTAATGGTTCTTTCAAAAGGCCTAAAATTTGCTCCAAATAAAAACATAGACAAGTTTGAACTTTTTTTGGATATTGAGAAGTACGTAAGGAAACTCAATATTAAAAAACACTTTTGCCAGCAAATTACCAATCCATCTCAACTTACTTCCACTAATTACCAACATAGTGGCCTTAAGAATAATTCTGTTTTTAACCCCAACAAGGGCTCACATCATCATGTTGAGGTGTTTAAAAACATGGTACAAGAGAAAATAAAGGATTTGGATTTAAAAAAACATAATACTAACAACCAATTGGTGACAGAGGGAATTAAGAAATTAGAACAAAATAAAAATATAGTGGTGCGTCCGGCGGATAAAGGGGGTGGAGTGGTGTTACTTAAAAAGGAGGATTATTATGAAGAGATTCAGCGCCTCCTTAGTGACACCACCACCTACCTACCCCTCCCGGGAGATCCTACGTTAGGATTAAAAAGAGAACTCTCATGTTGGGTCAATGATGGAGTGACTCAAACTATATTAACAGAAAAAGAGGCCTTGTACCTGGTACCCCAAGTACCACGAACACCGGTACTTTATATTCTTCCCAAAATACATAAAAATAAGACCAAGCCCCCTGGTCGACCCATATTAAGTGGTATCGACTCTTTATATTCCAGACTGGGGGAATATTTAGAAATATTTCTGCAACCCATGGTCATACTGGGTAAAGCATACCTGAAAGACAGTAAAGAACTCATAAAATCTTTAGCCCCTGTTATTGTTTCAGAGAATACTTGGCTAGTGACAATTGATGTTGAATCTCTGTATACGAATATTTCACAACAGGATGCAATTACGGCTGTCACAGAGGCTTTCTGTGGGTAGTCCACCTTACCAGATACCCAGATAACATTCTTGGTAAAAGGCCTCATGCTAGCCATGGGTAATAATTACTTTTGGGTCCAGGGTAACTTCTACAAACAGGTTAAAGGGGTTGCCATGGGGGCCCGATATGCCCCCAGTGTTGCAAATTTGGTCCTTAATAAATGGGAAGAAGAGACAATCTTTAAAGATAATACCGGTTCAGTAGTATATTATAAACGTTACATCGATGATATCATTTTGTTGTGGGAGGGATCCCAGACCTCTTTGGATATTTTTCTATCCCAAATGAATGTTAATAATTATGGTCTCAACTTTACGGCGGTATTTAGTTTGACCACCATTAACTATTTAGACTTGACCCTCACAAAGGTAAATAATCGGATCTGTACTAAGACCTTTTTTAAACCTACTGACCGGAATGGGTATGTACCCCTAACCAGTTGTCACCACCCTAAGTGGTTGGGAGCTGTCCCCAGAGGGCAGTTTATGCGTTTTCTTCGTAATTGCAATGATATTGCTGACTTTGATCAACAATCTAACTTGTTAATTGACAAGTTCGTTGCTAAAGGTTACTCCCAAACCAAGTTGTTAGTAACCAGAGAAGAGGTTAAGAAAATGGATAGAGAAATTATGCTTGAATCCAAACCTAAACCTCCTCGCCAGGGTGAATTATCCTTTTTGTCTGGTTATCATAGACAATATAGGCAGGTTGAAAAGATTTTCAAACAATTTTGGCCTATCCTGAAGTAAGATAATGATTTGGCCAAAATTTTACCGCCCAAACCTACTTTTATTTACAGGAGGGCTCCTGGTCTTAGAAATATGATTGCTGGCAATGTACCGGACCCCCCTGCGAGACCTTTAACCTTTTTAGATGGCTCCGGGTTTCACTACTGCACTCGGTGCAGATCGTGTAAAAAAACAAATAGAACTAGTAAAATAACAAATAGAATAAATAGAAAAGTGAGCAAATTTAGTTCTAGCATAACTAAACAAGAATTTACTATTAAACCTCTTATAACATGCCATTCTAGATATGTCACATATGTCCTGGAGTGTCCATGTACTTTCCAATATGTGGGTAGAACTACCAGGGAGCTCAAAATAAGGATCAATGAGCATGTAGCAAACATCATAAAAGGCTACCCTGATCACAGTGTTTCAAAGCACTTTGATCTTTTTCATAATAGAGATCCCCGGAAACTTACGTTTTTTGGGATTGATCGGATTACTAGCCACTGGAGGGGTACCCACCTCACCAGGGCAGTATCCCAAAATGAGACCCAGTGGATACATCGTTTAAGAACTATGCGACCTCAGGGTCTCAACATAGAGCTCGACCTAATTGTTTCCTTACCAATGAATAAAATACATTTTAATTTTAAATTTAATTTTAATTTTATTGATATGGATTTTAAATTACAATTTTTGATACATATGTATTATTTCTGTCAGAAATTGTTTGTATTAATTTTAAATTTATTAATTTTCACTTCTATGTTAGGGGAATTAGACTATGTTAATTTTTAGTTAATTTCCGCTGTATATAACTATGAAAGCTACTTGTTATGTTTAAGTGCGCAATCTGCTTTGCGATGCGCATTGGTTGCGGAAGTAACCGGGACTGAGGCTGTGATTGGCCCAAATTCTCCCATTGCTGTTGCCGAGACCTATTTAATCGGGTCTGGTGCGTGTGTCAAGTGCGCTTCCTGATGACGACATATTGAAACGTACGTCGAGGCGGCACGTGACCACGCACAGCATCTTCCGGTCCAGCTGGCTCTCAACTCCAGTGAGGTGGAACGCACGCAATTGTTTCCCCAGCTAAGGACACATTTCTTCTTTAGACCCAAGCCTTCAGCCTCAGTGTCGGGACGTGGGGCATCCCTAACAGTAAGGAGCCACTCGGCACTGTGTGTTTTAATGTATTTTAAATTAAACGTTATTATGCTATGGCGGCTTTTCTTGTGTTTTTTTGCCCTATGACGGTTTTACATATTCAATCAAGAGTATCCAGGCTTTAACCATCTGTGGAGATACACAGCTTGATTTGACCACTTTTTTAACGAAAAGGGTCAATTGGTTGCGGTAAGGAGCCATCTTTTACACTCACTGTTTGGTGTTTTAGTTGGTGAAGGTGGAAATCCTCATTCTTTGATCACATTATCCACGTATTTATCAGAGTGAAACTTAAAGGAAAAAAAGGATTTTTGGAATTAACCCTTTTGCACATTATATGGACATTTTGTTTCTGCACTATTTATGGACTTTTATTTATCACAATATAGATTGCACATATTTACATATTAATGTTAAGGCAACCATAGATGTTTGGTTTATTCTGTGGTTTATGTTTTGATTGTTTGCATAATTAGCGCCCCCTTCTGTTTCTATTTTCTTATTCATATTTTTGAATTTGGGGGTGCAGCTTTAGCACTAACTGTATAGTTACCTTTTATTTATTTATTTTGGCGCAAGATCCTTACCCTTTCAAATATTTTATTATGTCTTTTCACTGAAGAAATGACACTTTGCTACAATGTAAAGTAGTGACTATACAGCTTGTATAACAGGGTGGGCTTGTTGTCCCCTCAAAATAACGCAACACACAGCCATTAATTGCCAAATTAGCCATTTTCCCTCCCCGATGTCATGTGACTTGTTAATGTTCCAAGGTTTCAGGTGTGAACGGGGATCAGGTGTGTTAAATTTGTTGTTATCGCTCTCACTCTCTCTTACTGGTCACTGGAAGTTCAACATGGCACCTCGTGCCAAAGAACTCTCTGAGGATCTGAAAAAAAGAATTGTTGCCCTACATAAAGATGGCCTAGGCTATTAGAAGATTGCCAAGACCCTGAAACTGAGCTGCAGCATCATGGTGGTCAAGACCATACAGAGGTTTAACAGGACAGGTTCCACTCAGAACAGGCCTCGCCATGGTCGACCAAAGAAGTTGCGTCATATACAGAGGTTGTCTTTGGGAAGTAGATGTATGAGTGCTGCCAGCATTGCTGCAGAGGTTGAAGGGGTGGGATGAACTTCAACAAATGACTAGATATGTGCATTCCAGTTCGTACGAATGTTATTTTCGTACTAAAATGTTCATTTTCGTACCCGCAGGATAATGTGTACATACGAAAAAATTAAAGCACCAAAATACGAAAACTACGAGATTACGAATGAGCCGCATAACGAACAACCGCAAATACGAACGAATGATCCGACAAAAAAAAACAACAAAACGAAAACGGCAAAAGAACGAAAATGACATCTATAATTTAAAATACAGAATGCAAATCTTTTGTTATAAATGTCATATGAACATACGACTGAAAATAGCAAAAGAAAAGGGTTTCAAAATACAGAATGCAAATCATTGACGAAAATTATTGTCTAACAAATAACGAACATGAATTAAACAGAATAACGAACCATCCCGCATGTACAAAAATAAAACAGTAACGAAAATACGAAACGATCGGAATACGAAAAAATCGCGTCATACGAAAAACGAACGGGAACAAACAGGAAAACGGGTGTCTTACGAAAAACGAACGAAAACGAAAAAACGGAACGATACAAAACAGAACAAAAAAAACTATTTTTTTTTCTGTGCACATGTCTACAAATGACAACAATAAGTATCAATAGGGTTTAGGCTGTGTCATTTGAGAGATCTCCCGATAGGAGGACCAGGTTTAGGCCTGAGGTCAGGGAATTAAAGTCAAACACAAATATGTCTTCCATATAAAATTACATTATTGTTGGGTCTCTTAAAGAAACTGCCATGCAGGGGGTGGGGTATATCCATGGTTTGAGCAGTAAAAGTACTGCACCCAGTGAGTTGTACTGAGTAATAGGGATTGATCCTTAGGTGCAGCTTCAGTGATTGGATGCAAAGAACAGGTAGATTGACCATGTTGAGCCTAGTTCAGTAACAGCAGCAAACAGAACAGTGGTGTGTAGTAGGGATGAGCCGAACACCCCCCTGTCCGGTTCGCACCAGAACCTGTGAACAGACCAAAAGGGGCGGACGTCAATTGACGTCCAGTTGGATTTTCAGGTCCGCGCTGTCATTCGGATATAGCGCAGGCCTCAGGAGGTTAAAGGCTAATATGCAAGTTATTGTCCTAAAAAGTGTTTGGGGTCCTGGGTCCTGCCCCTGGGGACATGTATCAATGCAATTTTTTTTTTTAAAACTGCAGTTTTATCGGGAGCAGTGATTTTAAATTAGTTTTTATCCTTCAGAAATGACACTTTGTGCAGGGACAGTTCTAAGCACGGGAAACAAGCGCTGCTTTACAGGCATACTATACACCCCCCTAGGTATGAAATTTAAAGCAATATTTCACTTTTTTTGTTTCACGTTAAGCATTATTAACCACTTAAGCCCTGGACGAAAATGCAGCTAAAGGACCAGGCCCCTTTTTGCAAATCGGCACTGCGTCGCTTTAACTGACAATTGTGCGGTCGTGCGTAGTGGCTCCCAAACAAAATTGGCGTCCTTTTTTCCCCATAAATAGAGCTTTCTTATGGTGGTATTTGATCACCTCTGCGGTTTTTATTTTTTGCGCTATAAACAAAAATAGAGCGACAATTTTGAAAAAAATGCAATGTTTTTTACTTTTTGCTATAATAAATATCCCCCAAAAATATATAATTTTTTTTCCTCAGTTCAGGCCGATACGTATTCTTCTACATATTTTTGGTAAAAAAAATCGCAATAAGCGTTTATCATTTGGTTTGCGCAAAATTTAAAGTGTTTACAAAATAGGGGATAGTTTTATTGCATTTTTATTATTATTTTTTAACTACTAATTGCAGGAAACTGCGATGTTTTTCATGACTGCGACATTATGGCGGACACTTCGGACAATTTTGACACATTTTTGGGACAATTGTAATTTTCACAGCAAAAAATGCATTTTAGCCCTGGTTCACACTGGGCTGCGGGAGTGAAGCCGTGCGAGTTCAGCTGAACTCGTACGATTTCACTCCCGCTGGCAGTCCCGATTTTGGCCGCGATTTAATAGACATCTGTGCAGGTTTCTGCACAGATGTCAATGTAAATCGCAGCCTGAAATTGCAAAAAGTAGTACAGGAACTACTTTTTGAAATCGATGCAGCGCTGCAGATGCAGCGTCGCACCGATTAGGACGGTGTCATTGCCGACAATTGCCGGCAAATGCCGCCGATTTGAGATGCGATTTCACATGTGAAATCACATCTCAAATCGAAGCAAATCGTACCCAGTGTGAACCTGGGCTAAATGTCATTGTTTATTTTGAAAATGACATTTGCAGTTTGGGAGTTAACCACAAGGGGACGCTGTAGGGGTTATGTATTCCCTAATGTGTGTTTACAATTGTAGGGGGGTGTGGCTGTAGGTGTGACGTCATCGATTGTGTCCCCCTATAACAGGGATCACACTATCGATGCTGCGGCCACAGTGAAGCACAGGGAAGCCGTGTTTACACACGGCTCTCCCCGTTCTTCAGCTTCGGGGACCGATCGCCGCACTCCAGCGACCCACGGCTGGGTAGTAGTACAGGACGTACCTGTACGTGCATCTGCCCAGCCGTTCCATTCTGCAGACGTATATGTGCAGGAGCCGGTCCTTAAGTGGTTAAAATCACTGCTCCCAGAAAAACGCTAGTTTTTTTAATATTTTTTTGGCATTGATACATGTCCCCTGGGGCAGGACCCGGGTCCCCAAACACTTTTTATGACAATAACTTGCATATAAGCCTTTAAAATTAGCACTTTAGATTTCTCCCATAGACTTTTCCAGGGTGTTCTGCGGCTTTTCGTATTTGCCGCGAACACCCCAAATTGTTCGCCGAACAGGCAGTATTCGAGTCGAACATGAGTTTGACTCGAACTCAAAGCTCATGCCTAGTGTGAAGTAGCCAAAACAGGATTGGACTGGAAACTATTGATGGTGAATCATCTAGTAGTTGTAATTAGTGTTGCTCACGAATATTCGCATTGCGAATATTCGCTACGAATATTGCATATTCGAGTATTCGCGAATATCTCGAATATCGCGGCGAATATTCGCTATTTCGAATATTCGTATTTTTCAAATTTCGCAAAAAATTTCGCAAAAAAATCGCAATCAGTTTCGCATTAGCGAATTTCGCATTCGCGAATTTCGCATTCGCGAATTTCGCATTGTTTTTTTTTAAATATAGCGAATATTCGTAAATATCGAATATTCGTGCTATTTTATAAAAAAAAAATCGCGAAATTTTGCATTAGCGAAATTTCGCATTGGCGAAAATTCGCAATTTTTTTTTTTTAAATATCACGAATATTCGATATTAACGAATATTCGCGAATATTCTTCGAAATATTCGCGAAATATCGCGAAATTGAATATGGCGTATTCCGCTCATCACTAGTTGTAATGACAAACAGAAGAAACTGCAGCGGAAATCCTAAAAATAGGCCCTGTAGGGGTGAAACATGTTAGGGGTGTGACCTCAAGTGGGAGTTTCCCTGTGTGTGTTGCATGTTTCCGTTGATTGCTCATGAAGTCTACTGAATGCTGAAACATAATCAGTGTGTAGTCTCATTCCTTTTTGGCTTGTATGGAGTGTGGAGTGAAGGTGGGCTCCTGGGCTTTGGCACCTAGCTGTGTCATAGAATGAAGGAGTTTTGTGGGATGCTTTGGAGTGGTGGCTCCTATCTAGATCATATAGTACCGTTGCATGGTTTTCTGCTTTGCTAAATGTCCCCAATGGCTGTGCCTAGCGTTCCATGCCTTGTTTAGCTTTTGTTTAGCTTGCCTATTAGCCTTTAAAATGACTAAGGGTCCTTTCACACGGAGCAGACCGCTTTTCGGTCCGCTCCGCGTGTGTCCGTCGGCTCAGCGGGGATCCCCGCTGAGCTGTCGGTGGACAGGGCGGTCCCCGCACACTGGGACCGCCCTGTCTCTCCTCTGCTCTCCCCTATGGGGAATCCGATGAATACGGACCGTGTGTCTTCCGTCCGAAAAAAAAACGGATCCAGACGGACGCGGATCTTTGCGGACGTTAGCGGATGCATCATCCGCTAACGGACGCGATCCAATAGGGATGCATTACAACTCCGTTTACGGACTTGTAAAAACGGACGAACGGAGGCGGACGTCTGAAAGGGGCCTAAAACTTAGTTTCAAGATGTGTCCCCATAGACTTTAATAAAGTTTACTGCCAAGTTCAAGTTTCTAAATTTCCAGCAAGGTTCAACCGATTCCCCCCAACTCAAAACTGGGCAGATCCTCTCATCCCTCATCAATAGGTATTTTTCTGTACTTATTTAACCACCTGCCTACTGGGTACTTTTCCCCCCTTCCTGCCCAGGCCAATTTTCATCCTTCAGCGCTGTCTCATTTTGAATGACTGTTGTGTGGTCATACAGCACTGTATCAAAACTAAAAATTGTATTTTTTTTAGACAGATAGAGCTTTCTTTTGGTGGTATTTAATCACCACATTTTATATATTTTTTTTTTTTTGCTAGCTATACGAAAAAAGTTATTACATTTTCTAAATAAGAAATTTTTCTACTTCACTTTTGTGCACTGATTAGGCTGCACTGATGGGCATTGATAGGCGACACTGATGGGCCTTACAGGCGACACTGATGGGCACTGCTTAGGCTGCACTGTTGAGGGTGCACTGATGAGCACTTATAGGCGGCACTGTTGGCCACTAATGAGACTGTACTGATGAGCACTGATAGGCGGCAATTATGGGCACTGGTGAGGCTGCACTGATTGGCACTAATGAGGCTGAACTGATGGCACAAATAGGCGGCACTTATGGGCAATGTTGAGGATGTACTGATGGGCATTAATGAGGCTGATCTGATGGGCACAGATAGACAGCACTGATGGGCATTGATGAGGCTGAACTGATGAGCACTGATAGGTGGCACTGCTAGGCTCTGATTAGGCTGCACTGATAGGCACTGATGAAGCTGCCCTGATGAGCACTGATATGCGGCACTGATGGGTACTGATGAGGCTGCATTGATGGGCATTGATGAGGCTGATCTGATGGGCACTGATGAGGCTGCACTGATGAGGAGGCACTGATGAGGCTGCATTAATATGGGGCACTAATTGTCACTGATAGGTGGCAGTGATGGGCACTGATAGGCACTGATATTCTGCATTGATAGGCAGCAATGATGGGCACTGATAGGCTGCACAGAAATGCAGCACTGATGGCTATTTATAGGTGGTACTGATGGGCACTGACAGGCATCACCATTGAGCACTAACAGGCATCACTGATGGTCACTAAATGACAGCACTGATGGGCACTGATTGGCAGCACAGATGAGCACTATGGGGCTGCACTGATAATCAGGGTACTGTTGATCAGTGCCCTGATTATCAGCGTAGATGTCCCCTGTGTGGAATGCCACTTACAGGCTCTCCTCTCCTCATGTGTTGTCAGCGATATGAAAGAAATGTTGTCAAATCCTGTTTACACTTTGATCAGCTGTGATTGGACACAGCTGATCACATGGTAAAGGGCAACTGTGATTGGCCCTTTACCCCGATCTGCGATCAACTGTGTCTGAAGGATTTAGCAATCACAAAGCACCCCCAATGCACATGAGGAGGCAGGGTTCTGGAAGGACGTCAATAGACGCCCTCCCGAAAATGTGCGACTATGCTGTAGCCATCATTTGGCTATAGTGCGGTCAGCAAGAGATTAAAAGGATAAAACATGAGGAAGTGTGTATGTGTTAAAAGGAGGAACATGATTAAAACCTTTGAATACATTGAAGTTGGAGAAGCTGAGATCAAGAACATGAACTCAAACTAGCAGAATGGAAATGCCAAGAGTAATGTTGTATTCCTTATTGCTTCATTAAATGAATCCATAAGAAACTGGCTTGTAATTACCTTGTTTCTTAATGGAGATAATTAATGCTCTGGGAAGGATGAAAATTGTTCCCAAGCTAAAGCGATACATTATAAAATAAAGGTTCCGGATTCCCTTTGAACAAATCCCATACATCAAACAGAAGTGAATGCCGTTGAGGTGAGGAAATTATTGATCAAATGGTAACCAGCCATTGTTTGTTAATTCTTCAATTTTGAAACAAAATGAAGACAATGCTCATCAAGATACACTATCTGCTACACTATTTTCAAACATTTATCCTAAGGGAAAGTACAACAGAATTTCAGAGAGAACTTATTTTGAGTTATATTTTTGATATGGAACTTTTTACAATTTTAATAATAAATTATTTTGTTTTTTCATTAAATATTAACATTTGTAAATCAATGTGTTGTTGTAATAAGCCTAGGGCTATATTGGCATTTACATCTTCTTTATAGAGATCTAACAGATCTGCTAAAAAACAATTTTTTTTTGTTTCATTCGTTGTGTTTTTTTTTTAATTTTGTGAGTCATTCGTTATGATCGCAATTGGTAAAATCGTATATTCATAAATCCGAAAATTCATAAATTTGAAAATGCGTTAATTTATAAATTTGAAAATTCTAAAATAAGAAAGAAAATACGAAAATTTGAAGGAACTAACTAACTAACTAACTAACTAACTAACTAACTAACAATAGCAAACTATTAAATTATAGGTATTGGAATCAATAATAAATAATAATAACATGTTTTTATTATTATTATTGTTATTTATTATTTTGAATTTTTTACGTTCCATCCGTTTGGAGACAGCATTTGTTATTTTGGATAATTCGTAACTTCTGATAAATTCGTATTTAATACTTTCACTAACAGCCAAATTTGAAAGGAAATTCCAATACCTATCATTTAATAGTTAGTAATAGTTAAGTTATTATTAGTTTGTTATTATTTCAGGGTTTTCTGATTTTCACATTTCGAATTTACAAATTTTCGAATTTACAAATTTATGAATTTTCAAATATTCTAATTTACGAATATTCAGAAAAAATTGTTAAACAGGTTTTCGTTAATTTGGATATTTACAAATTAACAAATTTGCAGAAATTCACTACTATACACCAGAGAAACTGAGTAGGGTGTACCCGGGAACCTTAGATACCTGTTGGAGATGTAAGAAAGACAGGGGAACTATATACCATCTATTCTGGACCTGCCCAAAGATTAGGAAATACTGGCAGGAAGTAATAAGGATAACCCAAAAATTTACAACATATCAAATGCAGGACGATCCAGCTTTCTGTCTGCTGCACCTAACACAGATTCCAATAAAAATATATAAGAAATCGATCATATGCCATATGATCAACGAAGCTAAGGCGGGGATAACTCAAAATTGGAAAAAAAAACAACCCCCCTACGATAACCGACTGGCTCTATAGGGTGAGGAATATTTGCGCAATAGAAGACGTGGTATTATCAGCCCAAGATAGAAAGGAACAATATAATATGACCTGGGGAGCATGGAACACATTTATGTACTCAGAAGAAGGGAGGAAGTTGATGGGGAGGGGAGTGGAGGAACGGGATAGAACAAGGCCCTAAGAAATCGGATAAGGAGCTTTGTCCCATAAGAGGGGAGAGGAGGGAGAAAGTGGGTGGGGGGGGCGGGTTCTACACCCCTTTTTTTTTTTCTTTGGGGGTAGGGGAGGGCAGGGGGGGAAGAAGGAAATAAAAGGAGATACGGTAACACAAGAGAATACGGGAATTATAAATGGAATCAGGGACAGGGGGGGTTGGGGTAAAAAGGACAATTAAAGATGGACAATAGGGAAGGACTGGAGAAAATAGGGGAATATAACACCCTACTAAATAGAGGGGGAACTGAAACCTGGAGGAGAAACTTCAGGGCTTTGCAGCTAGGTGAACCCCAGATGTAAACAATTAGCCTCCATCCACCCCTACCCTGCCACCTCTAAGTTTCTTTCCTAGCCCTAACAAATATAAGGGACTACGAGACAATAAGTGACTGTCCTGTATATATGTTTTAACAAAACAAAAAGTGTAGCGCTAAAATTATGTGAAAATTAAATATATCATACAGTGAAGTATCATATGGATATAAACAGTGAGAGATCAAAAAACACAAATAATAAAGTGTGGCAATGAAGCTCAAAACAGTTCATAAGAATGTGAAACTAAAAAGTGTCTCAGTCTGAGTGTCCAAATAAACGTGACAACGATAAGAATAGTGTTGATAGTAGATCCACCACCCAAGGTAATTGAAGAGGCTTACCAGAGAATGTGGACTCAACTAAGCGGTGAACTTAATGAGTCACTGAGGCATGTATATGATGACAACCAAGCAGTAGACCTCCCAATGATAGGAAGTGAATGGTATCTCAAAGCAGGTCCACTCTTCATACGATGAATGAGAACCAGAAGATTGTATGGTATCAGGACCAACACACAGGAACCGTAGGCTCTTAACATAGGGTCCAAAGAGCTCAATGTGCAACAGCGAGGGGAGAAAAAATAAATGCGGACATAGTGTGATACCGTTTAAAATCTTTACTAAAAAGTTCCAAAGCATAAAAGGTTACACTCACATTTCAGCAGACAAATCAAAGTGTTATACAGTCTAGCAGTGGAGTCAGCAGGAAACCCGACGCGTTTCGATCAAGAGATCATCATCTGGGGTGCTGACTTACTGCTATGATGTCTCAAAATATATACCTATGCCCCCTTACCGCGATCACGGCTCCAGCTTCAATCAATTGATGATTAATTGCCAAATGGAAAAGGCAATGACGGCGTGCGCTCCAAGCCTCACTTCGCAGAACCAGGCTGGAACGCAACGTCGATCGTGCAGACGTTCCGTTGCGTGTTGTAGGCATGCGCGTCAAGCTGGTGACAAAGCGCGTCTACCCACATACTACATGACGCTGTGCGCTTCAAGCCTCACACCGGAAAGGGAGGCCGGAGCGCAACGTCGTGCGTGCGGACGTAGGGGAATCACATGATGCAGTCCAAAATCCTATAGCCGGAGACTGTCATCACGAAGTGTGATAGAAACTACACGTCACATTCGCAGATGACCAGATTGCAACGTATGGAAACCACAAATGAAATAGAAATCACAGACCTGTGATGTCCATATTGGGGGAATTATGGTATATATAAAAAACCGACACATGAGAATAATCCTGCCATTGTAAACATATAAAAATTATACAGAGCCTCGTATTGTTTGTAAATGGCATATATAAATAATGCACACTTATCAAGTTGAAATAGTGTAATCATAGGATTAATCAAAATGCAATGAAACACTATAAAATTATGAAAATCACCTAAATAAAATATTAAATTTATACATATTGATGTTTCTTGGAGCCGTGATAGAGCAAGGGCACATAACATGTCAAAAATTTCAGGATTTATTAATAAAAGCGTTTATGTCCCACTCAACATTGAGGCCATGTGGGACATATGTACGCAGTTCATATATCCAATAGACCTCGAGTTGAGAGACCCCTCTCAATTTAGCTCCTCCCCTCCAAGGCGGTACATATTTGTCAATTATCAAAAATTGAGTACCTGTGGGGTTGCGTGAATGACATTCCCTATAGTGTCGTGGGACGGTGTGTTTGGTGCTTCCACCGGAAATTTTAGCAACATGCTCACCTACCCGTACGGAAAAGGCCCGTATGGTGCGACCAACGTACTGTTTTCCGCACGGGCAGGTGATAAGGTACACCACATGTGTGGTGGCACAAGTGCAGAAAGATTTAATGGGGTAACTGCGACCTGTATTGGTAGACCTGAACTCCAACGATTTGGATCTCCCATTAGTGTTTACCAAGCAAACACTGCACTTCTTACATGGATAATACCCCTTCATATCTTGGAAAAATTTCGGGCGACAGGGGGGATCTACAATATTGGGAGCAATTCTATTTCTAAGAGTGGGGGCTCCTCTAAAGATAATTTTAGCTTTCTCTGGTAGGTTAGGCCCCAACACTTTATCACTCCTAAGTATGTCCCAATGTTTGTCGATGATGGACTTGATGTCTCTATGTTGATTAGAATATGAAGTAATCATAGAGAACCTGAAAGAGTCATCAGGTTCTCGTGGGGCTTTATCCATCAAGAGTGTACTTCGTTCTATTAATGCCACCTTCTGTAACTCTAGATCTACTGCTGCGATGTTGTACCCCTTCTCAACAAACCTACTTTTAAGCATGGATGCTTGTGAGAAATAGGCGTCATCGTCTGTACAGTTCCTGCGCAGGCGCAGGAACTGGCTACGTGGAACGGAATTGAGCCAACTACTGTGGTGGCAACTATCAGTTGGGATAAAACTATTCCTGTCAGTCGCCTTGAAGTGAGTCTGGAATTTAAAACTTCTAGATTCAAGTTCAATTTCCAAGTCCAAGAAAGTGATCTTCACAGGACTGGAATCGAAAGTGAATGAAATACCACGTTCATTGGTGTTCAGAAATAAAAAGTATTCCTCTAGACTCTGTCGTGAACCATCCCACAGGAGAAGGACGTCATCAATGTACCTAGCCCAAAGGACGAGGGACGGATGTTGATCATGATAGACGACGTCCTCCTCCCATTTGGCCATAAAAAGATTGGCAAGACTGGGGGCAAACTTGGCCCCCATTGCCACCCCACGTTTCTGTAGATAATATTTCTGATCGAACCAGAAATAATTGTGGGTGGTTGCGAATTCCAATAGCTCAATGATAAATTGTTTCTGCACTTCTACAATAGTATGTTCCCTATCTAGAAAAAAATTTAACAGCTTCTATTCCAAGTTGGTGGGGGATACAGGTATATAAGGATGCTACATCAGCGGTGGCAAGAAGGTAGTCACCCTTAATCTCAGTCCCTTCTAGCAGCTTAATAGTTGAAGTGGTGTCCTTTAAATAGGATGGTGTTGCTTTCACTAAGGGTTGTAAATAGGAGTCAATGTAGCGTCCTATACGTGACGTTATCGAGTCAATGCCACTTACAATAGGCCTGCCAGGTGGATTCAACAGGTCTTTATGGATCTTTGGTAAGTGGTATAATGTGGGAATTCTGGGAGCTACAGGCACCAAATATGCCTTTTCCTTCTTGTTTAAAATAAATGAACTAAAGCCTTTTGACACTATGTTAACCAATTCATTTTTATATTTGTTGGTGGGATTGTTGGGTAACAACAAATATGTGTCAGAATCGTCTAGAATGCGATTCATTTCCTTGTTATAATTGTTTTTGTCCATAATGACTATGCCACCCCCCTTATCGGCAGGACGCACGACAAGGTCTTTGCGGTCACATAGGGATTTGAAACCTTCCTTGGGTAGGGGATGATTATAGAACTTCTTGACGGCCAGAGAATCAAGGTCTTTGAGGACTAAGTCCTTGAATATGTTGACCGAAGACCCCACTTGAACTGGAGGGTTAAATAGCGACGGATTGGAGAGACTAGAGTGAACAGTCCCTGAAGTTGCCGCTCGTTCCATGAAAGGTGATGTATTAGAAATAAAATGTCTCTGTATATGAATTTTACGGACGAATTTATGGACATCAATGAAGGTGTCAAATTTGCTAAGCTTGTTGGGGGGAGCAAACTTGAGACCTTTGTCCAAAACAGCAAGTTCGTCAGTAGTAAGGTCTTTCCCACTAAGATTGAACAGTCCAGAACCTACTACATTTTTCTCTTTTTTCCTCTGATGTCTCCTGCCTCCCCTGTTGCCTCTTTTGGATCCGAAGGCCTTTTTTGGCCTCTCACACCCCACTGAAAATCCTTATTGGGCTGGCCATCTGAGCCATGGTGATCATAACTCGAGTGGGGTTGTTGATACCCCATAGGACCACCCTGGATGTCTTGTAAGGGCAAGAATCTATTATGGGTATAACCAGGGGGATATTGATATGGATATGGGCCAGACCCATATGGGGCCACATAACCATCATTCCTCCTTGGTGACCCATCATGGTCACGATGGCCCTGATTGTAATGAACAGGTGTCCGATAATCCGATGTATTACCCCTAGACCGACTCTTGCCACCTTTCTTAATATGGCGGTTGGAAGTGGTCCTAACTGGAGAGTCGAAACTAGGATGTCTCACCCTTGGTGGGGGACCCCTTGAGGGGGGTGGAAGTCTAGGATACACCTGATTGGAACGATGTGGGCCACTTGTGTTGTTTTCAGAATGGCCCTCAACAGTATTATCCATAGGGGTAGAGTCAGAGCTACCTGAAGTACCTGATGGTTTTTGCCATTTAAAAACAATCCCAGTTTTATAGTCTCCGGCATCCCTGGAGTATTTCTTGTGTTTTTTGTTTTTTTGTTCCCTATCTTCTTTCTCCAAGTGTAATTGGAGACTAGAAGAGAGGGAACTATACTCATTGGAATTTTTAAAATTCAACAATTTGTCCTTTAACTCTTTAATTTCTCCATCGAGAACCTCAAGTCTAGCCTGTTTACGGGAAATCAGGAAGCCCAAAAAGTTGGTACCAGCTTTATTGAAATAGCGGTACCAGGAATCTAAATCAAGATCCCCCTGTTGGGGTTGTACCTCCCAACGGAGGCTTCTCGGTACCATATCCTCCGCAATATATTGCTGTAGGAAGGCAACGTCCCACTGTAAATGTAATTCGGAGACCATGTTGTTCTTTAATTTTAAAAACATGCCCCCTATTTCAGTGTCATGATCTATAATGGAAAAGACACCGTCGGTGTTTACAGTGCGTTGGGCTCTGTAATCAAAAATATCCATGTTGTCAAGATGACTTGATTGGGGATATACTAAAATAAAAGGTTGCTGCAGTGAGGTGATCCAAAAACAAGTAGAAAAAATATACACTAGTGCATATAACACCGCGCTACCCAGTAAAACATAAGAAAGCTGCCAAACACCACAGAATTGGATCAATTCTGCACAAAAACAAGTGATAACAAAACAAAAAGTGTAGCGCTAAAATTATGTGAAAAATAAATATATCATACAGTGAAGTATCATATGGATATAAACAGTGAGAGATCAAAAAACACAAATAATAAAGTGTGGCAATGAAGCTCAAAACAGTTCATAAGAATGTGAAACTAAAAAGTGTCTCAGTCTGAGTGTCCAAATAAACGTGACAACGATAAGAATAGTGTTGATAGTAGATCCACCACCCAAGGTAATTGAAGAGGCTTACCAGAGAATGTGGACTCAACTAAGCGGTGAACTTAATGAGTCACTGAGGCATGTATATGATGACAACCAAGCAGTAGACCTCCCAATGATAGGAAGTGAATGGTATCTCAAAGCAGGTCCACTCTTCATACGATGAATGAGAACCAGAAGATTGTATGGTATCAGGACCAACACACAGGAACACACAGGAATTATTGATCAAGTCAGCACCCCAGATGATGATCTCTTGATCGAAACGCGTCGGGTTTCCTGCTGACTCCACTGCTAGACTGTATAATACTTTGATTTGTCTGCTGAAATGTGAGTGTAACCTTTTATGCTTTGGAACTTTTTAGTAAAGATTTTAAATGGTATCACACTATGTCCGCATTTATTTTTTCTCCCCTCGCTGTTGCACATTGAGCTCTTTGGACCCTATGTTAAGAGCCTACTCATTAAGTTCACCGCTTAGTTGAGTCCACATTCTCTGGTAAGCCTCTTCAATTACCTTGGGTGGTGGATCTACTATCAACACTATTCTTATCGTTGTCACGTTTATTTGGACACTCAGACTGAGACACTTTTTAGTTTCACATTCTTATGAACTGTTTTGAGCTTCATTGCCACACTTTATTATTTGTGTTTTTTGATCTCTCACTGTTTATATCCATATGATACTTCACTGTATGATATATTTAATTTTCACATAATTTTAGCGCTACACTTTTTGTTTTGTTATCACTTGTTTTTGTGCAGATCCAATTCTGTGGTGTTTGGCAGCTTTCTTATGTTTTACTGGGTAGCGCGGTGTTATATGCACTAGTGTATATTTTTTCTACCTGTATATATGTTTTGTTCTAATGTGATGAATAAGAAATTTCTGTTGTAAAACCAATATTTCCTAAATAAAAAAGAAAGATTAAACTTAAAAAAAAAAAACCTTTGAATATATTGAAGTTGGAGAAGCTGAGATCAAGAACATGAACTCAAACTAGCAGAATGGAAATGCCAAGAGTAATGTTGTATTCCTTATTGCTTCATTAAATTAATCCATAAGAAACTGGTTCGTAATTACCTTGTTTCTTAATGGAGATAATTAATGCTCTGGGAAGGATGAAAATTGTTCCCAAGCTAAAGCGATACATTATAAAATAAAGGTTCCGGATTCTCTTTGAACAAATCCCATACATCAAACAGAAGTGAATGCCGTTGAGGTGAGGAAATTATTGATCAAATGGTAACCAGCCATTGTTTGTTAATTCTTACAAACAAAATGAAGACAATGCTCATCAAGATACACTATCTGCTACACTATTTTCAAACATTTATCCAAAGGGAAAGTACAACAGAATTTCAGTGAGAACTTATTTTGTGTTATATTTTTGATATGGAACTTTTTACCATTTTAATAAAAAATTATTTTGTTTTGCATTAAATGTAAACATTTGTAAATCAATGTGTTGTTGTAATAAGCCTAGGGCTATAAGGGGATTTACATCTTCATAATAGAGATTTAACAGATTTTTATAGACATGCAAACTTCTGGAAAAAAATCGTTTTTGTTTCATTCGTTGTGTTTTTTTTGCATTTTTTGGGTCATTCGTTATGATCGCAATTGGTAAAATCGTGAATTCATAAATCCGAAAATTCATAAATTTGAAAATTCGAAAAAAAGAAAGAAAATATGAAAATTCAAAAGAAATAACTAACTAACTAACTAACTAACTAACTAACTAACTAACTAACTAGCTAATAATAGCAAACTATTAAATTATAGGTATTGGAATTAATAATAAATAATAATAATAATAACAAGTTTTTAATATTATTTTTAGTGTTATTTATTATTTAGAATTGTTTACTACGTTCCATCCATTTGGAGACAGCATTCGTTATTTTGGATAATTCGTAACTTCTGATAAATTCGTATTTGTTAAAGCGGAGGTTCACCCTAAATTAAAGTCCACCTTAATCACAGGGGATCAGTGTATACATTTCAAGTTCACTGTCCAAAAATGTTTAAATCAATTCCATACCTTGTTTTCTCCTTTGCGAACCAGGCACTTCCTGGTTCGGCTCCCACGGGAGTGGGCGTGTCGCTTTAGCTGCGATCGGCCCATTGATTTCTGGGGCGAGTTTGCAATGTCTCCTGGGAGCACAGACTGACGCTGCCCAGGAGACGATTCCTTAGCTGAACAGAAGAACTCTCGCGTGATTTCCTACGTCACATGACTCTTGCAGCCGGTCATGTGACGAGAGCGGATACAATTCCGCCATTTTGAATGTGATGGAACACTGTGTAGTGTTGACGGCGCCGCTCGCCGTCAACACTGCACATGCGCGGGATAGAGCGGTGAATGCTGCATTCACCGCATCCCTGAAAGATTTGCTTGCAGGCTTCAGAGTGCCCACAAGCAAGATGGAAGCGTCCATCCAAAATTTTTATAAAACATCTTTTGCGGCAGAATGTGAATGCTGGCGGCTATAATATTAGGACACAAGAGTACCCTATTATATAAGGTAAGAGTGCCAGAAGCATCTGAAAAAAATAAAACGTATTCCCGCGGAACCCCTAACAGCCAAATTTGAAAGGCAATTCCAATACCTATAATTTAATAGTTAGTAAACTTTAAGTTATTATTACTTCCTTATTATTTCAGGGTTTTCAGATTTTCACATTTCGAATTTAAGAATTCTTGAATTTTAAATGTAGGAATTTTCAAAAATTAAAATTTATGAATATTCTGAAAAATTTGTTAAACAGGTTTTCGTTAATTCGGATATTTCTGAATTAAAGAGTTTATCGAAATTCCTTAAAAAAAAATGTTGGATCAAAATGAATTGCATATGTCTAAACATTATGACATTTTGAGTTTTGCAAATGAGATGATCGGAAAATGGTTTACACTCTCAGTGGCAAAAAGATTTAAGCTGTTAAAACATGATTGGCATTGGGGGGGGAATTACAATACTATTCACTTTTAATGACACCCCAACACACTAATGCCACATACACACGATCGGAAATTCAGTGGATTTTTTCTGACGGAGTGTTGGCTCAAACTTGTGTTGCATACACACGGTCATACAAATCTTGTTGGAAATTCCAACTGTCAAGAACATGGTACAAGATGACAAGCCAAGATAAATGAAGTTTAATAGACAGTTCGGCTCTTCTGCTTGATTCTGAGCATGTGTATTTTTTTTTTCGCGGCGGAATTGCAGACAGACGAGCGGATTTTCCGATAGGAACATTTTCCATCAGAAAAATCGAGAACCTGCTCTCAATCTTTTGTTGGCGGAAATTCCGACAGAAAAAGTCAGATGGAGCCTACACACAGTTGGAATTTCTGACAAAAAAGCTCACATCTGACTTTTCTTGTCGGAATTTCCGATCGTGTGTACACAGCATTAGGAAACAGGCCCCAATGTGGAAAGGAACCATGATTTATTTTTCAACCATATTAATACCTTAGGGTGATTCACTAAAGGAGTTGAGGATTTGAATATTAATTTCAATTATCCAATCACGTAAAAAGCATATTCCTATTTACCTGTTTCATCTGCAACTGATGGGATAATTGAAATTAATGTTCGCAATTTATTATGCAAAATATTTCCACTCCTTTAGGCCTCGTACACACGACTGAGAAACTCGACAGAATCCATCAAGAAACTTGGTGGGTGAGCTTTTTTGCCGAGAAAAGGTGTATGCTTTTCATCGAGAAATCTGTCGAGGAACTCGACGAGGAAAAACAAGAGCAAGTTCTCTATTTCCTTAACGGGAGTCTCAATTTCCTCGCCGTGTTCCTCGTCGGGCTGGTTTTCGACAAGAAACACGTTGGTGTGTATGCTTAGAAACCCGCGCACCTTCGATAAAAGTAGCATTTGTAATTGAAATAGCACATTTGTCACACTGTAACTGACTGAAAAGTGCAAATGTCTCTTTTTACCTAACACGCAGTACCATGAGATTAGCAAAAGCAGCCCCAAGGGTTGTGCCAGTGGAACTTCGAACTTCCCCTGCCTTCGTATGTGTTGAAGTCACCGCGTTTGAGAATGAGGAGATTTGGTCTTGACAGTGTGTATGAAAAGACAGCTTGTCAAGTTTCTCGACAAGCCTAACAAGGAACTTGTCGAGGAAAACGATGCATCTTTTCCGACGAGTTCCTCGGTCGTGTGTACAAGGCCGGAGTACATTTTGCCTAAGCAGTGCTATGAGTGAGATTGAGAAATTGAGTTTTCCTGGTTATGCTTTTTTTGTGCTTACTTAGCAGGTAATGAAGCTAGATGATTTATTTAATCTTAAGGAGCTTAGCTATGACAGCCCACATATTTCTGTTTACAAAAGTTTATTAGAAAGTTGTAACAATACAGAGTCATGGAAAACAGATATAGCATTGTTTCAAGAATAAAGTACAGCAAAATGAAACCGTTCCTTTAAGGAGAACAGGTCAAAGTAATATTGCATTGGACAGCCTACATATTTCTTTCAACTTAATTTTCTTTTAAATATTCAAATCTGTAATTTAGGTTCATTTCTTTGTATGAAGACCTCAGTGGGCATGGAAAACAACACACAGGTGACAGTGTTTGTGTTTTCTGGACTGACTGATAACGAACAACTAATCCCGTTTCTCTTCTTTTTTTTTTGATGGTGTACCTTGTGACCATACTTGGAAACATTGGCATAATTATTCTTGTCCTTGGTGCCTCCAACCTCCACACTCCAATGTATTACTTCTTGAGTTGCCTCTCAGCTGTTGACCTCTTCTACTCTACATCTATCACTCCTAAAATGTTGTCTGACCTTATATCTCTCAGGAAGACCATATCGTTTAATGGTTGTGCCATCCAATTTTTCTTTTTTGCTGGCCTAGCAGGAACTGAGGTTTTCCTACTCTCCAGTATGTCGTATGATCGCTACACTGCTATCTGCCACCCTCTCCACTATGTTTCCATCATGACCAAAGGCAAATGTTTGTCTCTTGTCGGTCTTTCATTCTTCATGGGCTTCCTCCAGTCAGTTGTACAGACCAGCTGCTTGTTCAGTCTCCAGTTCTGTGGCTCAAATCTTATAGAACATTTTTACTGTGATGTTCTTCCTATACTCCGATTGTCTTGTTCCAAAACACTTCTTTGCAACATATTAACTATGCTCTGTGTTGGTTATTGTGCTCTTTATTCGTTGTCAGCAATCCTGGTCTCATACAGTCTCATCTTTAGCACAATATTACGTATAAAATCTTCTGAGGGGCGACAGAAAGCTTTCAGCACTTGTTCTTCCCACCTTGTGTGTGCCAGCATCTTCTATGTTTCAGTTTTATTGACTTATTTTCACTCACCTTCCAGTGCCCTGGACAAGCAAGACAAAGTATCATCTGTATTTTATACAGTAATGACCCCAATGTTGAACCCTCTTATCTACAGCCTAAGGAACCAAGAGGTAAAACTGGCCATCATGAAAGCAATACAGCATATTCCACATGTAATTTAAATTATCGTATTTATTGGGGTATAGTGCGTTCTCGCGTATAGCGCGCACCCCTAAAGTTGCCACGAAATTCCTGTAAAAAAAAAAATGTTATAAGATTTTATTACTTACAGCTTTGGTGTATTGCC
Organism: Rana kukunoris; assembly: GCA_029574335.1. NCBI lineage: Eukaryota > Metazoa > Chordata > Amphibia > Anura > Ranidae > Rana > Rana kukunoris. The sequence continues at coordinate 533,738,798 of CM056051.1, forward strand.
CAGCGTCCATTGTCCGGTCCGGCGTCCATCTGCGGCCTCGATGGTGTCCTCCCGGCTTCTCCAGCTCGCGCCTCAAGTCAAATCCCCGCTTTCCACGTCCAGTTCGAATGCCTCCGCCAACATATACCGAGTGCAGTACACTCGAGTACATTCGGTAAGCCTCGGCTTCGCTCGTGCTCACGCTCTGTGACGTTTATGCGTACTGCATTCGGTATATGTCGGCGGCTCCATTCAAACTGAGCGCAGCAAGCGGCTATCGGCGTATATCGCGCACCCACGATTTTCCCCTTATTTTAAGGGGGAAAAAGTGCGCGATATACGCCGATAAATACGGTACATACATTTTTTATGCTTCAAGAATTGTGATAGACTCGCCCCGGAACAGGGCTTTTGAAGGGGACTGAATGCTAGCCTCTTGCCTACTGATTATGGGCCTTGGATTTTAAGGGAACATTACTCTTTGTGATCTGTATGCCTGGGGACCCTTGAAGTAATGTTACTTTGGATTCAAATCCATGTTTCCTCAAGACACATAGACTCTGGGAACCCTGTATAGGGCCTATATGCCATATTAGAAATAGTGACTGCTTCACACTGTTGGGACTCATAGCAGATGCTGATGTTGTCAACTTCAGCCACCTGTCTGGGGTTGGCCAGCTATAATGTGTTTATTGTAAATAAGTCTAGTGTGGCTTCTAAGGCTTTTTCACCCATTGTTATTTTTGCTAATTAAACCAGCTATTGTGTGTCTACTAGCAAACCTTTAGAGCTGTGTTTATACTTGTAATGCCGTGTCCTTTGTATTCACCCTGGTAGGGGTCAAAAAATCTAGACACCTAGGCTGGTTTAAATGACTAGTTAATTATGTTTCTGTTGTATTGTTGGGGTAATATGATCAGGAGTGAGGGATTTTATCCTGATGTATATACAGTACCTGTCTCCAAGAATGTGTTTCCAGCACGACAGCATCGCGCTGATTCTCAGCGACAGGGTGCCGACATCTCACACTCGCTGGAATAGAAAAAGCACATTCCAGCGAGAGCGTCATAGAAGCGACGGGGATCCGACTTGGATTCCGGCCAATTCTACACGTGGCATTTGGTATGAATCATGAGGGAGAACTCTACGCCAAAATTTTAAATAGAAATCCGACATGGGTTCCCCCCCAGAAGGCATACCAGGCCCTTAGGTCTACTATGGATTGTAAGGAGAACTCCCCGAAGTGGTATCCAAAGCACGCCGCCCGGCCGGTCAGGAAAGGAGTGGGGACAAGCGAGCACCCCCCCCCTCCTGAGCTGTACCAGGCCGCATGTCCTCAACATCGGGGGGTTGGGTACTCTGGGGCAGGGGGGCGCCCTGTGGTCCCCTCACCCCAAAGTACCCTGTCACCATGTTAATAAGGACAGGGCCTCTTCCCAACAACCCTGGCTGTTGGTTGTCGGGGTCTGCGGGCGGGGGGCGTATCGGAATCTGGGAGCCCCATTTAAAAAGGGGGCCCCCAGATACCGGCACCCCACCCTAGGTGAATGAATATGAGGTACCCCTACTCATTCACCTGGAGGCAAAGTGTTAATAAAAAAAAACAATACAGGGTTTTAAAATATTGCATTAGTCAGCTCCAGGGCCCCTCTCTTCTTTAGCTCTTTTACGAGGGGGGGCTTGCTTCTTTGACGTCTTCTGGGGGGGGGTCCCAGTCTTCACCGCCATCTGGTTCTCTTCCCGCCGGGTGGGGGACGCTTTCTTCTTTAGCTCTTTTACAGTGGCCCCCTCCCGGGCTTCTCCTCTGACATCTTCGGCGGGGTGTGCCCGGCTTCTTACGCCTTCTGCCTTTTTTTTCCTTCTGCCTTCGCCTTCTTCTTCTTCCTTCTGCCTTTGCATTCGCCTTCTTCTTCTTTCTGCCTTCTGCCTTTGCCTTCTTCTTCTCTTCTTCTTTGCTGTTGACGTGTCGCTTCTTCCCGCTGTAATGCCGGGTGCGTGGCGCGCACCAATTTATATAGGCCTCCTACGACGTCACAGTCCCATTATGCTCCGGGTACCCACGTGGGTAGGTACCGGAGCATGATGGGACTGTGACATCATTAGAGGCCTATATAAATCAGTGCGAGCCGCGCACATGGCATTACAGCGGGAAGAAGCGTCGCGTCAACATCGGAAGAAGAGAAGAAGGCAGAAGATGGCAAAGAAGAGCGGACTGGCCACCGCTAGTAATTGAGCTAACACAAAGATAGTGGCGGCCAGCCCTGAAGAATAAGACAACGGAGAGCGAGTGGGAGAAGGACCGGGGAGCGCCGAGACAACAGCGGTGAAGTGGAGAAGATGGAAGAAGACCCCCGGAGAGCGGAGAAGACCCCCCCAGAAGACGTTGAAGAAGCAAGCCCCCCTCATAAAAGAGCTAAAGAAGAGAAGGGGGCCCCGGAGCTGACTAATAAAATATTTTAAAACCCTGTGTTGCTTTTTATTTATTAACTTTGCCTCCAGGTGAATGAGTAGGGGTACGATGTACCCCATATTCATTCATCTAGGGTGGGGGGGCAGTACCTGGGGGCCCCCTTATTAAAGGGGGCTCCCAGATTTTGATAAGGTTGTCGGGAAGAGGTCCTGTCCTTACAATCCATAGCAGACCTAAGGGTCTGGTATGCCTCCTGGGGGGAACCCATGCCAGATTTTATTTTTTTTATTTTTGCGTGGAGTTCCCCCTCATGATTCATACCAAAAGCCATGTGTAGAATTGGCGGGAATCCAAGTCGGATCCCTGTCGCTTCTATGACAGCATTGTCCCCATCGCGGCAAGCCGGCTCTGTGCTGGCTCCCACGATGGGGCTCGTAGGTGGTCAATCTCACCAAGAAAGGGAGCAATATTGTCACAATATCGCGGTCACCCACTGTATTTGTGTGAGATTTCAAAATAAAACAGTTCTATTACTGGTGTACTCCAAGACTGGTGTTGTCTGGTTCTTGGGGGTTGCTATAGCCAGATCCATTGGTCTCGTGTTCCAGGACTCGGGAAGCAGTTTCTTGGCGAAAATACCCAACAGGGTGTCCAGAGTCCACCAAGAATATATATATACCTATATATATTTTAGGTTTGGATTGCTTAGAAATAGGTTAGAAACCCTTTAAAGTTTTTATTGCTTGAAGGAATGGATACATGGAGCTGAAACACTAGGCTTATCTTATTGGTATTGATATCCATGAGGCCCCGTACACACGAGCAAATGAATCTGTTCAAATCGGTCTGACAGACCGATTTGAACAGATTTGTCTGCTAGGCTTTTTTGATTTGATCGCTGTACACACGATCAAACCAAAATCCCTGCCGGCAGACAGCGCCGTGACGTGGCGATGACATTGACGCCGCCACGTCACCGCACCAGGAAGTAAAACATTTCAACGCATGCGTCAAATCCATTCGACGCATGTGCGGGCAGATATGTCTGCTGGTTAGCGTACTAACCAGCAGACATATCGGTCCGACGGGTTCCCAGCAGACAGATTTTAAAGCAGGCTTTAAAATCTGTCGGCTGGCCAAATCCGTCTGCTCGCCCGTACACACGATCGAATCTGTCTGCTGAGACGGTCTGTCAGATCGTTTCCAGCAGATAGATTTGATCGTGTGTACGCGGCCTAAAGGTTACATAGTTACATAGATAGTCAGGTTGAAAAAAGACACAAGTCCATCCAGTCCAACCACAAAAAAATAAACAAACAAAATAAAAAACACAGTACAAGCCCATACCCCCAACTCCATACCCACAGTTTATCCAGAGGAAGGAAAAAAAAAAAAAAAACAGCAGAGCATGATCCAATTTGCTACAGCAGGGGAAAAAAAATCCTTCCTGATCCCCTGAGAGGCAATCGAATTTACCCTGGATCAACTTTACCTATAAATCTTAGTACTCAGTTATATTATGTGCATTTAGGAAAGTAGCCAGACCTTTCTTATAGCAATCTACTGAGCTGGCCAGAACCACCTCTGTAGGGAGTCTGTTTCACATTTTCACAGCTCTTACTGTGAAGAAACCTTTCCATATTTGGAGATGAAATCTCATTTTCTCTAGATGTAAAGAGTGCCCCCTTGTCCTCAGTGTTGACCATACAGTGAATAACTCAACACAAAGTTCACTATATGGACCCCTTATATATTTGTACATGTGGATCATATCCCCCCTTATTCTTCTCAAGAGTAAATAAACGTCGTTCTTCTAATCTTTCCTCATAGCTGAGCTCCTCCATGCCTCATATCAGTTTGGTTGCCCTTCTCTGCACTTTCTCCAGTTCCCCGATATCCTTTTTGAGAACTGGTGCCCAAAACTGGACTGTATATTCCAGATGAGGTCTTACTAATGATTTGTACAGGGGCAAAATGATATCTCTATCTCTGGAGTCCATACCTCTCTTAATACAAGAAAGGACTTTGCTCGCTTTGGAAACCGCAGCTTGGCATTGCATGCCATTATTGAGCTTATGATCAACTAAAACCCCCAGATCCTTCTCCACTATGGATTCCCCCAGTTGCACTCCCCCTAGTATGTATGATGCATGCATATTCTTAGCCCCTAAGTGTATAACTTTACATGTATCAACATTAAACCTCATCTGCCACATAGTCGCCCAATTAGACAGAGCATTGAGGTCGGCTTGTAAATTGGCGACATCTTGTAAAGATGTTATTCCACTGTATAGCTTGGTGTCATCTGCAAAGACAGAAATTTTACTTTTGATCTCAGAAGATATTAAAAAAGTAAGGGTCCCAGCACTGAACCCTGGGGTTGTAGTAACAGTATGTACAGATTCTGGGCTTCTAAACACCAAAGGATTCCACAATTTTCTTGGTTTGTAATGCAACTAAATGCATCTGAAATGAAAGCGCCACCATGACTTAATAGTCCTGATACACTTTTATTCCAACGTAAGGCCAACTGAAAACTGAAAACTATACAAAATAGCCAGGGCATTTTGGGGGGCAAAATATATCCTCTTCATCAGGGTGTAAAGAAAAGAAACAATATATGAGGAATGAACCAGGGATAAAAGTGTCCGCTTATTAATCAGTGGCAAAAAACTGCCGATAAGATCACCAGCATTCCCAGAGTAAACCGTTCTCCTCTAAATGGCGGTTTATGAAGCAGTGTAGATTGCTTCTCTTAAAGAGAGAAGAGGAGGGAATTACAAATACTTAGAACTCAGGTGAACTTAGAATGCCGGTGTTTCATCAGATTAGGTGACCCGTCAGAATGTGTAACAGAAGTGACGTTCCATTGCTGCCATCTTGCTAGGCCCCACACTTCTCCTTACTAAAGATACAGTGAGAAGGGGGAAGTGGACATCTTGTTACACCCACCAGAGTTTTACATTATACACTTTTTTAAACAGTAAAGTGAGTTTGTATAGTGAAATACATAACTTAGAACTCTGTATGAATGTGTAGCACTACCCCCGAAGGAGCTGCTGGTTTGATTTGGGTGGCATGTTACCTCTTGTCTTCTCGGCGTCTAGAGTGCGGGATGAGAGCTGTACTAAAGTCAATGTTCACTCGATGGGTGTCTTTTCTGTGCTTTTATTACCCAACTGGCTACAAATGCTAAATAGTAGAAAGGTGAAGGGATAGAAGGAGTGGAAGGTGATAGATTCAGGTGTAACTGATTCTTGGAAACAGTCCTGCTTCCAACGACAATATTTTTCACCACTATAGCCAGAGTGGGTATAGCGCATCTGGATAGGCCGCTCTTACCAGCCTAGCAGCCAGAGTGTCACTCAGAAATTTAGGGTGAAGTCTCAGCCACAGACCTTCCTAAAGGTGGAGATAGTTTCAGTCCAGAATCCTTCTCAACTGGATTCAGCACCAGGATCTCCTTCAAACAGCCTTGATTATGTCAGGAACTGATAGGCGACCAAGTATCCTTCGATGAGCAAGTAGGCCTCTCCTGTGATAACAGCCTCATGCTCAGTATCCCCCAGACAAGTTCTCCATCGATCTTTCTCTATCTATCTCCATCGATCGCCTTCTTCCCTCAGAGCCAGGAACACTGCAACACACACACCCCAGCCAGAAGGGCCACACACGGGGGTGGTGGGACGACTGCCCAGGTGGATGGTGGCAAGGCAACGACGCTTAACCAATGGTGTCTGCCCCCTGAATACCCCTCCCCAGTATATACAGCAAGGCGATCAACCCTCCTGATTGGCTGCCGAGGAGAAGTATCCTCCTGATTCTACTCCTGCCACCTACCCTCTGGGGGAGGCCTGAAGTCCCCAGACAGCAGCATGGGCACACAGTACAGCCATAGCTGAAACAAAGGCCTTACATTTAGCCAAATAAACATGGTTAGAGGCAAATAAATCTCTTACCCCCCTCTAAATTTACAGCAGCACCTACTATGAAAGTAGCCAGGTGCTATAAATGTTTAGATGTTGAATCTTAAAAGCAGTGAACTTCTGTCAGATTAGCAAACCTATGAGATGAGCAGGCTTGCCACTGCTATTAAAATTCAACATCTAACCAGTCAGACAGAGTTTCAAGTACTGTATTTTACTATATAAACTCACTTTACTGTAAACAATAAGTGTCATAGGTGTGCACAGCCTATTGAATTAGGGTGTGCACCCCAAAGCTCAAACACACATGTGTGTGTAATAAATATATATACTAATATCGACAGACAGACAGACAGACAGACAGACAGACAGACAGACAGACAGACAGACAGACAGATAGATAGATAGATAGATAGATAGATAGATAGATAGATAGACAGACAGACAGATAGACAGATAGACAGATAGATAGATAGATATACACACACACACTTGACATGTAAAAAAAAGTAGGGCAATGGATGGTGTCAACATTTTTTTTTATAATTCTTCTTATTCTTTTTTACAATGTTTTTTTTTTATATTATGTTTTACAATTTTACTTACATTTTTTATTTATATATTACAATTTTTTATTTTTAGGAACCCCATTGGGGGGCTTTGGTGAAATATCAGCAGGGGGTATCTGTGCCCCAGGGGTGATTAGGGTGTGCCCAGTCACACCCAGCACACCCCCTGCACACACCTATGATAGGTGTAAAATGCAAAACTTTGGTGGGTGTAACAAGATATCCGCTTTCCCCCTTCTCAGAGTATCCTTACTATGGAGAAGTGTGGGGTGTAGCTGGTGTAACAATCTGACAGGTTGCCTAATCTGATGAAACACTGGCTCTAATCATATGGGACGTTGCAAGATTACAGTAACATGAATAAAAAGGGTAAAGTAAAACAAATAAGTATACAATATTAAAGTTAAAGCCGACCCATTTACAATGAACAAATTAATTATAATCAATGTTAAAACTATAATTAGACATGTGCTTTTCCATTATTAATGGTGTACAGCAAAATGGTTGAACCAGTATCTGTCATGCAGCTATACACCAGTCATAATATAAATATAAATAAATCATTCAAATAAAAGTATAAAATCAAAAGCATGTAATATAAACATTTTATATAGTTATAAATTATTATATTTCCCTTTACATATATTTTATTTAATATCTTATAATCATATAAATTATTTTTTAAATGAATGATATGTTATATACGTAAATGATCTGTCTCATGTGCTCTTGCTCTCTCGCTCTCTATATACAGTATCTCACAAAAGTGAGTACACCCCTCACATTTTTGTAAATATTGTATTATATCTTTTCACTGAAGAAATGACACTTTGCTACAATGTAAAGTAGTGGCTATACAGCTTGTATAACAGGGTAAGCTTGTTGTCACCTCAAAAAATGCAACATACAGCCATTAATTGTGAAATGAGCAATTTTCCCTCCCCAATGTCATGTGACTTGTTAGGCCGCGTACACACTATCAGACATGTCCGATGAAACTTGTCCAACGGAGCGTTTTCATCAGACCAGGCTGAAGTGGTCTGATCGTCTGATGTGCGTACACACCATTGGACCAAAATCCCATCGGACCAGAACACGGTGAGGTAGAACACAACGACGTGATGAAAAAACAAAGTTCAATGCTCCCAAGCATGCATCGACTTGATTCTGAGCATGCGCGGGTTTTTGGTCCGATGTTTTTGTGTACTAACCATCGAACCTGTCCGACGGACAGGTTTCCAGCGGACAGGTTTCAAAGCATGTTTTGAAACTTTGGTCCGCTGGAAAACGGTCCTATAGGCCGTACACACGATCGAACATGTCCGCTGAAACTGGTCTGCGGACCAGTTTCAGCGGACATGTTCGATCGTGTGTACGCGGCCTTAGTGTTTCAAGGTCTCAGGTGTGAATGGGGAGCAGGTGTGTTAAATTTGGTGTTATCACTCTTATGCCGCTCTAATTTTTCACGTCGTTTTTAACGTTGTCGTTTTTAACGTCGTAAAAATATGGTCGTGTGTGGGCTTCAACAACATGAAAAAAACGTGCATGTTCAGAAGAAAGTTATGACACAGGAACGCTCGTTCTGGTAAAACTACCAGTTGTAATGGAGTAAGCACATTCATCACGCTGTAACAGACTGAAAAGCATGAATCATCTTTTAGAAACACAAAATCAGGGAGCTGTGGTGGCTCAACGTGATTGGCACTGCGCTGACAAACCGTTCACCTCTGCAGCCAAGGGTTCGGATCCTGGTCTCGGCTACATGTGAATTGAGTTTGGTGGTCTCAGCCCGGGTCCCGGTGGGTGTGCTATGTAAGGTACGCCTGTGCTTAGTATGCCCACCCCCCCCCCACAAAAACCACCACACTTGCACGCACACGAAATTGGTTTAATACCCATGCACTTTGGCCATGCGGTCTCCTAAATAAAGAGAGGCGAAGGACCTACGGGGCTGGCTGGGTGGGCTAGACCCCCCCACTCCCTCATAGGGGGGGTCCCTCTGCCCCATTGGGGTCCCGTTGGGCCCCAGTTGGGCTCCCAAGTGGAGCAGGTAGGGCGGGGTGAGTGGAAAGCCCCCCCCTCACACCCGCCATTGCCACCGGGGGCATGGAGAAGGATGGCGATTGCCTCCGGGGGGAGGGTCTGCCTACTCCCAACTCCTGCAGTCCGGCACCTCTCTCTCGAGTTCACGCACAAAAATACACTTTAAAAAAAAGAAACACAAAATCAGCAAAAGCAGCCCCAAGGGTGGCGCCATCCGAATGGAACTTCCCCTTTATAGTGTCATCGTACGTGTTGTACATCACCGCGCTTTGCTAGAGCATTTTTTTCACAATTGTGTGTAGGCAAGGCCGATTTAACGATCAATGTTTTTTCTAGACCATTAAAAATGTCATTTTTTACAACCCAAAAAACGGTCGTGTGTACACGCCAATTTTTTCTCTCATACTGGTCACTGGAAGTTCAACATGGCACCTCATGGCAAAGAACTCTCTGAGGATCTGAAAAAAATGAATTGTTGTTCTACATAAAGATAGCCCAGGCTATAAGAAGATTGCCAAGACCCTGAAACTGAGCTGCAGCATCATGGTGGCCAAGACCATACAGCGGTTTAACAGGACGGGTTCCACTCAGAACAGGCCTCTCCATGGTCAACCAAAGAAGTTGAGGTCACGTGCTCAGCGTCATATCCAGAGGTTGTCTTTGGGAAGTAGATGTATGAGTGCTGCCAGCATTGCTGCAGAGGTTGAAGGGGTGGGATGAACTTCAACAAATGACAACAATAAGTATCAATAGGGTTTAGGCTGTGTCATTTGAGAGATCTCCCGACAGGAGGACCAGGTTTAGGCCTGAGGTCAGGGAATTAAAATCAAACACAAATATGTCTTCCATATAAAATTATATTAATGTCAATTTTCTGCCAGATAAGTTGGGGCCCTTAAAGACACTGCCATGCAGGGGGTGGGGTATATCCATGGTTTGAGCAGTAAAAGTACTGCACCCAGTGAGTTGTACTGAGTAATAGGGATTGATCCGTAGGTGCAGCTTCAGTGATTGGATGCAAAGAACAGGTAGATTGATCATGTTGAGCCTAGTTCAGTAACAGCAGCAAACAGAACAGTGGTGTGTAGTAGGGATGAGCCGAACTTTTGGTCTGTTCGCAGGTTCTGATGCGAACCGAACCCAGGGGTGTTGGGCTCATCCCTAGTGTGTAGTAGGGGTGAGCCGAACACCCCCCCCCCCCGTTCGGTTCGCACCACAACCTGTGAACAGACCAAAAGTTCATGTGAACTTTAGAACCCCATTAAAGTCTATGGGACTCGAACGTTTGAAATCTAAAGTGCTAATTTTAAAGGCTAATATGCAAGTTATTGTCCTAAAAAGTGTTTGGGGACCCGGGTCCTGCCCCAGGGGACATGTATCAATGCAAAAAAAGTTTTAAAAACGGCAGTTTTATTGGGAGCAGTGATTTTAAATGACTTTTTATCCTTCAGAAACCACACTTTGTGCAGGGACAGTTCTAAGCACGGGAAACAAGCGCTGCTTTACAGGCATACTTTACACACCCCCTAGGTACGAAATTTAAAGCAATATTTCACTTTTATTGTTTCACTTTAAGCATCGTTAAAATCACTGCTCCCGAAAAAATGTCTGTGACTTTTCCAGGGTGTTCTGCGGCTTTTCGAATTTGCCGCAAACAACACAAATTGGTGGCAGAGCTTTTTTGCCAATGAAAATGGTCGTGTGTATGCTTTTCATCGAGAAAACTGTCGTGGAACTCGACCAGAAAAAAAAAGAGCAAGTTCTCTTTTTCCTCGTCGGGCGTCTCAATTTCTTCATCGTGTTTCTCGTCTGGCTGATTTACGACCAGTGTGGATGCTTAGAAACCCGCGCATGCTCAGAATAAAATATGAGACGGGAGTGCACCTTCGGTAAAAGCAGCGTTTGTAATGAAGATAGCACATTCGTCACGCTGTAACAGACTGAAAAGTGCAAATTGTCTCTTACCAAACTTTTAATTAACATGCAGTAACATGAGATTAGCAAAAGCAGCCCCAATGGTTGTGCCAGTGGAATGGAACTTCCCCTTTATAGTGCCGTCGTACGTGTTGAACGTCACCGCGTTTGAGAACGATGAGATTTTGTCTTGACAGTGTGTACGCAATGAAAGCTTGTCAAGATTCTCGACAAGCCTGACAAGGAACTTGTCGAGGAAAACGATTTGTCTTTTACGACGAGTTCCTCGGTCATGTGTACGAGGCCGAACAGGCAATGTTCAAGTCGAACATGAGTTTGACTCGAACTCGAAGCTGACCCCTAGTGTGTAGTAGCCAAAAAAGGATTGGACTGCAAACCAGTGATGGTGAATCAATCATCTAGTAGCTTTAATGACAAACAGAAGGAACTGCAGCGGAAATCCTAAAAATAGGCCCTGTAGGGGTGAAACATGTTAGGGGTGTGACCTCAAGTGGGAGTTTCCCTGTGTGTGTGTTGCATGTTTCCGTTGCTTGCTCATGAAGTCTACTGAATGCTGAAACATAATCAGTGTGTAGTCTCATTCCTTTTTGGCTTGTATGGAGTGTGGAGTGAAGGTGGGCTCCTGGGATTTGGCACCTAGCTGTGCCATAGAATGAAGGAGTTTTGTGGGATGCTTTGGATTGGTGGCTCCTATCTAGATCATATAATATGGTTTTCTGCTTTGTTAAATATCCCCAATGGCTGTGCCTAGATTTCCATGTCTTTTTTAGCTTGCCTATTAGCCTTGAAAATGACCAAAATGTAGTTTCAAGATTTGTCCCCATAGACTTTAATAAAGTTTACTGCCAAGTTCAGGTTTCCAAATTTCCAGCAAGGTTCAACCGATTCCCCACAACTCAAAACTGGGCAGATCCTCTCATCCCTAATCAACAGGTATTTTTCTGTACTTTTTTTAACCACTTGCCTGCGAGCATCCCCCCTCCCCCTTCCTGCCCATGGCAATTTTCATCTTTCAGCACTGTCTCGTTTTGAATGACAGTTGCGTGGTCATACAACACTGTACCAAAACTAAAATGTGTTGTATTTTTTTAGACAGATAGAGCTTTCTTTTGGTGGTATTTAATCACCCCTGTGTTTTTTTTTGCTAACAAAACGACCAACAATTTAGAAAAATAAATGTAGCGGGGGTATTTTTGCCTCTAAATCTTGTGCGAATATTGTGTAATGATATTTCAGGATTGTTATAGATTGGTATTTGGCACCATCTAGTGGCCAAAAATGAGAGATGCACTTAATTCATTTTTGTCTTCAAGAACATGAGGAGGGATTATGCAAACGGCCTCCAATGAACTCTCGGCAAGGGGGCGGAAGTACATGTGGAGAAGGTTATAAAAAGCCTTGTGGTGGCCATCTTAGGTCTCTTGCCCCGGCGGCACATGGCTTACTAAGGCCGCGTACACCAACCGATTTGAACAAATCTGTCTGCTGGGGACGTATTGGTTTGATTGTGTACACACGATCAAACCAAAATCCCCGCCGCCAGACTGCGCGGTGACGTGGCGGTGACGTTGACACCGCCATGTCACCGCACCAGGAAGTAAAACACTAGTGTTGCGTTACGAATTTGTTACGAATATTGCATATTCGAGTATTCACAAATAGATCGAATATTGCGGTGAATATTCGCTATTGCGAATATTCGTATTTTTTCAAATGTATTTTTAAAACAGATCACATCCTAGTGATCTCCATCGACGTCTAAAAGCATTGCTGGTATGATTAGAGAGAGACCCTGGGCCGAGTAGCTGATGCGATCCTTTTATGCTGCCGAATATTCGCAATGCGAATATTCGGCAAAAGGAATATTGCGCGATTATTTTCTCCGCCCTTCTTTTGCATCAGAGCCAATCAAAGTTCTCCTACCACAGTTGTCAGAGGTTAGCAACCTCCATAGCAACCAATAGGAACCTGCCTCCCAGTTACTCCCAGTGCTGACGAGAATTTCACAATCAATTTCGCATTCGCATTAGCGAAATTTCGCATTCGCATTAGCGAAATTTCGCAATATTGTTATTTGAACAAAATATCACGAATATTCGATTTTAGCGAATATTTCTCGAATATTCTTCTATATATTCGTGATATATCGCAAAATCGAATATGGCGCTCAACACTATTCGGCGCGTGTGCGAGAAGACATGTCTGCTGGTTAGCGTACTAACCAGCAGACATGTTGGGCGGACGGGTTCCCAGCCGACAGATTTCAAAGCATGCTTTGAAATCTGTCGGGTGGCCAAATCCGTCGGCTCGCCCGTACACACGATCGAATCTGTCTGCTGGGACGGTCGGGCCGACTGTTTCCAGCAGATAGATCTGATCGTGTGTACGCGGCCTAAGAAAGCTCTGTGTGTGACTGTTTTTTCACAGAGCTCTGGCCTACTTTGTTGCTAAGACAAATCAGTTAACATTGGGGAGGTGACAGAGAACTCCCAATCGTTTTTGAAGCAGAACAGCAGTGTGTGTAACCCAGCGGTCCTTTGGGGAGGTAACGGAGAACTCCTGATCGTCGGTGGAAGAGAACGACGTGACCCTGTGATTGCTGCAAACCGATTGAGATCCCATGGAGCTGAGGCATCCATCTACCTGAATATTGTGTGGTGAGAGGGCTCATGCCCAGAGCTTTGTACTGTTTTGTCACACACCTAGACTGCCTGCATAGTGTTACTGGAACCTGTAGTCCCACGAGACAGTTCAGTGCAATAGAGTCACATAGCCCTCAAGCCTGAATTGATTGTTTTGTGACTGCTGCTGGAGGTGTGCTTCTAGGAAGGAGTGCACAGATACTTTCACAGTTTAACCACTTCAGACCCGCGCTACCGTCGAATGACGGCAACAGCGCGGGTCTGAATAGCCAACATGCCGTCAAATGACGGCATCTCCTTTGGGCGTTCCCAGCGCGCACTGTAGAGCGCACTGCGGGGAAGCCCTGTGTTGTCCGTTGGACACGGCCAATCACAGATCGCGGCGAACGACCAATCAGAGTGGCCGTTTGCGATGCGATCTGTGGGCGAATGAGAGATGATCTCTCATAGATCATCTCTCATTGCCGTTTTACACAGAGACAGCGTCCTGTCTCTGGAGAGGAGGAGCCCGATCTGTGTTCCTTCCTACATAGGGACACAGATCGGTCACCCCCCCCAGCCCCAGTCACCCCCCCTCCCCCCACAGTTAGAACACACCTAGGATACACATTTAACCCCTTCCTCACCCCCTAGTGTTAACCCCTTCAATGCCAGTCACATTTATACTGTAATTAGTGCATATTTATAGCACTGATCGCAGTATAAATGTGAATGGCGCCAAAAATGTGTCAAAAGTGTCCAATGTGTCCGCCATAACGTCGCAGTACCAATAAAAATCGCAGATCGCCGCCATTTCTAGTAAAAAAAAAAATAATAAAAAATAATTCTCTCCCCTATTTTGTAAGCGCTATAACTTTTGCGCAAACCAGTCGCTTATTGCGATTTTTTTTTTTTATTTTTTTTTACCAAAAATATGTAGAAGAATACGTATCGCCCTAAACTGAGGAAAAAAATGTTTTTTTTTTTTTTTTTAATTGGGATATTTATTATAGCAACAAGTAAAAAATATTGTATTTTTCTTCAAAATTGTCGCTCTTTTTTGTTTATAGTGCAAAAAATAAAAACCGCACAGGCGATCAAATACCACCAAAAGAAAGCTCTACTTGTGGGGAAAAAAGGACGTCAATTTTGTTTGGGAGCCACGTGGCACGACCGCGCAATTGTCAGTTAAAGCGACACAGTCCCGGAAGCTGAAATTTCACCTGGGCAGGAGGGGGGTGTATGTGCCCAGTAAGCAAGTGGTTAAACTACGGTTCTGTGTTGTTCTACATTACCTATTAATCAGAGAGCCCTTTGGGTTACAATTGCTGTTTTACAATAGCTAGCAGAAGAAAGAAGACCAGAGACTGTGTTCTTATTGCAAGGCCTTGCAGTGCTGCTACCATTTACTAGAGACTGTAAGGGGGGAATATTGAGTTCAATATGCTGTGCTTTATTATTCTTGGTAAATAGTGTGTGCTGCGTAGTAGGTTTTCATAGTGTCTGAATGGTGTGCTGGAAGTGGGAAGGTGCGCAGTGCTGAAGGTTGCGGCCTGAACATTGGTCCCACTTGGAGACGCCCCTGCTAAAGCAATACAGGTGGTCCTCAGGCGGTTGCTACTTATAGCCTCATTTTTCATTGTTCTACATCAAATGTGATTCCATGTTAATGATAAAATCTGTTCTAGTAAAGTTACCCTTTGCTTTAACACAATCTGTTGTGAGGCTTGTTAATTCTCCAAGCAGGTCCCACAGTGTATGCCCGGGTGACAACACAGGTAAAGTGAATGTAATCTGTGTCTGATTACTTGTCTTTCTATCATTGAGCTTCATATCAGCACTTCACCACAGCTGTGTCAAGGGGGGGGGGTGAGACCAAATTACTGGGGGGTTGTTAAAGCAGAGTACAGGCCCAAAACAATCCAGCGGCTCCTTCGGGGGTGAGCGCTACATAAAGTTTATTTTATTTTGTTTCCTAAAAAATGATTGTGTGCTGATGAGGCTGCACTGATGGGCACTGATAGGCTACACTGGTGGGCATTGATAGGCGACACTGATGGGCACTGATAGGTGTCACTGATGGGCACTGCTTAGGCTGCACTGATGAGGCTGCACTGATGACCACTGATAGGCGGCGCTGTTGGGCACTAATGAGTCTGTACTTATGAGCACTAGTGTTGCTCACGAATATTCGCATTGCGAATATTCGCTACGGATATTGCATATTCGAGTATTCGCGAAATAGCGAATACTCGAAATTTCGCAATTTTTTTTTTTTTATAAAATATAGCGAATATTCGTAAATATCGAATATCCGTGATATTTTATCCCAAAAAAAAATAGTGAAATTTCGCAATCATTTTCGCTTTCGCATATGCGAAATTTCGCTATTTTTTTTTTATAAAATATAGCGAATCTTCGTAAATATCGAATATTCGTGATATTTTATCAAAAAAAAAAAAATAGCGAAATTTCGCATTAGCGAAATTTCGCATTGGCGAAATATCGCATTTTTTTTTTTTTTTTATAAAATATAGCTAATATTCGTAAATATCGAATATTCGTGATATTTTATCCAAAAAAAAATAGCGAAGTTTCGCATTAGCAAAATATTCGTGATATTTTATAAAAAAAAAAAAAAGCGAAATTTCGCAATTTTTTAAAAAATTTTTTATAAAATATCACGAATATTTGATATTAACGAATATTCGCGAATATTCTTCGAAATATTCGCGAAATATCGCAAAATCGAATATGGCGTATTCCGCTCATCACTAATGAGCACTAATAGGCAGCATTGATGAGGCTGATATGATGGGCTCAGATAGACAGCACTGATGGGAATTGATGAGGCTGAACTGATGGGCACTATTGGGCAGCACTGCTGAGCTCTGATTAGGCTGCACTAATAGGCACTGATAGGTGTCACTGATGGGCACTGCTTAGGCTGCACTGATGAGGCTGCACTGATGGGCACTGGTGAAGCTGCACTGATCGGCACTAATGAGGCTGAACTGATGGGCACTAATAAGCAGCATTGATGGCCATTGATGAGGATGAACTGATGGTCATTGATGAGGCTGATCTGATGGGCACAGATAGACAGCACTGATGGGAATTGATGAGGCTGAACTGATGGGCACTGATAGGTGGCACTACAGGGCTCTGATTAGGCTGCACTAATAGGCACTGATGAGGCTGGCCTGATGGGCACTGATAGGCGGCACTAATGGGCACTGATGAGGCTGCATTGATGGGCATTGATGAGGCTGATCTGATGTGCACTGCTAAGGCTGCACAGGTGAGGAGGCACTGATGAGGCTGGATTAATATGTGGCACTAATTGTCACTGATAGGTGGCAGTGATGGGCACTGATAGGCACTGATATGCTGCACTGATAAGCAGAAATGATGGGCACTGATAGACAGCACTGATGGGCACAGAAACTCAGCACTGATGGGCACTGATTGGCAGCACAGATGAGCACTATGAGGCTGCACTGATAATCAGGGCACTGGTGATGAGTGCCCTGATTATCAGTGTAGATGTCCCCTGTGTGGAATGCCACTTACAGGCTCTCCTCTTCTCATGTGTTGTCAGTGTGAGGAAAGGAATGTCGTCAAATCCTGTTTACACTTTGATCAGCTGTGATTGGACACAGCTGATCACATGGTAAAGGGCAACTGTGATTGGCCCTTTACTCCGATCTGCGATCAACTGTGTCTGAAGGATTTAGCAATCACAAAGCACCCCCAATGCACATGAGGAGGCAGGGTTCTGGAAGGACGTCAATAGACGCCCTCCCGAAAATGTGCGACTATGCTGTAGCCATCATTTGGCTATAGTGCGGTCAGCAAGAGATTAAAAGGATAAAACATGAGGAAGTGTGTATGTGTTGAAATGAGGAACATGATTAAAACCTTTGAATACATTGAAGTTGGAGAAGCTGAGATCAAGAACATGGAGTCATGAACTCAAATTAGCAGAATGGAAATGCCAAGAGTAATGTTGTATTCCTTATTGTTTCATTAAATTAATCCATAAGAAACTGGCTTGTAATTACCTTGTTTCTTAATGGAGATAATTAATGCTCTGGGAAGGATGAAAATTGTTCCCAAGCTAAAGCGATACATTATAAAATAAAGGTTCCGGATTCCCTTTGAACAAATCCCATACATCAAACAGAAGTGAATGCCGTTGAGGTGAGGAAATTATTGATCAAATGGTAACCAGACATTGTACATCAAGATGCACTATCTGCTACACTATTTTCAAACATTTATCCTAAGGGAAAGTACAACAGAATTTCAGAGAGAACTTATTTTGTGTTATATTTTTGATATGGAACTTTTTACAATTTTAATAATAAATTATTTTGTTTTTTCATTAAATGTTAACATTTGTAAATCAATGTGTTGTTGTAATAAGCCTAGGGCTATATTGGCATTTACATCTTCTTTATAGAGATCTAACAGATCTGCTGAAAAAAAATTGTTTTTGTTTCATTCGTTGTGGTTTTTTTTTTAATTTTTTGGGTCATTCATTATGATCGCAATTGGTAAAATCGTAAATTCATAAATCCAAAAATTCATAAATTCGAAAATTTGTTAATTTATAAATTTGAAAATTCGAAAATAGGAAAGAAAATACAAAAGAATTAACTAACTAACTAACTAACTAATAATAGCAAATTATTACATTTTAGGTATTGGAATTAATAATAAATAATAACACGTTTTTATTATTATTGTTATTTATTATTTTGAATTTTTTACGTTCCATCCGTTTGGAGACAGCATTTGTTATTTTGGATAATTCGTAACTTCTGATAAATTCGTATTTGTTACGTTCAAATTTGAAAGGAAATTTGAAAGGAAATTCCAATACCTATCATTTAATAAGTAGTAATAGTTAAGTTATTATTAGTTTGTTATTATTTCAGGGTTTTCTGATTTTCACATTTCGAATTTACAAATTTTCGAATTTACAAATTTATGAATTTTCAAATATTCTAATTTACGAATATTCAGAAAAAATTGTTAAACATGTTTTCGTTAATTTGGATATTTACAAATTAACAAATTTGCAGAAATTCACTAAAAGATAAATTTGAAACTAAACGAATTGCACATTTCTAAACATTATCAAATTTTGAGTGTTGCAAATGAGAGGATTGGGAAATGGTTTAATTTCTCAGTGGCAAAAAGATTTAAGCTGTCAACACATGATTGACATTGGGGGAGCATTACAATACTATTCATTTTGAATGACACCCCAAAACACTTAGGAAACAGGCCCCAATGTGCAAATGGGAACCATGATTTATTTTTCAACTATGTTTATACCTTAGGGTGATTCACTAAACCAGTTGAGAATTTAAATTTTCACTTCAATTATCCAATCACGTAAAAAGTTTGTTATTTTTTCAGGGTTTTCTGATTTTCACATTTCAAATTTATAAAATGTTGAATTTACAAATTTTCGAATTTACAAATTTACAAATTTATGAATTTTCAAATATTCAAATTTACGAATATTCGGAAAAATGTGTTAAACGGGTTTTGGTTTATTTGGATATTTACGAATTAACTAATTCGCCGAAATTCACTAAAAGACGAATTTGAAACTAAGTGAATTGCACATTTCTAAATATTATCAAATTTTGAGTGTTGCAAATGAGAGGATTAGGAAATGGTTTAATTTCTCAGTGGCAAAAAGATTTAAGCTGTCAACACATGATTGGCATTGGGGGGTCATTTCAATACTATTAATTTTGAATGACACCCCCGCACACTTAGGAAACAGGCCCCAATGTGCAAATAGGAAACATGATTAATTTTTCAACCATGTTAATACTTTAGGGTGATTCACTAAACGATTTGAGAATTTGAATATTCACTTCAATTATCCAATCACGTAAAAAGTTTGTTATTATTTCAGGGTTTTCTGATTTTCAAATTTACGAATTTATAAATTTTCAAATATTCTAATTTACGAATATTTCGGAAACATTTGTTAAACGGGTTTTCGTTAATTTGGATATTTCAGAATTAACAAATTTGTCGAAATTCATTAAAAGGTGAATGTGAAAGAAACGAATTCCACAACATTATAAACATTTTGAGTGTTGCAAATGCGAGGATAGGGAAATGGTTTAATCTCTCAGTGGCAAAAAGATTTAAGCTGTCAACACATGATTGGCATTGGGGGGGCATTTCAATACTATTAATTTTTAATGACACCCAACACACTTAGGAAACAATTTGAATATTCACTTCAATTATCCAATCACGTAAAAAACTGATTCCTGTTTACCTGTTTACCTGTTTCATCTGTACCAATCTTTAGTATTTTTTTCCTAAGCAATGATATGAGTGAAATTGAGACATTTAGTTTCACTGGCTGTCCTGAGGTTCCAGTGCTTTCAATAATTCTTGAAACAAGCATGCTGGCCAGAGATTTTTATTTCATTTTGAATTTTTTATTTCACTTGATGCATGCTTTAGGTAATGAAACTAGATGGTTTATGTATTCTTTAGGAGGTTAGCTATGACAGCCTACGTATTTCTCTCAAATATTTCTTTCAAATATTCAAATCTGTAATTTAGGTTCATTTCTGTGTATGAAGTTGGCATGGGAAACAACACACAGGTGACAGTGTTTGTATTTTCTGGACTGACCGATAACTATCAACTAATCCCGTTCCTCTTCTTTTTTTTCTTGATGGTATACATTGTGACCATATTTGGAAACATTGGCATAATTATTCTTGTCCTTGTTGCCTCCAACCTCCACACTCCAATGTATTACTTCTTGAGTTGTCTCTCAGCGGTTGACTTCTTCTACTCTACATCTATCACTCCTAAATTGTTGTCTGACCTTATATCTCTCAGGAAGACCATATCGTTTAATGGTTGTGGCGCCCAATTTTTCGTTTTTGCTGGCCTAGCAGGAACTGAGGTTTTCCTACTCTCCAGTATGTCATATGACCGCTACACTGCTATCTGCCACCCTCTCCACTATGTTTCAATCATGACCAAAGGCAAATGTTTCTCTCTTGCCAGTCTTTCATTCTTCATGGGCTTCCTCCAGTCAGTTGTACAGACCAGCTGCTTGTTCAGTCTCCAGTTCTGTGGCTCCAATATTATAGACCATTTCTACTGTGATGTTCTTCCTATACTCCGGTTGTCTTGTTCCAAAACACTTCATTGCAACATATTAACTATGCTCTCTGTTGGTTCTTGTGGTCTTTATTCGCTGTCAACAATCCTGGTCTCATACAGTCTCATCTTTAGCACAATATTACGTATAAAATCTTCTAAAGGGCGACAGAAAGCTTTCAGCACTTGTTCTTCCCACCTTCTGTGTGTCAGCATCTTATATGTTTCAGTTTTCTTGACTTATTTGCACGCACCTTCCAGTGCTCTGGACAAACAAGACAAAGTGACATCTGTATTTTATACAGTAATGACCCCAATGTTGAACCCTCTTATCTACAGCCTAAGAAACCAAGAGGTAAAACGGGCCATCATGCAAGCAATACAGCATATTTCACATGTAATTCCAATTACATAAATATTTTTGGTTCAAGAATTGTGATAGACTCACCCGGGACAGAGGCTTTTGGATGGGACTGAATGCTAGCCTTATGCCTACTGATTATGGGCCCTGGATTTTAAGGGAACACTACTCTTTGTGAGCTGTATGCCTGGGAACCCTTGGATTAATGTTAATTTGTATTCAAGTCCATGTCTCCCCAAAACACACAGACTCTGAGAACCCTGCATAGAGCCTATATGCCATATTAAAAATAGTGAGGGCTTCACACTGTTGGGACTCATAGCAGATGCCAATGTCATCAACTCCAGCCACCTGTCTGGGGTTGTCTGCTATAACGTGTTTATTGTAAATAAGTCTAGTGTGGCTTCTAAGGGTCTTTCACCCATTGTTATTTGTGCTAATTAACTCAGCTAATTTGGGGCCATTACCAGAAACCCTGGCAACGGGGGGGAACCCCCATCATATCATTCTCTGCAGCTATTACCTTTTGTACCACCACCCCCTCACTTTATAATGTAAGCTCTACGAGCCAGGCCCTCTTGTACCTTCTATATTGAACTGTACTGTAATTGTGCTGTCCCCCCTATACATTGTAAAGCATTGCGTAAACTGGTGTGCTATATAAATTATGTATGATAATAATTCAATTAAAACACAAGGTTACTATGGAGGAAGAAATTATTATGAATATACTTCTAGACCATGAAGACCTAATCATAATGATATTTATATGCCAGGTCACAAAGAAGGACAGAGTATGAACAACATTATACTACCCCCAACAGGTACTGTATGCCCCATTTCAGGGACATTGCAATACTGAGGAACCAAGGACACCTTTTTTGGACAAAGGTTATCCAAGGAGAGACAACCCACAGAGAGGAGGTACCCCACCTGAACATCCCCACTCCAAAGGGAGCCTCCCATGGAGGGGGGAAGAGGGGATGCAGGGGAGTGATGAAGATCAAAAAGAAGAAGAAAGTATTAGGCCGAAGGAAATTTTAACATTAGTGGGATAGACCTTACTAAACGGGAGCTTCAGGTACGTGGTCAAGGGTTGAAGTTTGCCCCGAAAACAACGCTTAATCATTTTGAGACATATGTAGGGATACAGAAATTCATAAGGAATATGAATATAAAGAAACATTTTGCCCTAAACCCGATGAAAAGGTATTATTAAAGATTTAGAAATTAGGGTGTGGGGGCGTGGCCTGGACGGGAACAGTCGCACTTCACGGAGCTCCCGCTACTGATCCTGCAACGATCCTGTTCCCGGCAAATATCGCGGTAGGCGACCGGTCTACCTGAGACAGCACGCTTCATAGACCTTAGCGGTAGGTGACCGGACGATCGGCGAGGGTCCGGATGACCCGTAAACTGAGAAGGGAGCGGCGGCCGAGTCGGCCATGGACGTCCAAGATGGCGCTGGGGTCTCCCAGCAGCAGAAGGCAGCGCGGGTCTGAAAAACACCCGGAGGCTGGAGCTAAGATACCCAAGACTAAGCAGCAGGGGAAAGAACCCCCCAGGGACATGCTCTATTATACTCAAAGGCTGCAAGGTCCTACTAGCTCCCCGGCTCCCACGCAGCTGACATGGGCACAGAGAGTGCAGGGCCAAGATGGCGACTCTGCCATGGATGACACGCTGCCGCTCGAGAGCTCCTCGGACAATGTGCAGGACATATTTGAGGAATTGCAGGAAGATGCCCCACAGCCCACACTTAGTGAAATCTTGCGGGCGGTGCAGAAGTGCACGACCTCGGTCACTGCCTCGGTGAATGGCCTGAAGGTACAGTTTGGGGAGTTAACTGAGACAATGTCCCTCATGCGCCATGACCTCCAGAAGATCAGGGAGAGGACCACGGCTGTGGAGGGCAGTATCAGTGAGATAGAGGACGCGCTCCCACCCCTCACCAGAGACACCAGGTCTGCACTGCAGCAGTCCGCGCAGGCCACCGCGAAAACGGACGACATCGAGAACCGCCTGAGAAGGAACAATGTCCGCATAGTGGGCCTCCCCGAGAAGGTGGAAGGTAGGGACCCCACTACATTTATTGAGTCCTGGCTCCAAGACACGTTTGGCAAAGAGGCATTCTCCACGCTGTTTGCGGTAGAGCGGGCGCACCGCACGCCTCCCAGACCCCTTCCCCCTGGCAGCCCCCCCAGATCCATGCTTGCCAGACTCCTGAACTATCGGGACAGGGAAACCATCCTGAGGCTGGCCAGGGAAAGGGGAACGGTGCACTACAATGGAGCCAGAGTGTCATTCTACCCGGACTTCTCAGCAGAGGTGCAGCGGACCGTTTTCATCGGATATGTCTCCTCGTGTGTACGCGGCCTTAGAGTTACAAGGTCTCAGGTGTGAATGGGGAGCAGTTGTGTTAAATTTGGTGTTATCGCTCTCACTCTCTCATACTGTTCACTGGAAGTTCAACTAGGCACCCCATGGCAAAGAACTCTCTGGGGATCTGAAAAAAAATTGTTGCTCTACATAAAGATGGCCTAGGCTATAAGAAGATTAAACTGATCTACAGCATGGTGGCCAGGACCATACAGTGGTTTAACAGGACAGGTTCCACTCAGAACAGGCCTCGCCATGGTCCACTAGGTACATTGCAGTGCATTGCTGGCTAATGATTGGCCAAGCATGCACTATGGCCCGCATGCTTTGGCCAATCACAGTGCCGTCAGCGAAATGAACCATAATTGGCCATATAGGCAGGGTGCCTTTGGCCAATTTTGGCTCAGGGGGTTAAGTCCATGCCCCACACTCTAAAAGGCCGTCTGCACATCGGCCCTTTTTAGTGTGTTGTTGGCGTTGAGAGAGAGAGGGAGTATCATTTCATTTAGTTTGAGCAGGCAGGCGATTCGGCTAGCTGCAGTGTATTGTAGTATATATATATACATCCCGGCTTTGTGTGTGTATATATATATATATATATATATATATATATATATATAAACATCCCAGCGTTGTGTATATATATATATATATATATATATATATATATATATTTATACACTGGCCCAGATTCACAGAGCGATTACTCCTGTCTAACTGGTGTTAGACAGGAGTAATTTCAAATTTCGCGCGCCGTATCACTAGTTTGAATCCTCAAACCATGATACGGCGGCTTCGGGCTTCGATCCGAGAGGCTTACGTCTTCGTAAGCCTTCGGATCTACGCTGCGATATTTTTGCGGCCGCTGGGAGGAGTTTGCGTCGTTTTGATGCGTCGGGATATGCAAATGAGTTTTTACGGCGATCCACGAAGATACGAGCGGTCTTCGCAATCGCTTACGTCTATTTTTTTTTACGTACTGTTAGACCAGCTTTTTGCTGGTCTAACGGTGCGTAGCCCATGTTAAGTATGGCCGTCGTTCCCGCGTCGTTTTTTTTTTTTTTTTTTACGTAAGTCGTTCGGGAATAGAAATGTCCGTAAACGACGCTACTCAAATAACGAATGACGTAACGATGTGATTTCGCGCAATGCACGACGGGAAATTTGCGAACGGAGCATGCGCAGTTCGATCGCCGCGGGAACGCGCCTATTTTAAATGCTTCACGCCCCCTACTCACGTAGATGGATTGCGACGGGAGAAATACACTACGCCGCCGTCGTTTACTGGACAAAATCTACCTGGATTCCACGTAGAGCCAGGTAAAAAAAGGCGGCGTAGTGTATTTCTGATACGCTACGATAATCTAATTCTCTCTGAATCTGGCCCACTGTATCCAGTTTAGCTAGATCTCACTGCAGACCGTTCCTGGTGTACTGTTTCTAATATACTATAGGCAGGCAGTTGATTCAGCTAGCTGCAGTACATTTAATATATATATACCTGACTGTAGACCATTCCTGGAGTGCGTGTTCCAAGACACTTTCAGGCAGGCGACTCAGTGAGCTACAGTGTATAATATATATATATATACAGGCTTGTGTGTATAAATATATATGTATATATATAGACGTGCGCACATGGTGTGCCAGGTGTGCCTGGGCACACCCTAATCACCCAGTGCAGCACAGATGCCCCCTACTGCCCTGGCTCCTCCCTGCATCGATTCGGGTTTCCTTCCTTTCATGCTTACCGGCTGCTGCTGCTGCTGCGGAAACCCACAGGGTAATGTTTTAGAATGAGTGGGGGAAGGTTACGGTAAATATGTAATTTACTGGCCCCTTCCCTTTCTGAATGAACACCTATGTATATATATATATATATATATATATATATATATATATATATATTGTGAGGAATTAGCTCGGTAGCGGGTGGATTCACTACATGCTGAACTATACAGAAAGACAGTTGAGGATGGTTGAAAACAAAGGATATGGTTTATTTTTCCATATTGCTGGATACAAGTACAAGCATCAAAACAACATAAACAAAACAAAACATAAAATAAACCCTTGCCACTTGGGGTGTCTACCTTCCCAACACAGGAACCTACCTATGAAGTCTGGCACAGCCTACTGCTGGGCAGACACTGCTAGTCATACAGCAGAAAACAAAAAGTCTCTTTGATATTTATCACACAGAAATATCAACAAGCACCTCACCTCTTCAGAAGTCACTGCTCTCCTTCACTCAAAAAGCCTCAGGATGCAGCAATCAGTAGCCATCCTTTGGATGTCTTTATAGAGGCCTTAATTACCTCATTCTGAACAGCTGAAGTTTTCCAACGCCCTAAACCTTTCTGGCTATTTCTGCAGCCGAAGCCTAATAGTAAGTGGTGTATTGTCTAAACAAGGCAGAAATGTATCTCCCGTCTGTGACAACACACACAGATTTACCCTACTTCCTGTCACAATATATATATATATATACACTGTATCCAGTTTAGCTAGATCTCACTGCAGACCATTCCTGGTGTACTGTTTCTAATATACTTCAGGCAGGCAGTTGATTCAGCTAGCTGCAGTACATTTAATATATATATATATATATATATATATATATATATATATATATATATATATATATATATATATATATTATATATATATTGTATATATATATATATATATATATATATATATATATATATATATATATATATATATATATAGTTTAGCCAAGCATATACCTGACTGTAGGCCATTCCTGGTGTACGTGTTCAAAAGACACTAGTATACTATAAGCATTTGACCGGAAATGTACGATTGCTGCGTCGTACAGTTTAGCTGCTTCGTCAAATCTTCTTAGAACATCCGACGAACACCATAATGCCGCATACACACGATCAGTTCGTCTGATGAAAATGGTCTGATGGACCGTTTTCATCAGACGAACCGATCGTGTGGGGGCCCCATCGTTTTTTTATCCATCAGTCAAAAAACTAGGAACTTGTTTTAAAATTATCTGATGGTTAAAAAAACGATAGAAAGAAACGATCGTCTGTGGGTACGTCCCTCGGTTAAAAATCCATGCATGCTCAGAATCAAGTCGATGCATGCTCGGAAGCATTAAACTTCATTTTTCTCAGCACGTCTTTGTGTTTTACGCCACCGTGTTCTGAGACGATCGTTTTTTTTTTTTTAACTGATGGTGTGTAGGCACGACTGGTCATCAGTCAGCTTCATCAGATATCTGATGAAAAAATTCATCAGACCGTTTTCATCAGATGAACTGATCCTGTTAAATAATTTG
The DNA here is from genome assembly GCA_029574335.1 of Rana kukunoris. Classification (NCBI taxonomy): domain Eukaryota; kingdom Metazoa; phylum Chordata; class Amphibia; order Anura; family Ranidae; genus Rana; species Rana kukunoris. The sequence continues at coordinate 533,765,495 of CM056051.1, forward strand.
GATTTTCGGACAAATGCATTTTTTAACAAAACAAAATAAATAAAAACAAATTTCGAGAGTAACTAAATAGAATTATTTTTCAGGCAAAAACGAAACGAAAATATTTCAGTGTGCACATGTCTATTGAATGGTGAGAAGTGGGTTTTGATTAATAATATAGATATTATTTCTTAATGTCTATGTTATTTTTTGTTTCCTCACCCTCCATTTCATTATTGGGTCAGCCAAGACAACTAATATTTCCAGAAACAGGTCAAGATTGACCACCTCTGCATTTCTATAAGCACGCAAGTGAAAGAATTTGTGCTTTGTGGACTTAGTAATAATGAAAAACTAATCCCGTTCCTTTTTGCCTTTTTTGTCATGGTCTACCTTGTGACTATGTTTGGAAACATTGGCCTGGTCGCTCTTGTCAATGTTGCCTCGAATCTCAACACGCCAATGTATTACTTCTTGAGTTACCTCTCAGCGGTCGACCTTTTCTACTCCACATCTGTCACTCCTAAAATGTTGTCTGATCTTATATCTCTGAAGAAGACCATATCATTTCATGGTTGTGCCGTCCAGATGTTAGTCTTTGGTACCATGGCAGGAACTGAGGTTCTCCTACTCTCCAGTATGTCGTTCGACCGATACGCTGCTATCTGTCACCCTCTTCGCTACGTTTCCATCATGACCAAGAAGAAATGTGTGTCTCTGGTCAGTCTGTCATTTTTCTTTGGCTTTCTTCAATCCATTGTGCAGATAGGCTGTATGTTTAGTCTTTGGTACTGTGGACCCAATGTTATAGACCATTTCTACTGTGACATCCCTCCAATACTTCAACTGTCCTGCTCCAAGACACTTCAATGTGACATCTTATCCATGACCTTAATTGGTTCTTACAGTATTTGTTCATTGTCAGCAATCCTGGTCTCGTACGTTCTAATTTTCTCTGCCATATTGCGTATAAAATCTTCTAAAGGACAACAAAAAACATTCAACACTTGCTCCTCTCATCTCATGTGTGCCAGTGTCTTCTATGTCACAGTTATTTTTACTTATGTACACTCCCCTTCTAGTGGGCTACAGAAGCAAGACAAGGTGATCTCTGTTTTCTATGCAATAGGAACCCCCATGTTGAACCCTCTTATCTACAGCCTGAGGAACCAAGAGGTAAAAAGGGCCATCATGCAAACATATAACAATACAATAAAACCTTGGATTGCAAGCATAATTCGTTCCAGAAACATGCCTGTAATCCAAAGCATTTGTATATCAAAGCAAATTTCCCCATAAGAAATAATGGAAATTCAGATGATTTGTTTCACAACCATTTATTCATAAGTCCTTCAGTTTATAGTTCATATAAAATGATTATAGCAATGTGTTAGGTTGTGTAACCATAAAATTTCCATCCACAAATGGAAGCCTCCGCAAGGAGATTAGAAGCAAAATCCAGCAGGATCTACAGAGTAGGGATGATTCGAACACCCCCAGGTTTGGTTCGCAGCAGAACATGCGAACAGGCAAAAAATGTGTTTGAACACGCAAACACTGTTAAAGTCTATAGGACACGAACATGAAAAATCAAAAGTGTTAATTCTAAAGGTTAATATGCAAGTTATTGTCAAAAAAGTGTTTGGGGACCTGGGTCCTGCCCCAGGGGACACGTATCGGGAGCAGTGATTTTAATAAAGTTTGAAGTGAAATAAATTTTAAATTTCCTACCTGGGGTGTGTGTATATAGTATGCCTGTAAAGTATCGCATGTTTCCTGTGTTTAGAACTGTCCCTGCACAAAATGTCATTTCTAAAGGAAAAAAGTAATTTAAAACTACTCACAGCTATTCATGAATTGTCGGGTCCCGGCAATACAGATCAAAATCATTGAAAAAAACGTCAGGGGTCCCCCCTAGTCCATTACCAGGCCCTTTGGGTCTGGTATGAATATTAAGGGGAACCATGAACCAAAAAAAAGCCCAATGACGTGGATGGGTGACTCTGTCCCCTCTTACATGTCACAGGAGTTTCGTTCCTCGCTGGAGAGTGGAGACTGGAGCATCACTGGAGAATGGATCATTGTTGGACATGGCGTGACGGGATTACATCCCTGGACAGAAATCGAGAGATTGGATTACATCGCTGGAATTAATTATTATTATTTTTTTAATAAAAGACTTGTCCCAAACCGTCTACTGTGATTTTTAATTTTTTTAACATTGTTACATGTACCCTATTACCAATTCACATAGGGGGGCTGGTATCTGGGGGTCCCCTTTGTTAAAGGGGGCTTCCAGATTCTGATAAGCCCTGCAGACCCCCGGGAAAGGGTTGTGGGGATGAGGCCCTTGTCCCCATCAACATGGGGACATCCTCCCCATGTTGAGGGCATGTGGCCTGGTACGGTTCAGGAAGGGGGTGCTCTCTTGTCCCCCCTCTTTTCCTGGGGCCTGCCAGGTTGTATGCTCGGATAAGGGTGTGGTATGGATTTTTGGGGGGAACCCCACGCCATTTTTTTTTAATGGTGCGGGGTTCCCCTTAATATTCATACCAGACCTGAGGGGCCTGATATGGAATTTGGGGAGACCTCCACACCTTTTTTTTTGGTTCGGGTTTCCCCTTAAAGGGGTTGTAAAGGTTTGTTTTTTATTTTCTAAATAAGTTCCTTTAAGCTAGTGCATTGTTGGTTCACTTACCTTTTCCCTTGATTTCCCTTCTAAATATTTTTTTTGTTTTCTTTGTCTGAAATTCTCACTTCTTGTTGCTCCTCAGAAAGCTGTTCAGTAATACTCAATGCTTTAGACGTGAACGTAACTTACGCACAGCCCTATTCGCGTACGACTTACGCAAACGACGTAAACGACGGAAATATCAACGCTGTTCCGATGTCCATACTTAACATTGGCTACGCCTCATATAGCAGGATTTACGCCGGTCATACGCCTTACGCAAACAGGGAACGCCGAATGTGTCCAGCGTAACTATGCGCCCATGATACGCCGGCGTAGGCAAGTTACGTCGGACGGCTGTAGCCATGTTTTTTGGCGTATCTTGCTTTCTGAATCGGCGTAAAGATGCGATGGCGCACATTTGAATTTACGCCGGCGTATCTGGAGATACGCCGGCATACTTTGTTTCTGAATCCCGGACAGTATTTTTAACTTTTTGTTATAATAAATATCCCCAAAAAATATATATATATTTTTTTCTTAGTTTAGGCCGATACGTATTCTTCTACCTATTTTTGGTAAAAAATCGCAATAAGCGTTTATTGATTGGTTTGCGCAAAAGTTATAGCGTTTACAAAATAAGGTATAGTTTTATGGCATTTTTGTTAATATTTTTTTTTTACTAGTAATGGGGTTGATCAGCAATTGTTCTTGTGACTGCGACATTATGGTGGACACTTCAGACATTTTTGCGACCACTGTCAATGTCACAACAAAAAGTGCTATAAAAATGCACTGATTACTGTGAAAATGACAATGGAAGTGAAGGGGTTAACCACTAGGGGGCGCTAAGGGGTTAAGTGTGCCCTAAGGGAGTGATTCTTACTGTAGGGGGGCGTGGCTGGTTGTGTGACATCACTGATCGTTGTTCCCTATAACAGGGAACAAACAATCAGTGACAAGCCACAGAGAAGAACGGGGAAGGTTTGTTTACACTAACCTCTCCCCGTTCTTTAGCTCCTGTGACCCGATCGTGGGACACCGGCGGCGTTCAGGGTCCGCGGGTCCCGCGGGCGCAGTCACAGAGCTTCGGACCGGGTCGCCGGCATGCGCAAAACCCACAGCTGGGCACTTAAAGGGCAACGTACCTGTACATGCCTGTGCCCAGCCGTGCCATTCTACCAACGTATATCGGCGTTAGGCGGTCCTCAAGTGGTTAAAGAGTCCCAGTTTAACCAGGATAGCCTGACCTTCCGGAATTGTGATGGCAATGTAGGTAGAGCCATTATGTTGTACAATAAGCCTGAAGGGGAATTCCCAATGGTAATGAATTCTGGCTGCAGCTAAGGCTGTGGTAATATTTTTCATCTTCCTGTGGGAGAGATAGGTGGGAACAGGTGTGTTACATTTTTGGTGTTATCACTCTCAGGCCGTGTACACACGGCAGAGAACCTCGACGGGCAGAACACATCGTTCCGCCCGTCGAGGTTCTCTCCCGGCCGTCGGATTCGGCGACCCGCCCGTCGGGAATGGCAACCAGCCATTCTTCCAGGCGGGCCGTCGAGGAAATAGAGAGCGTGCTCTCTATTTCGGCTCGACGGGCTTCCCGACGGGAAGCTCGCTGAGACCGTACACACGGCCGAGGTCCTCGCTGGAATGTGCATTCCAGCGAGGTTCTCGCTGATTTTCAGCGAGAACCTCGGCCGTGTGTACGGCGCCTCACTCTCTCATACTGGTCACTGAAAGTTTAACATGGCACCTCATGGCAAAGAACTCTCTGAGGATCTAAAAAAAAAATTGTTGCTCTACATAAAGATGGCCTAGGCTATAAGAAGATACCCAAGACTCTGAAACTGAGCTGCAGCACGGTGGCCAAGACCATACAGCTTTTTAACAGGATCCACTCAGAACAGGCTTCACCATGGTCGATCAAAGAAGTTGAGTATACGTGCTCAGCGTCATATTCAGAGGTTGTCTGATGGAAGGTTGTCAGAGAAAATAGATGTATGAGTGCTGCCAGCATTGCTGCAGAGGTTGTGGGGGAGAGGGGGTCAGCCTGTCAGTGCTCAGGCCGTACACCGCACTCTGCAGGAAATTGGTCTGTATGAATGTTGTCCCAGAAGGAAGCCTCTTCTAAAGATGATGCACAAGAAAGCCTGCAAACAGTTTGCTGTAGTCAAGCAGACTAAGGACATGGATTACTGGAACCGTGTCCTGGGGTCTGATGAGACCAAGATCAACTTATTTGGTTCAGATGGTGACAAGCGTGTGTGGCGGCAACCAGGTGAGGAGTACAAAGACAAGTTTGTCTTGCCTGCAGCCAAGCATGGTGGTGGGAGTGTCATGGTTTGGGGCTGCATGAGTGCTTCCGGCACTGGGGGGCTACAGATCATTGAGGGAACCATGAAGGCCAACATGTACTGTGACATACTGATGCAGAGCATGATCCCCTCCTATCGGAGACTGGGCTGCAGGGCAGTATTCCAACATGATAACGACCCCAAACACACCTCCAAGATGACCACTGTCTTGTTAAAGAAGCTGAGGGTAAAGGTGATGGACTGGCCAAGCATGTCTCCAGACCTAAACCCTATTGAGCATCTGTGGGGCATCCTCGAACGGAAGGTGGAGGAGCGCAAGTTCTCTAACATCCACCAGCTCTGTGATGTCATCATGGAGGAGGGGAAGAGGACTCCAGTGGCAACCTGTGAAGCTCTGGTGACCTCCATGCCCAAAAGGGTTAGGGCAGTGCTGGAAAATAATGGTGGCTACACAAAATATAGACACTTTAGGCTCAATTTGGACATTTTCACTTAGGGGTGTACTCACTTTTGTTGCCAGCGGTTTAGACATTAATGGCTGTGTTGAGTTATTTTAAGGGGGCAGAAAATGTACACTGCTTGTATATACAAGCTGTACACTCACTGCACAACATTGTAGCAAAGTGTCATTTCTTCAGTGTTGTCACATGAAAAGATAGAATAATATTTACAAAAGTGTGATGGGTGTACTCACTTTTGAGAGATACTGGGCCAGATTCTCATAGAATTTTGCTTGCGTATCGTAAGCCATTTACACTACGCCGCCGCATCGTACTAGAGCAAGTGCCGTATTCTCTAACAATTTGCTCCGTAGTTTGCGTTGGCGTAGCGAAAATGGCCCAGCGTAAGCCCGCGTAATTCAAATGGGGCGGCTTGTATTTAAATTAAGCGCGCCCCCGCGTCGAACGAACTGCGCATGCGCCGGCCAGGGAAAAAGTCCAGTGCGCATGCTCCAGCTCACGTCGGAAAGCGTCGTTGAAACCGACGTCAAAACGACGTGATCGTCACTTACGCAATGCCCTATTCAAGAACGAGATAGTAAAACGACGTAAGCGACGGAAAAAGCCGACGCTGACCCGACGCCAACATGGCATCCGACGGGACCCGACGGCATCCGACGGAACTTCGTAAGGTTACTCCTCATAGAAGCAGGGGTAACCTTACGCGGACGAAAACGACGTACGCGACGACGGGGAGGCGTAAAAGCGATCGGGAAACGGCGTACTAGCCTCATTTGCATATGCAAATGAAAAAACAACGTAAAGGCCACCTAGTGGCCGGAGTTGTCATTACAACTACGATCCGCAAGTGTAATGGTATTACACTTGTCGGATGTTGAAGCGTATCTATGCCAAAGTGATGCTAAGCATCACTCGCATAGATACGAGGCAAAAAAAACGGCGATACGACGGGGTATCTGAGATACTCCGTCGTAGCGCCGCTGAGAATCTGGCCCACTGTATATGTAAATATTAGGGTTGTCCTGATACTGATACCAGTATCGGGACCGATACCGAGTATTTGAGGGAGTACTTGTACTCCTGCAAATACCCCCGATGCCTAAATAGAATACTTCCCCCCCGCCGCTGCCGTCGCCGCCACATCGAAAGCCGCCGCATCGAAAGCCGCCGCCGCATGGGTTAAACAGCGTGCGGGAACAAAACAGCATTCATTTGAATAGCTGTAGTGTTCCCGCTGCGTATAGACACTCCCCCTTGCTCGGGATTGGATGGGTGATCGTAATCTATCCAATCCCGAGCTAGGGGGAGTGTCTATACGCGCGGGAAAAACAGCTGAATGCTGTGATGTTCTCCATGTGGCTGCGGCGGCTTTCTGCGGCTAGGTAACGGGACATGGCTGGAGGGACATGGCTGGAGGGACATGGCTGGAGGGACATGGCTAGAGGGACATGGCTGGAGGGACATGGCTGGAGGGACATGGCTGGAGGGACATGGCTGGAGGGACACGGCTAGAGGGACATCGCTGAAGAGACATGGCTAGAGGGACATGGCTGGAGGGACATGGCTGGAGGGACATGGCTAGAGGGAAATGGCTGGAGGGACATGGCTGGAGGGACATGGCTGAAGGGACAGGGCTGGAGGGACATGGCTGGAGGGACATGGCTGCGGGGACATGGCTGCATATGTGGGGGACATGGCTGGGGGGACATGGCTGCATATGTGGGGGACATGGCTGGGAGGAAATGGCTGCATATGAGGGGACATGGCTGGAGGGACATGGCTGCATATGTGGGGGACATGGCTGGGGAGACATGGCTGCATATGTGGGGGACATGGCTGGGGGGAAATGGCTGCATATGTGGGGGACATGGCTGGAGGGACATGGCTGCATATGTGGGGGACATGGCTGGAGGGACATGGCTGCATATGTGGGGGACATGGCTGGGGGGACACGGCTGCATATTTGATATGGGTAGGACATGGCTACATGTGTGGGGGACATGGCTGCATATTTGGGGGACATGGCTGCATATGTGGGGACACATTTAAAAAAAGTATCGGTATTCGGTATCGGCGACTACTTGAAAAAAAGTATCGGTACTTGTACTCGGTCCTAAAAAAGTGGTATCGGGACAACCCTAGTAAATATATATATATATATATATATATATATATATATATATATATATATATATATATATATATATATATATTACTGTGCAAAAGTTTAAGGCAGGTGTGAAAAAATTAAGAATACTTTCAGAAATAGAAGTGTTAATAGTTTATTTTTATCAATTGACAAAATGGAAAGTAAATGAAGGGAAGAGCAATCCAAATCCTACCAATATTTGGTGTGACCACCTTTTGCCTTCAAACCGGCATTAATTCTTCTAGGTAGACTTGCACACAGTTTTTGAAGGAACTTGGTAGCTAGGTTGTTCCAAACATCTTGGAGAGCTAAGCACAGATTCTCTGTAAATGAAGGCTGCCATAAATCCTTCTGTCTCTTCATGTAATCTGAGGCCTCGTACACACGAGGCAATTCATTTGTTCAAATCGGTCGGACCGACCGATTTGAACAAATCTGTCTCTTTGTATTTTGGTTTGCTCGCGTGTACACACGAGCAAACCAAAATCCCCGTCAGCAGACGGCGTGCTGACGTGTCGGTGACGTGGCGGTGACGTTGACGCCGCTACGTCACCGCACCAGGAAGTAAAACACTTCCGCTCATGCGCCGAATCCATTCGGCGCCGGTGCGAGACGAAATGTCTGCTGGTAAGTGTACTAACCAGCAGACATGTCGGGCGGACGGGTTCCCATCCAATAGATTTCAAAGAATGCTTTGAAATCTGTCGGGTGGCCAAATCCGTCAGGTTTGTCTGACAACTTCTGTCTGTCATGAATCCATGCTGACTGCTGCTTAAATAGTTTTTTTTTTTTTCCAGCAAGAACTCCACTATGTGGTCTTGTATTAATCTCTCCAGTAATTTCCCAACTATAGAAGTTAAACTAACAGGTCTATAGTTACTTGGTAAAGACTTTGGGGCAGATTCACAAAGACGTAATATTCCGCTGCGTAATCGAAATACGGTACGCTGCCGTATTTCACCAGACTCTACACCGAATTCAGGTAGTTTTTTTGCGCGTACGCTATTGTGTCGTATTTTTTTTCCGCCGCGCAATCGAAATACGTGATTAGGGGGCGTGAAGCATTTAAATTAAGCGCGTCCCCGCGACGATCGAACTGCGCATGCTCTGTTCAGGAATTTCCCGCCGTGCATTGCGCGAAATCACGTCGTGACGTCATTCGTTGTTTGAGTAGCGGCGTTTACGAACATTCCTATTCCCGGACGACTTACGTTAAAAATAATAAAAGACATCGGAAAACGTTGAAATTCGACGCGGGAACGACGGCCATACTTAACATGGGGGCCTAGATTCACAAAGCGATTACGCCTGTGTAAATGTTGTTAGACTGGAGTAATTTCGACTTACGGGCGTTTTTACGCTAGTCGAAATCCTCAAACCATGAAAAGACACCTGCGGGCTTCATTTCGACTGTATTACGTGTTAGTACGCCTTCAGATCTACGCTGCCAGAAAATTGCGGCCACTGGGCGGACTTCCTGTTGTTTTTCGCCGTCAGGGTATGCTAATGAGCTTTTGCCTGCAATCCACAAAATTTCGCACTTTCAACGCAATCTCTTACGGCACCTTTAGTCATCTTTTTTTTCCGTTTCACTATACCTGCTTTTTGCTGGTCTAATATTAGACAGCCCATGTTAAGTATGGCCGTCGTTCCCGCGTCGAATTTCAACGTTTTCCGATGTCTTTTATTATTTTTAACGTAAGTCGTCCGGGAATAGGAATGTTCGTAAACGCCGCTACTCAAACAACGAATGACGTCACGACGTGATTTCGCGCAATGCACGGCGGGAAATTCCTGAACAGAGCATGCGCAGTTCGATCGTCGCGGGGACGCGCTTAATTTAAATGCTTCACGCCCCCTAATCACGTATTTCGATTGCGCGGCGGAAAAAAAATACGACACAATAGCGTACGCGCAAAAAAACTACCTGAATTCGGTGTAGAGTCTGGTGAAATACGGCAGCGTACCGTATTTCGATTACGCAGCGGAATATTACGTCTTTGTGAATCTGCCCCGGGCTGTCTAATATTAGACCAGCAAAAAGCAGGTATAGTGAAACGGAAAAAAAAGATGACTAAAGGTGCCGTAAGAGATTGCGTTGAAAGTGCGAAATTTTGTGGATTGCAGGCAAAAGCTCATTAGCATACCCTGACGGCGAAAAACAACAGGAAGTCCGCCCAGTGGCCGCAATTTTCTGGCAGCGTAGATCTGAAGGCGTACTAACACGTAATACAGTCGAAATGAAGCCCGCAGGTGTCTTTTCATGGTTTGAGGATTTCGACTAGCGTAAAAACGCCCGTAAGTCGAAATTACTCCAGTCTAACAACATTTACACAGGCGTAATCGCTTTGTGAATCTAGGCCTATCTTCCCTTTTTAAATATAGGCACCACATTGGCCCTGCGCCAATCCAGTGGTACTATTCCCATCATTAAGCACTTAAGACCCGGACCAATATGCTGCCAAATGACCAAAGGGGTTTTTGCGATTTGTCACTGCGTGGCTTTAACAGACAATTGCGCGACGTGGCTCCCAAACAAAATTTGCGTCCTTTTCTTCCCACAAATAGAGCTTTCTTTTAGTGGTATTTGATCGCCTCTGCGATTTTTATTTTTTGCGCTATATACAAAAATAGAGCGACATTTTTGAAAAAAAAAACAATATTTTTTACTTTTTGTTATAAGAAAAATCAATAAACTAAATTTTAGTCAAACATTTAGGCCAAAAATTATTTAGCCACATGTCTTTAGTAAAAAAAAATCGCAATAAAAAAAATTAGCTACCTAGCGGGAACAGCGACACTAATACAGCGATCAGAAAAATTATCGCTTAGTGACGCTGGCAATAGGGAGTCAAAGGGTTAACTAGGGCAGTGATCAAGGGGTTAAAACTTTATTAGGGGGGTACAGGGCTACCCTGAACCTAACACTAACTGACTTTTACACTGCCTGTCACACTGACACTAAATACAGTAATCATACATGTATGATTACTGCATTCAGTGACAATGTGACAGGGGGAGGGGGGGGGCGATCGGGGGGGGGGGGGGTTAAATGTGCCTGTGTGTAGTGTAGTGTTGGTGCAGGACTTACACTGTGGTGATCTCTCCTCAGCGGTGGTTGAAAAAAACACCGAGGGAGAGATCACATCGCTTCCTCCTTCCTGTGTTTACACAGGAGGAGGAAGTGACAGGGCGGGCGGGCGCGCGCATTGGCTGGGAGCGATCCGGAGGGGGCGGACAAAAACGGACAGCCGCCCCCTCTTGTCGGATCGCTCCTGCAGCCGCGCGGACCGCCGCATGTACGGGGGGGGGGGTCCGATCGGACCCCCGACCCCCCCCCAAGGCATCAACGTATATATACGTTGATGTGCCTGTCGGTGCCATTCTGCCGACGTAAATGTACATGCGGCGGTCCTTAAGTGGTTATTGAGTCCCTAAATATTAGATACAGTGGCTTTGAAATTACAGAGCTTAATTCTTTTAGGATCCGTGGGTGTATACCATCTGGTCCAGGTGCTTTATCCACCTTTATTCTGTCTAAATATTTCTGGACCATATTACTTTTGAGCCATTGTGGATCATTTGGGGCTGTGTCACTCCCACCCCCATTTTAGACTGGTAGGACTTCTTGTTCTTCTTTACACTGAAGTTCCTAATGACATTGGCTGTATGTTTGGGGTAATTGTCCTGCTTCAGAATCAATTTGGGGCCAATCACATTCCTCCCTGATGGTATGGCATGTTGAATAAATATCTCTAGTTTAGACCCTTCCAAAAAAATAATTGGCCATGCATGCACTTTAAACACATTTTAAATGCAACGAGTGAAGAGGGAGGGGAGTTGGAGGGGCAGAGCCATTCACCAATCTGGTTTCCAAATCTCCATTTTTCAGCCGGATATGCTAATTAGTCTGTTGCTATTTTCCGGTCTAATCACAGGCTCGGAGCAGGCAGGTGACCAAATTGCCTAATTAAAGTAGAGAAGGGTCAGGTCACCAACCCGACTGCGTTGTTTGGTAGAGCTGTGTATATCTTAGGACTGGATTGGCATCCTCTTGAAATTAAAACCATGTACAGGCATACCCCGCTTTAAGTACACTCACTTTACATACACTCGTGAGTAAGTACATGCCCGCAAGTGTATGTAAAGTGCTTTACAAGTACTGTACAGACATTTTGCAGCCGCAGTAGAAGGAGCTGAAGCCCTGAAAGCATAGCCCGTCCTGTTCCAGTGTGCCCCTGACACCCCCACTACAGCCCCTGATCCCCCACTACACCCTAGAAGTGAAAAAGGGTATTGTTTCACTTTAAGTACATTTTCGTTTTACATACATGCTCTGGTCCCATTTTGTACTTAAAAGTGGAGTATGCCTGTACTTGGCTGTCTTCCAGTACACCAATAAAAAAATAAAATAATAATAAAAAAATAAAAAAAACGTATTTATCGGCGTATACCGCGCACTTTTTTTTACAGGTCGACATTAGGGGTGTGCACTATACGAAGGAGCGTGCAATACCCTGATAAATACGGTACATAAAAGAAAAATACATAAAAAAATAAAAATAAGATACATTTAACCACTTAAGGACCACCTCCTGCACATTTGCGTCGTCAGAATGTCACGGCTATGCACAGGCAAGTACCTGTACGTTGCCTTTAAGAGCCCAGCCGTGGGTCGCACGAGCAAACTGGTCCGAAAGCTCCTCGACCGCACCCGCGGACCCGATCGCCGCCGGTGTCCTCCGATCGGTCACAGGAGCTGAAGAATGGGGAGAGGTGAGTGTAAACACACCTTCCCCGTTCTTCACTGTGGCAGTGTCAGTGATCGTCTGTTCCCTGATATAGGGAAAGACAATCAGTGACATCACGCCTACAGCCACACCCCTCTACAGTAAGAATCACTCCCTTAGGGCACACAAAATATTGAGTTCTTTTCAAAATTGTCCCTCTATTTTTGTTTATAGTGCAAAAAATAAAAACCACAGAGGTGATAAAATACCACCAAAAAGAAAGCTCTATTTGTGGGGGGAAAAAACAACGCCAATTTTGTTTGGGAGCCACCTAGTGGTTAACCACTTCCCTGCCATTGTAATTTTCACAGTAAACAGTGCATTTTAATAGCACTATTCGCTGTGAAAATTACAATGGTCCCAAAAATGTGTCAAAAGTGTCCGATGTGTCCGCCATAATGTCGCAGTCGTGAAAAAAACGCTGATCGCTGCCATTAGTAAAAAAATTATTAATAAAAATGCCATAAAACTACCCCCTATTTTGTAAACGCTATACATTTTGCGCAAATCAATCGATAAACACTTGGGGCCAGATTCAGGTAGAGTTAGGCTGGAGTATCCATTGATCCGCCAGCCTAACTGTCACTTTAAGCCGGCGTTTTTGTTTTCTGTAACCAGAAAACAAGAAACGCCGGGTTGGAGTTCCGATGCGATCGGCGCAATTGAATTTCGCCATCGCATCGTTACTTCAACTTAAAAATGGCGCCGGGGGCGTTCCCGCTGATTAACGCTGAAAAAATATGTTAATCAGCGGGAGTCGGAAAATTCACGATCTTTTTCGGGCGCGACGCAGTGACTTTACGACGTTTCCGGAAGCGATACGCGACGTAAAGATAAAGCAGCCCCCTAGTGGAGTATCCTATGTTAAGTATAGGCGTCGTCATCGCGTCGGAAAAAAATAATAATCGCGTCGCTTGCGTAAAACGTTCATGAATGGGGATGTGACGTCATTGACGTTCACTGACAGAATTTGGAGCATGCGCACTGGGATGCATTGACACTCGACGCATGCGCAGTACGTTCGCCGCGGGATCGCGCTTAGTTTAAATAATACACGCCCCGTACCCGCCCAATTTGAATTCCGCCGGCTCATTTGCGATGCGCTGCCGCAACTTTAGGAACAAGTCCTTCATGAATAACAGCACTTGCTCCTAAAATTTCGGCAGAGTAACGTAAATGGGAAGCGTTACTCCAGAGCAAAGATGCTCCCATCTACCTGAATCTGGCCCTTATTATTGTGATTTTTTTTACCAAAAATAGGTAGAAGAATACATATCGGCCTAAACTGAGGACATTTTTTATTTATTTTTTATATTATTTTGGGGGATATTCATTATAGCAAAAAGTAAAAAAAAAATATTATTTTTTTTCAACATTGTCGTTCTGTCTATAGTGCAAGGAAAAAAAAAAACCGCAGAGGTGATCAAATACCACCAAAAGAAATCTCTATTTGTGTGGAAAAAAGTGTCAATTTTGTTTGGGAGCCACGTCCCATGACCCTGCAATTGTCAGTTAAAATGACGCAGTGTCGAATCGCAAAAAGGGTCCAGGTCCTTAACCTGCATAATGGTCCGGGTTTTAAGGGGTTAAAAAAACATAAATACTATTATGTCAAGATCCTTAAAGGTTTGCTTTAATGTGTGTGTTTTTCAGCAAAAAAAAATGTTTTTTAAATGAAAGTGTTATTGTTATTTGTATTATTATTTTAATAAGCATTTTCTGGAGAAGAGAATTGCACTCGGGGGAACTGAGATTTATATAAAGAGAATCCTTTCTTACAGAGATGAATGTACAGTATGTGACTTAGAGCTGTTACACAGTATATGACGTACAGGTAAGACTGGGAAAGAACATTTAATGGTGTAATTATTGTTTTATTGCTGAGCAATAGTGTTGAGCAGAATATGCCATATTCGATTTCGCGATATATCTCTAATATATAGTCGAATATTCGAGATATATTCGCTAAATACGAATATTCGTGATATTTTTTGGAAATGAAATGATTGCGAATTTTCGCTATCGCGAATGCGAATGCGAATTGCGAATGCGAATATTCGAGAAATGCGGAATGGAGCACTCTGATTGGCTCAGAATATTTGTGATATATTACAATATAAAATAATTGCGAATATTCGAGAAATGCGGAATGGAGCACTCTGATTGGCTCAGAATATTCGTGATATATTACAATACACAATAATTGCGAATATTCGGCAAATGCGGAAGGAGCACTCTGGTTGGCTCAGAATATTCGTGATATATTACAATACACAATAATTGCAAATATTCGAGAAATGCGGAAGGAGCACTCTGATTGGCTCAGAATATTCGTGATATATTACAATATAAAATAATTGCGAATATTCGAGAAATGCGGAAGGAGCACTCTGATTGGCTCAGAATATTTGTGATATATTACAATATAAAATAATTGCGAAATTTCGAGAAATGCGGAAGGAGCACTCTGATTGGCTCAGAATATTCGTGATATATTACAATACAAAATAATCGCGCGATATCGCTATTGCCGAAAAAATCGCATTGCGATTTTTCGGCAATATAAAATGAGCGCTGCAGCTACTCGGCCCAAGGTCTCTAATCATACCAGCAATGCTTTTAGACGTCGATGGGGATCTCTAGGATGTGATCTGTTCTGAAAAAAAAATTGAAAAAATACGAATATTCGAAATAGCGAATATTCGCCGCGATATTTGCGTTATTCGCGAATACTCGAATATGCAATATTCGTAGTGAATATTCGCAATGCGAATATTCGTGAGCAACACTACTGAGCAAACATCCAGTTTTGATAGCCGTCTGTTCCTCCGATCATTAACTGATTCATCCTACGTACGTGTAGCCATTCACACATCAGAGTCTTTTACA
This sequence comes from Rana kukunoris, assembly GCA_029574335.1. NCBI lineage: Eukaryota > Metazoa > Chordata > Amphibia > Anura > Ranidae > Rana > Rana kukunoris. The sequence continues at coordinate 533,780,755 of CM056051.1, forward strand.
GTAACAAATAATATACACTGTATACGATATTCACCACCAATGTCTGGAGTAGGAGAATATTTATGAATTGTTTTGGTAGGTCATCATAATGGTAACAATATGCAGTTAAAGTGCTAAAGTTAAAACAATGATTAATATTTATTATAAAATAATTATAATTTTTTTTTACAGTTTTACTTTGGAAAAATCAGGAGATGTTGTTAGATATTTACCACCTAATAAAGGCCTAATTTATCCTGGAAAAATACACGCTATAATTAACTCCTTCAATACTGGGCTTTTATTACCACCTCCATACCGGGCCTATTCTGTACAAATCATCATTCTTTTGCTAGAAAATTACTAAGAACCCCCAAACATTATATATGTTTTTTTAGCAGACACCCTAGGGAATAAAATGGCGGACATTGCAACTCTTTATCTTGCACGGTATTTGCGCAATCATTTTTCAAACGCCTTTTTTGGGGAAAAAATGGTTTCATGAATTAACCTCTTGACCACCGAGGACGTCCCATGGAAAAAATTGAGTAAAATAAAAATAAAATATATATATATTTTTTTCAAAACGCCCCTGTCCCCGTTATCTCCGCACAGAAGCGAACACGCATGCAGGTCCCACCCACATATGTAAACACCGTTCAAACCACACATGTGAGGTATCTTTGCATGCGTTAGAGCGTGTGCAACAATTCTAGCACTAAACCTCCTCTAAAACTCGAAAATAGTAACCTGTAAAAAATGTTAAAGCGGCACCAATAGAGATTTTTAAGTACCAAAGTTTGGCGCCATTCCATTAATTGTGCGCAATTTTAAAGCGTGACATGTTAGGTATCTATTTACTCGGCGTAACATCATCTTTTACATTATACAAAAAAATTGGGCTAACTTTACTGTTTTGTTATTTTTTAATTCATGAAACCGTTTTGTTTCCCAAAAAAAGGCATTTGAAAAATTATTGTGCAAATACCGTCCCTGGGACGTCCTCGGCTTTGTGCGGTGATATCTGAATGATGCCTGTGGCTGCAGGCATCATTCAGATATCCAACTCTTCAGCTGCCGATTCTCTGCACCATAAGAACGATCAAAGCGGCGGTTCCTGTAAAAATAAAAAAAATTAAGTAAAATAAAAATAAAATTAAAAAATGTTTTTTTTCAAAACGCCACTGTCCCCGTTATCTCCGCGCAGAAGCGAACACGCACGCAGGTCCCACCCACATATGTAAACACCGTTCAAACCCCACATGTGAGGTATCTTTGCATGAGTTCGAGCGTGTGCAACAATTCTAGCACTAAACCTCCTCTGAAACTCGAAAATAGTAACCTGTAAAAAATGTTAAAGCGTCACCAATGGAGATTTTTAAGTACCGAAGTTTGGCGCCATTTCATGAATGTGCGCAATTTTAAAGCGTGACATGTTAGGTATCTATTTACTTGGCATAACATCATCTTTCACATTATACAAAACAATTGGGCTAACTTTACTGTTTTGTTATTTTTTAATTCATGAAACCGTTTTTTTTCCCCAAAAAAGGCGCTTGAAAAATTATTGCGCAAATACCGTGCGAGAAAAAAAGTTGCAATGACCTCCATTTTATTCCCTAGGGTGTCTACTAAAAATATATATATATATAATGTTTAGGGGTTCTGATTAATTTTCTAGCAATAAAATTGAGATTTTTACATGAAGGAGAGAAGTGCCAAAATTAGCCCGGTGGTAAAGTGGTTAAAAAATAAAAAAACAGTAAAGTTAGCCCATTTTTTTTGTAAAATATGAAAGATGATGTTACACCGAGTAAATAGATACCTAACATGTCACACTTTAAACTTGCACACACTCATTGAATGGCGCAAAAACTTTGTTACTTAAAAATCTCCTTAGGCGATGCTTTGAAACCAGTTTAGAGTTACAGAGAAGGTCTGGTGCTAGAATTGTTGCACACGCTCTAACGCACGCGGCGATACCTCACATGTGTGGTTTGAACGACGCCTACATACGTGGGTGGGACTTACGTGTGCGTTCGCTTCTGCGCGCAAGCTACCAGGACAGGGGCATTTTAATTTGTTTATTTACTTATTTATTTATTTTTTACACTTTCTTTAACTTTTTTTTTTTTTTGATCGCTTTTATTCCTATTACAAGGAATGTAAACATCCCTTGTAATAGGAATTGTGTGTGACAGGTCCCCTTTAAGGAGAGATGCAGGGTCAATAAGACCTCACATCTCTCCTCCTGGCTGGAAAGCAAAAGATCGTGAAAAAAAAATCACAATCTCATGCTTACTAGCCGCAATTGCATCTTTGTTTACTTACGGGTACCCGGGTGTGATGTCATCACATCGCACCCGGGCCTCCGACGTTCATAGAGATGACTGGTGACCATGTGGTCACCAGTCATCTTTATGCTTTCTATCCGGCGCATGGCAATCCTTTCTCCGGGTCCCTGATGGCACGGGAGAGCCCGGAGAAGCAACACATGGAGGCGGGGGGATGTCCCCTCCCGCTGCATATAAGAATGATCAAGCGGCGGAACCAATGCTATGATCATTCTTATGGTGCACAGGATCGCCGCCGTAACAAAGCTAGAGGCATCATTCAGATATCACCACACAAAGTCCAGAACGATCCCCTGTGTGGACGTCATATGACTGCGTGCGGTATTGAAGTGGTTTACCTGGATACACTAATGTCTTGTACACACCGTCAGACTTTTGACCATGCAAAAGTCCGCCGTGAGTCCTTCGGAATTTCGACGGAAGGATAGAGAACAGGCGACCCGTCAGAATTGGTAACGGACGTGACGTTCCGTCGCCACCATCTTGCTACACCCCACACTCTTCCACAGTAAAAATACACTGAAAAGGGGAAAGCGAACATCTTTTTACATCTTTTTAAGTTTATATAGTGAAATCCAAGACTTAGAACTCCGTCTGGCTGTTATGCCGTTGAATTTTAAAAGGAAAGCCTGCTCATCTCACAGGTTTGCTAATCTGAAAGAAGTTCGCTGCTTTTAAAATTCAATATCTAACCAGTCAGATGGACATCTAAGCGCTGTATATCACTATATAAACTCACTTTCCTGTTAAAAAACATGTAAGATGCAAAACTCTGGTGGGTGTAACAAGATGTCCGCTTTCCCCTTCTCAGAGTATCCTTACTATGAAAGAGTGCGAGGTGCAGCAAGATGGTGGCGACCAGGCCCAGACTGCCCATAGGGCATATGGCCCGCTGGCCGCAGGTCACGTCTCTGTAATGTAGGGGGTCTGTATGGGCTGTATTGTAGAGGGCGGCTGTAATGTAGGGGGGTCTGTATTGTAGAGGGGGTCTGTAATGTAGGAGGGGTCTGTATTGTAGGGAGGGGGTCTGTACTGTAGGGAGGTTGGTGTAACATGCAGGGGGTCCAGAACTGTTAGAGGGTGTCTGTGTAACAAACTGTGTGGGGCTGTGTAATGTAAAGGAGTCCAGACGTACAGTGCTATGTAATGTAAAGGGGTCCAGAGGTGCAGGGTTCTGTGTAATGTAAAGGTGTCCAGAGGTGCAGGGTGCTGTGTAATGTAAAGGGGTCCAGAGGTGCAGGGTACTGTGAAATGTAAAGGGGTGCAGAGGTGCAAGGTGCTGTGTAATGTAAAGGGGTCCAGAGGTGCGGTGCTATGTAATGTAAAGGGGTCCAGGGTGCTGTGTAATGTAAAGGGGTCCAGAGTTTCATGGTGCTGTGTAATGTAAAGGAGTCCAGAGGTGCAAGGTGTTGTGTAATGTAAAGGGGTCCAGAGGTGCAGGGTGCTGTGCAATGTAATGGGGTCCAAAGGTGCAGGGTGCTGTGTAATGTAAAGGGGTCCAGAGGTACAAGGTGCTGGAACCCCACATCCCATCCTTAACCGCCGTGCAAAGCGCCGCCGCCACCAGCCCCCCCCCCCCCCCCTCTGGGCCGCTCAGTCTATAATGCCTGTGCCTATTTTTTTCCTCAGTCCGGGCCTGGTGGCGACGGTACGTCACTTCCCTTACCAATTTTTTTTTTTTTCTTTTTTGACGGGTCGCCGAATCTGACTTAGCCACTGTGCCTTTTACATGGTGAATATAACATTTTGTTCAAAGAGAAAAATAGCCTTAGGAACATTAGACAAGAAAAGTTCAATAATATTGGACCAATGAATAAAATATTCTAACACTATGGACTAAGAACATTTGACCTGCAGGGGGAGAGATACGTCAGCACCGTGTACAGTCTATGAATATTCCTGTGGGAATGGCCAAATAAATAAATGTTAAAGTTGTAGTAAACTTATTTTTTTGAACCGGTCGCATTTTGATCTATGGCAATGTGGAAGCACCTTGAGATCCCATCTATCAAACGTACAACAAATACTAATTTGTTATATCTGCTAATGAGTTAATTTAAAAAAATAGTCAATTATGAGTCAATTATGAGTTGCAATGATTGGCATATTGTTATTGGGCCGCATCTTTTTTTTTTTTTTTTTTTTTCTTTCCTTCTCTTCTATTGGGTAAGAGCATGAATGTGGTATCATATATAAGTATATGATTTACTATAATCTGATTACATGGTTATTTTTTTTTATTTATTTTTTTGGCTCTGCCCACCAAGGAGAGGGGAGAAGGGAAAAGGGGTAATATGTAGAGCTATTATAACCATAATTAATTATTTGTCAGCTATATAGCTTTTTTTTTTTTTTTTGGAGTTGTAGGTAAGAAGGAAGAATATTAAGGCTACATGGCTAAAGTCGAGCCACAACAATTGGTATATTGAGCTTGATCTGTTCATGTATTCATTTATCTACTTAGTGACTTATTTACTGAGTTAATGATTTATTGACTTATTGATTTATTTAAACTGCTAGTCCCACTTTGAATGTTTGATTAGCGGTGTATATATTTATTTATTCAATTATTTGTATATATGAGCGGTGTCATAATACCCACATGTTTAGTTAGCCCTAAATACCTGCGGTGAGATATCCTTTATGCCCATTAACTTTCCCCCTTGTAGGTACATCAGTCCTCTGGTAGGACTTGGTGTCTTTTTTTGGATATATTCCATTTCCCTTTGTCTTGGGGGGTGATTTATATCACCCCTCACACCTATTTCCCTTGAGTGTTTTTTGTGTGTGTGTTTTTTTTTTTTTTTCTCTCCCTTTTGTTATTCCTTTGTATTCTTCTGGTAGTACGAAGAGTTTAGAGAGGGAGCCTCTCTTTTTATTAATTTCCCCATTTTTTTTTTTTTTTAATTTTTTTTTTTTTTTTTTTTTTATGGCAGCAACTTACTACTCTATAGCATCTCTGAAACTTTGTACCTACAATGTTAAAGGTTTAAATAATGAATCAAAAAGAGGCCAGATTCTATATAGTTTGCACAAAGCCAAGGTAGATATTATACTTCTCCAGGAGACCCATTTCCGTACAGGTGGTGTTCCTGCGTGTCCACGTAAACATTATTCTCAATGGTTCCATAGTTCTACACCGGGTTCAAAAGCAAGAGGAGTGTCAATAGCACTCCATAAACATATGCCAATACAATATCTGAATCATATAGCTGACCCAAATGGTAGATACATTTTTCTTAAAATTCGGTTATGGAATAAGATTATTACCATTGCAAACCTTTATATTCCGAACTGTGACCAAACGACAACAATCTCACATTATCTTGATCTTTTAGCAGATTTTGCGGAAGGAATTATTATTGTGGGAGGAGACCTTAACTTAGCCTTAGATCCCATATTAGATAGCTCCACTCAACGATCGAACATCTCATACTCTCGCCTGAGGGCTCTCAAAAAAAAATTCTATGAACATAGGCTACTGGATCTATGGCGGATCTTATATCCCAAAGACCGTAATTACACATATTTTTCATTGGCCCATAAAACATATAATAGACTGGACTATTTCTTAACTGGACAAAAGGTATTAGAATGGGATCCTTCAATGGAAATAGGCTCATTTACCTGGTCTGACCATTCACCAGTATTTCTAACAATAAATCCACCACAGACTCACGGAACAAATTGGTCTTGGCGTCTAAACGATACACTTATGTTAGATACAATATGTCATAAGGCAGTTATAGAAGCAATTAGTAATTTTATCTCTGACCATGCCCAGGTTGAAACCGCACTCCTCTTAAAATGGGAAGCTCTAAAAGCAGTATTACGGGGTCTGTTTATTCAACATGGCTCAAGACTTAAAAAGAAAAAATCCATAATTATCCAAAATACTCTATCAAAGCTTCACTCTTTAGAAACTTTACATAAAACCAGTCATCGTGCAGAAATATTAGCTAATATTTCATCCACAAGGGCCTCTCTATTGCAGCTATTTGAAACATCCCATAAATCATACGAACAGAGAAGAGCTCTGGAAAGATATAAATTGGGGGATAAATGCGGGAGACTATTATCACGAACATTGCATCCCCGTTCATCCCAGACCTTTATACCCAGTATAAAAAAGCCATCTGGAGAAATTACGTCAGACCCACAATCTATTCAACATGTTTTTAGAGATTATTTCTCAGGTCTCTATAACTTAGCTCCATCACCATCTTTGGAAGATGTAGTTGGAGTCAATCAACAAATTGAAGATTATGTACAGGAAACAGCTATCCCAGTATTAGATGATGACAAAAGAACATTGTTAGATCGTCCTTTTCAACTTGAGGAATTATTGGATGTGATTGCCGATATTCCATCAGGAAAGAGTCCAGGCCCAGATGGATTCACTCCAAAATTTTACAAAACCTACAAGGAATATCTATCTCCATTTTTGCTCCAAGTATTAAATTCTATCTCCCCTAGGAATCAATTCTCAACTCAGACATTAGAAGCGCATATCACTCTGATTCCGAAACTGGAAAAGGACCTAACTTTATGTTCCAGTTTTCGCCCGATCTCATTAATTGGGATAGACTTAAAAATCTTTGCTAAATTAATTGCATTACGTCTCCAACCTCTCCTTCCAAACCTGGTACACTTAGACCAGACGGGTTTTGTACAAGGTAGAGAAGCACGGGACAATACTATAAAAACCTTTTTATTAATGAACTATGCTCAAACAGCAAAAATACCAGTATGTCTCCTTTCAGTTGATGCAGAGAAGGCCTTTGACCGAATTGGATGGCCCTTCTTAAAACAAGCATTAATGCAAATAGGTCTGGGCCCAAATTTACTGCACAAGATCCTGGCATTATATACTAAACCTGAGGCTAGGATAAAGATCAATGGATCGTTATCAACAAGTTTCACCATACAAAATGGTACCCGACAAGGATGCCCACTATCACCTTTACTTTATGTCCTGGTAATGGAGCATCTAGCAATAGCAATTAGACAGAACCCTTTGATTGGGGGCATACAGATAAACCAAACGGAAATAAAATTAGCCTTGTTTGCTGACGATCTATTGCTATATGTCACTAATCCACAGGTTTCCATACCGGCTATTCTATCAGAATTTAAACGTTTTGGTACCCTTAGTAACTTTAAAGTAAATATATCAAAATCAGTTATTCTCAATGTGTCACTCAGTCCACAACAAGTGGCGGTATTGAAAAATAGTTTTCCACTCAAAATCTGTTCTTCGGTATTAAAATATTTAGGTATTTTTATCCCCTCTGACCTGAACCATTTATATCTAACAAATTATATTCCTCTTATGCAACGAACCTTACAGGATTTAAAAAGATATGATCACAATCAATATTCGTGGTTTGGGAGGATTAATATTCTAAAAATTGATATAATACCGCGGTTTTTGTATCTCTTCCAAACCATGCCTGTCTCTATCCCTAGATCTTATTTTTCTACTCTACAGTCGGCCTTTACAAAATTTATTTGGGGCCATAAAAAACATAGATTGAAAAATAAATTACTATCACTACCCAAAGTGAACGGAGGAGCGGGTGCACCTGATCTTTACCATTATTATGTAGCGGCAGTATTAACAAGGATAGTGAACTGGTTCCACTCCTCCAATACTAAACAATGGCTAAATCAATTTGATCTTACCGCCCTCCCTTGGTTAGATCTTGAGAATAGTGATATCTATTGAGATTTATCTTCTACTATGCCCTCCCTAACATCCCACCTATTAAAAATTTGGACCAAAACAATTCTACAATTAGAACTTTCCTCATTAGTGGGACCTATGACACCTTTATTTGGTAACCCACGATTTCCGCCGGCTTTAAAACGTAAAGATTTCCTCATTTGGAACAAAGAATCTCATCGTAGAGTGTGCCAGATTACTTGCCGGGCAGCATTTCCACCTATACTAAACCTAATCTTTACATCGAAGCCCTCACTTACGCAATGGTTGGAATATTGGCAACTATTATCTTTCTTGTCCTCTCTTCCCTCAAATACATTTTTGTATAGAGACACAACTCAGTTTGAACTTCTATTGCTACAAGACTCAAAACCAAAACATGTCTTATCTTCAATCTATAAGATATTAGCTATAAAAAAACACCCCGAACTCCCTGAATACATAAGGAAATGGGCGAATGAGTTAAATGTTCAAATTGAAGATGCAGAGTGGAAGAAAGCATTTCATTTAACACATTGTATGTCACTAACAATTGAAGCACAAGAGACAAATTACAAACTTCTTTCCAGGTGGTATTGGAGCCCAATGTCATTAAAGCGTATATACCCAGATAAATCAGACATATGTTGGCGATGCCATATATTTAAAGGTTCATTGCTACACATTTGGTGGGAATGTCCCCCAATCTTAAATTTCTGGGAAAAAATTATGCAGCTATACACTTTAGTTACTGGGGAACCAATATTAAATATACCACAAATCACTTTGCTATCAATACTACCAGGATCATATAAGAATATTAAAAGGGGTCTTTTGAGACACTGGTTGACAGCAGCAAGATTAGTTATACCACGGCACTGGCGCTCAATACAAACTCCATCAGTTAAGGAATGGGCCAGTGAAATGGATGGTATAGAAAAGATGGAATCACTTTTAGCACTTGAATTGGATACATATGAGGAGCACCTTCAGACTTGGGTCCACTGGAGAGTATATAGAGAAACAACAAGAATTTAGAAATTACTTGTAGGAACAGAACAAATTAGTGGTGAGTGGTGGGGGTTGTTGCTACCAATCCTTAACCTTGCCCTAATTTTTTTTTTTTTTTTCTTTGTATTTTTGTATATTTTTTTTTTTTTCGTATTTGGGTATGTTGTCTTGTCTTGTCTTGTCTAGTTCAGTTTTGTTTGTCTTGACCTGTCTTGTCATGTCTAGTCTTGTCTTGTCCAGTCCTGTTTTGTATAGTCTTTTTGAACAATATATGGAAACAAAAATATATCAGAAATTGATTAGATGAAATAACTATATTACTTATCTGAACACATCAATGTCTGTATTATATTCTATAATGTATTGTCATAATATAATAAAATCAGAATGAACTAAAAAAATGTGGGTCATGGTATTGTATTCTGGTTTCAACTTAATTTATTTGCTAATTTTATCAGAATCCTTGGTAACATTTTGTCAGAATCCTTGGTGACACCAACAATTAACTACCTAAAGAGATGTTGTCACCACTCATCATTCAGAGACCCGCCACCTTTGAAGCTGCATTCCTCTCAGAAGCCGGCCCCATTGCACTTTATAACATGTAAGTGTGCTCTTTATTTGCTAAACTTATCTTGATCTATACCTACTGTCTGGAATATTTTTTTTCTTAGTGTTTTCTTTCTGCTAGGCGTACAGCAGTTTGTATATTTCTCATAAATTTCCTAAATCACATTAACTTTCTATTCTATTTATACTTCTGCCAGGAGTTGAATGAAAATACTGTATGGCCTCGTACACACGACCGAGGAACTCGTCGTTTCGGACACATCGTTTTCCTCGTCGAGTTCCTTGTTAGGCTTGTCGAGAATCTTGACAAGCTGTCTTTGCGTACACACAGTCAAGACCAAATCTCATTGTTCTCAAACGCGGTGACGTTCAACACGTACAACGGCACTATAAAGGGGAAGTTCGGTTCCACTGGCACAACCCTTGGGGCTACTTTTGCTAATCTCATGTTAAGTAAAAGTTTGGTGAGAGACGATTTGCGCTTTTCAGTCTGTTACAGCGTGACAAATGTGCTACCTCCATTACGAACTCTACTTTTACAGAAGGTGCGCACCCGTCTCATACTTTATTTTGAGCATGTGCAGGTTTCTAAGCATACACACGAACGTGTTTCTCGCCGAAAACCAGCCCGACAAGAAACACGACGAGGAAATTGAGACTCCTGAACTTGTTCTCTTTTTTTTGTCGAGTTCCACAAAAGTTTTCTCGATGAAAAACATACACACAACCGTTTTCCTCGGCAAAAAAGCTCTGCCACCAAGATTCTTGATGGATTCTGTCGAGCGTTTACAAAATAGGGGATAGTTAATGGCATTTTTTTTTTTTTTTTTTTTACTATTAATGGCGGCGATCTGCGATTTTTTTATTGGGACTGCGACGTTATGGCGGACATTTCGGACACTTTTCTGACATTTTTGGGACCATTTACATTTATACAGTGAACAATGCTATAAATATGCATTGATTACTGTATAAATGTGACTGGCAGTGAAGGGGTTAACCACTAGGGGGCGGGGAAGGGGTTAAATGTGTGTCCTATGAGTGTTCTAACTGTGGGGGGAGGGGGGGTGACTGGGGGAGGTGACCGATTGTGTCCCTATGTACAAGGGACACAATCGATCTCCTCTCTCCCTGACAGGGACGTGCAGCTCTGTGTTTACATACAGAGCTGCACGTCCCAGCTCACTTACTGAGCAATCGCGTGTGCCCGGCGGTGATCGTTGCCGCCGGGCACTCGCACGGGATCCCCGCAAAGCGGCGGGTGCGCGCGCGTGCCGCCGGCGGCTTTAAAGGGACATCACGTCATATGACGTGATGTCAGGATAATGGATTCGTCTGCCCGCCGTCATTTGACGGTGGGCAGATGACAAGTGGTTAATGACAATTGCGCGGTCGTGCAACACTGTACCCAAACAAAATTGACGTCCTTTTTTTCCCCACAAATAGACATCCTTTTTTTGGAATTTCCGACAACAAATGTTTGAGATCTGGTTCTCAATTTTTCTGACAACAAAAGTTCTTGTCAGAAAATGTGATTGTGTGTATCCAATTCTGACGCACAAAAATCATGTGCATGCTCGGAATCGTACTTAGTTTTTCTCCGCCCGTCGTAGTGTTGTACGTCACCGCGTTCTTGACTTTCGGAATTTCTGAGCAACATTTTTGTGACCGTGTGTATGCAACACAAGTTTGAGCCAACATTCCGTTGGTAAAAAATCCACAGTTTTGTTGTCGGAAATTCCGATCGTGTGTACGCGACATTAGAGTATAGTTCGGTGTTTGAGGTCATCTGCTTATTGGTGTTTCCTCCTTCTTTTTCCTTCCCATATGTTGCAGTGTGCAATAAACTAGTTACATTTTATTGTAACCAAAGTGATGGGTACCTATCCTTTATACTACCCTGCAGCAAAATACACACTTGAGATAACCTTGGACCTTATAAGACAAGTAAGTTTGCTTGTAACTGTATATTTGTAATGTAAATGTAGTCATCTGAAGATCAATATTTATTGAAGAGTTGTGCTGCACATGCACTTGGTAAAATGCAGTACAGTCACAAAGAGAGAGAAGACGACTGTAAAACATCACAAATGTTCCCAGGTTCATAGAAGTGGACCTGGTACCTTGCCTTTGTGAAATAAACAAATTACCACATATACTCGAATATAAGCTGACCCAAATATAAGCACCTAATTTTACCACAAAAAAATGGGAACATATATTGACTTGAGTATCAGCCTAGGGTGTCCATGTGCATGCCTCACTGTTCCTCACTTTGCTTCACTTTGTCAATGTGCATGCCTCACTGTTCCTCACTTTGCCTCACTTTGTCCATGTGCATGCCTCACTGTTCCTCACTTTGCCTCACTTTGTCCATGTGCATGCCTCACTGTGCCCATGCCTTACTGTGCCCAAGACTAGACTTACGTTTAACATGGGAGTATATAGAAGGGGTGCCCGGCTTTGAAAAATAAGTGCTCCCCGGCCATAGGTCCCCCAGCCAGCAAATGTTGCACACTTGTAGAGGAGAACTGGGGCTACATGTGTGTAGGGCCAGGGAACCTACGGCCAGCCAGTACCGGGTCCCCAAATTTACCTTAGAAATTAACATGGGAGTCTATGGAAGGGGTGCCCGGCTTTGAAAAATCGGTGCTTCCAGGACGTAGTTCCCCCAGACAACAAATGTTGCACACTTGTAGATGAAGAGTGGGGCTATATTTGTGCGAAGTTTGGGTTCCCAAAGTCCGGGAAATCAGGCGCAAAAAGGTGACTCGAGTATAAGCCAAGGGGGCATTTTCAGCATAAAAAATGTGCTGAAAAACTTGGCTTATACTCGAGTATATATGGTAATAGGGGTGAGTGTGTTGGACTAAGTTAATTATGCTGGTTATTTGAATGTGCAAACCCAGCGGGAAGTCAACACACTATTCCCAACACACACGTTCCTGTTGAAATGTTTGTGTATATAAATGGGTGCTGCAGCGACCACTGGCTGGAGCCCTATATAGTCACAGCAAGAGAATGTCACCAGCACACCATGGATCTTTAGAGTGGGACTTAAGCTTTATTCAGCAATCACATTGTTACAGCAAATAGCAATGTTTCAGAGCCTCCCAGTACACCTTCATCAGGCAAGTGGCATCCTATAAACCCACCCCAGGAAAATATGTGCCCCTTAATACCGAATTTATCGGCGTATAACACACACTTTTTCCCTGCTGAAAATAGGGGAAAAATCACGAGTGCATGTTATACGCCGATAGCGTACCTCGGAGGAAACGGTGGGGGACAAATGCCGCTGGAATCACTGAGCTGTCATGTCCTGTTACTCAGCTCTGACGTCACACACATGTCCCACCTCTGCCACCGGCATTGGACCAGTGTTCTGTCAATCACAGGAGCTGGTCCAATGGCGATGGCGGAGGTGGGACTGTGTATATGACTGCTGACTGAGAGCCGAGTACTGTAAACAGAAAATGATGGCTCAGTCATTCCGGTGGCACTCGTCCCCCTCCTGATTTCCTGCACTGCATAAGAGATGGTAAGGCTGCAGATAGGCATCAGGCTGCATTGGATGGGAGCAGATCAGGCTGCAGATGGGCACAGAGGCTGCATTGAGGCTGCAGATGGGCATCAGACTGCATTGGATGGGCGCAGATCAGGCTGCAGATGGGCACAGAGATTACATTGAGGCTGCAGATGGGCATTGGGCTGCATTGGATGGGCGCAGATCAGGCTGCAGATGGGCACAGAGGCTGCATTGAGGCTGCAGATGGGCATTGGGCTGCATTGGATGGGGGGCAGATGAGGCTGCAGATGGGCACAGAGGCTGCATTGAGGCTGCAGATGGGCATTAGGCTGCATTGGATGGGCGCAGATCAGGCATTGGATGGGCGCAGATGAGGCTGCAGATGGGCATCGGGCTGCATTGAGTCTGCAAATGGGCACTAATCAAGCTGCATTAGTTGAAGAAAAATAATGATCAGTGCCAAAGTGGTTTATTTGAAAAAAAGTTTTTTCCTGAAACTTCCCTTAAATTGGGGTGCGTGATGTACGCCGGCGCGTGTTATACGCTGATAAATACGGTACTGATTCCCCCCCTCCCAAAGAAATTCGAAGGTAAATAAACACAGTTGAGGATCCCAGCAGGTCATGCTGTTTAATCAATTAGGCTCAATAGGGTGGAAACATGAGAAGAGTGTAGCTACAGACTATTACTATCAGCTAGCAAATCCATTATTAGAACGACACACACAGCATGACAAAGTCCTAAAAAAAAGTCCCCCAATGTAAATCCATTGTCAATCACATTATCCAGTGATGTAGATCCATCATTAGTCATGATGACCCAACATCACAATGACCCATGCACCTAATGGTGTTGCCCTGCTATTACGACAACCCTCCACCAAATGAGTTTTCCCCATCGCACTACTGCAGCAAAATGACAGATCCCTGGCTGGCTGCTGTTTGTATTTAAATCAGACAGGGATCCTGGGTTACATCATTCACCAAATTTGGTGATGACCAGGAAAAAAATATTGCTGGGTGACGTAATTGACTAAATATAGTTCAGTATATCATCCAGCATCCCCAGCTTTGAAGGACTTTTTTATCTTAGAAAACAAGCATTGTTAGTTATAAAACGTAGAAGAGCGAAACATGTACAGTGGATTGTGAGTAACATGGTTAACAAGCGTTTTCTCAATACGAGTGCTGTATTTTTAAAAAAAATCTTACTCGGTTTGCGAGTGTTGCCTCGAGCAGGATTCAGGCCAACGCGGTATGCAGTACTGCGTTTGGCCTGAGGTGGGGGCGCCGATCAGAAATCCCTGGAAGGACCCAGAAACACATTTGTTCAGATTCACCTAGAATCCGCGGCGGCGTAGCGTATGCCATTTACACTACACCGCCGCAACTTACTGGAGCAAGTGCCATATTCTCAAAGTACTTGCTCCGTAAATTGCGGCGGCGTAGTGTAAATGGCCCAGCGTAAGGCCGCGTAATTCAAAGGGGGCGGCTTGTATTTAAATTAAGTGTGCCCCCACGCTGATAGAACTGCGCATGAGCCGGCCGTAAAAATAGCCCAGTGCGCATGCTCCAACTCACGTCGGAAAACGTCAATGAAGCCGACGTGAGCGTCATTTACACAAAGCCCTATTCGCGAACGACTTAGGAAAACGACGGAAACGACGGAAAAAGACAACGCTGTCCCGAGGCCATACTTAACATAGCATACGACGGACCTTTGTAAATGTACCCCTTATATAGCAGGGGTAAGTTTACGCTTACGGAAATGACATAAACGATGACGAGGCGGCGCAAAAACTTTGGGAATCGGCGTATCAGGCTCATTTGCATAGTTAAATGAGAAATCGACGTAAACGCCACCTAGCGGCCAGCGTAATATTACATTTAAGATCTGACAGTGTAAGTGACTTACGCCAGTCGGATCTTAGCGTAAATCCGGCGTATCATGTTTTCTGGATAGAAAACAATGATACGCTGGCGGAAAATTCGAATTACGCTGGTGTATCTGTAGATACACCAGCGGAATTCGTTTGAGAATCTGGCCCTCTGTTTCTGAGTCTTTCAGAGGTTTGCCGAGGTCAGCCAAGTCGTCCTCGGGCCTTTCCGGCCATTTCCGAGGCTCTCTCCGGCACCCCCCACCTCTGGCCGCATGAGGTATTGCATGGCATTATAGTCAATGCGGAACTAATTATTTTCATTTCCATTGACTTCAATGGGGAAACTCGCTTTCATATGCGAGTACTTCGGATTACGAGCATTCTCCTGGATCGGATTATGCTTGTAATCCGAGGTTCCACTGTAAATGGTGTTGTCTTTTTCATGAATCTACACACAATATCTTGTTTCAGAGCACATTTGTCTGGATCATTTGTTTGATGAAAACTGTCGAATATGTTTTAACATTTCCAGAGGAAGAACTCAATGGACAACCTAAACCAGACTCAAGTGACAATGTTTGTGCTTTCCGGAATAACGGATGACGACTCACTTGTCCCATTCCTCTTTATTTTCTTCTCTGCGGTTTACATTTTGACCATCATTGGAAATGTTGGCATGATGGCCATGGTCCACTTAGCCTCTAACCTCCAAACTCCGATGTACTACTTCTTGAGTTACCTCTCTTTGGTGGATCTTGTGTATTCCTCTACTACCACTCCAAAAATGCTGGCTGACCTCGTTTCTCAGAGCAAGACCATATCGTTTAATGGTTGTGCTGCCCAGTTTTTCTTTTTTGCCGCAATGGCAGGTACTGAGGTTCTCCTTCTCTCGAGCATGTCATATGATCGATACGCAGCTATCTGTCACCCTCTTCGATACATTTCGATAATGACCATGAAGAAATGTTGGTCCCTGGTGGTCTTCTCCTTTGGTTGCGGATTCTTACAGGCAGCATTGCAGACCAGCTGTGTGTTCAGTCTTCAGTTCTGTGGACCAAACCATGTAGACCAATTCTACTGTGACATCCCACCTCTAATGAAACTGTCCTGCTCAAAGGGATTTTCTTGCGATGTTGTCAACTTAGCGGTGATAAGTTCTTTTGGTTTGTATTCATTGGCAGCCATCTTGGTGTCATATACTTTGATAATTTCCTCCATTCTACGTATAAAAACCTCTGGAAGCCGTCAAAAGGCATTCATCACATGCTCGTCCCATATCACATGTGCCTCCATCTTTTTCATAGCAATTTTCTTCACTTATTTTCGACCTCCAGCCAGTGTTCTTAGAAAACAAGACAAGGCAGCCTCTATCTTCTATTCCATGGTGACCCCAATGCTAAATCCTCTTATTTACAGCTTGAGGAATCAAGACGTGAAAACTGTTATTATAAAAGCAGCGAAAAGTTGTCATTGATGCACATATAATACTGTAATGTGTTACATGGAGGGTCTCATCAATTATGTTTAGACCTTCTGTCAGTAGGACCTATCATCTAGTGCTAGGTAGTTTTCTTTTATGGGTCTGGTGTATACATATCTGTTACCCAAGTACCATATGAGTATAAGCCAACCCAAATTTAAGCCAAGGCACCTAATTTTACCACAACAAAATGGGAAACGTATTGACTCGTGTATAAGCCTAGAGTGTCCATCTGCATCACTTTGCCTCACTGTGTCCATGTGCATGCCTGACTGTGCCTCACTGTGTCTATGTGCATGCCTCACTGTGGCTCACTGTGTCTTTTTGCATGCCTCACTATGCCTCACTTTGCTCATGTGCATGCCTCACTGTGCCTCACTGTGCCTCACTTTACCTCACTTTCTCCAGCCTGCTTAGGCTTGTTAAAAAAAAAGTGTTTGTGGAACCCAGGTGATTGATGCTTATAATAGTGTACTTTGTGTATTCAGGGTTGTAGGAGCCAGACTGTCTGGGTGTCTCGTTTTTTAATAAGTTCATGTTATTAAGATCACTGTCAGCTTTGGGGGCGCTCACCACCTCTCCCTTTACTAGAAAGCAAGACCTGATTGACATGTGGTCAATCAGGTCTTGCTTTCTAGTAAAGGGAGAGGTGGTGAGCGCCCCCAAAGCTGACAGTGATCTTAATAACATGAACTTATTAAAAAACGAGACACCCAGACAGTCTGGCTCCTACAACCCTGAATACACAAAGTACACTATTATAAGCATAAACACATAACATCCCACAATGGTTTGATAACAATGTAAAGTGGACACAATTCTAATCACACATTCAAGAGATGAGCAGACAGAGAGAAACAATAGGTGACTCAATTAACAATGGGAATGCACACCTAGGAAGCACACAGTGGGAGAAACATCAGGTTGGTTTTAGCTAATTATATTAACATTGTCTCAAACTCTTTGCTGGTTTGCACACAAAAGGACTCAAATCTGTATCCCAGGCCTGGATTCCCATAGCTTGTGTGTTTCAGGGAGACAATCCCGAATACAGAGCAAGACCACTCCAAGGGTCCCCCAGGCACACACCTCCCTAGAATAGAACCCCCTCAAAAGCCAGGGCACATAGTCAGTAGGCAGGAGACTACCCTAAAGTCTCCTCCAAAAGCCCCTGTGCTGGATGGGTCTGTCACAGGCCTTTTCCCCACAACCCTGACCTAGAGGTTGTGGGGTAGGCATATGGGGGTTTATTCGAATCTAGAAGGCCAATTTAAACGAAGAATACCCCTAAATATGTGCCTCACCCTTATGTGAATGAGTAAGAAGTATATAGAAAAATAAAGATTGTAATCCTTTTAATAAAGGAATTGTTGAAATCTGTTTGTGTGTTTTTATTACTTTTTGACACTTTTTTGGTTTGATGAATGGGTAGGGGTACTATGTACCCCATACTCATTCACATGGTGGGGGGGCTGGGATCGGGGGCCCCTCTTGTCAAAGTGGGCTTCCAGATTCCAATAGGCCTCCTGCCAGAAGTCTCCCACAACCACCGGCCACGGCTGTGGGGATGAGGACCTTGTCCAAATCAACATAGGGAAAAGGTGCTCCATATGCCCAAGTTGAGGGCATATGACCTGGTATGGTTTAGGAGGGGGGCAGGGGCACTTGCTCATTTCCCCCTCATTCCTAACATGCCAGGCTGCATGTCTAGATAAGGACTTTCTTTTTCAATAGCCAGGTACCTGCAATTGCAACGGCAAGTTATTTTAAATTAGATTTTACGTGTTTCTTTTTCTTTAGAAATTTCACTTTTTCTGCAGCATGTTGAATGAATGAATGAATGAATGAAAACTTGTATAGCGCGGCACATGCAAACTGAATCAACAGATGCACTACTTTACAGGCATACTAAGGGGACCCCCCAGGCACTATATTTAAAGGAGGTTTTTTTTGCTGAACTTTAAGCATCATTAAAATTACTGCTCCTATAAAAACAATTGTTTTGAAAAAAAAATGCATAGATACATGTTCCCCAGGACAGTTCCTGGACCCCCATACTCCTTTTATGGCTAACTACTTGCATATAAGCCTTCAAAATGGGAACTTTTGATTTTTCCTGTTCGGCTCCCATAGACTTCAATGGGGTTCGCAGTTCAGGTTCAATTATTTTTCCCTGTTCGAGAGTTCTGCTGCAAATGGTGTTCAGCCCATCTCTAATTAGGACTAGATCTGTTATGTCTTGAGTTTGGCTTATGATTAGAGCTAGGAGTAGATCTTGGATTAGGGGTTGGAAAATGATTAGACCTAAGTTAGGTTCTGAGTTAGGGTTTAGACAATATATTCAGAGGCGGCTCTAGGCTTTGTGAGGCCTTAGGCAAAACTTGACATGGGGCCCCACTCACACCCATGATGGGGAAAATAATTCAAGGACAAGAGACTCTTCCCCACAACCCTGGCCGGTGGTTGTGGGGGTCTGCTGGCAAGGGGGTTTATCAGAATCTCGAAGCCCCTTTAATAAGGTGGCCCCCAGATCCTGCTCTTTAATAACTAAGGGGCAGGGGCCACCTGGTGAACCCGCCCCCTTGTGACGACATTGACTGAGGGCATGCTGGGTCTTTGACGTCACAAGGGGTGGTGTCATCGATATTCTCTGGTTGTTAGGGACGCTAGCGACCCCGCTCCTGAGTTAGGGCCCTTAATGCTGCCTGAGCACAGCAGCGTTAAGGTCCCCTGTCCCTCAAAACTGGGGAAATGCATTGGGTAAGTTAGGCGGTCGCGAGGCCCCTGTGAATGTGAGGCCTTAGGCGACCGCCTAATTTGCCAAATAAAGAGCCGCCTCTGAATATATTTGACTATATTGGGCTCAGGCTAATAAGAACTAGAAGTAGATCCTGAGATTTGAGTTGGGGCCAGTGGCGGCTGGTGTTTTTTTTGGGGGGGTCGGCAAACAACTACCCATCCCCCATTGAGCAGCAACCACACCACCTATCAGCTATCAGCTCCTCCCCTCTTAGGTGTCCAATAGGATCGCCTGTCCTTTCAGTCAATTTGGAGACCTGTGTCAAAACTCGCTTCCAGATCAGCCAGGAGGAGGATCAGTGTTACAACAGTGCACTCTCTGCAACCCAAGACCACCCTATTTTGAAGCCTATTAGAGCCTCTGGCTATAAATGGTGTTTCAATAAACAAGCCCCCTCATATTGGAATCCATGAGCCAGTGTCCTGAAAGGGCCTGACACACGGGTGGGGGGGTGCGGTGCTGGACAGGGGGGAGGCGCCTGGTTGGGGCTATGATTTTGTCTAAAGCCAGGCCTTATGCCACGTACACACGATTACTTTTTGCGATAAAAAAAAACGACGTTTTCAATCATGAAAAAAAACGACGTTTTTTAAACTTCATTTTCCAAAACGACGTTGCGTACACACCATCGTTTTTCTACAAACCTCTAGCAAAGCGTGGTGATGTACACCACATTCGACGACACTCTTTTCCATTGAAGCTCCGTCTCATAACTTGCTTCTGAGCATGCGCAGGTTTAAAAACGTTTTTTTCTACATCGTTTTGCCCACACACCATCACTTTTTATGACACAAAAAACAACGTTTTGAAAAACGACACAAAAAAATTCAAGCATGTTGGAATTTTTTTTTGGTCGTTTTTTTGAAGACAAAAAATGAAGTTTTGCCCACACACGATCAATTTAAATGACGTTTTAAAAAACTTTGTTTTTTTTTCATAGCAAAAAGTGATCGTGTGTACGCGGCATTAGGGTAGGGTTTAGGCAATAACTAGGACTGTTTGGACTAGGAAGAAAAACTCTTATGCTGCTTACACACGATCGCAAATTCCGACAACAAAACCATGGATGTTGGCTCAAACTTGTCTTGCATACACACGGTCACACAAATGTTGTCAGAAATTCCAAACGCCAACGCATTGACATACAAGACTCACGACGGCACTATTAAAGGGAAGTTCAGTACCAGTCATGTTAGTAGAAGTTTGGTGAGAGACGATTCGCGCTTTCAGCCTCGTGCTTTTCAGTACGTTACAGAGTGACGAATGTGCTATCTCTATTACGAAGGCTAGTTTTACCAGACCGAGCCCTTGATTCAGAGCATGCGTGGAATTGTGTGCGTCGCAACTGTCCACACACGATCGGAAATTATGAGAACGTATTTTGTTGTCGGAAAATTTGAGAACCAGCTCTCAAATTTTTGTTGTCGGAAATTGCGGCAGCAAATGTCCTTTGAAGCGCACACACGGTTGGAATTTCTGACAACAAGCTCCCATCGAACATTTGTTGTCGGAAATTCCGACCGTGTGTACGCGCCAAAGGATTCTAGTTTGGGATATGATTAGGCCTAGGGGTCCTGAGATAGTCATTGGTCTATAACTAAAAAAAGGGCTGTAAAAACCAACCCTTAGCTCCAATTATAACTTAAACTCAAAACACATCTCTTTCATTAATGCATCCTAGGTATAGGTTTGCACTATAATAAGTGCTAGGTTAATTAGTTTGGTTAATGATAAGATCAGGGTGAAAAGTCTTGGATTTGGGTTTAGTCTATGTTTAGGGTTTAGGGAAAGTCTTGGATTTTGGCTGTAATTAAGACTATGGGTTAAGTCTTGGGTTTTGATTATGATTAGGGCTAGCGTTACTAATTCCAAAATGGTTATAGAATCAAAACAAATTTTCATTTGTCCACTTGACATAATAGAATTTTCTCTACTAGTGACACTATAGCAACTTTTCCAAACCTAGCCCTTTCTTACATCATTGCAGTCTCTCTTGTAACATGCAACCAGTCTCTTGGAGCAGCCTCTAAAGCCCTGTACACACGGTCGGAATTCCCGACAGAAAAAGTCAGATGGGAGCTTTTGCATGGGAATTCCGACCGTGTGTAGGCTCCTTCTGACTTTTTCTGTTGGGAATTCCGACTGACTTTTGCCAATGGAAATCCCAATCGTGTGTGCTTTAGTTCCTCTCATGCATTGTATTGACAGGGAATACGGTTTATTGGAAAAAGTAGATGCTTTGCACTAAAATGAAACCAAACTCAGGAATTAACCCAATACAAATTAAAAATATTAGTACTTGTACTTTTTAGAAATATGTGGGCTGCTATTACTGAATGGCTTCTGAAAATGTTATTAGCCGGGCCATTTCTAGCTTCAATACTCTCTGAGGTAACTATTGACCCAGGACAGAAAAGTCAAACTAAAATCAGAATCAGTCAAACTAAAATCAGAATCAGAAAAAACTGTGCTAACCAAATACTATATCAACAGCTATAAAAACCAGAAGGCTGCAATATTGTGGTACAAACACAAATACAAGTGGAAAAAAGAAAAACTGCGCCAACTAATACTTATACTCAGCAAGCAAGGCTGGTATAAATATGATAATAAAGTCCAAATAAATGTCAAGTAATGAAGAGACGTCTTAGATGGTGAAAATCAGTAAGAACAACACCCAGGTGCATTTGAAATCCGTGGAAAACCACCACCACATGAAAACAAAAACGTCAAACTTATGAACGAAACGCGTCTGGGACGGTGTGCAGTGACGTCACCACGTTCAACGCAAGGAGGAAAGGTCTCCTATCGTGCCAGCCGGCATTTGTTTGTATTCATGCTTGCAATTCACGGATGTTTGTGAGTAAGATTTTACATTTATTAAACCTGCTTTTAAAACGTTATTACGCTACGGTCCGGTCTTTTTCAATTACATTTATGACCCACGGATTGATCGTTTGATACGGATCTGCGTCTCCATGTGTTGATGACAACCGTACTGTGGCTCATTCAGTGCTGGATTACCATACACTGCTGTTTTTTATCTGCAATCTGGTAAGCTGCTCTCAATGTGGTGGTGGTTTTCACGGATGTCAAGTGCACCTGGGTGTTGTTCGTCCTGATTTTCACCATTTAATACGTCCATTCATTACTTAATTTTATTTGGACTTTATTGTCATATTTATACCAGCTTTGCTTGCTGAATATAAGTATTAGTCGGTGCAGTTTTTCTTTTTTCCATCTAAAATCAGAACTCCTTTTTTACATAGATGCACTTGATGAATGGTTAACTAGAAGTGTACTAGAATTGTAACAAAGGAAGATTATTAATAGTGGCTTCCATTTTAATTTGCTCAAGTTTTATTATCGTAGGTCCCAGGTGTATTCTCTGCAGATGAAATAACCATCAAAACAGAAAAGTTCACTAATTATGTTGTCTCCGATTTACAATGATGAAGAATTGTCTCTGGTCTCGAGGGAATTATTCTCCAGGGTGACAGACTATTTTATAAAAAAGGATCCCGCTAATTGGCAAAGACTAAACAGCGTGGAGATCCTGTGTGAACACATATTATGCATCCAAAAGGTAAGAGACTGATTAAATACCACATCATCTGTATTGATTTCTAAGAAAACAGTACTGTCTCCAAAAATGTATAGAAAATGAAAAAACAAAACAAAGGAAGAAGCTCACCATAGAGACATTGTCCAACAATTGTGCTAGTCTCTCGTGAAATCTCTGCATTGCTCTTGAGGAAGAGAAGAGTATTTATTGTATTTACTGGGTAGCATTCATAACTTGCCACAGATTCCACTCTCGACTTTGATTAGCTCTTTTTAGCTAGACCTAGCATTACAGAATTATGTAGACTTGTAAAAAGGAGTTTGTTTTCTTTTATTGTAATGAATCCTACGCAGGTTTGGTAAGAATCCCCCCCTTAACTTTTAAGAGATGGCTGGGCTTAGTTGGGTGTAAAGGGAAAGGCCTGAGAAGATCTAACAAAGGTTGGGTTGAGCTCTTCCCTTTAGGATGGGTGCTGAGGGCCTCCACCCTAGAAAAGAACGGAGACAGAAGTGAAGAATCTATATTTGAATCTGCACGTATCATAGTGCCCTCTCCTCATATACTGTTGGACTATCACTATAAAAACACTTGATTTCTCTGCAAGATTAGGCTAAGTAAAGTGAAGTTATAATCAGTATTAAGTGTTGAGTGAGTGAAAAGTGTAGCGCTAATAAGGGGGTCACTTGCAAGGTGTCCCCATGTGATATGAGAAATAGTAATCAAACCATGCCAGTCAGAAAATAATTTTTCTCCTTGTGAGGATGTGAGAACATACACACTAGAGATAAAAATAATAAAAAATTGTATCAACCTTAGGGTGGTCCCTATGTGTGTCCTTAAGACTAATGAATTCAAATCAATCAGTCCGGACCGACATTGGGAAAAAAACAATCAAAAAGGTAAGTGATAAACCAGTGATATGTGACTTTCTATAGGTGGATAACAAAAATATGAGCCAACAGATAACACAAAAATATATCAATCATGTGACTTATGAAAAAAGTCCTGCGACAAGAGAGTGTCTATGGCACAAAAAGTCCTCTGTGGATATTGCAGGGTCACTGAACGTAAGGATTTTAATCCCAGCATCTAATAGGGGTGACACGTAAGTATTCCTTCAAGATCACCTTAGATGCAGTGTATAGATCAAGCAATACTCTCCACACTTTGCACAAATATAGATGGGTAACCTTACCGGATCAGGTGGACCCTCATCACACCATATGGCGGGGGGTCTTAAGAGCTTTCACAGACCGATTGTCTGATCCGGATAACACCAAGTTATGAGTGGTTTCCCAGGGTGCGTCTGTGTCCACAGGTTGGAATTTCACACTAGGGTAGTGCACAGCAGTAACTCTCAAGCGCAAAAATAGAAAAGAAAAAAAGGGAACAAAGGCTCCTCATAGCGTAAAAAAGTTGAGTTTTAATTAAAAACAGTCCAAAGTCACGCACAATGTGATAAGGATCAGACAAAAAAATATATTAAAAAACCACACACGTGTAGAATCATAACAAGTAAATGGATATAAAAATGAAAAAAGGACAAAAACAGCAATTCTCCCCCTTTGATGGAAGGACAAGAGTGTTTCAAAAAATGCAGTGAAGATTGGCATAGAATCTGCAACCCGACCGGTTTCGTCTGAAAGAGACTTCAACTGGGGTGTATAGTGTAGACTCACCACTCACCTGCATTTATATAAAGTGATTCTGCCCCAATGAGACCACCTGTACCTCTCCTTCCATCTGCACTGGCGTGCGTGTCAGGATCTATCTCCATCTCCATATTGCGTTCCAACCGCCGAAGTGGTGAGGCGAAAAAACGTCACTGCGCAGCCCAGGCTGGTATCCCATCCACCAATAGGGGGACTGTGCCTGTATGTACGATCAGCGTGACGTGTGACGTCATTCGTGTGCGTGGCGGTGCGCAGAACGTTATACTTAGACATGTGCTCCAAGTTACACGCCATTGGTCCAGCCTTCAAAAGGGTGGGTGTCTCCTAAGCGACGCATAACGTCATTCCCGTGTGCCACGGTGCGCTCCACCCTGCGGTCCACGACGCGTCCAACTACCTGGACGGGCATCACATGGTACGGAAGTGTTCCGGAGAGCTGCGTTCCACCAAAATGGACATGCGCTCCACCGGGTCCACAGATGGTCGTACTGTTTCAGGATATATAACGCATCCGACCGGGTGATATCTGAGATAGTTAGAGAGCTCAAAGGTATGCTTATATGAGCTAAATGCGAAAAAAAGCAAAAAAAGAGAGAAAACATTTGGTCCCACGGGGGCAAGAAGCGATAAATGTGAGAACAACCTACTTACCCATCTGACAGATGGTAAAAGGGGGATAACATATGTATATATAAACATACATACAAATACATATACAGGAACAAAAAACAAAACAAAAATTGTAATATAAATATATATACCCACATTAAACAAGTATAAGCTTCAGAGGTGTATATACATAGATGATTCCTATATGGTCACATCGTATTGCCTAAATGACCATCAATACATAATAAACACATTTCAAGATTGATTAATAAAAGCATTGACGTCCCATTCAACGTTCAAACCATATGGCACATAACTTTTAAGTAAGTAAATCCAGTAAACTTCCAATTTAGACACACCCCGGGTGCTGGGTTCACCCCTCCAGTGGGGGACAAATTTGTCTATAATCTGGAAGCTCGTACCTTCAAGTTTTTTATTGTGTTTGTTGAGGTAGTGTCTAGGCACCGTATGTTTAGTGCAACCTTTTTTGATCTTAGAAATGTGTTCACCTACCCTTGTGGAAAAACTCCGTATGGTATGACCAACGTATTGTTTTCCACAAGGGCAGGTGATAAGGTAAACTATATGCGTGGTGGCACAAGTGAAAAATAGTTTCATAGGATACTCGATCCCTGTGTGTGTAGATTTAAAGCTTACTGATTTTTTCCTCCCATGTAAATTATGAACACATACCTTACATTTCCTACACGGATGGAAACCCTTGGAGAGAGGAAAAAAGGAGGGTTTTACAGGAGGGTCTGGGATGTTGGGGGCGACTTGATTTTTTAAAGATCTAGCCCCTCTATAAATCACCGCCGCATTGGTCGGAAGTGATGGTCCCAGAACACAATCTTCCCTCAGAATCCTCCAATGTCTACTGATAATGTTCTTAATCTCTCTGTGTTGTGCAGAAAAAGTTGTAAAGAAAGAATTCTTAAATTTCATTTCTTGAGTGGTCCTTTGTTTCTCTATTGTCAGTGTGTTACGATCAATCCTCCCAATCCTCGCTATTTCATTGTCCAATCCCTGTCTCGGGTAACCCTTAACCAAAAACCTCTGCTTTAGAACCTCTGCTTGGACATAAAAGTCTCGGGTGTCTGAACAGTTGCGTCTTATGCGTAGCAATTGGCTGCGTGGAACAGATGGGATACCAGCCTGGGCTGCGCAGTGACGTTTTTTCGCCTCACCACTTCCGGCGGTTGGAACGCAATATGGCGATGGAGATAGATCCTCACACGCACGCCAGTGCAGATGGAAGGAGAGGTACAGGTGGTCTCATTGGGGCAGAATCACTTTATATAAATGCAGGTGAGTGGTGAGTCTACACTATACACCCCAGTTGAAGTCTCTTTCAGACGAAACCGGTCGGGTTGCAGATTCTATGCCAATCTTCACTGCATTTTTTGAAACACTCTTGTCCTTCCATCAAAGGGGGAGAATTGCTGTTTTTGTCCTTTTTTCATTTTTATATCCATTCACTTGTTATGATTCTACACGTGTGTGGTTTTTTAATATATTTTTTTGTCTGATCCTTATCACATTGTGCGTGACTTTGGACTGTTTTTAATTAAAACTCAACTTTTTTACGCTATGAGGAGCCTTTGTTCCCTTTTTTTCTTTTCTATTTTTGCGCTTGAGAGTTACTGCTGTGCACTACCCTAGTGTGAAATTCCAACCTGTGGACACAGACGCACCCTGGGAAACCACTCATAACTTGGTGTTATCCGGATCAGACAATCGGTCTGTGAAAGCTCTTAAGACCCCCCGCCATATGGTGTGATGAGGGTCCACCTGATCCGGTAAGGTTACCCATCTATATTTGTGCAAAGTGTGGAGAGTATTGCTTGATCTATACACTGCATCTAAGGTGATCTTGAAGGAATACTTACGTGTCACCCCTATTAGATGCTGGGATTAAAATCCTTACGTTCAGTGACCCTGCAATATCCACAGAGGACTTTTTGTGCCATAGACACTCTCTTGTCGCAGGACTTTTTTCATAAGTCACATGATTGATATATTTTTGTGTTATCTGTTGGCTCATATTTTTGTTATCCACCTATAGGAAGTCACATATCACTGGTTTATCACTTACCTTTTTGATTGTTTTTTTCCCAATGTCGGTCCGGACTGATTGATTTGAATTCATTAGTCTTAAGGACACACATAGGGACCACCCTAAGGTTGATACCATTTTTTATTATTTTTATCTCTAGTGTGTATGTTCTCACATCCTCACAAGGAGAAAAATTATTTTCTGACTGGCATGGTTTGATTACTATTTCTCATATCACATGGGGACACCTTGCAAGTGACCCCCTTATTAGCGCTACACTTTTCACTCATTTTTCTCCACAAATTATCCAATTTTGTTGTGTTGGCGGCTTGTTCTTTTACCTTTTGGTTTATTCTGGTTAGCGCAATATATCACTATAGTATTAAGTGTTGACTGCAAACCTGATCAACCCAGGAACTGGTGGTGGCTAGCTTGAATGAGGTTAACCTTTGTGGCAGTGGTTGAAGGCCCTTTAGCTTGTGTCATATTCCAGGTGACCTGGGTTCCATGGGCCCAGGCGTATGAACCAACCTAATGCAGCATACAGACAATCAGAAATTCCGACAATAAAACCGTGGATTTATTTCCAACGGATGTTGGCTCAAACTTGTCTTGCCTACACACAGTCGCACAAATGTTGTCGAAAATTCCGAATGCCAAGAACGTGGTGACATACAAGACGTACAATGGTACTAGAAAAGGGAAGTTCGATATCGGTCATGTTAGAAGAAGTTTGGTGAGAGACAATTCACGCTTTTCAGTCTTCATGCTTTTCAGTCCGTTACAGAGTGACAAATGTGCTATCTCCATTACAAACGCTAGTTTTACCAGACTGAGTGCTTCCATCTCGTACCTGATTCAGAGCATGCGTGGCATTTTGTGCTTTGGAATTGTCTACAGACAATTGGAATTTACGATAACGGATTTTTGTAGACAGAGAAATGAAAGAAGATCACATACTTGCCCATGCCCAAAAGTTCCAGATGAATCCAAGGGCTCCAACTAGTGAAGAGGGTGGCAATGGGGTACAACAAAGTTATTGGTAGCAAAGGAAGTGGGAAATGAAGCAAAGACTGCAGTCTTTTACATTGTATCAACTATGCACTCAAGGCTATTTGATCATTTTTGTTTCATCCCAGCAGAGAGAGAAATCAATGGATGTCATGAACATGACCCAAGTCACCATGTTTGAGTTTTCAGGTCTGAGTGACAATAAGAAACTTGCCCCGTTCCTCTTTTTCTTCTTTTTGCTTGTATACATTGTGACAGTCTTAGGAAATGTCGGTATGATATTTGTTGTCCATGCCTCCAGCAGCCTGCACACACCGATGTACTTCTTCTTGAACTATCTGTCTTTGGTAGACTTCTTCTACGCATCAACCTTGACTCCTAAAATGTTGTCTGACCTGATTTCTGAGAGAAGGTTCATCTCTTTTGTTGGCTGTGCCCTCCAGTTTTTTTTCTTTGCTGCCCTGGTAAGCACTGAAGTTTTCATCCTCTCTTGCATGGCATATGACCGTTATGCGGCTATCTGCCACCCTCTCCATTACGTTTTGATTATGACTAAGAAAAAGTGTTGGTGCCTGGTTCTATTTTCCTTCTGCATTGGTTTCTGCCAGGCTGTGGTTCCAACCAGTTGTGTGTTTAATCTTCAGTTCTGTAGTTCCAATCTTATAAACCATTACTACTGTGACATCCCACCATTGCTTGAACTGACTTGCTCTAATCCTTATCTTTGCTACATATTAATTAACATCTTTGTTTGCCTTTGTACCATCAGCTCCATGGTAATAATCTTATTTTCCTACATGCATATTATTTCTTCTATTCTAAAGATGAAAACCTTCAAAAGCCAGCGAAAGGCTTTCAGTACCTGCTCCTCCCATTTGATCTGTTCCACCATGTTCTATGTGACGGTCTTCATCTACAATTTTAGTTCATCTTCTGATTCCTTTGAAAAACATGACAGATCTGTTACTGTCTTCTACTCCCTGGTGACACCAATGCTGAATCCTCTTATCTACAGCCTGAGGAATCAAGAGGTTAAACGAGTCATAATGCAAATTGTGCAAAGGCATCGAAGTCAGAAATGACGGAAATGTAGGTTAATTTGAAGAAATCAAGTTTAACAAAATGAACCTATTTTTAATTTTTCTTCTGTATTGGATTCTACCCGACTGTGGTTCCAACCAGTTGTGTATTTAATCTCCAGTTTTGTGGATCCAATCACTACCGTGAGGCCTCGTACACACAACCGTTTTCCTCGACAGAATCCATCAAGAAACTTGCTGGCAGATCTTTTTTGCAGAGGAAAAGGGTTGTGTGTATGTTTTTCGTTGGGAAAACTGTCGTGGATCACGATGATAAAAAAAGAGAACACGATTTATTTTTCCATGTCGGGAGTCTCAATTTCCTCGTCGGGCTGGTTTTTGACGAGAAACATGTTTGTGTGTATGCTTAGAAACCCATGCATGCTCAGAATAAAGTATGAGACGGGGGAAGTTTTGGGACTTTAACCACTTAAGACCTGGACCATTATGCAGGTTAAGAACCTTGCCCCTTTTTGCGATTCGGCATCGTGTCATTTTAACTGACAATTGCGCGGTCTTGCGACATGGTTCCCAAACCAAATTTGCATCCTTGTTTTTCCACAAATAGAGCTTTATTTTGGTGGTATTTGATCACCTCTGTGGTTTTTAGTTTTTGCGCTATAAACAAAAAAGAGCGACAATTTTGAAAAAATGCAACATTTTTTACTTTTTGCTATAATAAATATCCCCCAAAAATATATATAAAAAAAAAACATTTTATTTTCCTCAGTTTAGGCCGATACATATTATTCTGCATATTTTTGATTTGCGCAAAATTTATGGTGTTTATAAAATAGGGGATAATATTATTGCATTTTTTTTTACTACTAATGGCGGCGATCAGCAATTTTTTCGTGACTGCGACATTATGGCGGACACATCGGACACATTTTTGGGACCATTGTCATTTTCACAGCAAAAAAGTGCTATAAAAATGCACTAGTTACTGTGAAAATGACAATTGCAGTTCAGGAGTTAACCACTAGGGAGCGCTGAAGGGGTTAAGTGTGACCTCATATGTGTTTCTAACTGTAGGTGGGCAGGGCTGGACGTGTCTTAGCCATGACTAAACACTGACATGTGTGAAACGCATCGGCTGTCCTTTCCTGTGGCTGTTTTTGTTTTGCATGCCCATTTTTTTATTAATAAAGATGACTTTATTTGAAGTTTCCTTGGAGTGCGGCTGTCCATCCCTTTTCCTATTTCCCACAATGACGTCAGTGATCGTCTTTCCCTATATCAGGAAACAGACGATCACTGACATTGCCACAATGAAGAATGGGGAAGGTGTGTTTACAGCTCCGGAGACCGATCGTGGGAAATCGGCGGCGATCGGGTCCTTCGGACTGGGTTGCGAGCTCACCACCGGCGGCGCGCTCGCTGATGTATATAGTCGGTAGGGGGTCCTTAAGTGGTTAAATGAGGAACAATAAATGTACCTGAATAATCTTGGTCTCCTACATGCATATTATTTCCTCTATTCAAAAAAAGAAAAACCTTCAAAAACCAGCAAAAGGCTTTCAGTATCTGCCTCTCCCATTTGATTCGTTCCACCATGTTCTACGCAACGGTCTTCATCAACTAATTCAGTTTATCTCCTGATTCCTTTGAGAAACACAACAAATCCATCACTAGCTTCTACTCCCTGGGGACGCCAAAGTTGATGCCCCTGAAAACGTCACATTTGACAAAATGGGTAGAGCGGAGCCTCGTGCTGACGTCATCACCTCACTGGAAGTTGTGTTGGAATTGCTCTGTTTTCTGGCTAAATTGGTTTCTTTATTTCACAATGGGGTTGATTTACTGAAACTGGAGAGTGCAAACTTTGGTGCAGTTCTGCAAAGAAACAAATCGGCTTTTAGATTTATTGGTCAAAGATTAATTGAATAAGCTGAAGTTCGAAGTTGATTGACTGCTGTACACAGCTGCACCAGATTTTGCACTCCCGAGTTTTAGCAAGTCAACCCCAATAGCTTCTTAAAGGGGTTGTAAAGGTTTATTCATTTATTTTTAAAATAACAAACATGTCATACTTACCTCTGCTGTGCAGCTCGTTTTGGATAGAGTGGCCCCGAACTTCATCTTCTGGGGTCCCTCGGTGGCTGCCTTGGCTCCTTCCCTCTGGGAACCGCTTTGCCAAGAGGGTTACTTTGTGAGCGTGCTGCCGATTCCAGCATTTGCGTCCATAGACACAAATGCCGGATGTGGCCCCGCCCCCCCAGGGCCCATGTCATTCAATTTGATTGACAGCAGCGGGAGCAAATGGCTGCACTGCTATCAATCTATCCAATGAAAAACCGAGAAGACTGGGCCGAGATCAATTGAGTTCAAGACGTGGGACTTTCGAGGGCTCAGGCAAGTAAACAGGGGGCTGGGGGTCGGCAATTATCAGATGTTTTTTCACCTTAATGCATAGGATGCATTAAGGTTAAAAAAATGGAAGGTTTACAACCCCTTTAATTGAATAAGCTGAATTTCAAAGTTGATTGACCACCATGCACAGCCTCATTTGCATATGCAAATGAGAAAACAACGTAAAGGCCACCTAGTGTCCGGAGTTGTCATTACAACTACGATCCGCAAGTGTAATGGTTTTACACTTGTCGGATGTTGAAGCGTATCTATGCAAAAGTGATGCTAAGCATCACGCGCATAGATACGAGGCAAAAAAAAAACGGCGATACGATGGGGTATCTGAGATACTCCGTCATATCGCCGCTGAATGCATTGTTTAACGAAACCAAATAAATAAAAATGAATTTCGGGAGTAACTAAAAATAATAATTTTTTAGAAGAAACTAAATTCTAAAACAAAGTATTTCAGTGTGCACATGTCTACGGTTTACTGGAAGCAGTGGTTGTGGTGGAACACATAGGCCCGGATTCACATACATCGGCGCATATATATGCCGCCGTAGCGTATCTCTTTTACGCTACACCGACGCAGCGCAGAGAGGCAAGCATGGAATTCACAAATCAAATGCTCCCAAAGTTTGCGCCGGCGTAACGTAATTTTGAAGGTGTAAGCCAGCGTAAGTGGAAGTAGGTGGAGGTGGGCTGGAAGCGGGCGTGAGCCATGTTAATGAAGCGTGACCCCAATGAACTGCGCATGTGTAGGGACATGGACGCATCCCCGTGTGCATGCGTACAACCACGTCGGATCACTGCCTACGGTGTGAACGTAACCTATGCCCAGCCATATTCACGTACAGCGTAAACTACGTAAAATTCGACGGCATTCGTTCCCTGGTCCATACCTTTGCATGAGTTGCGCCTCCTATATGGGGAATAACTTTTACGCCGGATGTACGACTTACGCCAAACCGCGTATATTATGCGCCGGGTGCAAGTACGTTTGTGAATCGCCGTATCTCCCTCATTTGCATATTTGAATAGAAAATCAATAGAAGCGCCAGATGTGTCCAGTGTAACTATGCGCCCGCTATACGCCGGCGTAGAAAAGTTACGTCGGTGGGATGAAGTCAGTTTTTAGGCGTATCTAAGTTTGTGGGTTCGGCGCACAGATACAACGGCGTATATTAGTACTTACGTTGGCGTAAGTGCTTTGTGAATCTGGGCCATAGTTTTTCTGGAATTTAAAGTGCTTGTAAACCCACTTTTTTTTACTTTTACCTACAGGTAAGCCTATTATAAGGCTTTCTTGTAGGTATAAAGAATATCTCCTAAACCTGTACGGTTTAGGAGATATTCCCCTCGCAATGCAACGCTGATTGCAGCGGCACATGCGCAGGGGATATCCACGGCGAAAGGACCGTCAGCCGCCGACCCACTGCTGATTTGACATCATCGCCGCTCCAGCCTATCACAGCGCTGGAGCGGCGATACCCGGAAGACACGCCGGAGCAAGATGACATCTCGCTCGGCGTGGACCAGGCAAGTGTTCTTCACCTCGTTCCGAGGTAAGTATTTCATAATCAGCTAGTATGCGGTGCATACTAGCTGATTATGCCTGAGAAATTTATGTTATCTTGCTGAAAGGTCGCTTCAATTAAAACAGTGATCAGACTTGGAAGCGACTTCCATTGAAATCAATGGGTACAAATCGCCTAGAAGTCTGATTGAAGTAGTACAGGAACCTCTTCTGAAGTCGGAGCGACATGAGTAGTGTGTATTAACACCGCTCCCATTCACTTACATTGCTTTTCTGGACAGCGCGACTTGAGACGACTTCAAGTCGGATCCCAAGTCGCCCCAGTGTGAACCGACTCTTAGGCCTCGTACACACGATCAAATCTGTTTGCTGGAAACGGTCGGCCCGACCGTCCCAGCAAACAGATTCGATCGTGTGTACGGGCAAGCCGACGAATTTGGCCACCCGACAGATTTCAAAGCATGCTTTGAAATCTGTCGGCTGGGAACCCGTCCGCCCGACATGACTGCTGGTTAGTATGCTAACCAGCAGACATGTCTTCTCGCACACGCGCCGAATGATTTCGACGCATGCGCGGAAGTGTTTTACTTCCTGGTGCGGTGACGTGGCGGTGTCAACGTCACCGCCACATCACCGACACGTCAGCGCGCTGTCTGCTGGCAGGGATTTTGGTTTGCTCGTGTGTACACGCGAGCAAACCAAAATGCCAGCAGACAGATCTGTTCAAATCGGTCGGTCCGACCGATTTGAACAGATAGATTGACTCGTGTGTACGCGGCCTTACACTTTTATTGTCACTTGTGTAATGTAAACACTTTTAGATTTTGCTGCTTCCCCTCACATATTTATATATTTATATATTTATTTATAGTGATATTTGTATGTATTTACACTGTGGACTTTGGATTTTATGACACTAGTTCCCCGATAGCGCGAAGGCTTTCTTTACACTATATTGTATATCTATTTATATACACCAGTTATTTAGATGGTATTTATGTTTTTGGTTTACCACGTGAATTTAAAGATGTTTTTCATTTATCACAACACAAATTGTATGTGAATATACTGTATGTTCAAATAAAAAAATAAGAATATTATCTCCTTGGCAGTGGATTGTGATGTTCCTGGAAGCCCAGGACTGGCTTTATTAGGACTGGGCTCAGAGCAGATGCATAAAACAGAAAGGTTCTTCATCTTTCACACTTTCACAAAAGCCAGACGTATCACTAGACTGTGGAAGTCTCCGGACCTTCCATTTTTTTTAATCATTCTTAACAAGACGTACATTCTTGATCGTAAAAAAAAAACTATCAAGAATAAAAATTCTGTTCATTATGGGCATAAGGACTTCACCACCTGAATGAACTTTACCTTTGAATGTTCTGTGATCGCTATTCCACTTCAATAAACTTTACAGTCTGAAAAGAGGGTAAATCATGCAGATATTTGTCCCAGGAGTGGCTAGTTATGGTGTTTTGTATATATAATATACTGTATATACTCGAGTATAAGCCGAGTTTTTTAGCACATTTTTTTTGTGCTGAAAATGCCCCCCTCAGGCTAATACTCAAGTCACCTTTTTGCGCCTGTTCTCCTGGACTTTGGGGACCCTGTAACAACCGGCTGTAGGTCTCCTGGACCCCAAACGTGGCACACATGTAACCCCACTCTTCTTCTACAAGTGTGCAAAGTTACCTATTTTTCAAACTAGTCAACTCTTCCATAGACTCCCATGTTAAACAGTAATTTCTCCAGTGATTTTTGGGACCCGGTACTGGCTGGTCTTAGGTCCCCTGGACC
This sequence comes from Rana kukunoris, assembly GCA_029574335.1. Taxonomy (NCBI): domain Eukaryota; kingdom Metazoa; phylum Chordata; class Amphibia; order Anura; family Ranidae; genus Rana; species Rana kukunoris. The sequence goes on from CM056051.1 coordinate 533,815,749, forward strand.
CCAAACTGCACACCTGTAGCCCCATTTCTCCTCTACAAGTGTGCAAAAGTTGTTGTCTAGGGGACCTATGGCTGGGGAGCCCGGATTTTTTAAACCGGGCACTCCTTCCATAGACTACCATGTTAAACGTCAGTTTAGTCATGGGCACAGTGAGGCATGCACATGGGCACAGTGAGTCAAAGTGAGGAACAATGAGGCATGCAGATGGACACCCTAGGCTTATACTTGAGTAAATACGTTTTTTGTGGTAAAATTAAGTGTCTAGGCTTATACTCGAGTATATAAGGTACTGTCTGTGAGCTGAACGTTTTTGTTCTTTATCTCTATAGGTATTTAGCCTTGCTAAAACTTTTATTATGCAGGGAAACTTATGGATATCATTAAAAAATTACTGCAGTTGTTCAAAGGACATGAAAGCGGCAGCTATAAATGTTATACAAACACTTGACAAGATAAATAACAAGAAAGCTGTGCTTATAAAGTGAAATTAGTATATAAATGAATAACTAATTAAATAAATAATGCGTGATAAGGGTCTGAAGGACCTAAAGTGCAACAACCACTGTAAAAAAAAAAAAAATGTAAATGCATATCAGTCCATGTGCAATATAGATAAACCAGTCCTTATGAATTGAACTAGTGATATTATAAACCACCATAAACGTCCATACATTCAAAATTAACTCCAGAGTGCAAATAATCCACAGCATCTGGAAAGTAGTGGTGACAGAAAAGTGCTTCCACCTTAATAACACACTGCCGAATAAGCATGATCTCCTAATTACAGGAGATCATTTAGCGCATGTAGCAAAAATCCCAGCCTTGGATCTCCTCCATGAAATCTCTGCTTGCATGGATGACTCGTGCGGTGTACCAATTCGGGATGTGCAACATAGAAATAAAAGGCTCACATAGCATAAAACCCTTTAAGTTTTAATCAAAATCAAAAACAGTGCACACATATATGCAGCAGTTAAAAGCATTTAAACAATTGAGAAGGCCGAGAACTCCTCGATCTAGTAGCCCGTATCTTCCAGGTTTAGCGTGTGACGCAGTGACGTCAGAACGCCGCTCTCCCAACGTTTCGTCACTAGAGGGACGTGGGCAAGGGATAAGGGCGGCGTCCTGATTCACCGCTTAACTACACAAATTAGATGACTTAGCCGTGCTGTGAGTCCCAGGAAGGCCGCTCAAGCGCCATTTTAACTACTGTAAAAAACAAACAAATCAAATGTAATTCCAAATAGATAACTGGAAGGGCAAAAAAAAAAAGAAGGACCCAATAGCCCTGCTTTAATACCATAGGCAACGGCATCCTTCACATAAAAAACTTAAAATTAATATACAAAAAAATATATATATATATATATATATATATATATAAAATAAATATGGCATGAATATTATCTGATATGCCATAATAGCAACGTTTTACACCCAAAGGGCTATATATATATAAAAATATATTAATTTCTTTAAAAATATCTATAAAAATGTCTGTTTACTAACAATACAAACCATATTGCTGCCAAAATATACAGTCTGGTCCATAAATATTGGGACATCGACACAATTCTTTTTTGCTCCACCACAATACACCACCACAATAGATTTGAAATGAAACAAACAAGATGTGCTTTAAATGCAGACTCTTAGCTTTAATTTGAGGGTATTTACATCCAAATCAGGTGAACGGTGTAGGAATTACAACAGTTTGTATATTAGCCTTACACTATTTAAGGGACCAAAAGTAATGGGATAATTGGCTGCTCAGCTGTTCCATGGCCAGGTGTGTGTTATCCCCTCATTATCCCATTTACAAGGAGCAGAGAAAAGGTCCCAAGTTAATTTCAAGTGTGCTATTTGCATTTGGAATCTGTTGCTGTCAACTCTCAATATGAGATCCAATGAGTTGTCACTATCAGTGAAACAAGCCACCATTAGGCTGAAAAAACAAAACAAACCCATCAGAGAGATGGCAAAAACATTAGGTGTGGCCAAATCAACTGTTTGAAACATCCTAAACGCACCAGTGAGCTAAGCAACACCAAAAGACCTGGAAGGCCGCGGAATGTGGTGGATGACCGAAAAATTATTTCCCTGGTGAATACTAGATGTATCAACTACAGGAGGTTCTATGGATCAACTACTAGATGTATCAACTGCTGGAGGTTCTATGGATCAACTACTAGATGTATTAACTACTAGAGATTCTATGGATCAACTACTAGATGTATCCACTACTGGAGATTCTATGGATCAACTACTAGATGGATCAACCTCTGGAGGTTCTATTGATCAACAACTAGATGTATCAATTGCTGGAGGTTTTATGTATCAACTACTAGATGGATCAACTTCTGGAGGTTCTATGATTCAACTACTAGATGGATCAACTTCTGGATGTTCTATGGATCAACTACTAGATGTATACACTACCGGAGATTCTATGGATCCACTACTAGATGGATCAACTACTGGAGGTTCTATGGATCAACTACTAGATGGATCAACTACTGGAGGTTCTATGGATCAACTACTGGATGGATCAACTACTGGAGATTCTATGGATCAACTACTAGATGGATCAACTTCTGGAGGTTCTATGGATCAACTACTAGATGGATCAACCTCTGGAGGTTCTATTGATCAAAAACTAGATGTATCAACTGCTGGAGGTTCTATGTATTAGGCATGTGCAAAAGTGAAAAATTTGTTTCGTTTCGTTTCAATTCGTCATTTAATAAATTTCGTTAAGTTAGGTTCGTTACATGTGTTGAATTCGTTTTCGGAATTCGTTCGTTTTCGACCGAATTTCGAAAAATACGGGCGAAAGCGAAAATATTTCGACCGTTTTTCGAATTTGTTCGTTTTCGACCGAATTTCGAAAAAAACAGTCGAAATCGAAAATATTTCAACCAGATTAGAAAACAAATAGTCTCTTTTCGAATAGAATTTTTTTCGAATTAAATTCGAAAATATTTCTTTTTTTTTTTTTTTTTTTTTCGAATTCCGATCGAATTTAGTCCGCGGGTATTCGATTCGGAATTCGAAAAAAAAAATTTCGATTTCGACCATTTTTTTTTTTCGAAATTCGGTCGAAAATGAACGAATTCCGAAAACGGTCGAAATTTTTCGCTATTATAGCAATTCGGAAATTCGTATGCATCCGAATGTCCGAATAATGGAAAATTCGTCCGAATTTCGATTCGGAACGAAACAAAATGCACATGCCTACTATGTATCAACTACTAGATGGATCAACTTATGGAGGTTCTTTGATTCAACTACTAGATGGATCAACTTCTGGAGGTTGTATGGATCAACTACTAGATGTATACACTACTGGAGATTCTATGGATCAACTACTAGATGGATCAACTACTGGAGGTTGTATGGATCAACTACTAGATGGATCAACTTCTGGAGGTTCTATGGATCAACAACTGGATGTATCAACTGCTGAAGGTTCTATGTATGAACTACTAGATGGATCAACTGGATAGAAGAAGATCCTGGACTGCCGTACTCCTTAAAACGATGTATTAGCTATGAGTAAGCATCACATGATGTGAGACATGTCAGCCACCTTTTTCCTGTTGTTGATTTCATTTTGACTGCATAGCTTTGGTTGTTTTTTGGATTTCATTTGTACAAAAAATACATAATTTCAAGGAGTGTGCCAGTCCAGGATCTTCTTCTATCCAATGCACCTGTGCATAGCCAGCACCCTTTTGGTTCAATGGGATGGAAGCAAAGCCAAGGGATCAGCAGTTTTTAGAGATGTATCATCTCTCCCTTTAACTAGATTGATCAACTACTTGAGGTTCTACCAACTACTAGATAGATCAACTACTGGAGGTTCTATGGATCAAATACTAGATGGATCAACTACTGGAGGTTCTATTGAGCAACTACTAGATGAATCAACTACTGGAGGTTCTATGGATCAACTATTGATGGTTCCTATGTGCATTCCTCAAAGCAAAATTATTCTCAAATGAACAATAATTTTCCTTTGTAATATTTTACTGGTTTGTTAATTAAGTAATCTCTCTGGAGCAAGACAGAATAATTCACTGGAGAAAGGCAGTTTACTATAAATACTAAACACTGTGATAAGCAAAGATGGCACAGTACAAGAATATGTATCCAGCAGATAAGAGACTCATTTTCATACCAGAGCATCTGTATATCGTTTTAGCTGCAGTTTTGGGATGTAATGGCTAAAGGTAGGTCATATTTAAAGATTAGGGATGAGTTCCGCATTTGATTTGAATGTACCGTATTTTTCGCACTATAAGACGCATTTTTTCCTCCCTAAAAAATAGGGGAAAGTGTCCCTGCGTTATATGGAGTGAATACTGCGCAGGCTCCGCCCCCCCGTCGCCGCCGATGTGTCAGAATACAGACACTCGGCTTCTGTGTAAGAGAGAAAAGACAGGATGTGAGACAGGGGCATACCAAGTGGAGCGGGGGGAGGTGGACTGCCCCAAGTGCCAAAACATGGGTGGTGTCAGCAGCGTTGCTATAATGGTGCGCTCCACACCCGGGTGAGTTGACACCCGCAAGATGTGACACCATCCTGCAAGTGACAAGAGCCCTGGCTGGCTTTATGTTTTCAGCTGGAACACCCCCGGCGCTGTGGTCTGGTCCAGTATCACTTCCTGCCTCTTTCCACTGGCCGCTGCTGCTGCTGCAAAATATGTCCTCAGTCCTCCTTCTTAGCTGCTGCCTGGGTGTATCTGACGCTGAGAGACAGCCAGAGGGGGTTGTGCAAGGTGTGCTGGTGATAAGGGGGCTGGGAGGTGTGGGCTGGCATGGTATCCACTGTCCATCACCTGAGCTGTTGTGATAGAAGAGGCTGAAGGGGTGTTTGTGTCTGTCCTGCCACCCTGAGCTGATCTGGGAAGGGGGGGGGGGGCGGGTTGCTGTGTGTCCACCACCACCACCCAGGTATAGTGTAACTGAGCTGGTTTGATAGGGGAGCTGGTATTACTGTGTCCACCACCCACCTATAGTTGTAATATAATATTAAATATTTTAGTACATCATTTGGTTCAGAATCCTTTTTTTCTTATTTTCCTCCTCTAAAACCTGGGTGCGTCTTATGTTCAGGTGCGTCTTATGGAGCGAAAAATACGGTATGTTCGACTCGAACATTGTCTGTTCGACCGTTCGTTGAAATTCTAAACGTTATGGGCCGTTCGTGCCAAATTCATGTGGCGCATCACGGCCCATAATTCACTGCGGCATTGCGCGCTGATGATTGGCCAAACATGCACTATGACCCGCATGCTTGGCCAATCACAGCACGCAAAAAACGGAGAGCCATAATTTCCCAAAGCCAGGGTGGCTTTGGCCAATTATGGCTCAGGGGGTTTAGTACACGCCCCACACTATACAAGGCCGCATGCAGGGTGGCCTTGTGTAGTGTGTTGTGGCAGTTAACAGAGAACAAAAAGAGACAGAGAGAGTGTAATTTTTGCAGGTAGATAGATCAGGCAGGCTAGTCATTTAATGTTACAGTGTGTAGAGGATATATAAAGATCAGTTCTTCCTAATTTACTGGCAGGCAGGTGATTGTGCTATTTAAAGACGGTATCACAGGTATAAACACCCAGCAGGTACAATATTTAAAGTAATTTTTCATTTTTGTTTTTTATTTTTTTATTTAACCACTTAAGACCCAGACCAAAATGCAGGTAAAGGACCAGGCCCCTTTTTGCGATTCGGCACTGCGTCGCTTTACCTGACAATTGCGCGGTCGTGCGACGTGGCTTCCAAGCAAAATGTGTGTCCTTTTCTTCCCACAAATAGAGCTTTATTTTGGTGGTATTTGATCGCCTCTGCGATTTTTATTTTTTGCGCTGTATACAAAAATAGAGCGACATTTTTGAAAAAAAAACAATATTTTTTAATTTTTGTTATAAGAAAAATCAAATAAACAAAATTTTAGTTAAACATTTAGGCCAAAATTTATTTAGCCACATGTCTTTAGTAAAAAAAAATAGCTACCTAGCGGGAACAGCGACACTAATACAGCGATCAGAAAAATTATCTCTTAGTGACGCTGGCAATAGGGAGTGAAAGGATTAACTAGGGTGGTGATCAAGGGGTTAAAACTTTATTAGTGGGGGTACGGGGGCTACCCTGGACCTAACACTAACTGCCTGTCACACTGACACTAAATACAGTGATCATGCATATCTTCCCTCTTCCTGTATTTACACAGGAGGAGGAAGTGACACACAGGCGAGCGTGCGCATTGGCTGGGAGCGATCTGGAGGGGGCGGACAAAAACGAACCGCTCAGCATGGATCGCTCCTACAGCCACCGGGACAGCCGTATGTCAGTGATTTTAACCACTTCATTACCGAGCCTGTTTTTCAGATTCGGTGCTTACGAGACTAAAACAGTTTTTTTTGCTAGAAAATTATTTAAAACCCCCAAACATTATATATATTTTTTTTTCTAACACCCTAGAGAATAAAATGGCGGTCATTGCAATACTTTTTCTCACACCGTATTTGCGCAGCGGTCTTACAAGCGCACTTTTTTTGGAAAAAATTCACTTTCTTGAATTAAAAAATAAGACAACAATAAATTTGGCCCAATTTTTTTATATATTGTGAAAGATAATGTTACGCCGAGTAAAATGATACCCAACATGTCACGCATAAAAATTGCGCCCGCTCGTGGCATGGCGTCAAACTTTTACCCTTAAAAATCTCGATATGCGACGTTTAAAAAATTCTACAGGTTGCATTTTTTGAGATGACGAGGAGGTCTAGGGCTAGAATTATTGCTCTCGCTCTAACGATCGCGGCGATACCTCACTTGTGTGGTTTGAACACCGTTTTCATATGCGGGCGCTACTCGCGTATGCGTTTGCTTCTGCGCGCGAGCTCGTCGGGACGGGGCACTTTAAAAAATTTTTTTTTTGGTTTCGGTTTTTATTTTTATTTATTTTATAATTTTTAACACTGAAAAAAAAAAAAAAAAAAAATTATCACTTTTATTCCTATTACAAGGAATGTAAACATCCCTTGTAATAGAAAAAAGCATGACAGGTCCCCTTATATATGAGATCTGGGGTCAAAAAGACCTCAGATCTCATATTCAGGCTTAAATGCAAAAAAAAAAAAAAAAAAAACAACGAGCGGACCCGATCGCCTCCGCCGCTACCGACGGCTACGGTAAGCGGCGGAGGGCGCGGGAGAGCGGCGGGAGGGGGGGGGCACCCTCTCCCGCCGCCGGTAACGGCGATCTCGCGGCGAATCCGCCGCGATGACCGCCGTTATCGTTAACAGGACCGCCCCACGAAGAGATGGATATCTCGGTTGTGGCAGCAGCTGCTGCCGTTACCGAGATATCCATCTTCAAAAACGTGACGTCTTTGGACGTGGGGCCGGTCACAAGTGGTTAATGATGCTTAAATAATTAAAAAAAAATGAAAAATTACTTTAAATATTGTACCTGCTGGGTGTCTATAGTTTGCCTGTGAAAACGTCTTTGAGAACCCGGATCTTGCCCCAGGGAACATGTATCAATGGAAAAAAAAGTTTTAAAACAGTATTTTTTTCAGGAGTCCTGCTCCTGAAAAAAAAAAAACTTTTTTTAAACTTTTTTCCATTGATACATGTTCCCTGGGGCAAGACCCAGGTTCTCAAAGACGTTTTACGACAATAACTTGAACGTTCGAGTCCCATAGACGTTAAAGGGGTTCTAAATGTTTGCGCGAGCGTTCTGTCCGTTCGGAGGTTCTGGTGCGAACCAAACGGGGTTGTTTGGCTCATCCCTATTAAAGATGTCCAATTAAAGAGCCTGCGGTTCTTATCTTTTACAATGTATGAGAAAAAGACAGCCGCTTCATAAATGTAAACATGCTCAGGTTTTAGTTGCTCCAGAAGTTAACACCTGAAGTAAGTCAGTAAGTCATACTAAAAAACTGAACTCCAAGCAAATAGATAAATACTCAGATGAAATATAGTACATATAAGATAGATGTATTTCCTGATCTCTATTTCTGTCCATACAGTCCTTATGCCGCGTACACATGACCGTTTTTAATGTCATGGAAAAAAACTATTTTTTTTCTTGACGTGATTCCTCTCAAGCCTGCCTTGCATACACACAATCGGTAAAAAAAAAATGCTTGAGCAAAGCGTGGTGACGTACAACACGCACTATAAAGGGGACGTTCCATACGATTGGTGCCACCCTTTGGACTGATTATGCAAATTTTCCGTCTCATAACTCGCTTCTGAGAATGCACGTTTTTTTCCCGTCGTTAAAGCGTACACACAACCTTTTTTTTACGATGTGAAAAACGACTGGAAAAATTAGAGCATGTTCTAAATTTTTAATGCCCATTTTTCACGTTGAGAAAAATGCTCTGGAGCCCACACACGACCATTTTTCACAACCAATTAAATAATGGAATTTTTCTCATCATGAAAAACGGTTGTGTGTACGCGGCATGAGGCGGCGTACACACGACCGAGGTTCTCGCTGGAAACCAGCGAGAACCTCGCTGGAATGTGCATTCCAGCGAGGACCTCGGCCGTGTGTACGGTCTCGGCGAGCTTCCCGTCGGGAAGCCCGTCGAGCAGAAATAGAGAGCACGCTCTCTATTTGCTCGATGGCCCGCCTGGATGAATGGCTGGTTGCCATTCCCGACGGGCGGGTCGCCGATTTCGACGGCCGGCAGGGAACCTCGACGGGCGGAACGATGTGTTCTGCCCGTCGAGATTCCCTGCCGTGTGTACGCCGCCTTAGAGTTACACAGCTCTGCCACACAGCGCAGCCATGTTTTGTTTTTTCTCTGCTGCAGTGAGGTAAAATGTTATGTACATCTTGAACCTCCCATTGTAGTCTGTGACCAGACAGTGAAAAGAGAAGCAGCAAACTGATAAGCACATCTCTCTGTCAAGCCCCATACACACTATCAGTTTTCCTGACGGTTTTCTCTTCAGGTTTACCAAAACCATCTAATATGAGGTCAAGCCTCAAGAGTTTCAATTTGTATGCAATCAGGCCGGCCCTTGTACTACATAGTTTTGGTAAACCTGAAGAGAAAACCGTCAGGAAAACTGATAGTGTGTATGGGGCTTCACTCTTCTCTATCCTTCCACCAAGATATCCCTTGCTATCAAGCAGAAGTTGAAAAAAACGAAAATTGCAAACAGGCCTACCCTTTATTGCAGAAGAGGCATGATGCAACGTCTCTTCTGAAATAAAAAAAAAACCTACATGCAGGCAATCTCCTGTACAATGTAGGCTGTGCATGTAAGATGTGCTTGCGTATACTCTGTTTGCAATATGGCACATTGTCTGTGTGTCGTGATGACTGGCATGCATGGGATTGACATCATCCTCCTCTGGCCAATCAAGATGGAGGGAGACTACAACCCAAAGAGAAGGTGCCAGTGCCAGCAAGGACTTCAAGACATTAAACCATTGGAACAAAGGTAAGTAATACTTCCTTTAGTTCCATTTTAACACTACAGCACAACTGAATTGGCTTCTTGTGCAACTTCTTCCCTCTCCTAGTCTAAAGCCCTGTACAGACGGCCCAGAATGTTGTCAGGAAATTTATTTTTTTTTGTTTTTCCTGATGAGATTCTTGGCAAAAATCTCTTGCCGGCCGAGTGTACACACACACCATTCAAAAGAACCCATGATGTGCCCAGGGTACACATTTAGGACCTTTGGGTCGAGGCGGGAATGGGTTAAATAGCAGTTGCGCTCCATCACTACACAACACCCATCAGGGAGAAAATCTCTACAAAGTTAGGAGAATTCCCAACTAAGTCCCCTTTCACACTTATACGACTTGTCCCACGATTTTGAACTGCAAAATAGTATGACAAGTCATTCTCCATTATTTTCAATGTCTACCATTCATACTGGCACGATTTTAAGTTGTGCCGACTTCAAAGTAGTCCTTGCACAACTTTGGTCTGATTTTGATGCCACTTACACAGGCATTCATTGAAATCGCGGCAAAATCGCGGCCGCAAAATCGCAGTAAAATCTCGCGATTTTGAAGTCGTACAAATGTGAAAGGGGGCTTAGACAGTTGTCAAGAGTGTTCTGGTTCTCACTGATCATTTTTCTTCCAGGTGGTGAGTTCTAGCTTCACTAGAAAATTTGGACCGACCTGAGATTTGACATTTGAATAGAGAGGTCAATGGGTATGGAAAATGAGACACGTGTGAGCATGTTTGAGTTTTCTGGACTGACTAATGACAAAGAACTTTTCCCATTCCTCTTCATCTTCTTTTTTCTGGTCTACGTGGTGACCCTAGTTGTAAATATGGGGATGGTAGTCCTTGTTTATACTTCCTCCAGCCTTCACACCCCAATGTACTTCTTCCTGAGTAGTCTCTCTTTGGTGGATATTTTGTACTCATCGGTTATCACTCCAAATATGTTGTCTCACTTTATTTGCTCGAAGAAGTCAATCTCATTTCTTGGTTGCGCCCTTCAGTTTTACTTCTTTTGCTCACTGGTAAGTACTGAGGCTATCCTTCTTTCCACTATGTCCTATGACCGCTATGTGGCTATCTGCCACCCTCTCCACTACACCTTGATAATGACCAAGAAGAAATGTTTCTGTTTGGTTCTTTATTCTTCCTCTGTTAGTTTCTTGCAGTCAGTTGTGCAGACCAGTTGTGTGTTCAGTCTTCCATTCTGTGGATCGAACCTGATTGACCATTTCTACTGTGACATCCCACCACTGATCAGTCTCGCCTGTTCTGATAATCTCCATTGTGATATGGTAACTGCCATATTTGTAGCGGCCTGTGGAACATATACCGTGCTTACAATTGTCCTCTCCTACACTTATATTATTTTTTCCATTTTAAAAATGACATCCGCTAAGAGCAGGCAGAAGGCTTTCAGAACATGTTCCTCACATATTATTTGTGTCTCCACCTTCTTCACAGCTGTGTTCTTTATCTACCTTTTCCCTCATTCAGGAGGCTTTGAGATACAAGACAAAATGGTTTCCGTCTTCTGTACAGTATTGACTCCGATGCTGAATCCTCTTATCTACAGCCTGAGGAACCAAGAGGTGAAGCAAGTTCTTGTCCGATCAATGCGAAAATCATGCTTTTGAAGATAATATATATCTCTGTACACACAGTCGGAATTAACGAAGAACAAATGTTCGATGTGAGCCTTTGGTCAGATATTCCGACCGTGTGTAGGCTCCATCGGACATTTGCTGTCGGAATTTCCGACAACAATTGTTTGAGAGTTAGGTCTCAATTTTTCTGACAACAAAAGTTCTTGTCGGAAATGGCGATCATCTGTAAAATTCCAATGCACAAAAATCCTATGCATGCTTGGGTTCAGTTTGACGCATGCTCGGAATCATTGAACTTAATTTTTCTCGGCTGACTTTGACGTTCAGAATTTCCGACAACATTTGTGTGACCGTGTGTATGCAAGACAAGTTTAAAGGGAACAATCCGTTGGAAAAAAAATCCACGGTTTTGTTGTCGGAATTTTTGATCGTCTGTACGTGGCATAATACGTTTCTGCAAATGAAAGTGTATGCAAATCCTGAAGCGGCGTACACACGACCGAGGTTCTCGCTGGAAACCAGCGAGAACCTCGCTGGAAGCTGCATTCCAGCGAGGACCTCGGCCGTGTGTACGCTTTTGGCTCGCCCCGCCCGTTGGGAAAAGCACGCTCTCTTTTTGCTCGACGGCCCGTCTGGATGAATGGCTGGTTGCCATTCCCGACGGGCGGGTCGCCGATTTCGACGGCCGGCAGAGAACCTCGACGGGCGGAACGATGTGTGTACGCGGCCTAAGAATGGACTATTCATATTAACTCCTCTTTGGTCTGTGTTTTTTTTTTATGTTATGTATGCTTAAAGGAGTTGTGAATAAAAAAAAATTTCTGCTGAAATGACTGTTTACAGGGTATAGAGACATAATAGTTAACTGATTCCTTTTAAAAATGATTAAAATAGATGAAAATCAATCATATAATGTGCCTGAAGTTTCTAGTTTCATGTTTGCATGTCCTTTCCTGCTTCTGTGATGTACAGTGCCACAGAGCCAATACAGGGCAGTTACGGTTTGGAAAACGAAACTGATTGGTGCTGAGGGGTTTTAGACACACAGTAATCACACCTCCTTGATTAATGACCACAGAGAGAAAGCTCCCAGCACTGTGGTTATAAGGAAACAGACAATGAGGAAGTGTGGAGATCAGAGAAGGATTACAGCAACTTGAGAGCAAAAATGAACAATGAGGACATGAAAACAGCACTGCATTAAGGTAAAGGAAGCTATTAAGATAAAAAAAAAATCCTTTACAAACCCTTTAAAAACAGACACACACATATATACAGGACACGGACTCAAACATGAAACCACAGCAATAATGAGAATTGGTATATCATCCTCAAACAGAGTGCATACGTCATTGGCTCAACTGAGCCTTCAAAGATAAACAACCACATCGGTAGTAAAATGGCATGCGTGTGGTGCACAGATGAGGAGAGATGTGATTCAAAAGTGCTATTGAGGATCATTACACGGCTCAGTGAGCAGCTTAACAATGTGGCAGTAAATTGGCAGCTGGATCACGTCACTTAACCACTTGCTTATTAGGTGCTTTCACCCCTTTCCTGCCCAGGCCAATTTTCAGCTTGCAGCGCTCTTTCACTTTGTATAACAATTGTAACACTGTACACAAATAAAAATGTTATAATTTTTTTCACACAAATAAAGCTTTCTTTCGGTTGTATTGTATCACCACTGAGGTTTTTATTTTTTGCTAATTAGGCGGAAAAAATACCAAAAATTTAGAAAATAAAAATAAAAATTCTTGGTTTGTTATACAATTTTTCTCCTTCACTGGTGTGCGCTGATGAGGCGGCACTGGTGTGCACTGATCAGGTGGCACTGATGAGACGTCGAGGTGTGCCGTCTCATCAGTGCATGCGTGTATTGTCCGTGTGCCATGATGAATGTGTGTGTTTAACGTGCAAAGATACGTTCCACGAGGCAACTCCTGACTGCTGTTCCTTCAGCAGGTGAGGGCTCCTCAGGCAGGGGGGGGACTGTCTGGCTGGGGGGTCAGGTCATCACATATGTCAATCTCCAGGCACTTTCTCATGGTGTAGTTGTGCAGCACACAACATGCACCGATGATCTGGCACACAAAGTTTGGGGAATACAACATGGCCCCCCCGGAATTATCCAGGCATCGGAAACGGGTCTTCAGGATGCCAAATGTGCGCTCCACCACTGCACGGGTGCGTATGTGTGCAGCATTGTATCTTCTCTCTCCTCTGGTTTGGGGGTTCCGGATAGGAGTCATGAGATGGGGTCCAAGTGCATATGCCAAGTCACCTGGAAGGGAAAAGACCGGAGGATGTTAGTCATGCATGTGCCCCTCGTGATGTCTGCATCATGGGGTCGGACAGTCATGCCTGCCACCCATGTCACTCACCAACCAGCCAGCTGTCCCCATACACGTTCTGTTCGAATTCTGCTGGGATGGGGCTCTGATTGTATATGTAGCTGTTGTGGCTGGCCCCTGGGTGTTTGGCACGGACGTGCCATATGATGCATTTGGCATCGACTATCACCTGTACGTTGATGGAATGCCAATGCTTCCGATTGCGGTACATGTGCTCTGTCTCCTGGGGGGCTGTAGTGCCACATGTGTGCAATCAATGGCTCCGATGGTGCGTGGGAATCCGGCAATTCTGTAGAAATCTGTCATTGCCTTCAGCCGCAGGTCCTCAGTGGTGGGTCTGATGATGTGGTGGGACATGCGTGTGAGGATTGCAGGGACAACCTGGTGCACACATCTGCTCATGGTGGATTGCGACATCCCAGCCACCACTCCACTTGTACGCTGAAAAGATACACTGGCAAGGAAATGGAGTGTTGCCAGTACCTTGACCAGTGGCTGCACTGCATGTGAGCGTCGTGTCTGGCTGGTGATTTCATCATGCAGGGCTGTGGCTAATTCCAGGATGGCATCAGGGCTGAATATAAAAATGCGATACACCTCCAATTTACCCATGCCAAAGACGTTCATGCGTGTTCGGTATATCCTCTCCCGTGCCCTCCTACGTGCCTGTGGACGCAGTAGTGCTATGACCATGGCTGCCCCTGGCATGTTGGCATACAGATGTGTTGTCCTGCAAGTGTGGTTGCTCAGCTCGTCCGTAACGGTGCTGCTGCAGCTACTCTCCGCTGACCTGTGAACGTCTGTTGCTGAGTTACACCTGCTTCATGAGGAATAAATTTGCGCCGGGCGCACATATATTCGTGAATCGCCGTTTCTCCCTTATTTGAATAGGAAATCACTGGGAGAGCCAGATGCATCCAGCTTAAATATGCTCCTACTGTACGCCGGTGTAGGAAAGTTACGTCGGTTGGAAGAAGCCTATTTTCAGGCGTATCTAGTAGACATGTGCAGACTGATATATTTTGTTTCGTTTTTTCGTTTTCGTTTAGAAAAAAAAATTATTTAGTTACTCCCGAAAATCGTTTTGATTTATGTCGTTTTCGTCGGGAAAGTTTTCGTCTGAAAACAAAGATTTTCGATGCTTTGTCGAATTTTCGTCGTTCAATTTCTACCTATTCACTGTGTTCAGAACGACGATTTTCGATGCTTTGTCGAATTGAACGACGAAAATTCGACAAAGCATCGAAAATCGTCGGATCTGAACGAAAACGAAAATAAAGCATTTTTTATGTCGGATCTTTCGGTTTTCGTTTCTTGCGCTTTCGTTTTCGTTCGTTAAAACGATAACGAAAATTCCCGATTTTCGGACGAAAATGCATTGAAATGAAAACGAATGCACATGTCTAGTATCTAGTTCTGTGGGCACGGCGCACAGATACGACGGCGCATAGTAACACTTACGCTGCGCATCTGGAAATACGTTGGCGTAAGTACTTTGTGAATCTAGCCCATATAGTTATTAAGCACCTCAATACAGGGCATTTAAACCCCCTTCCTGCCCAGGCCATTTTTCAGCTTTCACTGCTGTCACACTTTTAATGACAATTGCGCGTTTAATGCAACACTGTACCCAGGTGATTTTTTTTAATAATTTTCTTTACACAAATAGAGCTTTCTTTTGGTGGTATTTAATCACTCCTAGGTTTTGCATTCCAGCACACTTCCTGTGTACCCCCACAGGGGTGGAGCTACACTTGTAAACACAGAAGCTGGACTTCTGTGTTTACAAGTGATAGTGGTGAGCAGGGAGCAGAGAGCCTGGGCCAGAGGTGAAAAAAAAGCCCTGGTTCTATGGATCAACTACTAGATGGATCAACTACTGGAGGTTTTATGGATCAACTACTAGATAGATCAACTACTGGAGGTTCTATGGATCAACAACTGGAGGTTCTATGGATCAACAACTGGAGGTTCTATGGACCAACTACTAGATAAATCAACTACTGGAGGTTCTATGGATCAACAACTAGATGGATCAACTACTGGACGTTCTATGGATCAACTACTAGATGGATCAACTACTGGAGGTTCTATGGATCAATTACTAGATAGATAAACTACTGGAGGTTCTGTGGATCAACAACTAGATGGATCAACTACTGGAGGTTTTATGGATCAACTACTAGATGGATCAACTACTGGAGGTTTTATGGATCAACTACTACATGGATCAACTACTGGAGGTTTTATGGATCAACTACTAGATGGATCAACTACTGGAGGTTCTATGGATCAACTACTAGATAGATCAACTACTGGAGGTTATATGGATCAACTACTAGATTGATCAACTATTGGAGGTTCTTTGGATTAACAACTAGATGGATCAACTACTGGAGGTTTTATGGATCAACTACTAAATGGATCAACTACTTGAGGTTTTATGGATCAACTACTAGATGGATCAACTACTGGAGGTTTTATGAATCAACTACTACATGGATCAACTACTGGAGGTTTTATGGATCAACTACTAGATGGATCAACTACTGGAGGTTCTATGGATCAACTACTAGATGGGTCAACTACTGGAGGTTTTATGGATTAACTACTAGATGTTTCAACTATTAGAGGTTCTATGGATCAACTTTTGAATATTCTTTGTGTATTCCTCACAGCTTAATTATTCTTAAATCAACAAAAATTGACTATTGTCATGTTTAATTGGTTTGTTAATTAAGTGATCTATCTGGAGCAAGACAGAATACCAGTAAATTACTGGAGAACGACAACTTACTATAAATACTGAAAATCTTTAAGTGGCCCCCACAGGGATGGAGCTACACTTGTGAACACAGACAGTTGGATTTCTGTGTTTACAAGTGATATTGGTGAGCAGGGAGCAGAGGGTCTGAATCAGAGGTGAAAAAAAGCCCTGGTTCTATGGATCAACTACTAGATTTATCAACTGCTGGAGGTTCCATGGATCAACTACTAGATGGACCAACTACTGGAGGTCCTATGGACCAACTACTAGATGTATCCACTCCTGGAGATTCTATGAATCAACTACTAGATGGATCATCTACTGGAGGTTGTATGGATCAACTACTAGATGGATCAACTTCTGGAGGTTCTATGGATCAACAACTAGATGTATACACTGCTGGAGGTTCTATGGATTAACTATTAGATGTATCAACTGCTGGAGGTTCCATGGATCAACTACTAGATGAACCAACTACTGGAGGTTCTATGGATCAACTACTAGATGTATCAACTACTGGAGGTTCTCTGGATAAACTACTAAATGTATCCACTACTGGAGATTCTATGAATCAACTACTAGATGGATCATCTACTGGAGGTTGTATGGATCAACTACTAGATGGATCATCTACTAGAGGTTGTATGGATCAACGACTAGATGGTTCAACTTATGAAGGTTCTATGGATCAACTACTAGATATATCCACTACTGGAGGTTCTATGGATCAACTATTAGATGGATCAGCTACTGGAGGTTCTAAGGTCAACTACTAGATGGATCAACTACTGGAGGTTCTATTAATCAACTATTAGATGGATCAACTACTAGAGGTTCTAAGGTCAACTACTAGATGGATCAGCTACTGTAGGTTCTATGGATCAACAACTAGATGTATCAACTACTAGAGGTTCTATATATCAACTATTAGATGGATGAACTACTGGAGGTTCTATGAATCAACTACAAGATGGATCAACTACTGGAGGCTCTATAGATTAACTACTAGATGTATCAACTACTGTATCAACTATTAGATGTCTCAACTACCGGAGGTTCTATGGATCAACTACTAGATGGATCAACTACTGGAGGTTTTATGGATCAACTACTAGATGTAGCAACTATTGAAGGTTCTATGTGCATTCCTTACAGCAGAATTATTCTCAAATGAACAGGAATTTTCCTTTGTCATGTTTAATTGGTTTGTTAATTAGGTGATCTCTCTGGAGTAAGACAGAATAATTCACTGGAGAACGGCAGCATACTATAAATACTAAACATTGTGCTACGCAGAGATAACACAAGAACATGTATCCAGCAGTTAAGAGACTAATTTTTATAGCAGAGCATCTTCATGTCTTTGTAGCTGCTGCTCTAGGACGTAATGACTAAGGTAGGTCATATTTAAAAAACATCCAAATAAACAGCCTTTAGCTCCTATCTTTTGCAATGTATCAGAAAAAGACACATGAAATACAGTACATATAAGGTAGTGGTATTGCCTTGGATTTACACAGCTCTCCTCAACAGCACAGCCCTGTTTGGAAGGGCAGGGCACCTGATTATTACATGCCTCCCCCTGCACAGCCATTCACTGGGAAGCTCAGTGTGCTGCAGCTTCTCCTGCCCCCCAGCTCTTATGCAGCTGAGAACAGACGGTATGTGATCAGCTATAAAAAGGCATTTATCAGATTTATTATATATATATACTAAATATATATATATATATATATATATATATATATATATATATATATATATATATATATACAGATGTTTTGCCTTTCATTTCTATTTTAACCTGAATGGGTTGCTTTACAAGGTGCTTGATTACAATCCCTTTAAGTAAAACATATCGGTCCTCCTGACCCTCACCTGGTCTGTGACAGGACAGTGAAAGGAGAAGCAGCAGACTGATAAGCACATCTCTCTGTCACTCTGCTCCAGTGGCGTCTTCAGCTTTCATATTTAAGGGGGGGCACATGGGGGGACAGGGACAAAAGTTGGGGACCAACTATAAAATGCAATTATATATATATATTCAACCGTATGTTCAGTAGCCATGTGGGCTCTATGCCTGTAAAGTGTGGGCTTTGATCAATAAAATCACTGATATTTAACACTAGGATTTGACTAGGAGCATCAGCGAAGGTTCCTTTGCTGCTAAGCAACCTGCAGGGAGCTCAACTGTCTACAACCAACAGAGGTGGGCTCGGGTGTGTTTGAAATCCCACATGCCCAATCCCACCAGGAAGCCGACATTCCACAGTGCCAATCACAGTCACTGAGACATTTCCTGATCTGTGCAGAGCTGCGGACCGGGAAATGTTGGGCAAAATTGTGAGTGAGCTCCCCACTCCCTTGGCTGAGAAGTAACCCCACACATGAATGGTCTCATGATGCTTTACTGTTGGCATGACACAGGACTGATGGTAGCGCTCACCTTTTCTGCTCCGTACAAGCCTTGTTCCTGATGCCCCAAACAATCGGAAAGAGGCTTCATCGGAGAATATGACTTTGCCCCAGTCCTCAGCAGTCCATTCACCAGATTTTCTGCAGAAGATCAATCTGTCCCTGATGGTTTTTTTTGGAGAGAAGTGGCTTCTTTGCTGCCCTTCTTGACACCAGCCCATCTTCCAAAAGTCTTCGCCTCACTGTGCGTGCCGATGTCCTCACATCTGCCTGCTGCCATTCCTGAGCAAGCTCTGCACTGGTGGCACTCCGATCCCGCAGCTGAATCCTCTTTAGGAGACGGTCCTGGCGCTTGCTGGACTTTCTTGGGCACCCTGAAGCTTTCTTCACAAATGCAGTGGCATGTTTTTTTTATGGGATTAAGTTAATTTTCATGGCAAAGAAGAACTTTGCAATTAATTGGAATTCGTCTGACCACTCTTCATAACATTCTGGGGCCAGATTCAGATACAAAAATGTATCTTTCCGGCAGCATAGCGTTTCCTCTTTACACTACGCCGCCACAAATATTATGGGCAAGTGCCTTATTCAGAAAGCACTTGCTCCATAATATGCGGCGGCGTAGCGTAAAGTGCACGGCGTAAGGCCGTTCAATTCAAATTGCTGAAGTGGGGGTGTGATTCATGTAAATTAATCATGACCCCACGTAATTGACGTTTTTATTTGACGGCGCATGCGCCGTCCGTGGACGTTCTCAGTGCGCATGCGCAAAATCCCATTGCTTTTTCTCAATGTAAACGACGTGAACGTAACTTACGTCGAGCCCCATTCCCGAACGATTTACGCAAACGACGTAACCGACGTACAATTCGACGCGGTCCCGACGTCCATACTTAACATTGGCTGCGCCTGCTATAGCAGGGGTAACTTTACGCCGGTCTCACGCTTAGGCAAACAACGTAAAATACGACGCGCCATCACAAGTACGCTTGTGAATCTGCGTAAATAGCTCATTTGCATAATTTACGCGAAAAACAACGGAAGCGCCACCTAGTGGCCAGCATAAATATGCAACTTAAGATACGACGATGTAAGCGAATTACGCCGCTCGGATCTTAGAAGAAAGCCGGCGTATCTTGTTTTCTGAATAGCAAA
This sequence comes from Rana kukunoris, assembly GCA_029574335.1. NCBI lineage: Eukaryota > Metazoa > Chordata > Amphibia > Anura > Ranidae > Rana > Rana kukunoris. Next base: position 533,835,538 of record CM056051.1, read on the forward strand.
AAAAGATACCCCGGCTATTCTTAGTATTTACGCAGCGTCTCTAGATACGCTGACGTAAATGCTTTCTGAATCTGGCCCCTGGAGTATATGCAATTTCCCATCTCAAAAACGGAGGCAGCAGACTTTGTGAAAATTTGTATTTAGTGTCATTCTCAAAACCTTTGGCCATGCGTCCAAAGGTCGAGATGCAGTTAAAGCGTTTTAAGGAACCAGCAGCTGAACAAAATGATAATTGGGTGATGGCTACTGCTGCAGGCTTGGCCCAGATTTCACTGCTTCTATCCAAGGACATATGTGTATGTCCTAAGGACGGAAAGCCGTTAAAGAGCTCCAATCTAGAAGTCATTCTAGGGGATCACCAACTGATATCTGCATCATAACTGGAGCTGCATGACCTAGATATCACCACTCCTATTCAAGGATGTACAGATATGTCCTAAGGACAGGAAGAAGTTAAACAGATACTTTGTTCATGAATACAATCATATTTCAATTGATCAGATCATAAAACCATATGGTGGAAACAAAGATGTGATCAATTCCTTACAATCATAACTCATGTAAAACTTCAATCAAATCTATTTCCCGCATGTGTGACATATTAATTGAATGGGTTGTCAACTTTAGATTGATTATTTCTATTAGATCAATCAGAAATTAAGTTGATCATTTATCAAAGCATGTATGGTTACCATTAGGGGTAAGGGGGCCCAATAACATTTACATTTTTTTGTTCTACAGAAAGGAAGTCGTAATCATATCAATCTCTCCTTGAGTTCAGGTTCAGGAAACTAATTAGAGAGGATGAATGACTCAACTATGAGGGCAGCAAGGTACACATTTTGCACAGAGAAGACAGATGGTTCATAAAGACCGTGAAGGATGTCAAACCGAGAACCTTAAACAGAGGTGAGGGCCTTTAACACAACCTCTCAGCAATAAAATGTCACATGAACATCTTTTCTCTAGCATTTTTATGTTTTCAAGCTATACAAGTTTAGAATCCAACTAGACCAGCGTGCTAAAGGCTCAAGTAAATTACGTTTTTTTTTTTGTTTTGTTTTTAGCTCCTCTGTAAACATTGGACCAGGCATTACTTAAATGTTTTTGGATAAATTCTGGTGTCTGTTTTGCAGACTTTGAAGCAAAAGGTGCTTAAAAATTGGGCTTTGGGTGTTGGTGGTCCCTTCACACCCTAACCCTATAGAGGTATTCTTGATGAAAGCAAGAATTGACCTTGCTCTCAAAAATTTAAATGATATCCAAAAATTGGTCCTTGGGCGTTAATTGTGCCCATAAAAGCTATACCAAAAAGTTTCTTCATGATAAAATCAACACCCACAAAGCTAGGCAGTCTAGACAGTCTTGCACATATTCCACATCCCAAAAAACACTTAATCAGCAACACCGACATCAAGGGCTTGATAACTGCTGGAAATTCTGGAAATTATTAATTGTGATAAATGCCAGACGATCAACAGAGTCTGTGGACAGACGTGCATTTTTATCTGTCATAAAACCTCCGGGAGCAATAAATGTCCATTCGGAAATCACGCTGGATGCAGGGCAGCCCAGCAGCTTAATTGCATACTGGGCAAGTTCTGGCCAGTGGTCTATTTTCATGACCAAGTAACCAAGTGGAAAGCTCTCCATGTCTGTTTTCACCCCTAGATAATCTCCCACCATATGATGCAGATGCTGACAATAGGATGTGGAAGCTGACATCCCTGGGCACCAAGGTTTAAAAAAAATCTGAAATGCTTCACTGAGGCTGCCCCCTTCTCCACCACTCCTCTCTTGACCAACAAAAAATTACATAATCTCCTCTTTAAGGTGTCCTCAAGATATTTCATTCTTTGCTCCCTCTGTGTGGACAGAATGAGTTCCCGAGACTTTCCCTTCATAACATTGGTCAAGGACAATTTCCAGCCAATAGTGATCCTTCTCCTTGATGCCATAAATTGTCGGGTCCTTTTACAGACTTTGAAGAGTAAGGGAGCCCATGCACCGCAAGTTTGCAGAGGCTTGAGAAGCAGAGTCCTCTGGGTCACTGAGAATTACAGTATCTGGAACTGCCTCCTTCAAGCCATGTACTACTCCCGAGGTTTCTGGGGATGGAAAGCCATCTCTTAAGGGCCTCATCATCATCATCCTCTCAATCCTAATCATCACTGGAGCCAACTTGGCAATGCGCTGCGCCTGGGGGAACATGGCTGCCAATTTAATGTTTACCAGTGTTCTCCCCTCTTTGCAGGCTCATGTTCCTACCTTCCTCAGCCTCAGAACCAACATCAGGTTTAAGTAATGCCTGTACATTGTCAAGGAGCAAGTGTTTGACTCTGTGTTCAAATAATTCAGCTTACTCATCCATGCCCGATGCTGGTGCTATGACAGGGATAGCTGTGGACAAGGAGGCAGAATAAGCCGCTCTGGCAGCTGCGGTGGACTGAGCACTAGTCTCTGCTTGGGTGACAGGGGATGAGGAGGGTTTAGTAAACCAGTCCATCACCTCCTTTGCATGCTTTGGCTGGATAGCACGGGCAACATCACTAAACAGAGGAAATGGTGCCCTGCCTTAGGACTGATCATGTCCACCTGTGCCTGTGGACACACACGCTGCTGGCCCCCTTACAGTGCCATGGGAATGTCTGCCTTTCATTGTTGTCCTCCCAGACATGTTGGGGGGTGCGTATTAACAAAATGTAATAGAAAAGGGGAAATGTGTAGTTGGGTTCACTTTAATCAATACAAAGAGGTGTTTAGTGCACTTTAACTTAAGTACTCACTACACAGACACACTCCTTTGGCATGCTACAATATACTGCAGTAAAACTGCACTGACGCAATTCAAAATACTGCCGTAAAAGTGCACTAAAGCAGTTCAGTATACTGCAGTATATGTGCACTAACGTTTGTCAATATACTGCCGTAAAAGTGCACTAAGGCACTTTTATATACTGCAGTAAACTTGCATTAACGCACTTCTATATACTGCAGTAAATGTGCACTAACGCACATACATATACTGCAGTAAACGCACACCAACGCAGTTCAATATACTGCAGTAAACGCATACTAGCGCACATCAATATACTGCAGTACACGTGCACTAACACACCTCAATATCACGCAATAAAAATGCACTAACACAGTTCAATATACTGCAGTAAACATGCACTAACGCACGTCAATATACTGCAGTAAACGTGCACTAACGCACCTAAATATACTGCAGTACATGTGAACTAGCGCACCTCAATATCCTGCAGTACACGTGTACTAACTCAGTTCAATATACTGCAGTAAACGTACACTAACGCACACCAATATACTACAGTAAACGTGCACTAACACACCTCAATATACTGCAGAAAGCTTCCCTAAAACACTAAACTCACACTATGTAAAAATTAATGGTCATACTACACTCACACTGCACTCTCACTAAATTCACGCTAAACTAACACTCTACACTCACACCAGAATCAAAATAGCACACTAAATCCCCATACACACTATGGGCCAGATTCTCAAACGAATTACGCGGTGTATCTACAGATACACCGGCGTAATTCGAATATCCCGCCGACGTATCATTGTTTTATATTCACAAAACAAGATACGCCGGAATTACGCTAGGATCTGACTGGCGTAAGTCACTTACACCGTCGGATCCTAAATGCAATAATACGCCGGCCTCTAGGTGGCGTTTACGTAGATTACGGCGCTGAATATGCAAATGAGCCGATACGCCGATAGCCGAACATTTTTGCGAATAGGCCTATACGTTAATTACGTTGCCGTCGTAATCGCTGTATTTGCGGCATACAATGGAGCATGCGCAGTGGCCTATGTTTAAGGCAGGCGCATGCGCAGTTCATTCGGCATGGGGGCGCGCTTAATTTAAATACAGCACGTCCCCCTTCTTCCCTATTTGAATTACGCGGCCTTACGCCGTCCCCTTTACGCTACACGGATGCAAATTACAGAGCAAGTGCTTTGAGAATACAGCACTTGCCCATAAAAACTGCGTAGGCGTAGCGTAAATGGGATACGTTACGATACGCCGCAAATACGCGATTTTTGGAGAATCTGGCCCTATCAGTTTTCCTGCAGGTTTTTCTCTTCAGGTTTACCAAAACCATTTAATGAGGTCATACCTTAAGAGTTTCAATTTGTATGCAATCAGGCAGGCCCTTGCACTACGTGGTTTTGGTAAACCTGAAGAGAAAAACCTGCAGGTCATCTAAATTTACCTAGCAAATAAAAATAAAGCCAGCACTAAATCTAAGGCGCCGTACACACGGCAGAGAACCTCGACGGGCAGAACACATCGTTCCGCCCGTCGAGGTTCTCTCCCGGCCGTCTAATTCGGCGACCCGTCCGTCGGGAATGGCAACCAGCCATTCTTCCAGGCGGGCCGTCGAGGAAATAGAGAGCGTGCTCTCTATTTCGGCTTCACGGGCTTCCCGACGGGAAGCTCGCCGAGACCGTACACACGGCCGAGGTCCTCGCTGGAATGTGCATTCCAGCGAGGTTCTCGCTGGTTTTCAGCGAGAACCTCGGCCGTGTGTACGCGCCTGACTAATCGTAATCTAGGAAGGTGCTACAGAAGCAAGGTGCACATCTAAGGGCATTGCACAAACATTTTCCCAGCACACCTACCAGCTAGTCTGCAAACACCATTCGTATACAAGGATTTAAATATAAGCCTCTTAGTGTAAAAAATAAAACACAAAATGATAGTACCATCATCCTGGAGATCAATTTTGAATATAATGAGGGCTAAAGGGACCCCAAAGGTCCAGAAGACCAAAAACAAGTATGGGCAAGGGGACTATATCGGTCTTCTGGGCCTTTGGGGTACCTTTAGCCCTCATTATATTCACCATTCGTATACACATGAGCATACAACGTGGGTTAGCCCCGCTAACTAGCTAAGCTATGTAGCTAGAAATGAATTTATTCTCTGTAACTATGCGATGCTTTGTATACCATTACAGGGGCAGAACAAAATGGAGGAAGTAAACAAGACACAAATGATTATATTTGAGTTGTCTGGTCTTACTCAAGATAAAGAACTTGCCCCGTTTATTTTCACATTCTTCCTCCTTGTTTACTTGATCACAATAGTGGGAAATATTGGGATGATAGCTCCTATCTGTGCCTCTTCTAGGCTCCACACTCCGATGTACTATTTTCTGACTTGCCTCTCTCTGGTGGACCTTTTCTACTCATCAATTACAACACCTAAAATGCTGGCTGACCTTCTGTCCTTCAAGAGGTCAATCTATTTTCTTGGCTGTGTCCTTCAAATATATTTTTACTCGGCTCTAGCAAGTACTGAAGTCCTACTTCTTTCGTGCATGTCATACGACCGATATTTGGCGATCTGCCGACCACTCAACTATGTCTCAACAATGACCAGAGGGAAATGTTTTTGCATGGCCTTTTTTTCATTTTCCATAGGTTTCTTTCAGTCGTCAGCTCAGACCAGCTGTGTATTCAGTCTGCGATACTGCAAATCTAACATCATTGACCATTTCTACTGTGAGATCCCCCCACTGCTCAAACTGTCCTGCTCTGACACCCTGCACTGTGACCTACTAACTATCGTGCTTGTATCTGTTTTCGGTGTTTGTTCATTGATGACCATCTTGATCTCCTATGTGCTCATTCTTCGTTCTATTGTAAGAATGAAATCATCATTGAGCAGGAGAAAAGCATTTAGTACCTGTTCGTCCCATCTGACATGTTCCACCATCTTCTACATGGCAGTTTTCTTCACTTACCTGCATCCATCTTCCGGTGTCCTCAAGACACAGGACAAGGTGGCCTCTGTATTTTATTCCATAATGACTCCAATGCTAAATCCACTTATCTACAGCCTGAGGAACCAAGAGGTCAAAAGGGTTTTTAGAGGAGCAGTAGGAAAATGTTGCTGATGTTCCCCTGGGTGGTAGCAGACTAAGCCCCCAAGTAGGTCCACCACCACTACCCCACCATTGGGTTTTACTGGAAGTGATCGGTTCATTACTCCCCACGGAGCCAACTAGCAACTGTGAGGCCGCGTATACACGATCGGTTAAACCAATGAGAATGGTCTGATGGACTGTTTTCATTGGCCAAAACCGATCGTGTGTGGGCGACATCGGTTATTTAACCATCAGTTAAAAAAAGCCAACTTGTTTTAAATTTAACCGATGGATTCCTAACCGATAGGTCAAAACCGATCGTTAGTAGGCACGACCATCGGTTAAAAATCCACGCATGCTCAGAATAAAGTTGACGCATGCTTGGAAGCATTGAACTTCATTTTTTTCAGCATGTCGTTGTGTTTTACATCACCACGCTCTGACACGATCGTTTTTTTAACCGATGGTGTGTAGGCGCGACGGACCATCAATCAGCTTCATCGGTTAACCGATGAAAACGGTCCATCAGACCATTCTCATCGGATGGACTGATCGTGTGTACGTGGCATTAGTAACAGAGAACATCAGTCCTGTGTGATCTTCAATCCATATCAGACTTTGGGTTAGATGTAGGCTTCCATCAGTTGGTGTGTTTGAAGAGGTTATTCACCAACAACTTTGGCTGTATTATAGATATAATGGCAGAAGGTTTCCCCAAGGTATCACATTTTAAAGAGAATTTAAGTGTTTGTTTTTTGATAAACATAGATTTGTTTTATAGGAATATCTCATCATTGTGGAGCAGCTTTAACCACTTAAGCCCCGGACCAAAATGCTGCTAAAGGACCTGGCCCCTTTTTGCGATTCAGCACTGCGTCGCTTTAACTGACAATTGCGCCGTCGTGCGACGTGGCTCAGAAACAAAATTGTCGTCCTTTTTTTTGCCACAAATAGGGCTTTCTTTTGGTGGTATTTGATTACCTCTGTGTTGTTTTTTTGCGCTATAAACAAAAATAGAGCGCCAATTTCGAAAATAATGCATTTTTTCTTTTTGCTATAATAAATATCCCCAAAAATATATTTAAAAAAAAACATTTTTTTCCTCAGTTTAGGCCGATACGTATTCTTCTACCTATTTTTGGAAAAAAAAATCGCAATAAGCGTTTATCGATTGGTTTGCGGCAAATTTATAGCATTTACAAAATAGGGGTTTTATTGCATTTTTATTAATATTATTTTTTTTACTACTAATGGCGGCGATCAGCGTTTTTTTTTTTATGACTGCGACATTATGGTGGACACATCGGACAATTTTGACACATTTTTTGGACCATTGTCATTTTCACAGCAAAAAATGCTATAAAAATGCATGGTTTACTGTGAAAATTACAATTGCAGTTTGGGAGTTAACCACAAGGGGGCGCCGAAGGGTTAAGTGTGACCTCATCTGTGTTTATAACTGTAGGGGGGTGTGGCTGTAGGTGTCATTGATTGTGTTTCCCTATATTAGGGAACACACGATCGATGACGGCGCCACAGTGAAGAACGGGGAAGCTGTGTTTACACACAGCTCTCCCCATTCTTCAGCTCCGGGGACCGATCGCGGGACTCCAGCGGTGTTCAGATCCATGGGTCCCATGGCCGTGGTCACGGAGCTTCGGACCGGATTGCGGGCGGGCGAGCGCGTGCCTGTGCCCCACGGCTGGGCACTTAAAGAGGACGTACCTGTACGTGCTTGTGCCCAGCCGTGCCATTCTGCCGACGTATATGTGCAGGAGGCGGTCCTTAAGTGGTTAAAATAAACAAAATTTGTTGCTTTGCAGCCTAAAATGAAAACCGGCACAGTATTTGTTTTATCCAGATGTATTTACTCAGTGCCACTTAGAACATCCAAGTGAAAAATATAACACCAACATGTCAGAATTAATTATTATTTTTTTTAATTAAAAAACAGAATCACTGAGTTGGAAAAAGGATCACCCCCTCCTCAAAATTACTTGTAAATTCAATCAGGTGTAGCTGATCACCTTCACAATGGCACACAAAGCCAATTGAATATCAGCTGTGGTCATTTTGATTAGCTCAGCATGAAAAGAGCTTACCTGGAGTATTTCAGTCCCCCTTGATAGTTCAACTGAAGCAAACAATCGACTATGAGTGGCAAGTCACTTTCACTGGGGATCTCCGGGATAAAGTTGTGGACATGCACAAGTCAGAGATGGATACAAAAAAATATTAAAGGCTTTATCAATGGCGTGAAGCACAATGAAGTCAATTATTAATAAGTGGAAGGTATTTGGTACAACAGAAACCCACCCTAGATCTGGATTTTGCTCCAAACTGAATGAAAGAGCCAGAAAGAAACTGGTCAGATAGGCTACCAAGAGGCCTACAGCAACTCTGAGGCAGTTGCAGGAATTTATGACAAAGAGTGGTCATTGTGTGCATGTGACAATGTTATCACAAATTCTCCACAAATGTGGCTTGTATGAGAGGGGTGAAAAAGAACCATTCCTCGAGAAAGGCCACATGCAGTCATGACTGAGCTTTGCCAAAATGCACCTTGAAGATTCTGAGGCCACATGGAAAAGGATGGTATGGTCTGATGAGACTAACATTTAATTATTTGGCCTCAACGCCAAACCATATGTCTGGTGGAAATACAATACAGCTCACCATCCAAATGACACAACAGAGTGGTTGAAGGAGAAAAAGGTGAATGTTCATGCATGGCCACGTCAGAGCCCAGACTTAACCCCCGTACACACAATTGGAATTTCCAATGGAAAAAGTTTGAGTAACTTTTTCCATCTGAAATTCCGACCGTGTATGTATGTCCCATCGGAGTAATTCCATTGGAAATTCCCATGAATTCCATCGGAGTTTAGATAGAGAACATGTTCTCTTTTACTCCGATGTGATTTTGGTCGGACAACGGTCTGACCGTGTGTACAGGGCTTTACTGTAAACTCCATTGGAAATCAGTGGAATGACTTGAAGACTGCAGTCCTTTTTCCAACTCAGTGATTCTGTTTTAGAATGTTTCAATTTTTTTTTATGACATGTTAGTTGTTATATCTTCCACTTGAATGTTATAAGTTGCACTGAGTAAATGCAGCTGGATAAAACACAAATGGTGCCTCTCTTCATTTCAGGTTGCAAACAACAAAATATGATTACTTTAAAAGGAGGGCGATTCTTTTCTATACCCACAATATGAGTACATGTAGGCAGGCCCACCATTAGAGATTATGGTGCCCAATACAGTCTACCTGACATGACCCCCAGCTTTGCAGTCATTCAGTGCAGCAATAACCACCATTATTATTGTTAGTGGGTACAGTAATAGCCCCCAGCATTGGTGTAATTGAGTGCAGCAATAACCCCAAGTATTGGTATCACTGGGTACAGTAATAAGCATAGCATTGGTGTCAGTGGGTGAAGTAATAACCTCCAGCATTTGTGTCAGTGGGTGTAGTAATATCTATAGAATTGGTGTCAGTAGGTACAGTTATAACCCCTCAGCAATGGTGTCAGTGGGTGCAATATTATCCATAGCATTAGTCTCAGGAGGTGTAGTAATAACCACTAGCATTGGTGTCAGTGGGTGCAGTAATAACCCCCAGCATTAGTATTAATGGGTGAAGTAATAACCCCCAGAATTGGTATCAGTTGGTTTAGTAATAACCCAAAGCATTGTAGTCAATGGGTGCAGTGATAACCCCAGCATTGGTGTAAGTAAGTGCAGCGATAACCCCGGCATTGGTTTCAGTCGGTGCAGTAATAACCCTAGACTTGGTGTCAGTGGGCCAGATTCAGGTACAATTGCCCTGGCACGGAGTATCAGAGATACACTACGCCGCCGTATTTTACCTGGCTCTACGACGAATTCATGTAGATTTTGGCCCGTAAGGTACGGCAGTGTAGTGTATTTCTTGCGGCGGAATCGAAATACGCGATTAGGGGGCGTGAAGCATTTAAATTAGGCGCGTCCCCGCTGCGATCGAACTGCGCATTCTCCGTTCTGAAATTTCCCGCCGTGCATTGCGCGAAATAACGTCGTTACGTCATTTTTTTTTTAGTAGCGTTGTTTACGTACATTACGCAAAAAAAAAAAAAAAAAATTGACGCGGGAACGACCGCCATACTTAACATGGGCCGTCTAACTATAGACCAGCTAATAGCTGGTATAAATTTACGCAGCAAAAAGATGACTATAGATGCCATAAGAGATTGCGAAGGACGATCGTAACTTCGTGGATCACCGGAAAAAGCATTTGCATACCCCGACACGGAAAACAACCCGAACTCCACCCAGCGGCCGCAAAAAGATTGCAGCGTAGACCCGAAGGCATACGAAGACGTAAGCCTGTCGGATCGAAGCCCGAAGCCGCCGTATCATGGTTTGAGGATTCAAACTAATGATACGACGCAGGAAATTTGAAATTACTCCGGTCTAACAGGAGATAGACCGGAGTAATGGCTCTGTGAATCTGGCCCATTGTGTTCAGTAATAACCCCAGCATTGGTGTCAGTGGGTTCAGTAACAACCTCCAGCTTTGGTGCCAGCGGGTGCAGTAATAATCCCCAGTATCGGTCTCATTGTTGCAGTACAACCAAGCTGATATGCTTTTGAAGTACAACCAAGCTGATATGCTTATTTCATAGGCTACCATAGGCTACCAAAGACAAACAATGCATACTTATGCATACTCATGGCAAATCCACAGAAATGTATTATTTTTAGGAGTGTTGTACAATGGAGGCTAATAGGCTATGCATTTTAATACCCAGCACACCAAAGCAAGGGAGAGTGAGTTTTCCTGGGCAAATCACCCGAGGTCTGGGCAGAACAGTTCAGGAAGCCAGAGAGTACAGACTTGTTGCTGTGAGCTAGAGTTGAGCCTAGAGGCCTTGATCGATGGTACTAAGTTACTGGGGCTGGCTTCCTGGGGACAGCAGACTGCCAAGTGCCCAGGACAAGGTTTTCATGTGACAAGATTGGTGAGCGGATTCAGCTGTGTTGATGTCCAGTACAACTTGAGCCTGCTTTTTTGTCCAATAGTCTAAAAGTAGTTCACTGGCACTGCATGTAGTCTTAAAGAGATGGTACCACACGCACCACCATAAATATCAGGCCCCACCATTAGCTGGCTAAAGAAGCAAGTCAAGCACCAGATTCTAAACAATTACTTTCATATATGAGTAAGTATAATAAATCCTATAAATACATTTTTTGTGCAAAAATCTTTCAATAAAAATTTGCAAAAACTTTAAGCCAGTGTCCGTGTGATTTTTTTTTTCCAGAAATTAATGCATCACCTTATCCAGTGCAAAATTAATAAATAAATAATTGACAAATATATAAAGTGCAAAAGTTATATATCAGTCCGATTTTTCATCCAAATTTTCTCTTCAATCCAAATAAACATGCAAACAGATCCAAAGTGCATCCACCGTGTGCACCACCACCTTTAGCTCCAACTGCTTACAGCTCTATTTGAAATACACAAAGGTATGGTCAATATGCATTCTGCCCTTTAACCTGGGCTGGCATTCACTCCACGAAACCACCAAATTAATCAATCACTGGTCTGTAATCCTCCTTCCAAAATCCGCTCCAGCTCTAGCTCCAGCACCAGCATCAGCACCAGCAATATTTTCGCTAGATACGCTTCTGCCTCCAGTCCACCGCAGTCAAAACAGCACTGACAGTCCTGGTCCCAGTCTGCCTTGCTCCCATATCGCAGACCCGCACACGAGGCTCTGGCCACTCTGACATCACACAACATGCCTAGGCACCGCTTCTGCTAGAGCCGCCCGATCACACTGTGGCAATACCTCAGATGGTCCCAGACAGCTCCAGACCAAGTCAAGCATCACAGCCATATTTTTTACTGGCAACCTTTTATTTACACGCGATCAGTCCATCCGATAAGAACGGTCCTAAGGACCGTTTTCATCGGTTAACCGATGAAGCTGATTGATGGTCTGATGTGCCTACACACCATCAGTTAAAAAAACGATTGTGTCAGGACGCGGTGACGTAAAACACAATGACGTGGTGAAAAAACTAAGTTCAATGCTTCCAAGCATGCGCAGCTTTTTAACCAATGCTTTTGGGGCCCACACACGATCGGTTTGGACCGATGAAAATGGACCTTCAGTCTGTTTTCATCGGTTTTGACCAATCGTGTGTACGCGGCCTTACACGCAACTTTACTTTTAGAGGTAAGTTTCAGGGAAAAAAATGATTTAAATAAAGAACTTTGAAGCAAAATAAGGGTCAGTGCCCATCTGCAGCTTCACCATTGCCATGAATGCAGCCTCATCATTGCCATGAATGCAGCCTCACCATTGCCATGAATGCAGCCTTACCATTGCCATGAATGCAGCCCTACCATTGCCCTCAGTGCAGCCTGATGGATGCCCATATCCAGCCTTGGAGGGGACGGGGGGGGGGGGGGCAGAACGAGCGACAACAGATTACATACAGGGTGTCCAATGGCAGCCCAGGAGATGGGACTTCCTATTACAGACGCTGAGTAAACAAAAGATTCTCCTGTATGTAATATGACCACGCTTGTCCCGCTCTCTCCCTGTCCCCTCTGAGGCAGCATAGATAAATATAGTATATGGCCCGGATTCACATACATCGGCGCATATTTATGCCGCCATAGTGTATCTCTTTTATGATACGCCGGCGCAGCGCGGAGAGGCAAGCATGGAATTCACAAACAAATGCTCCCAACTCTGCGCCGGCGTAGCGTATATTTCGTAGGCGTAAGCCGGCACAAGTGGATGTAGGTGGAAGTGGGCTGGAAGTGGGCGTGATCCATGTTAATGAAGCGTGACCCCATGCAAATGATGGGCCGGGCGCCAGACAAGTTCTTAAAATGAACTACAGCCAAGGGTTCGGATCCCGGTCTCGGCTACATGTGAATTGGGTTTGGTGGTCTCAGCCCGTCTCCCGGTGGGTGTGCTATGCAAGGTACGCCTGTGCTTAGTATGCCCACCCCCCCAAAAAAAAACACCACACTTGCACACACACGAAATTGGTTTAACACACACGCACTTTGGCCATGAGGTCTCCTAAAATAAAGAGAGGCGAAGGACCTACGGGGCTGGCTGGGTGGGCTAGACCCCCTCACTCCCTCATAGGGGGAGTCCCTCTGCCCCGTTGGGGTCCCGTTGGGCCCCAGTCGGGCTCCCAAGTGAAGCAGGTAGGGCGGGGTGAGTGGGAGGCCCCCCTCACACCCGCCATTGCCACCGGGGGCATGGAGAAGCATGGCGATTGCCTCCGGGGGGAGGGTCTGCCTACTCCCAACTCCTGCAGTCCGGCTCCTCTCTCTCGAGTTCACACACAAAATACACTTTAAAAAAAAGAAAAAAAAATGAACTGCGCATGTGTCGGGACATGGACGTATCCCCGTGCACATGCGCACAACCATGTCGGATCAACTGCCTAAGATACGCCGGATCACTGTGTACGCCGTGAACGTAACCTACGCCCAGCCAGACCCACGTCGGCCCATATTCACAGATGTCCAACGTACAATACGTAGGCTTGTGTTCCCTGGTCCATACCTTTGCATGGGTTGCGCCTCATCTATGGGGAATAACTTTACGCCGAAAGTAAAACTTACGCAAACCGCTTAAATCATGCCCCAGGCGCAAGTAAATTGGCCCGCGGCCCGGACTTTGGACATGCCTGCTCTAGAAGACAGGGGGAAGCAACAGAGCAGCAGCCTGTAAAACACTAACCAATCAACCCCTGCTCTGCTAATTACAAAAGAAGTAGGTAAATTCACCTAGCAGCCTACACTACACTACAAGGGTGCTACATAAGTCAACATTTTTCGCACATTTCACATCTAGAAGCCGGATATCTTTGGAGTGGAGTGTGACTGTGGTAGGATATTAGAGTGTAAGCTCCCCTAGAGAAGATATTGATGTGGATTGTTTGCTGTCAAACTCTATTAGCAGAAAGACCTTACCAGGAATAATTCCCCGGCTGATTTGGTTCTAAATGTAAATAATATTTTAGTCCCTGGGGTGCCCAGAAATACTCTCTAGGATCTTTGGCTTTATTATAAAAGTGATGTTGCTTCTTCACAGACATAGACCAATTATTCTTCCAGCAGGTAAGAGAATTATATCGCTTTACAAGATACAACTGTCTGATTTTATTTTTATTTTTAATATTACAGCTGAAGAATGATCCTTGCTTTAATAAAATAAGTCAGGAACAAAAAAAAAAAAAAAAAGAGCAATGATGTATTTAGTGATATGTTTATTTTATTTTTATTTTACTTACAGAATTGTTCTCTTAAGACTTTTGATTCTCATACTGAAGTGTTATCCCAGGCTACAAATGTTCTGTCTGGCTGGACGCCTTGTATTGTTTGTATACAAGCCTCTATGGCTGGATAGGTCTAAAAAATATTTTATCCATGACATTCAACTCTCTTTTCAATTTTAAACAATATATTTAATTCCTGAATGTAAATCCCATCTACAAAGGGAAGAAGAAACCCAACATTGTATAGAAAACTGTCAGAGACTCAAGCATTATTATATAATTAAAGGGTTTGTAAAGGAAAATAATTGTTTTTATCTTAATAGCTTCCTTTACCTTAATGCAGTGCTGTTTTCATGTCCTCATTGTTCGTTTTTGCTCTCAAGTTGCTGTAATCCTTCTCTGATCTCCACACTTCCTGGTTGTCTGTTTTCGGATGACCACAGTGCTGGGAGCTTTCTCTCTGTGTGGTCACTAATCAAGGAGGTGTGATTACTGTGTGTCTAAAACCCCTCAGTACCAATCACTTTCGTTTTCCAAACCATCACTGCCCTGTATTGGCTCTGTGGCTCTGTACATCAGAGAAACAGCCAACAACATGCAAAAACGAAACTAGAAACTGCAGGTACATTATATGATTGATTTTTATCTATTTTTAATCCTTTTTAAAAGTAATCCGTTTACTATTATGTCTCTATACCCTGTAAACAGTAATTTCAGCATTTTTTTTTATTCCTTTACAACTCCTTTAAATCAAAGTTAAAACCACTCTGTCATTGAGTTACAGTAAATGGGTTGTAAAGGTACAATTTTTTTTCCCTAAATGTCTTCCTTTACCTTGGAGTGCAGTCCTCCTTCACTTACCTCATTCTTCCATTTTGCTTTTAAATGTCCTTTTTTCTTCTGAGAAATCCTCACTTCCTGTTCTTCTGTCTGTAACTCCACACAGTAATGCAAGGCTTTCTCCCTGGTGTGGAGAAAGCCTCTTGAGGGGGAGGGGGTAGCAGGAGTGTCAGGACATTCTCTACTTTGCGGATAGAGAAAGGAGCTGTGTGTTAGTGGGTGTCCTGACACTCCTGCTTGCCCCCTCCCCTCCCAGGAGGCTTTTTCCACACCAGGGAGAAAGCCTCACATTACTGTGTGGAGTTACAGACAGAAGAACAGGAAGTGAGGATTTCTCAGAAGAAATAAGGACATTTAAAAGCAAAATGAAAGGATGAAGTAAATGAAGGAGGACTGCACTAAGGTACAGGAAGCTATTTAGGGGATTTTTTTACCTTTTCAACCCTTTTATTTCACTTGAGACCCAGGGCATTTTTTAGTTCAGAAATGTCTTGGTTCTGCACCGTATACCATCTTGTGTTTGCAGTCTAACCCAAAGTATTAGATAGATAGATAGATAGATAGATAGATAGATAGATAGATAGATAGATAGATAGATAGATAGATAGATAGACAGACAGATAGACATACAGACAGATAGACAGACAGACAGATAAACATACAGACAGACAAACAGATAGACATACAGACAGACAGACAGACAAATAGATAGACAGACAGACAGATAGACATACAGATAGACAGACAGACATACAGACAAACGATAGACATACAGACATACAGACAGACAGATAGACAGACAGATAGATAGACATACAGATAGACAGAAAGACATACTGACAAACGGATAGACATACAGACAGACAGACAGATAGCTAGACATACAGATAGACATACAGATAGACAGACAGACATACATATAGACATACAGATAGATATACAGATAGACAGACAGGCATACAGATAGACAGATAGACATACAGACAGACAGATAGACATACAGACAGACATACAGACAGACATACAGATAGACATACAGATAGACAATACAGATAGACATACAGATAGACAGACAGACAGATAGACAGACAGACAGACAGGTAGACATACAGACAGACAGACAGACAGATAGACATACAGATAGACATACAGACATACAGACAGACATACAGACAGATAGACAGACAGACAGATAGACAGACATACAGACAGACAGACAGACAGACAGATAGACATACAGATAGATATACAGACATACAGACAGACAGACATACAGACAGATAGACATACAGACAGACAGATAGACAGATATACAGAGAGGCAGAAAGACAGGCAGACATGTAGATACATAGATATATTTTTTTACAGATAGGGCTTTTATTTGGTAGCAGTTTTTATACTGATATGTTTTATTCTTATGTTTTTATTTGGAGCAAACAGCAAAAAAAAATGTATAATTGCATTTTCCACTAAATGTCCTCAATGCAGCATTTACATAATTTGCACACCCCCTGATAATTAGCCCAAAAATGTAACTGACAAAGTTGGCTGATTAAAATGATGTCACGTAAGAGTGATTATCATGTAACACAGTGGAATGGTAAGGCTTAAAGTGAAGGTTTGCATTTTACTTTGCAAAAGTTTCCTTTCGACACCACATAGTGATGCACACACATAAAAAAAAATAATGGTTTGGGTAAATTTTTAGTGAAACATACTTTCCTTTTTTTTGGATGGGGGTGGTACGGTAAATTTGGTTATTAATCTTATGGTTTGCAACACCATAGGCATATCAGGAACAATATCTTAATTCTTATGGGTGCTTATGGATGTTCTAGGTTAGCCATGTCAAATGTATGTCCAAGAATGGGCTACAAATGTATTCTCACCTTTATCCACGGGCCACGTTTTTATATAAATCAAAATTAGTAACATTTTAAGTATGAATTTTTACTAACTATTATTTTCATTTAGAAACCCTTCAGCAAAATAATATTGTTCACGCTCTACCACCTTCTTCAGCTTAAATTCGCTTCTAAATATCTTCTTTATCACAAATGTACTGCTCACTGCCTTCTACATCTCAGTGTTGCTGCTTCTAGCTTCTTCAGCTCAAATTTGGCTAAATTTCACTACCCACCCCCTTCTTCAGCTCAAATTCACTGCCCTTCACCTTGTTTAGCTCAATTTTACTACCCGCCACCTTATTGAGCTCAAATGAATGAATGAATGACTTGTATAGCGTTAGTAATTTTACCCTGTAGGATCTTGACACGCTTGGGATTATGTGCCTTTCACCTTGTTCAACTAAATGTCACCACTAACATACTTCTTCAGCTCAGTTTTGCTCCCCACCACCTTCTTCAGCTCAAATTCACTGTCATTCACCTTGTTTAACTCAATTTCACTACCAACCACCTTCTTCAGCACAAATCCACTGCTATTTGCCTTATTCAACTCAATTGAGTGAGTGAGGTGAGTGAAAAACGTATATAGCGCAGCACATGCAAACTAAATCGCCTCTGGACGCTCGTTGTTCCTGTCTCCTTTGTAATCAAAAGAGATGAGTTTTGATCTTTCTCCTAAAGGCCAAGTGGTTCTCCTCCAACCGAATGCTGGTTGGTAAAGCGTTCCATAGTCTGGGGCCTTGGACCGCAAATCTCCTTTCTCCTTGGGACTTGTATCTGGCTTTGGGTATCTGGAGCAGATTTTGGTTGGTGGATCGCAGAACACGATTGGGGTTGTGAGCTTTTAGTTTTTCACATAGATATTGGGGGGCATTCCCATGAATGCACTTATGTGTCAGACAGAGTGCTTTAAAAGCAATTCTGTCTTTTCCTGGCAACCAATAAAGGGTTCTCAGCGAAGGTGAGATCGATTCCCAGGGTTTTATCCACTACCAACCACATTGTGCAGCTCAAATTCACCGCCATTCACCTTGTTCAGCTAAATTTCACCACTAACCACCTTCTTCAGCTCAAATTCACTACCATTCGCCATATCCAACTCAATTTCCCTAACAACCACTTTCTTCAGCTCAAATTCACTACCATTCGCCATATCCAACTCAATTTCCCTAACAACCACTTTCTTCAGCTGAAATTCACTACCATTCGCCCTATTCAACCCAATTTCACTCTCTACAGCCTTCTTCAGCTCAAATTCACTGCCATTCACCTTGTTCAACTAAATTTCACCACTAACCACCTTCTTTAGCACAAACCCATTGCTATTTGCCTTATTCAACTCAATTCCACTACCAACCACCCTCTTCAACTCAAATGCACTGTCATTCACCCTACTTAACTCAATTTCACTACCAACCACTCTTTTTCAAGCCAACTTCACTGCCATTCTCCTTATTCAACTTAGTTTCACTACCAACCATCATCTTCAACTCAGTTTCACTCCCTATCACCTTCTTCAGCTTAAATTCACAGCTCAAAGCCTTTTTAGCACAAATTTACTGCCCAATAGCTTTTTCAACTCAAATTTGCTGCCCATTGTTTTCTTCAATTCCACTACCAACCAACTTCTTCAGCTCAAATTCAATGGCATTCACCTTATTCAATCAACTCAATTTCACTTTCTACCACCTTCTTCAGCTCAAATCCACTGCCATTCAACCTATTCAACTCAATATCACTACCAACCACCTTCTTCAGCTCAAATCCACTGCCATTCAACATATTCAACTCAATTCCACTACCAACCACCTTCTTCACCTTCTTCAGCTCAAATTCACTACCATTCACCCTACTTAACTCAATTTCACCAACAACCACCTTCTTTAGCTCAAATTCATTGCTTTTTGCCTTATTCAACTCAATTCCACTACTAACCACCTTCTTCAGCTCAAATTCACTGCCATTCTCCATATTCAACCCAGTTTTACTACCAACCATCTTCTTCAACTAAATTTCACTCCCTATCGCCTTCTTCGGCTTAAATTCGCAACTCAAGGCCTTTTTAGCACAAATTTACTGCCAAATAGCTTTGTCAACTCTAATTTGCTGCCCATTGTTTTCTTCGACTCAGAATCAGGATCTACTACCTACAGTAATTCAGCTAAAATCCATTACCCACCACCTTCTTCCACTTCAATTCACTGCCCCTAACCCTATTAACTCAATTTTACTACCAACCACCTTCTTTGGCTCAAATTCACTGCTATTTGCCTTATTCAACTCAATTCCGCTACAAACCAACTTCTTCAGCTCAAATTCAATGCTGTTCACCTTATTCATTCATCTCAATTTCACTTTCTACCACCTTATTCAGCTCAAATTCACTACCATTCACCCTACTTAACTCAATTTCACCAACAACCACCTTCTTTAGCTCAAATCCATTGCTGTTTGGCTTATTCAACTCAATTCCACTACCAACCACCCTCTTCAGCTCAAATTCACTGCCATTCTCCTTATTCAACCCAGTTTCACTACCCACCATCTTATTTAAAGGAGATGTTAAGGAAAAAAAATCACCTTAACGCAATCTATGCATTAAGGTGAAAACATCTGATGCTGCCACCCCACCCCCCCGAGCCCCCCTTATACTTACCTGACCCCTTGAAAGTCCCACGCGTGGTCCCGAGATCCTCTTTGCCGCTCAGCCTGCCCGCTGATTGGCTAGAGCGGATGGATTGAGAGCAGAGCAGCCATTGGCTGGCGCTTTTGTCAATCACATCCAGTGACACGGCACGCTGAGGGGAGGGGCCGAGTGATACAGTGAGCGGCTATGGCCGCTCGTTGTATCACGGGAGCGTGCCCGCAATTACTGACCACCAATTGCGAGGAGAACCAGACAGCCGCCGAGGGACCCCAGAAGACGTGGATTGGGGCCACTCTGTGCAAAACGAACTGCACAGTGGAGGTAAGTATAACATGTGTTTTATTTTAAAGAAAAAAAAAGTAACCCTTTACCACAATTTCACTCTCTATCACCTTCTTTGGCTTAAATTTACAGCTCAAAGCTTTCTTTAGCACAAATGTACCGCCCAATGGCTTTTTCAACTCAAATTTGCAGCCCATTGTTTTCTTCAACTCAGAGTCAGCATATACTACCTAATTCAGTTAAAATCTATTACCCACCACCTTCTTCAGCTTAAATTCATTGCCATTCACCCTGTTCAGCTCGATTTTACTACCAACTACCTTCTTCGGCTCAAATTTACTGCTTTTTGCCTTATTCAACTCAATTTCACTCCCCTCCACCTTCTTCAGCTCAAATTGACTGTTATTCACCTTATTCAACTCAATTTCACTCCCCATCACATTCTTCAACTCAAATCCACTGCTATTTGACTTTTTGAACTCAATTTCACTCCCTGTCACCTTCCTCAGCTCAAATTCACAGTCATTCACCTTGTTCAACTCAATTTCACTACCAACCACCTTCTTCAGCTCAAATTCACTGCCATTCCCCCTATTCAACCTAACTTCACTCCCTACCACCTTCTTTAGCTTACATTCACAGCTCAACACACCTTATTTAGCACAAATTTACTGGTCACCAATTTCTTTAGCTCAGTTTTGCTTCCCACTACCTTCTTCAGCTCAAATTTACTGCACATCATTTTCTTCAACTCAAATTCTGTGTCTACTACCTAATTCAGCTATAAATAAATACCTACCACCTTCTCCAGCTCAGATTCACCTTCTTCAGATCAAATTCAGTGCCATTCACCTTATTCAACCAAATGTCACTCCCTACTACCTTCTTCAGCTTACATTCACAGCACCTTCTTTAGCACAAACTCAGTGCCCGATACCTTCTTCAGCACAAATTTTACTGATTTTCACCTTCTTTAGCTCAGTTTTGTGGCCTGATACCTTCTTCAGCTTAAATTTCCTGCCCATCATTTTCTTCAACTCAAATTCAGTGCCTACTATGCGATTCAGCTAAAATTCAATACCAACCACCTTCTCCAGCACAGAATTACCTTCTTCAGCTTAAATTCGCTGGCCTTCACCTTATTCAACTCAATTTCACTACCAACCACCTTCTTCAGCTCAAATTCATTTGCAATTGACTGCTTATCCCAACCTTTAGCCTATACTGATATCCACCATTTTCTTCAGCAAGAATTCACTGCTCAGAACATGCCACTTCCTGCTCGCCCAACCACTTTAATATAAATGGCAAGTGTGAAAAGGCCAAGCTGACATGGCTTCATGCTGCTTTGCATGCAAAAGCTCAATCTAGCTTGTGTCACTCTAGTGCAGGGAACATATGGATTATCCTACTCACTCACTACCTGTTTATTACTACCTGGTAATTCTCCAACATGAATGTATGTAAGGGGGTAGTGTCATTGGGGGGTAATCATGTCCTTCATGTTTCCCTGCTCTTTGGGGGTCAAGCAAGGTTCATATGAGAGGGCTACCTTGGTGTGTTTTCTTCTGGGCTACGTTAAGCTATTTGTACAGGGTCACTGACATACACATGGGGTACCTTTACTTGAACCACGCTCATGACCCGGCAGATGACAAACAAGAACAAACTCTAGAAAACTCTCATGAGGTGATAAGCATCACCACGGGTATGTATTATTTTAGGAGGGACACGCAGAGCCAATGCCCTCTCCACCTGTCTAGCGTATCACCGCTACCTCATAATGGCACAGGGTCCTGCTGTGCACCTAGCATGGACTCAAAGCGGGGACTTCTCTTAACTTCTCTTTCTCTTCCATACCTGTCTACACAACGAGGGCCCCAGCGGTGCAGATCTGCTTCTGTTGCTATGGAATATGGATTGCGGCTGAAAAAAAGACAACAACATCACACTTGCTGCAAAAGGCTATCTAACCTGCCACATGTACCCTCTGCTAGAGAACCGGTTGTTACCCTTGGTAACCACTTTGAGCTTCACACTGTATTAACTCTTTGTAGCTTTACTTAATTAAACTCTAAATTAAAATGACAAAATCACAAGTTAGGCCGCGTACACACGATCAAATCGGTCTGCTGGAAACGGTCTGCTAGACCGTCCCAGCAGACAGATTCGATCGTGTGTACGGGCGAGCCGACGGATTTGGCCACCCGACAGATTTCAAAGCATGCTTTGAAATCTATCGGGTGGGAACCCGTCCGCCCGACATGTCTGCTGGTTAGTACACTTACCAGCAGACATGTCGTCTCGCACCGGCGCCGAATGGATTCGGCGCATGCGCGGAAGTGTTTTACTTCCTGGTGCGGTGACGTGGCGGCGTCAACGTCACCGCCACGTCACCGACATGTCAGCGCGCCGCCTGCTGGCGGGGATTTTGGTTTGCTCGTGTGTACACGCGAGCAAACCAAAATCCAAACAGACAGATTTGTTCAAATCGGTCGGACAGACCGTTTTGAACAAATCTATTGCCTCGTGTGTACGAGGCCTAAGAGTTTGGAATTAAGTCTTGTGGCTGTCCCACCATAGGAAAGAGTCCATCCTTGGCAGAGTCCAGGAATGGTTCAGGAAGGACTGCGGGTTCTAACAATCCTCCTACATCTTGCTGACTGTCTATGTCCTCCCTCCCATACAGACTGTGTGTGTGAGTCTCCTCTCCCTCTCTGTGTGTGGAGAGATTCTCCGTCCTGGATCCTGGCCCTTATTCCTTCTTATAGCACACAGGACCGAAGGGTTAGACCCAAGAAAATCACGCCAAGAAAAACCTGCCGGTGCAGTTAACTCTTGACTGTCTTCCGGGGCAGCATATATTACTACCTGCCTATATGTATCTCCAAATGACACCATAGAGCTAAGGGCTTCCTAAGGACCAACAGAGCTATAATCTAGACCTGCGGTTCACAGCCTTAGTCCTCAAGTACCCACAACAAGCCATGTTTTCAGGTGTCCTTTACTTTGCACAGCTGCTTTAATTCAATATCAATGACATGATTTTGATAAGAGCTATTTTATCTAAGGGAAGTTCCTAAAACACAGCCCGGAGGGGGTACTTGAGAACTGAGGTTGAGAACCACTGGTGTAGACCATTCAAATTCCACTTCTAATCACATCCTGGTAAGCTGTGCCATTGCTACCTTTAGACTGGGAAATCTTAGCAAACATACAAAAAAGAAAGGATGCAAAGGCCTAGTTCATTACCAGATCTAACTTTATTTTAAACGGAAAAGTATTGACTGCATATTTACAATAAATGTAGGCTAATATAACATTATAGAATTACAGACTGTTGTGCTCACCCACCATCTGTCACCACCCAATGTGCCTACCCAGCACCTGCCACTCTCAGTGTCATTCCCTTAATTTCCTTCTGTCCCAACTTCATTATACACTTTCAGGCTGGGTTCACACTTATAGGAATTGGATGTGGGATTCCCCTCATCCAAATCACATGACAGGAGATTCTGACCAACTCTTAATGGAGCCACTCCGTGGCGGCTACAGAGCAGATTGCACTGGGGTCCTGTGAGTCTTTGGCTCTGTTTCAAGTCTGAATTTAGGCAAAAATTTGTGCTTGATTGATTCGTCCCTGAAACAGAGAACAGTGAGGAACCGGATCCCTGATGTGAGCTGCATCAGTAGTGTGAAACCAGCCTTATGCCATGTACTCACGATCGGACTTTCCGACAACAAAACAGTGTTTTTTTTCGATGGAATGTTGCATACACACGGTCAGAAAAATCTTGTTGGAAATTACGAACGTCAAGAACGTGGTGGCCTACAAGACGTACGACGAACCGAGATCAATGAAGTTCAATAGGCAGTTTGGCTCTTCTGCTTGATTCTGAGCATGCATGTTTTTTTTTGCGTTATGGAATTGCATACAGGAGATAAGAACTTTTTCCATCTGAAAAATAGAAAACCTGCCCTCAATCTTTTGTTGGCAGAAATTCCAACAGCAAATGTCCAATGGAGCCTACACACGATCGTAATTTTCGACCAAATGCTCAAATCGAATATTTGTTGTCGGAATTTCTGATCGTGTGTACGCGGCATTAGAGGTGACGTTCAATGAGCTGTATGTTTTACAAACTTTGTTGTAAAGTTACTTGCAATAATGTTTTTCAATTTTATTACATTTATTAGTGAAGACAAGAACAAACTATGATATTGTTGGTCGGTGTTCTTCCCACAATCGTACTTTAGGATCATGCACTTAAAAACGGATTGCGACAAAATGGAAAAATCATTTTAGAGTCTTGAGAAGAATGCAGAAACTCGGCAATCCTACTTTCTGCTTGACATATTTGAGAGTTGGGATATGCAATGCCGGTATATTATCCCTACTACCCACAATCCATGCATGTGGTGTTTATTAGTTGTTTCAAAAAGAAAATGTCATCGGCTTTATATTTGAAACTGTGAAATGTTTAATTTCAACATTATTAAGGAAACTAATGGATATAATAAACAAGACACAGGTGACCATGTTTGAGTTTTCTGGACTAACTGATAGTAAAGAACTGGTTCCATTGCTCTTCATCTTTTTTTTTCTGGTTTACATGGTGACCCTAGTAGGAAATGTTGGTATGATGGCCCTTGTCTGTGTCTTCTCCAACCTTCACACCCCAATGTACTTCTTCCTGAGTAGCCTCTCTATGGTGGATATTTTGTACTCCTCAGTTATCACTCCAAATTTGTTGTTTCACTTGCTTTCCTCCAAGAAGTCGATCTCATTTCTTGGTTGCGCCCTCCAGTTTTACTTCTTTTGTTCATTGGTAAGCACTGAGACTCTTCTTCTCTCCTCCATGTCCTATGACCGCTATGTGGCTATCTGCCACCCTCTCCACTACACCTTGATAATGACCAAGAAGAAATGTTTTGATTTGGTCTTTTATTCCTCCATTGCTAGCTTCTTACAGTCAGTTGCGCAGACCAGTTGTGTGTTTAGTCTTCCATTTTGTGGATCGAACCTGATTGACCATTTTTACTGTGACATCCCACCTCTGCTCAAATTGTCCTGCTCCAGCACTTTCCATTGTAATATGGTAACCGGCATCCTTGTAGCAGTCTGTGGAATGTATACACTAGTTACAATCTTCCTCTCATACACTTTCATATTTATTTCAATCTTTAAGATGACATCCAACAAGGGCAGGCAGAAGGCCTTCAGTACGTGCTCCTCACATATTATTTGTGTCTCCATCTTTATGACGACTGTTTTCTTTGTCTATCTGCGTCCTCATTCAGGGACCTTTGACAAACAAGACAAGGTGGCCTCTGTCTTCTATACAATAATGACTCCGATGCTCAATCCTCTGATCTACAGCCTGAGGAACCAAGAGGTGAAGCGGGTTCTTGCCCAAGCGATGCTAAAATACTTCTGATGTAGAAATAACACATCTCATGTGAATTCCGAATTTCCCAATTTCCGAAAAAAGCTAAAAAATGAATGAAACGAAAATGAGCGAATTTTTTGGCAGTGCACAGGTCTGTAAGTTAGTCCAATGGTGGTCACCTTGAACCTATTTTGATGGCTCCAGACCTACTTGACCATCTTCTATATTGCAGCCTCAAGGAACTTCAATAATGCTAAATCTTCCTAAGAGTCCTACACTACCCATAATAATCACTATTATGTGTAATGCTGGCCATACACTATATGAAAAATCGGCAAAACCCATTTTCAAAAATCGAAGATTCGGCCGTGAGCGCAAACGAGAGTGCCATCATGTAATGACCGATAAATCAATCAGTGGACATAAATGAATACATTTTTTGTTCATTTTTTTACATATACCTAGCATGGGCGTCCGCTGAATTTTTTTCAGATGGGGGCACTACGGCAGTGGCGATACACAGTCGCATTTTACCCTTTCTTTAACCGCTGGCGGGGGTTAAAAGCGAACCCCCCCCCACTTTAAAAAGTAAAAACACCCCACTGTGCCCCCTGCATCTTTTAATATCTTTGTCACTACTGTGTACACCCTCTCCACAACTGCACCTCTGGACCCCTTTACATTACACAGCACCCCACAGCTCCGGACTCCTTTACATTACACAGCACCCCACAGCTCTGGACCCCTTTACATTACACAGCACCCTGCATCTCTGGACCCATTTACATTACACAGCACCCCGCACCTATGGACCTCTTTACATTACACAGCACCCTGCATCACTGGCCCTCTTTACATTACACAGCACCCCTTTCCCTTGACTGAAACACTACACTATATTGACAGTATATTTATTTCAGGTCTAAAAGAGGAACCTTTGGGAATGACGGACACATGGATTGGATTCCAGAAGAGGGACAGGCACTCTAAATAAGGGACAACTAGAGGGGAGGGGAGCGCTGCAGTCATCGCTTAAATCGGCCCCAGGCCCTTTTCGGCCCTGCTCCTGGCTCTCCCTGGCGATTCCAGGGGGGGCAAACGACCCCCCTTGCCCTATGGAGCGGACGCCCATGATACCTAGTGCAGACAGTTCGGACAGGAAACACATTAAAGGGGTACTAAAGGTTTGTGGTTTAAAAAAAAATAACAAACATATCATACTTACCTCCACTGTGCAGTTCGTTTTGCACAGATTGGCCCTGATCCTCCTCTTCTGGGGTCCCACAGCGGCTCCTCCCTGCAAGAGCTAACCCCCTCTGGGAAGCTCTTTCTTGAGGGGGTTAGCTTGTGGGCACGCTCCCGCGTGATACATTTGGTGGTCATAGCCACCGAGTGTATGACTCGACCCAGCCCCTGCACTGCATCATTGGATTTGATTGACAGCAGTGCGAGCCAATGGCTGTGCTGCTATCAATCTATCCAATGAAGAGCCGAGAAGAGCCAAGAAGCCTGGGCAATGATCGAGCGTGTTTGCGACGTGGGACTTTCCAGGGCTCAGATAAGTAGGTAGCTCTTCTCTCCATGATCCCCAGGTCTAGCAAACGTTTTAAAAGGGGTCTCTTTCAATTTATTTTAGCCAGCCAAACTTTTATTCCCAGATATTGGAAATGTTCTATAGTCCCTCCAATTAGAGAATGGGTAATCAAATTAAAACCACCTTATGAGAATGGAGGAGCTGTTTGTTATGTCAAAAGACAACTCCATCAATTTTAGAGAACTGTGGTATATACTGATACTCAGCATTAGTTTAATCTACCTTACTCAGGGACCACCTCCCTGCCATAAATCTCCCCTTATACTTCCCCCTCCCCTCCTATCCATATTTTTCTTTTCCCCTATTTTGTCTTTCTTTCTCTTTTCCTATACCTTTAAAATAATAACAAAAAAAGTGGCCTCCAACCCTCATTGATTCAGGCCTAGAATAATCGTCCATGGTCATTATACTTTCCAATACATAATTATGGAAACTTTTTAAGAAACCAACTAGAAATACTGGGCCAGATTCACAGAGCCCTTACTCCGGTCTAACTCGCATTAGACCGGAGTACTTTCAAATTACGCACGTTTTTTCACTACTCTGAAACCTCAAACCATGAAAATATGGCTGCGGGCTTCAATCCGACTGGCTTACGTGTTTGTACTCCTTCAGATCTACGCTGCAATAAAATTGCAGCCACTGGGTGGACTTCCCGTCTTTTTCCGCATCGGGGTATGCAAATGAGCTTTTGCCGACTATCCACGAAATTACGAACGTCAATCGCAATCTCTTACGGCATCTTTAGTCATCTTTTTGCTGCGTAAAGTTATTCCAGCTTTTTGCTGGTCTAATATTAGACACCCCATGTTAAGTATGGCCGTCGTTCCCACGTCGAAGGCCATGTCTTTTTTTATTATTTACGTAACTCGTCCGGGAATAGGAATGTCCGTAAACGACGCTACTCAAACAACGAATGACGTAACGACGTTATTTCGAGCAATGCACGGCGGGAAATTACTGAACGGAGCATGTGCAGTTCGATCGCCGCGGGGACGCGCCTAATTTAAATGCTTCACGCCCCCTAATCGCGTATTTCGATTACGCCGCGAGAAATACACTACGCCGCCGTACCGTAAGGGACAAAATCTACCAGAATTCGGCGTATAGCCTGGTAAAATACGGCGGCGTAGTGTATCTCTGATACTCTGGGCCAATGTAATTGTATCTGAATCTGGCCCACTGTATTTATTGGCATATAACACTCACTTCTTCACCCTGCAAATCGGTTGCAAATAGTGTGTGCGTTTTATACGCCAATACTGCAATTTGGGCTGCCTCAGAGAGAACGGGGAGGGGGGCGGGAGGAGCGCCGTCCGATTACATACAGCGAGAATCTCCTATTTACTTAGCGGCCTCTGTAATAGGAAGTCCCGTCTCCTGGGCCGGCATTGGACCAGTGTTCTGTCTATCATAGTAGGCTAGGATTCTCGCTTTATGCAATCTAACAGCACTTATCCCACCCCCTCTCTGAGATTGGCATTGATCAGGCTGCATTCATGGCAATGGGGAGGCTGCAGATGGGCATTGATCAAGCTGCATTAATAGGCAATTGTGAGGCTACAGGTGGGCATTGATCAAGCTGCATTGATGGGAAATTTTGATCCTGCAGATTGGCATTGATCAAGCTGCATTGATGGGAAATTTTGATGGGCATTGATCAGGCTGCATTGATGGCAATGATGAAGCTGCATTGATGGGCATTGATCAGGCTGCATTGATGGCAATGTTGAAGCTGCATTGATGGGCATTGATCAGGCTGCATTGATGGGCACTGACCCTTATTTTGCTTCAAAGTTCTTTATTTAAACGTTTATGTTTTTCTGAAACTTCCCTCCTAAAATTAAGGTGTGTGTTATACGCCTGTGCGTGTTATATGCCGATAAATACGGTATATGTCACCAATGGCCCGTACACGCGATCTGAATATCGTACGACAGATCGTATGACTTTTTTCGCTTAATAGTCGCAAGTAGAAATTGAATAGGTTACTAAAGTCAATAAAATTCCCATCCGACAGAAATAAAAAAATCGGGCGTGATGTCATATGTTGTAATGTGTTTGTATTGTATTTTTGGACGACAACTATACTGACTAAACTAAAATCGTACGATCTGGTAGTGTACAAGGAAAATTTTCGTGCTTGTCCGATCGAATAATAAAGGACGAACTGTCGTGATCGGCTCTCGAAAGCAGCGTACACACGATCTGAAAATCGTACGATTCTTCCTCGGATGACCGTTTTAAGACGATTTTCAGATCATGTGTGCACCTGTATAGAAGACAACTGGGAGCCAGAAATATTGCTGATTGATAGGGGAGCCAATACTTATTTCACTCATTAAAATGCAAAACAATTTATAACTTTTTTGAAATGCGTATATTTGGATATTTTATGTTGTTATTCTGTCTCTCACTGTTAAAATAAACCGACCATTAAAATTATAGACTGGTAATTTTTTTGTTAGTGGGCAAATGGCGGTACCTGGGCACGCACAAGCTACTCACTTGCGGTCATTCTGGTTTCCAAGCTGCTAGCGGTGGAACGCACGCCAGCTCCCCAGCAAATGACCATACTCTCTCCATCATACCTTACAAGCGCACAGCCTCAGTGCCGGGATATGGGCACCATCACAAGTAAGGGGCCACTCGGCACTGTGTTTTATTTCTGCGTTTTGAATAAACATTTTTACACTATGGCAGCTTTTTCTCTTTCCCATGTTATCCAGTATGTTATATGTTGCTGACATCGGAACTTCCATGTGATCCAGCCAGTGGCGTATCTAGGGTATAGCAGCCATGGCAAGTGCCATGAGCGCCATGTAGAGAGGGGCGGCAAAAAAGCCACCCCCCTGCATGAAAAAAAAAACACCCGTCCTCCCACGGCCGCCTCCCGCACTAATGTAGCTCCCGGCGCCGCGCCCACCCTGCTGAAGAGCAACGCCGGCACAACAATTGCTAAACCCCACAAATTTTCTCCTTCTGCCTGGGGAGGGGAGTGACAGGTGCACCCAAGACAGCTGATGACTGGCCAGACCAGATCCACATTGATGGGCACAGTGGCTTAAATTTGTGGGGGTTTTCAGTTTGTTTGCGCCCCTCAAAAAAATTTCAGTACCAGCCACCAGTGTTCCCCAGTGTCCCTCTCTGTCCCCGCCGTGTCCCTGGTTATCTGAGGGTTTAAATCAGGGGTCTCCAAACTGCGGCCCGAGGGCCGGATGTGGCCCTTTGCTAGCCTTCATCCGGCCCTTGGGGCAGTATTGCTCCCAACGATATGAGGCAATTCCTCATAATGACACTAACAATGGGGCACTATTTCTTCCACTAATAGCAATGATGGAGCACTATTTCTCCTCCTACTGCCCACCAGCATTGGGGGGGTGTTTATTCTCACTGATGCTTAGCCCTTGGGGCATTTTCTACCCCCACTGATCAGAATCCGGCCCACCTGAAGTCTGAAAGACAATTAACTGGCCCTTCGCTTGAAAAGTATGGAGACCCCTGGTTTAAATGTTTTGACAAGGGCGCACTTTCAGTGCTTGCCATAGGCGCCATTTTCACTAGATACGCCTCTGGATCCAGCTGATCCATATCATATAAGCTATACTGACCTTATTTTAAGTAATTAGGTCAACAACTTTTGGTAAGAAGCCATCTATCTTTATTTGAGGTGACCTATTGGTGAAGGTGGACCACTTCCCCGTTTGCACTTTGAAGATATACTGAGCACGTTGCACTTTATCAACAATATTTTTCCTGGGACATTATACTTATCAATTGCAAATAGATTTGCACACAGACTTTATACAGTTTAATGACTGTTCACTGTAGTATTATTTATTAATTGTATGACATTGTTTAGATAATATTTTTTGCACTTATTGCACATATGCAAAACTATGGCATTCAAGTTATAGTTATTGTCCACTTTCGTTGTGTATACCACACACAATATTTTTCCTAGCGCCCCTATCCACTATCTCACAAGACCAAACCCAGCATAGTGGGCAAATGTACAAAATCAGCAGGAGATTAAATACTTGTTTTTCCCTCACTGTATATAAAATCAGTCCCCTTCATATGACCTTCACTAACTATTAGGGTTGTCCCGATACCGATACTAGTATCGATATCGGGACCGATACTGAGCATTTGCGCTTGAACACGTACTTGCACAAATGCTCCCGATGCTTAACCCGATACTTTTTTGGGAGTGACAAGTGGGCTGAGAGGGGGAAGAGAGTGGGCTGAGAGGGGGGGCGGAGAGCAGGCTGAGAGGAGGCGGAGAGCGGGCTGAGAGGGGCAGAGGGTGGTCAGAGAGCAGGCTGAGAGGGGCGGAGAGCAGACGGAGAGCAGGACAGCTTTCATTTCAATAGCTGTGTGTAGCCCGGAGCGTGTCGTCATATATAGCCCCTCCCCCTTGTCCGAGCACTTTGATAGACAGATTACCTGAACGCTGATCAACTAGATGGCGGGGGGGCTCTCTCTTTGCCTACACAGGTAGGCCACTGGGGACCTACACATGGCTGCATTTGGGGACACAATTGGGGACATAAGGCTGCATTTGGGGACACATGGCTGCATTTTGGGACACAAACGGGGACACATGGCTGCCTTGGGGACACATGGCTGCGTTCGGGGATGAAATTGGGGACACAAGGCTGCATTTGGGGACACATGGCTGCAGATGGGGACACAAGGCTGCATTTGGGACACAAGACTACACATGGCTGCATTTGGGGACACAAGGCTGCATTTGGGGACACAAGGCTGCAGTTAGGGACACATGGACAAATAAAAATAAAAAATATCAGTACTTGTACTCGGTCCTAAAAAAGTGGTATCCCTACTAACTATGTCTCCATACAGAACATAAGGTGAGAACCCAATGTTAACATTGAGATGAGTCAGGCGGCGTACACACGACCGAGAAACTCGACGGGCGAAACACATCGTTTTCCCTGTCGAGTTCCTTGTTCAGCAGTCAAAAAACTCGTTGAGCCAAATTTTCCCATTGCCCATCGAGGAAATAGAGAACCTGCTCTCTTTTCGGCTTGACGAGTTCCTCGACGGGTTTCTCGGCGAAAAGTGTACACACGACCGGTTTCCTCGGCAGAATACGTCTCCCATTGAGTTTCTTGCTGAATTCTACCGAGGAAATCGGTCGTGTGTACGCGGCCTCAGAAAAGTAAAAATGAAAATACTGTATGCATTTAAACTTTTTCCAATTTCTTGACAATCCAATGATAGAATACCAACGGGAAATACTTTCTATAAATGGAAAAGGTGAAGAAGAGGGAATGATGAAGTCATTTATTATGAGAGAATACAGAATCAGAGACTTTTAGACCAAAATCTTTGGTCTAAAGACTCACAAGACGTTGCCTTCAATCATTTTGCTTCGGACACTTGCTTTGGATACTTTTTTCTTCTTCCGTTGCTCAAACCAAGTAACCATCCCTCAAAATTACTGAATATTCTAAACATTATCAAAGCACTTTACTGCATTATCTTCTAGGATTGTAGCTCACCTAGATGCTAGCCATGTGAAAAATAAGTGTTTGACTTATGCTACCAATTCTGAGAACTGAAATTAACTTCTCAGTGTCTGAATAAAATATATTCTGATATTAGTCACATTGTATCTTACGTAATATTTTACCAGTGGCGGCTGGTGCTCAAAATTTTGGGGGTGGGGGTGGCAAACCCACGCCCAAACCCAACCCCAGCAAGAACAGTCCTATGACTCCCTGGCCAGGTCTCAGCACACATTTCCTGATTGGCCGGGAGGAGAATTAGGAAGACAATAGTAAATATTAATTTGCTATTATCACACAACTTGGTGGGCTCAGGGCGCAGTGCTCTGCGCCCGGAGCCCACCCTTTTTTAAGCCAATTAGAGCTTCAAGCTTCCCCTGCGAGAACACGATGAGAAGGTGGTGATCACCCCCGTGGGAGACGGATGGGAAGGCACGGATCAGAGGCCTCCTTACCTTAGGAGGCAGATGAGGAGGATCTGGGGTAGGGCTGCTGCTTCTCGTTCCAGCTACTCCTTGCTCCAGGGCCATTGCTTCTTCTCCTGGCCGAAAAGGGAGTGGGTCCTGAGGCACGACTGGCCAGGAGTCCTAAGACTCTCTGGCCAATCCGTTCCCAGAACCTGCTTCTTGATTGGCCAGGAGGAGAATTACGAAGACAATAGCAAATATTAATTCGCTATTGTCACACAACAGGATGAGCTCAGGGCACAGTGCTCTGCGCCCTAAGCCCACCCTTTTTTGAAGCCAATTAGAGCCTCAAGCTCCCCCTGCGAGAACACGATGAAAAGGTGGTGATCACCCCTGTGGGAGACGGATGGGAAGGCACCGATCAGAAGCCTTCTTACCTTAGGAGGCAGATGACGAGGATCTGGGGTAGGGCTGCTGCTTCTCGTTCCAGCTACTCCTCGCTCCAGGGCCATTTCTTCTCCTTCTGGCCGAAATGGGAGTGGTCCTGAGGCCCGACTGGCCAGGAGTCCTAAGACTCCCTGACCAATCGGTTCTCAGGACCTGCTTCTTGATTGGCAGAGAGGAGAATTAGGAATACAATAGCAATTGCTATTGTCACACAACAGGATGAGCTCAGGGCACAGTGCTCTGCGCCCTAAGCCCACCCTTTTTTGAAGCCAATTAGAGCCTCGAGCTCCCCCTGTGAGAACACGAGCAAAAGGTGGTGATCACCCCTGTGGGAGACGGATGGGAAGGCACCGATCAGAAGCCTTCTTACCATAGGAGGCAGGTGACGAGGATCTGGGGTAGGGCTGCTGCTTCTGGTTCCAGCTACTCCTCGCTCCAGGGCCATTGGCAGAAATGAGAGTGGGTCCTGAGGCCCGACTGGCCGGGAGTCCTAAGACTCCCTGGCCAATCGGTTCTCAGGACCTGCTTCTTGATTGGCAGGGAGGAGAATTAGGAAGACAATAGCAATTGCTATTGTCACACAACAGGATGCGCTCAGGGCTCAGTGCTTTGCGCCCTAAGACCACCCTTTTTTGAAGCCAATAGAGCCTTCTAGCTCTAATCATGTGTTTAAAAAAAAAATTGAAATCCATGCGTCCTGCATGTAGATTAGGGGCTGGGTGCAGGGATTAGGGAGGCGGCGCCCCTGTGTCTCTTATAGACAGGCCGCCACTGATTGTTACACTATTGGTTACAAGCCTTATTTGCACAGATAATAATAATACTGTGTGACTTCGGTGAGGACATTAGAGTGTTAGCATTTTTTGTAAAGCACTGTGAACTATATCAGCGCTCTATACATTTACAATAAAAGAAGAATGTTGGGCACCCTGCTCACAACATCAGAGTGTAAGCTCTTCTGCAGAAAAAAAATAACGTGCTGTAATTCAGGTGATGTATAACAATAACAAAAATACGTAATGATTTTTATTGATTTATTTTAGTAGATTTCCATTACAGTCAACAACTGCCCAGTTGGTTCTGATTAAAAATATTGATTGCTTCTCTGGGGTGCTCAGAATTCATCTCTGGGCTTATTATAAAAATGATGTCGCCATTCTGCAGTATAGTGGAGCATCATGGGAAATGTAGTTTCAAAACATCTGGAGTGCCAAGGTTCGCCATCACTGCCCTAGAGAATAAAATGGCGGTCATTGCAATTATTCTTATCTTTTGTGCGCTGATTGCTGCTCTTATAGTCATTGCAATACTTTCTGTCACACCGTATTTTCGCACTTTTTGGGGGGAAAAAACACTTTTTAAATTAAAAAAGTAAAGTTAGCCCAATTTTTTTTATATTGTGAAAGACAATGTTACGCCGAGTAGAAAGATACCCAACATGTCACGCTTCAAAATTGCGCCAGCTTGTGGAATAGCGACAACTTTTTACCCTCCATAGGCAACGCTTAAAAAATTCTACAGGTTGCACCTTTTGAGTTACAGAGTTGAGTTAGAGAATTATTGTTCTCGCTCTAACGGTCGCGGCAATACCTCGCATGTGTGGTTTGAACATCGTTTTCATATGCGGGCGCTGGTCACGTATGCATTCGCTTCTGCGCGTGAGCTCGTCGGGACGGGGCTTGTTAAAAAAAATAGTATTTATTTTATTGATTTTATTGATTTTGACACTGTTTTAAAAAAAATAAAAATTGAGTTACTTTTATTCCTATTACAAGGAATGTAAACATCCCTTGTAATAGAAAATAGCATGACAGGTCCTCTTAAATATGAGATCTGGGGTCAAAAAGACCTCACATCTCATATTTACACTAAAATGCAATAAAATAAATAAACAAAAAAATAAATAGTCATTTGAAAAAATGACAAAAAATGGCCCTTTAAGAGCTATGGGCGGAAGTGATGTTTTGACGTCGCTTCCGCCCTGCTATGGTAAGGAGATGGTTGGGGGCCATCTTCCCCTCACTCGTCTCCATACCCAGCCATGGACAGGACCTGATCGCCTCTGCTGCTACCGACGGCTCCGGTAAGTGGCGAAGAGTGGAGGGAGAGGGGCCCTCTCCCGCCATCTGATAATGGGTGATCTTGAGGCGAATCCGCCGCACAGACCACCATTATCGTAAAAGAGCTGCTGCCATAACAGAGATATCCATCTTTAAACTGCCGGCGTATATACAGTTTACAGTGGGCGGTCCGGAAGATTTTTTTTTTTTAGTGTATTTTGTGCATGAACTCCAGAGAGAGGAGCCGGACTGCAGGAGTTGGGAGTAGGCAGACCCTCCCCCCAGAGGCGATCTGCCATTCTTCTCCATGCCCCCGGGTGGCAATGGCGGGTGTGAGGGGGGGCCTCCCACTCACCCCGCCCTACCTGCTCTGCTTGGGAGCCTAGGCCGCTCAGCCAGCCCCGCAGGTCCGTCGCCTCTCTTTTTTTAGGAGACCGCATGGCCAAAGTGCGTGCATGTTAAACCAATTTCGTGTGCGTGCAAGCGTGGAGGTTTTTGTGGGGGGGGGTGGGTGTACTAAGCACAGGCGTACCTTGCATAGCACACCCACCGGGAGCCGGGCTGAGACCACCAAACTCAATTCACATGTAGCCGAGACCGGGATTCGAACCCTTGGCTGCAGAGGTGAACGGCTTGCCAGCGCAGTGCCAACCATGTTGAGCCACCACAGCTCCCGTGCCCGGAAGTTGTTTTAATCACCCTTTTACCGCACAGAAAATATGGTTGGTTAAGTCGGAAAAAAACTTAAGTATGTCCATTAAGTTCAAAGCTTTTTATCATTTGAAGCCATGTATTTAACCACTTCAGCCCCGGACCATTTGGCTGGCAAAGGACCAGAGCACTTTTTGTGATTCGGCACTGCATCGCTTTAACTGACAATTGCGCCGTCATGCGACGTCGTACCCAAACAAAATGTATGTAATTTTTTTTTCTCACAAATAGAGCTTTCTTTTGGTGGTATTTGATCACCTCCGCGGTTTTTATTTTTTGCCCTATAAACAAAAATAGAGCGACAATTTTGAAAAAAAAGTAGGCCGATACGTATTCTTCAACATATTTTTTGTAAAAAACTGTTAAAATCTGAAAAACAGACAAGGTCCTTAAGTGGTTACTGAATACAAAAAAAGGAAAACGGTAGTTAGCCCAATTTTTTTGTATAATGTAAAATATGATTTTATGCCACAAGAATCGTGATCTTTATTCTAAGTAGTGTTGAGCGGAATACGCCATATTCGATTTCGCGATATTGCGCGAATATATAGAAGAATATTTGCGAATATATAGAAGAATATTCGCGAATATATAGAAGAATATTCGCGAATATATAGAAGAATATTCGCGAATATATAGAAGAATATTCGCGAATATTCGTTAATATTTTATCCAAAAAAAATTTGCGAAATTTCGCTAATGCGAAAATGATTGCGAAATTCTCATAAACGGAGATCATTTCCTGTATTACTAAACTAATATGCACTAAACACTAACTCTACACTAACTCTACTTAAAAGAAAGGAGAATAAGGGGGCAAAAGAAGGGCGGAGAAGATAATCGCGCAATATTCCTTTTGCCGAATATTCAAGTTATTCTGATTGGCTCTGATGCAAAAGAAGGGCGGAGAAGATAATCGCGCAATATTCCTTTTGCAGAATATTCGAGTTATTCTGATGATTGGCTCTGATGCAAAAGAAGGGCGCATCAGAGCCAATCAGAATAACTCGAATATTCGGCAAAAGGAATATTGCGCGATTATCTTCTCCGCCCTTCTTTTGCATCAGAGCCAATCAGAATAACTCGAATATTCGGCAAAAGGAATATCGCGCAATATTCCTTTTGCCGAATATTCGAGTTATTCTGATTGGCTCTGATGCAAAAGAAGGGCCGAGAAGCTGATGCGATTCTTTTATGTTGCCGAAAATTCGCAATGCAAATTTTCGGCAACATAAAAGAATCGCATCAGCTACTCGGCCCAGGGTCTCTAATCATACCAGCAATGCTTTTAGACGTCGATGGAGATCACTAGGATGTGATCTGTTTTAAAAATAAATTTGAAAAAATACGAATATTCGCCGCAATTTTCGAGTTATTCGCGAATACTCGAATATGCAATATTCGTAGCGAATATTCGCAATGCGAATATTCATGAGCAACACTAATTCTAAGCAAAAAAAAAAAAAAAAAATTGAGGTTTTTATTTTTCCCAGAATCGTGCAGCTCTAGTACACAATCATGCTTGAACAGACAAGGACCTTTTTCAAACTGGTACTACAAGATTTCAGACACTTTTGATGATATTTTGGGACCATTGTCATTATACAGCGATCAGTGCTTTAAAAATGCACTGATTACTGTATAAATAACACTGGCAGTGAAGGGGTTAACCACTAGGGGGTGAGAAAGAGGTTAAGTGTGCTCTAGGGAGTGATTCTAAATGTGTGGGGGGTTGGGCTACGAGTGACATTGTTTATTTGTATATTTTTGTTAAGCGTTAAATCACAAAAAAAACAGTAACAGAGCCCAGAGAAGAAATAAAAAACCCTGTCCCCCCGGACGTTTCCATCCCCTGTCGCACAGCCATTTACCCTACCCTCAGTCCACAGAAGGGTTTTCAGACCTACTCCGGAACTGGGGCAGGTTTGAGGTCTTCCTAAGAGCCAACAGCTCCACTCTCTAGGTCCTAACCTCGAGAATGCTTCCCCCCCCCCACTTTTTTAATCTAAACTTTGGGACCTCCAGGTGGAATTGATTGGCCAGCGAGATGTCTTGTAAATTTTCCCTGGAGGTAAGTAGGACCTAATTTATTAAACGCCTTAAAAACTAAGATTAAAACCTTAAATCTGATCCACTGCCCCACAGGCAGCCAATGAAGGGCTGCCTGATACCCAGAGGTCAGGCAGTGGCATCTCAGATTGAGGGCTAACAGTGATCGCTGTTCCCGATGACAGGGAGCAGTAGATCTGTGTCCTGTCACTAGCCATAACAGGGAGATGCCTTGTTTACACTGGCATCCCCCCGTTCTGCAGCTCCATGACACGATCGCGGGACGACGGCGGACATTGAGTCGGCGGCAGCGGCGCGCTCACCAACATGGAGGCAAATTTAACCACTTCAGGTCGGCGCTATTGTCAAAAGACGTCCACAGCGCCGACCTGGGGTGCCAGGTGGATGTCTTTGGATGGCTTTTGTTTGCATTACCCGCGCGCGCCACTGGGGGGTGCGCAGCGGATAAACACTGTGCCGTCGCATCACTGGGAATCCGATGCGTGTGCCTGGCGGCCGCGATGTCTGCGCGACACGCGATCGGCAGTCCCAGCAGGTGACAGCAGGGATGTGGAGCTCTGTGTGTATGATAAATGGAAGCCTTCACGCTAAGAGGAGCCAATAAACATCAAGTGCAAATAAATAAATATGATAAAACCACAGTGAATAAATACAGAGCTCCACGTCCTGTCAGGGAGAGAGGAGACCGATCTGTGTCCCTTGTACATAGGGACACAGCATCGGTCACCTCCCCCAGTCACCCCCCTCCCCCCACACAGTTAGAACACACCCAGGGAATACATTTAACCCCTTCCTCACCCCCTAGTGTTAACCCCTTCCCTGCAAGTCACATTTATACAGTAATTAGTGCATTTTTATAGCACTGATCGCTGTATAAATGTGAATGGTGCCAAAATTGTGTCAAAAGTGCCCTATATGTCCGCCGCAATATCGCAGGCCTGACAAAAAAAATCGCAGATCTCTGCCATTACTAGTAAAAAATAAAAAATAAATCATAAATCTATCCCCTATTTTGTAGGCGCTATAACTTTTGCGCAAACCAATCAATAAACGCTTATTGCGATTTTTTAACAAAAATATGTAGAAGAATACGTATCAGATTAAACTGAGGGAAAAATATATATATTTTTTAAAAAAAAATGGGATATTATTATAACAAAAAGTAAAAAATATTGTGTTTTTTTTTTTTAATTTTCTGTCTTTTTCTGTTTATAGTGCAAAAAATAAAAATCGCAGAGATGATCAAATACCACCAAAAGAAAGCTCTTTTTGTGGGAAAAAAATTCTAAAAATATAATTTGGGTACAGTGTTGTATGACCGCGCAATTGTCATTCAAAATGCGTCAGCGCTGAAAGCTGAAAATTGGTCTGGGCACGAAGGGGGTTTAAGTGCCCAGTAATGAAGTGGTTAAAGGGACACACCTGTACGCCCATTTGCCTCTCCGTGCCATTCTGCCAATGTAAAAGTGCGTGTAGCGGTCGGCAAGTGGTTAAACACGCCGGAAGCGAAAGGATTAATGCCTATCGTTATTGTAAGGTTTGGCTATATTATAGCAGGGGGCTCCAAACTATGACCCACCAGTTTTTCAGGATCAGGAACTACAATTCCCATCATGCCCAGTCATGTCTGTGAATGTCAGAGTATTACAATGCCTCAACGGCCCTCCAGCAACGGCTGGAGGGTCGTGGTTTGGAGATCTCTGTTCTTAGGCCTCGTACACACGATCGGACATATCCGATGAAAACGGTCCGCGGACCATTTCCATCGGATATGTCCGATCGGGAGTTTGATCCGATGGCGTGTACACATCATCGGATCAAATTCCCCGCCGCCGGACGGCGCGGTGACGCGGCGGTGACGTTGACGCCGCCACGTCACCGCCACGTCACCGCACCAGGAAGTTAAACACTTCCGCGCATGCGCCGAATCCATTCGGCGGCGGCGCGGCGGCGGTGGGGCACGACATGTCTGCTGGTAAGTGTACTAACCAGCAGACATGTCGGGCGGACAGATTCCACCGGATGGATTTCAAAGCATGCTTTGAAATCTGTCGGGTGGAGAAATCTGTCCGCTAGCCCATACACACGAGCGGAGATGTCTGCTGAAACGGTCCATCGGACCGTTTTCAGCGGACATATCCCCTCGTGTGTACGAGGCCTTAGAGGATATTGTTTGCAATTTATCAGTTCAACTTCTATCTCATTTTACAGCTATGAAGACTAATAAACCTTTTATTATACATGTTCTTACCATGATGTCAATAAATAATTCAAGAACATCTTCATTGGATTCTTTGGATAAGAACAGAAACTCTGACATCCTACTCTCCACATGCCACATTTATTAGGTAGGCTACTGTATGTAAATCTGTTAAAATCTATACTACCCATAGTGCATAGTTGCTCGCTGTTCATTTCCGGTTCCTTTGGTGATTTCTTATGCCGCGTACACACGGCAGAGAAACTCGACGGGCGGAACACATCGTTCCGCCCGTCGAGGTTCTCTGCCGGCCGTCAGATTCGGCGACCCGCCCGTCGGGAAAGGCAACCAGCCATTCATCCCGACGGGCCGTCGAGCAAATAGAGAACCTGCTCTCTATTTGCTCGATGGGTTTCCCGACGGGCGGGGCTCGCCGAGAACGTACACACGGCCGAGGTTCTCGGCAGAATGCGGCTCCCAGCGAGGTTCTCGCTGGTTTCTGCCGAGAACCTCGGCCGTGTGTACGGGGCTTAATTCAGGAAACATCAGAAAAATGGACCAACATGTTGGATTATCACGGTACTAAAGAGGGATTTGTATACTTAATCATTTATAATGAATTTATTACACAACAAGTCATAAAACGGGAAACATAAAAACACAGTGGAGCTAAATTAAAGGTTCAACAGTCTTCGTTACTGTAATTGTCTAAAATGGTTGACGCTTTTCGCATTACTGCTACTTCAGAACCTAATATGGTTGACCCGTAACAGAAGAACCTTCATTGAGTGAGTGAGTGAGTGAGTGAAGAACTTATATAGCACGGCACATGCAAACTAAATCGCCTCTGGGGGCTCGTTGTTCCTGTCTCCTTTGATATCAAAAGAGATGAGTCTTGATCTTTTTTCTAAAGGCCAAGTGGTTCTCCTCCAACCGAATGCTGGTTGGTAAAGCGTTCCATAGTCTGGGGCCTTGGAGCCAAATCTTCGCTCTCCTTTTGACTTGTATCTGGCTTTAGGTATCTGGAGCAGATTTTGGTTGGTGGATCGCAAAACGCGATTGGGGTTGTAAGCTTTTGTTTTCTGGCATAGATCATTAGAGAGTATATATTTTTTTTATTTTTATTTTTTCCACATTGATATGCATTATCTAATCTCCAAAGGGCCATCTCTTTGGGCCATTGCCTTAACCACTTGCCGACCACCCGCCGTCATTTTACTGCGGGAAGTCGGCACTGCCGGGCGAGAGCCCGTAGCTATACGTCTGCTCTAAAGCGTCCCCGCTCGCCCCCGAGTCCCGCGCGTGTGCCTGGCGGGTATGATCCCCGCCGTGCACACGCGATCGCTCGTTACAGAGCGGGGACCGGGAGCTATGTGTGTAAGCACGTAGCTCCCGGTCCTGTCAGCGGGGGAAACGCTGATCTTCTGTTCATACAATGTATGAACAGAAGATCAGTGATTTCCCCTAGTGAGGCCACCCCCCCCAAACAGTTAGAACACACCCAGGAACACACTTAACCCCTTCCCTGCCCCCTAGTGTTAACCCCTTCACTGCCAATGGCATTTTTATAGTAATACAATGCATTTTTATAGCATTGATCGCTATAAAAATGCCAATGGTCCCAAAAAAATTGTCAAAAGTGTCCGAAGTGCCCGCCATAATGTCGCAGTACTGAAAAAAAAACGCTGATCGCCGCCATTACTAGTAAAGTAAAAATATTAATAAAAATGCCATAAAACGACCCCCTATTTTGTAAACGCTATAACTTTTGCGCAAACCAATCAATAAATGCTTATTGCGTTTTTTTAACGAAAAATATGTAGAAGAATACGTATCGGCCTAAACTGAGGAAAAAATATGTTTTTATATATATTTTTTTGGGGATATTTATTATAGCAA
This sequence comes from Rana kukunoris, assembly GCA_029574335.1. Classification (NCBI taxonomy): domain Eukaryota; kingdom Metazoa; phylum Chordata; class Amphibia; order Anura; family Ranidae; genus Rana; species Rana kukunoris. The sequence goes on from CM056051.1 coordinate 533,877,746, forward strand.
AAAGTAAAAAAAAATGCATTTTTATCAAAATTGACGCTCTATTTTTGTTTATAGCGCAAAAAATAAAAACCGCAGAGATGATCAAATACCACCAAAAGAAAGCTCTATTTGTGGGAAAAAAAGGACGCCAATTTTGTTTGGGAGCCACGTCGCTCGATCGCGCAATTGTCAGTTAAAGCAACGCAGTGCCGAATCACAAAAAGTGCTCTGGTCATTGGACAGCAATATGGTCCGGGGCTAAAGTGGTTAAAGGGGTTGTAAAGGTTCATAAAACTGGCAATGATGGTCTCCCCCAGCCCCCCTGTTTTACTTACCTGAGTCCGTTCACCTGTTGCGCTCGCCCCCGACATCCTCTTCGCCACTCAGTCTGGCCATTGATTGGCTAGATTGGATGGATTGAAAGCAGTGCAGCCATTGGCTCGCGCTGCTGTCAATTACATCCAATGATGTGGTGCGCCTGGGGGTGGGGCTGAGTGATACAGTCGGCGGCTATAGCCGCTGTCTGTATCACGAGAGCGTGCCCGCAAAAACTAACCCCCATGGGAGAGAGCTCCCATGAAGGTGGTTAGTTCTTCAGGGGAGGAACCAAGGCTATAGCCGCCGTCTGTATCACGAGAGCGTGCCCGCAAGAACTAACCCCCATGGGAGAGAGCTCCCATGAAGGTGGTGAGTTCTTCAGGGGAGGAGCCAAGGCAGGGCCCAAGAAGACCCCAGAAGACCAGGATCGGGGCCACTGTGTGCAAAAAAAGCTGCACAGTAGAGGTATTGGTAAGTATAACATGTTTGTTTTTTTTGTTTGTTTTTTCCGGGAACCTTTAGTGTTCCTTTAATACCATCTTCCCACAATTGAGGACACACCGTTTCGGGCTGCCATGATTGGTTTATAATATGTGAGCTGTTATTCACTGCTCTACATGGGTAATTAACTCTATAAATATAGAAATTAACCACTTAAGGACCGCCTACTGCACATTTACATCGGCAGAATGGCACGGCTGGGCACATCAACGTATATATACGTTGATTTTAGTACCCAGCCGTGGGTCGCGGTCGCGAAGCTCCGGGACCGGGACCGCGGGATTCGCGGACCCGATCGCCGCTGCAGTGCGGCGATCCGTCCCTGGAGCGGAAGAACGGGGAGAGCCGTGTGTACACACGGCTTCCCCGTGCTTCTCTGTGGCTGTAGCATCGATCGCGTCATCCCTGTAATAGGGGGACGCGATCGATGACGTCACACCTACAGCCACACCCCCCTACAGTAGTAAACAAAACACATAGGCACACATCCCCTACAGCGCCGCCTGTGGTTAACTCCCAAACTGCAACTGTCATTTCCACAGTAAACAATGCAAATTTAAATGCATTTTTTGCTGTGAAAATGACAATTGTCCCAAAAATGTGTCAAAATTGTCCGAAGTGTCCGCCATATTGTCGCAGTCACGAAAAAAATCGCTGATCGCCGCTATTAGTAGTAAAAAAAAAATAATTAATAAAAATGCAATAAAACTATTCCTTATTTTGTAAACGCTATAAATTTTGCGAAAACCAACCGATAAACGCTTATTGCGATTTTTTTTACCAAAAATACGTAGAAGAATACGTATCGGCCTAAACTGAGGAAAAAAAATGTTTTTTTATATATTTTTGGGGGATTTTTATTATAGCAAAAAGTAAAAAATATTGCATTTTTTTTAAAATTGTTGCTCTATTTTTGTTTATAGCGCAAAAAATAAAAACCGCACAGGTGATCAAATAACACCAAAAGAAAGCTCTATTTGTGGGGAAAAAAGGACGCCAATTTTGTTTGGGAGCCACGTCGCACGACCGCGCAATTGTCAGTTAAAATGACGCAGTGCCGAATCGCAAAAAGGGGCAAGGTCCTTTACCTGCATTTTGGTCCGGGTCTTAAGTGGTTAAACATGTGACCATTGTTATTGCTGGTCCTTCTAAGGGCAATACAACAAGCATAAATGATCTCTTATCTGTATATTTTCCCTACTCTCTAATGAAGGTTCTTCTGTTATGGGTCAACTATATTTGGTTCTGAAGAAGCAGTAATGCCAAACGCGTCAACCATTTTTGACAGTTATGCCGCGTACACACGATCGGTTATTCCGACATCAAAACCGTGGATTTTTTTTTTCAGATGGATTGTTTGCTCAATCTTGTCTTGCATACACACGGTCACGTCACCATCTTCTTATCATACACGTTCATATTTGTTTCCATTTTTAAGATGACATCCAGTAAGAGCAGGCAGAAGGCCTTCAGTACGTGTTCCTCACATATTATTTGTATCTCGACCTTCTTGACGGCTGTTTTCTTTATCTATCTCCGCCCTCATTCAGAGGCCTTTGAGATACAAGACAAAGTGGCCTCAATTTTTTATACAATAATGACGCCAATGTTGAATCCTCTTATCTACAGCCTGAGGAACCAAGAGGTGAAGAGGGTCTTTGTCCAAGCAAAGTTCACGGCCCCCCATAGGACTCTATGAGAACTGTATGTCGTTGCGGTTCTGTCCGTTTTTTTCTATACGGTTGTTAACCTTGCTTCCCTTGAAATTTCAATAGAACAACTGAAACTTTATTGAAAAAAAAAAATTCCATTTAAAAAACGGATGCAACCGTATAGCATACGGTTGAGTACGGTGGGGTCCGTTTTTTAGAATACGTTTTTTAAAAAAAAAACTGTATCCAAAAACTGTATAGAAAATCGTAGTGTGAACCCAGCCTTACAAAGAATGTAAACATCCCTTGTAATAGGAATCACTGTGACAGGTGCTCTTTATGGAGAGATGTGGGGTCAACGTCACGCCCGGACCTCCGACGGTCATAGAAATGACTGGTGACCATCTGGTCACCAGTCATCTGTATGCTTTCCCAGCTAGCGCCGGCCGATTTGCTCTCCGGGCCCCCGATGGCACGGGAGAGCCTGGAGAAGCACCGGATGGCGGCGGGAGGGGGGACGTCCCTTCCCACTGCCTATAAGAACGATCAAGCGGCGGAACTGCCGCTTTGATCATTCTTATCGTGCAGAGAATCGGCGGCTGAAGATGGTGATATCTGAATAATGCCTGTAGCTGCACCCAACATTCAGATATCACTGCACAAAGTCGAGGACGTCATATGACGTCCTCGGTTGTTAAGTGGTTAAAGGGTTTGTAAATGTTTGTATTTTATATTTTTTATATTTGCTAAATAGGTTCCTTTAACCACTTAAACCCCCGGACCATTTTGCAGGTCAATGACCAGGCCACTTTTTGCGATTCGGCACTGCGTCACTTTAACTGACAATTGCGCGGTCGTGCGACGTGGCTCCCAAACAAAATTGACCTCCTTTTTTCCCTACAAATAGAGCTTTCTTTTGGTGGTATTTGATCACCTCTGCGGTTTTTATTTTTTGCACTATAAACAAATAAAGAGCAACAATGTTGAAAAAAAAATGAATATTTTTTACTTTTTGCTGTAATAAATATTCCCCAAAAATATATAAAAAAAAAAAATGTTTAGTTTAGGACGATACGCATTCTTCTACATATTTTTAGTATAAGCGTTTATTGATTGGTTGGTTTGCTCAAAAGTTATAGCATCTAAAAAATAGGGGGTAGATTTATGGAATTTTTATTAATATTTTTTTTTTACTAGTAATGGCGGTGATCCGCAAATTTTATTGGTACTGCGCCCTTATGGTGGGCACTTCGGACTTTTGACACATTTTTGGGACCATTGGCATTTATACAGAGATTAGTGCTATAAAAATGCATTGATTACCGTAAAAAAATGACACTGGCAGGGAAGGGGTTTATTATGTTCCCTGGGTGTGTTCTAACTGAAGGTGGGATGGGACTGACTAGGGGAAATGACTGATCGCTGTTCATACATTGTATGAACATGCGATCAGTCATTTCTCCCCCTGACAGGACTGGGAGCTGTGTGTTCACACACACAGCTCCCGGTTCTCGCTCTGTAACGAGCGATCGCGGGTGCCCAGGGGTGATCACATCCGCTGGGGAAGGCACGTCATCCTTAGTAAACTTGCCCCCGTCATCTGAGCCTTCCTGGCTGGGGGTTAGTCAGGGTGCTCGCCCCCTCCCTTGGGACTACATCCCTGCAGGGAGACGCTGTGAACACAGTCATGTAGTCCCAAGGGAGGGGGCGAGCACGCTGACTAACCCCAAGCCAGAAAGGTTTAGTTGATGGGGGTAAGCTTACTGAGGAGGAACAGGAAGTGAGAAAATCAGACAAAGAAAAAAACATTTAGAAGGGAAATCGAAGGAAAGGGTAAGTTACCCAACAATGCACTAGCTTAGTCTCAAAATACCAACCGACTCATTCCCTTCTTTCCCCCCAAAGACCTCCTGCTCTCTAGTTGTCACCTCCTCCCATGCTCGCCTCCAAGTCTTCTCCAGAGCATCTCCTATCCTTTGCAACTCCCTACCCCAATCTGTCAAACTCTCTCCTCCCGTTTGCTTTTAGACAATCCCTGAAAACGTATCTCTTCAGAGAAGCCTATTCTGCCTCCACCTAACAACTGTTCTTTTATTTTCTCCATCAAATCACCCTCCACAGTTATTACCTTTTGTATCACTTGACCCTCCCTCCTAGATTGTAAGCTTGAATGAGCAGGGCCCTCTGATTCCGCCTGTATTGTATTGTAACTGTACTGTCTGCCCTCATGTTGTAAAGAGCTGCACAAACTGTTGACGCTATATAAATCCTGTATAATGATAATAATAATAATAAAAAGTTAGTAACATGACGAATGTATTCGAAACAAAACAAAACTTATTTTTAAGTTCTGCACATGTCTAATTCAAGGACATTCACCTTTTTCTCCTTCAACCATTATGTGGTAATTTTTGCTGTGTGCTTTGGGTCATTGTTATGCCAGAAGGTAAATCTTCTTTCCATTGAAAACTTTCTGGCAGAGGACAGCACATTTTCCTCAAAATTTGGATGGTATTTTGCCCCATCCATTTTCCCTTCTATCCTGACAAGGGCTCCAGTCCCTGCTGCAGAGAAACAGCCCCATAACAGGATATTACCACCTACATGTTTTACTATTGTTGTTGTTTAGTCGTTTAGTTGTGTCCAACTCTTCGTAACCTCCAGGACCATAGCACAACAGGCTCCTCTGTCCTCTATTGCCTCCCGGGGCTTGCTTAACTTCATGTTTATTGTTTCGATGATGCTATCTATCCAACCCACGACAACTTATCGACACTCCACAATCCAGCAGACGAACACGGCCCATATGGATTCCCCAGAAACGAGACACACAGCTCTGTTCTCTCGTTCAAACAAATAGATTTTTAATGAGAAAATCAGGCTTCTTATATACACCAAAAAGAATACTTGCAGTAATCAAATGGACAATGACACACTCCACCCACAACATCATACAATAGTTCCTAACGAGCCCCCTCAATACACATCTTTTAAGATAGACACCTGCTTGTATAATACACATTCCTTTAGTCAGACATTCTGTCTCCAATTCTAATTAACTACAGCTGGCAAGTCAGACATCTCACAATCCACATAAATTATCAATAGAACTTCACACAATACAGTGTCAATTAGCATCACACAATGAGAAGATCTTTAAAAGCCAGACTAAGGTTAGTTTACATGACAGTAGGAGACTTAATTACCACCTTAACAGTATGTGTTCCCACATGAATGAATCACTCTATTGACCTGTTGGGTTTAGAATCAACAACCTGTAATATTTCAAGATATCCTGCAATACATTGTGAATTATCATTACTGTCCCATCTCATGTAATCCGATATAAAATTTTTTAGTCATCCTATGCCCATAGTGGACTTAGGATGACACAAGAGTCATTGGTGAAGCTGAAACTGGAGTACCCCACACCCTTCAAGAGCCTCTGGGTCCCACCAGCCATTCCATTACATTGTCCTCTTCTCCTTTTTCCTTACATGTTTCCCAGCATCAGGTTTTTTTCCAATGAGCCCTCTCTTCGCATTTGGTTGGACAAAAGTATTTGAGTTTCAGCTTCAGGATCTGTCCTTCCAGTGAATATTCAGGGCTGATTTCCTTCAAGATTGACTGGTTTGATCTTCTTGCCATCCAAGGGACTTTCAAGAGTCTTCTCCAACACCATCGTTCAAAATCATTAATACTTTGGCGTTCAGGTTCCTTATGGCACAACTTTCACAGTAGACATGTGCATTCGTTTTCATCCGAATGCATTTTCATCCGAATTTTTCGGTATTTTCGTTATCGTTTTAACAAACAAAAACGAAAGCACAGAAAACGAAAACCGACAGATCTGACATAAACAAATGCTTTATTTTTGTTTTCGTTGCAGTCGAATGTGCCTAACCTTAACTCTATTAGTCCAATATTATTCTACATAAAGAGAAAGTATTCGACATTGAGAGAAAAGATTTGACATAGAGAGACATGAAGAGTCAAATTTTTTATTTATTTTTTAAGATTCTGTCAAATCTTCTTTTTTTTTTTTGTAGAACATTCGACAGACACCATAATCCTTCAATGACAGATTCGACATAGAGAGACATGAAGATTCGACATAGAGAGACCTGAAGATTCGACATAGAGAGACATGAAGATTCGACATAGAGAGACATGAAGATTCGACATAGAGAGACATGAAGATTCGACATAGAGAGACATGAAGATTCGACATAGAGAGACATGAAGAGTCGAATCTTCTTTTTTTTCCTTTTTTTCTTAGAACATTCGACAGACACCATTAGACCTTCAAGATTCAACCTTAATTTGGATTTTCGGAGGAATGCATTTTTTTTAACGAAAAACGAAATAAATAAAAACTAATTTTGGGAGTAACTAAATAAATGTATTTTTCGAACGAAAACTAAATTACGAAACAAAATATTTCAGTGTGCACATGTCTATTTCACAGCCATAGGTTACTACTGGGAATTTAAATGGGTCTTACCAGACTTGCATAAAAAAACAGGGCGACTAATCACTGTGAATGCACCTATTTTAGTGTACCAACGTCCCGAAAAAGTGACAATGGAAATGAATGGACTAATAAATTGGACTTTTGGCAGTACAGGTAGTTAAATGTAAAAAAAAATCTATAAATATTTATTTATAAAAAACGCATAGATAGAAGCTTGTATACACAATTTCATAAGACAGTGTCAGCATATGATACCGCTTCATCTAACACCAAATAAGAAAGGTTTGTACTTATGCAGATACATTCATAACATATAGCATCAGACGCATAGCATCAGAAAGATATATATAAAGCTCTTAAGCCACGTACACACGATCAGGACCATTGTCATCGGTTAACCGATGAAGCTGACTGATGGTCATCGGTTAAAAAAACAATCGTGTCAGAACGCAGTAAAGTAAAACGATGTGCTGGCGTTGACTTGATTCTGAGCATGCATGGATTTTTAACCGATAGTCGTGCCTACTAACGATGGGTTTTGACCTATCGGTTAGGAATCCATCAGTTAAAATTTAAAGCAAGTTGGCTTTTTTTTAACCGAAGGTTAAATAACCTATGAGGCCCACACACGATCGGTTTTGACCATCAGACCGCTATCCTCTGGTTAACCTATTGTGTGTACGAGGCCTTAGTGTTTGAAGCTGAATCCGATATGCGTAATAGTAGATCTTGCTTTTACTCTTGACATGTTTCGCGTACAAGACGTACAAGACGCTTCATCAGGAGCATAGGAGTCTAATAACAGACATACATGACATAAACAGAAAAACATCAGAAGATGTCAATTAGTCAAAACAAAATGTATGTATAAACTGGTTTGACTAATTGACAACTTCTGATGTTTTTCTGTTTATGTCATGTATGTCTGTTATTAGACTCCTATGCTCCTGAGGAAGCGTCTTGTAGGCGAAACATGTCAAGAGTAAAAGCAAGATCTACTATTAAGCATATCGGATTCAGCTTCAAACACTAAGAGCTTTATATATACAGTATCTTTCTGATGCTATGCATTCCAATGTTATGAATGTATCTGCATAAGTACAAACCTTTATCTTATTTGGTATTAGATGAACTTATATCATATGCTGAAACTAACAAGTTTCTATCTATGCGTTTTTTATAAATAAATATGTATAGATTTTTAACATTTAACTACCTGTACCGCCAAAAATCCAATTTATTAGTTTACTACTGGGAATACCATAGCTTTGACTATACGGCACTGTCACGGAACCCCGTCACACTTCGCTTGAGTGCTTCCATTAGTATACAGCCTCCTCCAGTCTGAACATCAGATATTACAGCCAAATGTACAACACTAGCCAACACAAGCTTGCAGGAACATGGAATCATTTATTGGACAAACTCACACAAATATATACACCAGGAGGACATTTCCCACCAACCTGTGATTATATTACCCTAGCAAACTGTAACCATAAACAAAATTAACATAATAATTTAAACAGCCTAGGTGACTCAGTTTCATTTTAATTAATGCAAGCCACATTTTCTAGGTCACCCTGTGCCCCTAATAGACACAGGGTCACTTAGACATAAGAGGAGCATGGGGAGCTGAAGCAAGGGTTTCCCAACCTCTCCAAAGGATTCTGGGTTCAACCTGCCCCCTGCCCAAAGTGACTCCCGTCACATCTCTCCCCTTTAGGCAGCAGACAAACACAGATGTGTTGACTCCAAAGTTAAACCATATTTTCAGTCCCCCAATGCCGCCACCCACACAGTACTTCAAAAAAATAGTTTCCAAAAGAGCATTACTCACTCAGTCAATCTCTGCCTCTCTCACAGAACATACCCACCGCTGGGGAGAAGTATGGACTGGCCCTTCTCCCTGGAGTCCTTTCAGCTGTTGGAGAGAAGACAGGGTGGCTGGGCTCACTCTGTCATAATGTGGGAGAACTGGGCCGACTGCCCAGCGTCCCTGGGGCATACACTGTAGTCTGATCCACTTTTTCTGGATGAAAATCCCCAAGTGTTTGCAAAGCATGGCTAACATCCCCCTGTCCCAATGTCGGACCATTTTCTGTGGTTATGTCAGTGGCTGAAGTCCCATCCACTTTCACAGGAACTGTTAGCTGAGGACAGAGGCAAGCAGAACTCTGCCCTGTCGCCAGCCCTTCTGCTGGGTTACTGGCATCAATCTGGAGTGCCATCTGTTTCTGGGAAGGGAAGCCGGCTGCTTCATCTGGCTGCTGGGAAGACGTGTCTCTGGTAGTGTCTCCCAGGGGCATGGATCCTTGCTGGGGAGGAAGGACTGCTTCCTCCACCCTGGCTGACTGTTGGGGAGGGAGGATGAACACCTCCTTTCCCGTCTCTCCCTGGATCTTGATCTGTTACTGGGGAGTGACCGCCACCTTCTTACCCAGGGCCTCCAGAACTGCCGCAGGTGTGGGGCAGAGTTCTTGGACCCTCTGCCCTCTGTACAGTTGTCAGTGCTTAAATGAGTTGTAAAGGAAAACAAAATTGCCTAAAATTAATGTCTGCAAGGTAGACAGACAGAATAGTGTAATGATTCTGTTAACAAACGAGTAAATACCTATTAAATTCCTTCATCTATATCACCTCCGGTGTTCTAGTTTCTGTTCTCTCATTCACTTCCTGGTTTGCATCATTTGTTCATGTAAGAACTAAATTTCCCAGTATGAATTGCGGCACGTCCAGTAATTCACACCTCCTTGAAGTATCTAACACGTAGAGAGCGTCCTGCCACACAGATGTAGTTCCCAGGAGGGGGCGAGCACTTTACTGACCACCGCAGTAAAGTCTCCCTTCACGGTGCTCAGTAAAATCAGACAAGCAGAAAGTGAACAGAACAGAGAAGAAATAGAGCAACTTCTAAGCAAAAACAAACAATGATGAAGTGAAAAGAGGAATGTCTGGGGGGTAAATGATGCTTATTATGAAAAAAAATGTTTTCCTTTACAACACCTTTAAACTTCTGGTAACTCCACAGATGCTGCTGTTGGTGCTGTTCAGAGCTCAGTGATGTTTGGCCCTGATGCCAGCTCTTCTGCTGGAGGCTCAGCAGAGAAGTCTATTAAATCCCCAGTCTCTGGAACTGGTGTCTAGGAATAGAGGTTCACCATCACCTGTCTGTAGAACCAAGAGGATGTTATCGGTGCTGGGCAAAGGTTAGCAAAGCTCTGCCCTGTTGTCAGCACTTCATCTTTGGGGATCGCCATCTCCAGAGTTTCCGCTGCTAATTCTAGGGCATGCTGCTGAACGTGTCTAGCAGTTCCCAGCATGCCCTTTCCAGATGCTGTTCCTTCCTTAGTAAATATTCCAGGTCAAGTTTAAGCTCTGGGACACCTGCAAGACTATAAGCATAGTCTCTCTTTTTTCTCGCAGGACCTCAAGGATGGGTTCTCTTCATAGCCAAACACAAAATGTTCTGTAAGGCTCTCCCACAGCAATCCAGGGCCTCTTCTAAATATCCCTGTTCTGCGTGCCATTGCAGAGCCTGACATTGATTCTCCAGCTTTATCTCCTGCTGGATCAGCCTTTCCAACTCTCGCACCCATTGGTCCTGGGGCCGCTCTCCCAGGAATGGCATCCGTAACTCCCCTTGTTAACTGGCTTGTGCTCTGAGGTTGGAAAGCACTTGCCTTGATGTCTACCACCTACCTGGAGGGCTCCAATCCAGATCTGCACCCAAATCTGAAGCCTGATCTCCTGGTACTGATCCACAGACTTGGGGATTGCCTAAAGGGCACTCCGCAGCAACCCTTGCAACTCTGATGCCAGATACATATCTCCTCTGTTATCCAGACCTCAGATCCCGGTGGAGGTTTGGATGTCCCAGACTGCAAGAAGGATCCCACTGCCTGCCATCAATGTTACAGAACCCTGTCGCACTCTGCTTGAGTGCTTCCATCAGTATACAGCACTAGGGCCCTCCAGCTGTTGCAGAACTACACATCCCGTGAGGCATTGTAAAACTCTGACATTCCCAGACATGACTAGGCATGATGGGAGTTGTAGTTCCTGAACAACTGGAGGGACATAGTTTTAAGACCCATGGTATACAGCCTCCTCCAGTCTGAACATCAGACATCAGATATTACAGCCAAACATACATACATAACAGGAGCCCCTATCAGCAGACAGAACATCTCCTACATTGTACAGAGGCCAATGTGATCAGCTCTTTCAATTAACATGTATAGTTGAGAATCAAATAAACCAAGAATAGTCATATATTTCCTGGAATATATGGTGGATAAATATTACATTTTCATTTTAAGTAATCCAAGACACATTTTCTTGGTCACCCTGTGCTCCTAATAGACATAGGTTGGCTTAGACATAAAAGGTGCATGGAGAGCTGAAGCAAGGGTTTCCCAACCTCTCCAAGTGATTCTGGGTTCCACCAGCCCCCCGACCAAAGTGACCCCCGTCACAGGCACTTTGTCAGTAGGGTGATGTCTCTGTTTTTAAAAATATTGTCTGGGTTTGCTTTCCTCCCCAGAAGATAAATTGTCTCTTAAAGCGGAGCTCCAGCCACGGTAAAAAAAATTTTTAAAGTCAGCAGCTACTAACAGTGTAGCTGCTGACTTTAAATAAAGACACTTACCTGTCCTAGGCGCCCGCGCTGATGGGCCCCCCGATGCCGGTCCCACGATCGCTCCGGGTCCCGCGCCGCCATTCACAATATGGGAAACAGGCAGTGAAGCCGTACGGCTTCACTGCCCGTTTCCTACTGCGCCTCCGCGAGTCTCACGCTGGCTTGTGAATGGGCGCGCTGCTCTCTGAGAACACACACAGTTCCCATTCACAAGGAGAAGAAGAAGAAGAAAACACACCGCGGATTAGGAAGAGGCAGATTACGGACTTCCGCATAGCAACAGCTATTTCGGGTGAGTATTTTTTTTTTTTTTTTTTTCAGGTTTTTATTTTTTATTTTTTTCAAACAACATTGTAAAATGTTGTTATACTGGGTGGAGCTCCGCTTTAATTTCATGGCTACAGTCACCATCTGACATGCTTTACTATAGGAATGGTGTTATTTGGATTGTGAGATGTATTGGATTTCAGCCAGACATATCGTTTGGTGTTGAGGCCAAATAATAACATTTTAGTCTCATCAAACCATAAGAAAGTAGCCGCAGAATCTTCAAGGAGCATTTTGGCAAAGCTCAGTGGTGACTGCATGTGGCCATTCTTGAGGAGTGGCTTTTTCCTTGCAACCCTCCCATACAAGTCACATTTGTGGAGAATTTGTGATATTGTTGTCACATGCACACAATGACCACTCTTTGTCAGAAATTCCTGCAACTGCTTCAGAGTTGCCGTAGGCCTCTTGGTAGCTTCTCTGACCAGTTTCCTCCTGGCTATTTCATCCAGTTTGAAGCGGCGTCCTGATCCAGGCATGGTTTGTGTTGTACCAAATATCTTCCACTTCTTAATAATAGACTTTATTGTGCTTCTAGCCATTAATAAAGAATGTGATATTTGTATCCATCTCCTGACTTGTGCCTGTCCACAACTTTATCTTTTGACATTGTCTTGCCACCCATAATTGATTGTTTACTTCAGTTTCACTACCAGGGAATGAAATGCTCCAGGAAAGCTCTTTTCATGTTGATCTAATCAAAATGAGCACAGCTGATCGCAGTTGAAAGTCAAATGGCTTTGTGTGCCATTGAGAAGGTGATTAGCTACACCTGATTGAGTTTACAACTCATTTTTAGGAGGGGGTGATTTTTTTTCCAACTGAGTGATTCTGTTTTATTTTTATTGTTTTCTGACATGCTGGTGTTATATCTGTCACTCGGATGTTATAAGTTGCAATGAGTAAATACAGCTGGATAAAACAAAAACCATGTCTGTCTTCATTTCAGGCTGCAAAGCAACAAAATGTGATTACCGTATATACTCGAGTATAAGCCGCCTTTTCCAGCACATTTTTAATGCTGAAAAACCCCTTCTCGGCTTATACTCGAGTATCCCGTTGTGTCATGCTGCAGTCGGCGGCCATCCATTGTAACAAAGCCCGCCTCCTCCTCGTCTGTGATCGAGTATCCCACTGTGTCATGCTGCAGTCGGCAGCCATCCATTGTAACAAAGCCTTGCCCTCTCCTCATCGGTGATGGAGTATCCCGCTGTGTCGTGCTGTAGTCGGATGCCACCCATTGTAACAAAGTCCCGCCTCCTCCTCATCTTAGATCGAGTATCTCGCTGTGTCATGCTGCAGTCTGCAGCCATCCATTGTAACAAAGCCCCGCCTCCTCCTCGTCGGTGATCAAGTAGCCCGATGTGTCATGCTGCAGTCGGCGGCTATCCATTGTAACAAAGCCCCGCCTCCTCCTCGTCGGTGATCGAGTATCTCACTGTGTCATGCTGCAGTCAGTGGCCATTCATTCTAACAAAGCCCTGCCTCCTCCTCATCCATGATTGATGGAATACTAAACACTGATACAATGCTGGGATCAGTGTTCCATCTATCATGGACGAGGAGGCTTTGTTATAATGGATGGCCGCCGACTGCAGCATGACACAGCGTGAGATCAAAGGTAAATGAGTGAGGGCACAGTGAGGCTGCAGATAGACACAGTGAGGCACAGTGAGGCTGCAAATGGCCACAGTGAGGCTGCAGATGGGCACAATGAGGCTGCAAATGGGAATTCTTGACCCTCTTTTCCACTTACAGTAGCTGCTGCATTTCCCACCCTAGGCTTATACTCGAATTAATACCTTCTCCCAGATTTTTGTGGTAAAATTAGGTACCTCGGCTTATATTCGGGTCTGCTTATACTCGAGTATATACAGTATTTTAAAGGGGAGGGATTATTTTCTATATCCACTGTATTATTTTACAGGTATATTAAATATTGATTATTCATTTTATCAAATGTATTATAAATGAATTGTAATATATAATAATATATAGCGTGCCCACTATATGCCAGAACCCTCCAGTACTGCATACAAGAAACTAGGAAGTGCCCTTCTCTTTTCCATTTTTATATATTATTTTAAAATAAATATTATTACTTATTATTGTATTCTATATCTATTTTAATTATATTAAACACCAATATCCATCAATCTATTTTCAGTGGATTACACCACATGGAAGGATTCCCTGGTTGGGTTCTCACTGATTATAATGATTACCCCGGAGTGCACAAAATTGCACGCTGCGATTTCTGGGTTTAGTATAAAAGGGAGATTGATTTATTGAGATAAGACAATTATTTTCTGCAGCAGATGAGAGATTGATATTCATTTTTAAACTTGAGATCTTTTTATGTGTAAATCTGCAGCTGAAGATATGTCCATACAAAGAGCGGGAATTGTTCAGCAGCAATCAAACAAGTCGGGAAGAAAAACAAAAGACCATTGTGGTATTAAGTACCATTTATTTTGCTTTTTAAAGTATATCCCAACCCAAGAACACAAATGTAATATATTACAGTGTAGCAGGTCTTAGATATGGTGGCTGCCAGGGCCGGACAAGGGGTGGGCAGGAGGCACAGTGGTATCATATGAGGTGCGGGGGCATCACAAGATGTCGGGAAAGAGGATCTGTGTTGGGAGGGGGGATTTGGGGACAGGGGCATCTCGAGGTAAGAATTGTTCCTGGAGGGGAAATTTGTGAAGGTGTGCTAGAAGTGGTGATTGGGTGGATTTGTGTTTTTGTTTTTTTTTGGGGGGGGGGGTGATATTTGCTATTAGGGATGATTGGGGAACATTTGTGCCAGGAGGGTAAATTTGGGGGGGGGGGGCTGTGCTAGGATGGAGGATTGGGGGGTTTGTGCTGGGAGGGGGGATTTGAAGTAGAGGGGAGGGGGCTTGTGCTCAGTGGTGAAATTTGAGGGGTAGAGGATTTGTGCTAGGAAGAGGGAATTTGTTATTTGCGGGGGGGGGGGGTTGTGCTGGGAATGAGAGGATTTGAGCTACACCCCACCTGAATTCTAACATTATAGCCTGATAGGGTTGTGCACAGGCAGCTGCTGTGATGCTTTGTTTCATGGTAACATCGTTTTTTAATCGGGTTGGAGAGTTTCACAGGAGGCACCGCCTGTCATACATGCCCATTGAAATCAATGAGGCCAAACAGCAACCTTCATCCAAGTCCTTGACTTTCAGCTGTAGTGTGGTCCCACAATGTTAAATTGCCCTTAAGCAATTGAAAAAAAGTAAAAAAAAAATAGACACCAGAAGGTGGCTGTAGCACCACCTGAGTGCCTGTCAGCCACCTCTATACCGCCCTCTGAAAAACCTTTAAAGGGTTTGTAAAAGTTCAGTTTTTTTTCCCCAAAAACATCCAATACTTTCCTGCCCCCGCGCCCCCCAGCCCCCATTTACTTACCTGAGCCCTCGAAGTCCCGTGTCGAGATTCTCACCGAGGGGTCCCAGGGACCCCAGACAAAAGCCAGAAGTCAGAAGATCTCATCCAGTGGTCAGAGGGCACCAGCCAGAAGCCAAGAGAATGAGGGGTTCACCCAGGGGCCAGAGGAACCTCAGCCATAAACCAAAAGAAAGAGGGTTTTACCCAGGGGTCAGGGGTGCCCCAGCCAGAAACCAAGAGACAGACGGCCAAGAGTCAGAGGGTCTCAATGAGCGGTCAGAGAAGCCCCAGCCAGAAGCCAAGGGTCAGAGGGTCTTACTCAGGGGCCAGAGAAACCTCAGCCATAAACCAAGAGACAGAGGGTCTCACCCAGGGGTCAGAGGTGCCCCAGCCAGAAACCAAGAGACAGACGGTCTCCCTGAGGGGTAATAGGGACCCCAGACAGAAGAGAGAGCGTCTCACCCAGGGGTCAGAGGGCCCCAGCCAGAAGTCAAGAGCAAGAGGGGTTCACCCAGGAGTCAGAGGAGCCCCAGCCAGAAGACAAGAGGCAGAAGGTCTCTCTGAGCTGTAAGAAAAGCCCCAACCAGAAGCCAAGAGACAGAGGGTCTCACTCAGGGGCCAGAGGAACCTTAGCCATAAACCAAGAGACAGAGGGTCTCACCCAGGGGTCAGAGGTGCCCCAGCCAGAAACCAAAAGACAGACAGTCTCACCCAGGGGTCATAGGGACCCCAGACAGAAGACAGGGCATCTCACTCAGGGGTCACAGGGCCCCAGTCAGAAGCCAAGAGAAAGAGGGTCTTACCCAGGAGTCAGAGGAGCCCCAGACAGAAGCCGAGAGACAGAGGGTCTCACTGAGTGATCAGAGGAGCCCCAGCCAGAAGCCATGAGACAGAGGGTCTCATTCAGGTGCCAGAGGAACCTCGGCCATAAACCAAGAGAAAGACGGTCTCGCCCAGGGGTCAGAGGTGCCCCAGCCAGAAACCAAGAGACAGTCGGTCTCCCCGAAGGGGTCATAGGGACCCCAGACAGAAGCCAGAAGACAGAGCGTCTCACTCAGGGGTCACAGGGCCCCAGCCAGAAGCCAAGAGAAAGAGGGTCTCACCCAGGAGTCAGAGAAGCCCCAGCCAGAAGCCAAGAGACAGGAGGTCTCATTTAGGTGCCAGAGGAACCTCGGCCATAAACCAAGAGACAGAGGGTCTCGCCCAGGGGTCAGAGGTGCCCCAGCCAGAAACCAAGAGACATATGGTCTCCCCGAGGGGTCATAAGGACCCCAGACAGAAGCCAGAAGACAGGGCATCTCACCCAGGAGTCAGAGGGCCCCAGCCAGAAGCCAAGTAAAAGAGGGGCTCTCCCAGAAGTCAGAGTAGCCCCAGCCAGAAGCCAAGAGTCAGAGGGTCTCACTGAGCAGTCAGAGGAGCCCCAGCCAGAAGCCAAGAGATAGAAGGTCTCGTTCCAGGAGTCGGATCAGCTCCTATCAGGGAATCAGAAGAACCCCAATCCCTAGGCCAGGATTGGGCCAAGCAGCAGGATGCTGCGACTAAAGGCTAAGAGAACCAAAGTGATCCAGGAGAGCTGGACAACACAGTCAGAGGGACTGTGAAGGGGAGCAGTGTTGCTGAAAACAAGTGAGCCAGGTGGCTCACCATTTTTATTGTTTGGATTATGTGTGGACAACTAATGTGCATGTGAATTTTCAGTTTAATTAATAAAAGCGGGTTCTAGAAGATAATCTTTTTTTTTACAATTTATTGTTTCAGCTTGATTACATTTGAAAGGTTATCTATTACATTGGGTTAACATCGGGCACTATCCTTGATGCAAGCTGTTAATTTTGTTAGTTCACATATTGATTTCATGTTTCTCCAGGACTTGAAGACAGCCTGATGTTTGAATCCATGAGATGTTAAAATTGACGCCATAAAAAGAGACGCCAATGGATCTCAAAAACAAAACACAAGCGACCATGTTTGAGTTTTCTGGATTAACTGATGATAAAGAACTTGCCCCAATTATTTTCATGTTAATTCTTTTGGTCTATGTGATGACCGTTATAGGAAATGTTGGGATGATAGCCCTTGTCTGTGTATTCTCCAGCCTTCACACCCCAATGTACTACTTCTTGAGTAGCCTATCTCTGGTGGACCTTTTGTACTCTTCAGTTACCACTCCAAATATGTTGTTTCACTTCCTTTCCTCTAAGAAGTCAATTTCATTTCTCGGTTGCGCTGTCCAACTTTACTTCTTTTGTGCTCTAGGGTGCACTGAGGCTATTCTTCTGTCCACCATGTCTTATGACCGCTATGTGGCTATCTGCCACCCTCTCCACTACACCTTGATAATGACCAAGAAGAAATGTTTTGGTTTGGTCCTTTATTCCTCCTCCATTAGTTTCTTACAGTCGGTTGTGCAGACCACTTGTGTGTTCAGTCTTCCATTCTGTGGATCGAACCTGATTGTCCATTTCTGCTGTGACATCCCACCATTGATTAGTCTATCTTGTTCGCATACTCTTCATTGTGATATGGTCAGTGGTGTCCTTATAGCAATCTTTGGAACATATACATTGACAACAATCTTCCTATCGTACATTTTCATCTTTCTCTTAATTTTTAGGATGAAGAGTACAAAGAGTAGGCAGAAGGCCTTTAGTACATGTTCCTCGCATATTATTTGTGTCTCAACCTACATTACAGCTGTTTTCTTCACATATTTGCGCCCTTATTCAGGGAGCTTTAAGATACAAGACAAGGTGACCTCTGTTTTCTATACAGCAGTGACTCCAATGCTGAATCCTCTTATTTACAGCCTGAGGAACCAAGAGGTGAAGAGACTCCTTGTCCAAGCATTTCGAAAATCTTTTTAATGTAGATATAGAATATCTTTTCTGTAAAGTATCTGAGATACATAATAAATGTCTAAAATGTCTGTAGTTCAAATCCTTAACCACTTCAGCCCTGGACCATTTGGCTGGCCAAAGACCAGGCCACGTTTAACAATTCGGCACTGCACCGCTTTAACTGACAATTGCGCGGTTGTGCGACGTGGCTCCCAAACAAAATTAGCCTAATTTTTTCCCATAAATAGAGCTTTCTTTTGATGGCATTTGATCACCTCTGCGGTTTTTATTTTTTACGCTATAAACAAAAAAATAGCGACAATGTCAGGTCACCTGTGGCCAGGTGAAAAGTGCACCCCGTTGGGGTCAGGGGTGCACCATTGGGTAGTGAACCTTGTAGACGACTGCTGCGGACAGACCACAGAGCTGATATGGAGGAGAGGTTCGCTGGGGCACAAACAGGGGTTCTACAGGCAGCTTGAGCCCAAGATTCCCCAGGGCGCGGAGTCTAAGACCCAGCTTGGTGTTCACCAGAGCCTCTAGTGGTGAGGATGGCCTTTGCTGCAGCTGGATCCAGGTCACGGCCCCTGGAGTCCCCTAGGTCACTCTCCGTAGGGAGAGAGGGGAAGCAGCACACAGGACACAAGCGATAGTGGAGGGTAAGCCGAGGTCGGGGGAACAAGCAGACGTGGATAGGCCAAGGGTCAGGGTCACAGGCAAACAGGAGAAATCAGAGACAAGCCAAAGCCAAAGTCGGTACACAGAGATACGTAGCACACGGCAAGCAGGAACACAAAGCTAACAAATTTAATTGAACAGCAAAGCAGACCTGCAGTGCACTAGGTAATATAGAGTTCCTGGGATGGCCTGGGGTGGAGCCATACAGGGAGGAGATGTGATAAAAGGCAGGCTCAGGCTCTAATCGTGTGCTTAAAAAAAAATGTAGAAATCTATGCATCTGGTGCCCCGCATGGAGATTAGCCCCTATAGCCCCTCAGTTTATTTACCGTAAAGCACCCAACTTTGGGGATAAAGTAGTACAAAAGGTGTTAGATCCACCTAAAAAGAAAAGTATGTGTTGGCAAATTACAGGGTTCTATTCTTGCAGAAAATGCAGTTCCTGTTTAGTGGTTAATAACCCTATTAGAGGCCTGTCAGAATTTGTTTCAACAGGAAATAATAAAAAGTGTAACATTACTGAATTTATTACGTGTAACTCTACACACGTTGTATATGTTCTGCAATGTCCGTGTAATCTTATGTATGTAGGCCGTACTAAAAGAAAATTAAAAATACGGATAGCAGAACATGTTACCAATATTGAACTTGGATTTAAACATCACAGTGTTTCTTTACATTTTAAAAAATTCCACAATAAAGATCCGTCCTGTTTAAAATTCTGGGGAATTGATTGTATCCACCCTAATTGGAGGGGATCGAATCTTGTAAGAGAAATATCTAAACGAGAAACAAGATGGATATATTTTATGGATACTCTGACTCCTAAGGGTATGAATGTGGAGTTGGACGTAAATTGCTTTATTAGTGATTTTTAGTTTGAGTTTAGTTTGAGTATCATGCTAGGCTGGGTCTCCTTCGTTCACATCGAAGATTTACCTTGTCTCATTATGTATAATTTTATGTATATACATTATTATTTTTTTATATATATATATTTTTATATATCTATATATATATTTTTATATAAAAAATTTTTTTATAAATTTTTATTTAGTTGATGTATTATATACATTTTATAGATATATTTAACGAGAATAATTGATTCAGAATTTATTGGAGTATTTGCTAGATCTATATACTCTATTTGGATTCTGTGTAATTGCTAATATTGATTCAGATACCATTAATGTGTCCACTATATTATTTGGAATGCAATATTTTTTGCATCCACTAGGGGTCAGCAAACTAATAGCTGCATCACCTTCTATATGACATGTCAAATAGAGATGAATGGTCAGGGCGGATGTGAAACTAAACCCGTACACCTGTACATCAATTGGCAACAAGTGGGACGCTATATAAATATTGAGCACTCAGTTGTACAACCACACCCACAGATGAAGTCATTCCTATGACGAAACGCGTCTGGGTTGGTTGAGACAACTGTCAATCTAAGTGACGTCATCACGCTACTAGGTGTTGGCGTGTGAGAACACAGCGGGACCTAACCAACTGGGTCAGGCGGCAATCGCTGTTTTGAATACCTACGCCAAAGACCAGCTGCGGTGATGAACGATCACAATGTATGTGATATATGCCGAATGATTTTACTGAAATTGTAAGTGTATTTCTTACATTTTATGTGTTTTTTTATAACCCTACGGAATTACGCTATGTGCCACCATCTGCTGCTTTTTTTGTTTCCTCACATGTGAGTTGATATCCATAAGAGGAGTGAATTTGGATTTTTCTCTCAGGCTGTGTGTTACAATACAACGCTTTATATCCAGCGCTGTCTGGTAAGAGTCTCATTCAGCTATTGCACGTGGTGGTGGTGGTCAAAAAGAATCTTATGGTGTTTGAGAGATACATCTCCTCTTTCCTTTTCACGGATCATCTTGGGACTTTTCATATCATAGCAAGTGTTATTCCAATTAAGGAGCGCTGCTTCATATTGTTTTATATGTGGTTTTGTTAGTGTTTATTACCTGCCTTAGGACAGGTCATAGTAGCAGCTCCAGCAGTTATTTGCTTTACAAGTGAGGGAGGTGTATTGTAGATCTACACATTCTCACTTTGTGGGTTTATTATTGTGCTCTAAACGTATAGTTTTATTTATTATTATAAGTATTCTCTGTCTTCCTGAAGCGCTGGGTTTTTTGGGAAGGGCCACCGTGATTTATTTTGAATATAGAGTTCCTGGGATGGCCTGGGGTGGAGCCATACAGGGAGGAGATGTGATAAAAGGCAGGCTCAGGCTCTAATCGTGTGCTTAAAAAAAAATGTAGAAATCTATGCATCTGGTGCCCCGCATGGAGATTAGGGGCCGGCACATGGAGATCAAGGGGGCGGTAGCCCTGTACCCCTTATGGACCGGGCCACTGCTGGTCACAACACAATTACAGGAAACCCACTACGTGGTTGGATAGTGAATATGTTTTATGGGTGCCTATCATTTAAAAATACTGAATATATTAAAGATTGGATCCATGATTTGGAGACCTCGTTCCACACCATACTTTTGGCCTACTTCCTTCTACGGAAATGAGGTGTACATGCCATATGGGATTTAATTTCCTTGGGATATTAGAATCACTTGTTGGACAAACATTGTAGCTTTACTTTGGATAATTAATGTGTACACAGGGATTTTCTATTGATGACTATTTACAGAGTGACAGTGACAGCCAAGAAATGGAGTGACACTGATAACTTATATGCTTCCTTATGTCAGGATGATACCTGGTAATAGAATATTAGGCTCTGTGCTGGCAGTGGTGGGATATATGTCTTTTGTAACTGGTGTTACAATACTTTTACTCTGTGAACAATAATTATTTTATATTTTTATATTACATAATTCCCTTTTTTTAGCATACTGTAGATAGATAGATACAGGATTTGGAGATATTTATTGTAGTCACACAGATTAAAAACACTTGCGTCCTAAGTTACGGCAGCATAGCGTAAATGGCCCAGTGTAAGTGCGCCTAATTCAAATGTGGGTGAGGTGGGCGTGTTTTATTGAAATTAATTGTGACCCCACGTTTTTGATGCTTTTTTCAAACTGCGCATGCGCCATCCGTGGACGTATCCCAGTGTGCATGCTCCAAATTATGCCTCAAATACTCATTGGTTTCGACGTGAACGTAACTTACGCAAAGCCCTATTCGCGAACGATTTACGCAAATGACGTAAACAATGGAAAATTCGCCGCTGTCCCGACGTCCATACTTAACATTACGTACGCCTCATATAGCAGGGGTAACTTTACGCCGGACTTACGCTTACGCAAACGACGTAAACTACGACAACCGGGAGCAAGTACGTTCGTGAATCGGCGTATTTAGCTCATTTGCATATTTGACGTGTACATCGATGGAAGCGCCACCTAGCGGCCAGCGTAAATATGCAACTAAGATACGGCGGTGTGAGGTGACTTACGCCGCTTGTATCTTAGCAGAAATCCGGCATATCTTGTTTTCTGAATACAGAAAACAGATACACCGGAGCAGCTTAGAAGTTACGCGGCGTATCTCGAGATACGCCAACGTAACTTCTTTCTGAATCCGGCCCAGTGTGTGTATACAGTATATATCACAGAGTGTCTGAAAGGTGGTGATCCATGTCCTCTGCCTCTTCAGCAGTGATCATGTCCTCTTCCATGCTAGTGGTGTTCCCTGTCCCATGCCTCTTCCATGGCGACTCCTGTCCTCTGGCCTGCAATTGGTGACCTCTGTCCTCTGTCCAGCCAATGGGGATCCTCTTTTTCTCCAGTGACCCCTGTCCTCTGCTCTGCCAACACTGACCTCCATCCTGTGCCCTGCCATCACCAACCCCCCTCCTCTGCCCAGCCAACACTGACCTTCATCCTTAGCCCTGCCAACACTGACCCATGTCCTCTGCCCTGCCAACACTGACCTCTGTCCTCTGCCCTGCCAACACTAACCTTCATCCTTAGCCCTGCCAACACTGACCCTTGTCCACTGCCCTGCCAACACTGACTCTTGTCCTCTTCCCTGCCAACACTGACCTATGTCCTCTGCCCTGCAAACACTGACCTTCATCCTCTGCCCTGCCAACACTGACCTTCATCCTTTTTTTTTACTTGGAAAAAACAACTTTATTCCTTTAAAGCACAAATTACCAGACATTCAAGCATATTTGTCAATAAAAATACAGCGCCAGATTCAGTAGGAAGTTACGCGGCTTATCTCTAGATAAGCCGCATAACTTCTAACCTACGCCGGCATATCTGTTTTCTGTATTCAGAAAACAAGATACGCCGGGATTGAGTTAAGATACGAGCGGCGTAATTGTATTACGGCGTCGTATCTTAACTGCAATTTTAAAATGGTAATTGAAATAGAAACTAAAGCGCTAGCCAACCGTGAATAACAAGTAAAATACAGACCAGTGAAAATTCAAAATGCAGCTCTAATCTAGTATGTGCTAACAACAAAGAAATGGGTGTGAAGTGAAAATTGATGAGCGCAAATCAACTATACTATAAGGGAGTGATAGGCACTCCTAAGGTGAATAAACCATAAACATATATAATCACTGCTAAGTGAAAATGAAAAAACTAAAAAAAATATAGTCCAATGCAGGTGAACAATAAAATTAGTGCATCAGTCCATGTGGGCAATGAAGCAATCCAGACGAATCTTAAAAATATAGTGCTCACAGACATGGGCGTCCGCTCATAGGAGTAAGGGGGGGCCAGTGACCCCCCCTGGAATCGGCAAGGGTCTGCCATGCTTGCATCTCTAGCTGTGCTGACTCTCTGTGTTTGTGCGAGTTGGCTCCACAGCTGTTGCAAGATCAGTGTCACTGAGTTACAGAGCACTTTACTGCCACCTCTGGCTGCTTCCTGTATGTGCACCCTCGTGTTTGCTTTGCTGCCTGTAATGTATTTTCAAAGGGACATGTGGAAACAGGACTTGGGAGAAGGAAGACCACCGTGACCTTACAAGTGGGGACTGTGAGTACAAGTTAAGGGAGAAGGCTTTATGGGATAATGACTAAGCCCCTGCCCTTCATGACATTGTCAAAAAAGCGGAGCATAGGTGACCGTAAAATTATGCCCCCCCCTGGAAAAAGTTCAGCGGACGCCCATGCTCACAGAGTGCTTACCTTCCACCAGACAAAAAGGGGCCTCAACACAATCCTCAATGTTGCTGTAGATAGCCCGATGGAAGACAAGCTGCACAACTCATGTGAACTCTATAGTTATGATAACATAGAATGATATAATACCTTTAAATTTACATGGAACAAGAAAATTAGCCCCATGAATGAGATATGAGTCCCATAAGTGACAAAAATATAAATCAAATGTGAGAAAGTCTATAGTTCTAACACATACAACTATAAAAACGTGCGTCTGATGATATTGATAGCAGTAAAATATCTTTCTCCTTCAAGCTGATAGTGACATCAAATGCAAGAAAACCTCAGAATAGTGCTTAGATAGACAGTACACCTCCACCTTTCAATCACAATGCCCCTTACCAGAGGAAAAGATCCCAACCAGAGATCTTCTGACAGCAGATGGCTTACTTCCCAGCCTGGGGGTTTGCGTGGCAGGATATCCAAGAGCTAAAACTTCTCTCACAATGGACCGATGATCAGTGTAGTATGAATGTGAAGAAGGAAAGAAGCTATATAGTGTGAACCCATATAACAAATTTATTGTAAAAAATTAAAATCACACTTACAAGAATGCAGATAAAAATCGCTTGTGAAAATATAGCCGGCCGGCTAGCACAACCCGTTCACTCCGGGACACAGTATGCGGTTTAAGACGTCAGCACGCCGCTACCCTACGTCGTTTCGTCTCATAAGACTTCGTCCAGGGGCACGAGCGGCGTACTGACTCACCGCAATTTATATCTAACAAACACAGATGGTACTGCCCCCATCTGAGCTCCCAGAATCCATGAAGCTCTAGTGGCCATCTTGGATGAGGGAAATGTTCAATAGGTAAGAATAGCTTGTCCCTTAATCTGTTGCTGATCTAACTAAAAGCTCAAAAACAGCTAAAAAGGAAATAAAAAAAAACTTCTAAAAGAAAATTAGCTACTCACAGTAATTAGGGGATTGTAGTGTCCACCTCTGAAAACATTGGATCGCTTCTTGCAAGTCCACCCATGTTACTCTGCATGATGCCTCTACACTTCCATTGTCAGCCTTCTTGAGTTTGGTTGCAAACATAAATTGAATGGTTAAAATCATCCAGAGCGCGCTGTGCTCTGTTGTGTACACATCTGTCACATGACAGAGATGCACCTCCCATGTCAGGTGCACCAAGGGCCAATAGGAATGAAGGAGAGTGTGGGCAAAGATGCCCACACTCCAGTATCATGTGTAAAACGTGCGCGTCTCCAGTGTATGACGTGCACGGTCATATCAACGACGTGATTGGGCGGACGTGAATAGGTCCGCCCACCAGTGTCAGCCTCGTCAGAGGCATACACCCCACCCAGGGAAGTACAAATTCCTAAGGTACAGGCGTCGCCATATTGGAAACTGGAAAAATGCCCTTAATATGTATTCAGGATGGTTGATTCGAAAACTATTGTGTCCAATCTGTTCCGCGATCCCCCGAATAGAAAGGGCACAAAAAATAAAAATGTAACTCTTCACTTAGGCCAATGATCAAGGCAATATTGTCAGAATGAAAAAAGTATAATACCTTTGATCGAAAAGGAAAATTACATTTAAAATAATAAGTTAAAAGGAAACATCCCAACTCCATGGAAATGTCAAATAGGGAAAGAGAGTACCCCTGATTGGCTGAAGCTGGAATGAGCAATTATATTGCTGCATTAAAAATTCTAGTATATAGACAATGCTATATTACAGGTATATAACCTGAATATTTAGGGAGAAAAATTCAATTGTAGCCACCCGGTGGATGAAATTAATACTACACCTGGGAGGTATAGGACATGTTGCTATGATGTAGTTTACAAAATGTAAGAAAAATGATATTGATAGAAAATTCTTAATTGTCCTTGTTCTGTAATCAAACTGATGTAGTATAAGAAAAATGTGAATATAGCAGGATTTGTCTGGGAATTCAGATAAAGTTCACAATCACATAATCTCAACTATTATCAATAAATGGATAAAAATTGTGTAGCGCTAAATATAGACGTATACAAAAATGAAGAAAATAAGTCCATATGTTATGTGGAGTAACAGTGAAGTCAATAAACACCAAATAGGAAGGAAGTGTCCACACCAAACAAAACACTGTAAAAAGTGTCCAATGATGGTCAATCAAAAGAAAGTACTCTCATGTGAGCAAGTGGTGTCCTTAAATGATATACTGCTTGGTGACAATAGAAGAGAAGACCTTAACCCACTGAAAGAATGGAGGCTTACCGAATAGTATGGACTCTACAAGCAATATATACTTGAGAGTCAAATGAGCTTTTAGAACATCCAACACTGGTCAGGATCTCATCAGGGTACAGGAAACAAAGAAGAACATCTGCGCCGTGATATGGAAATAAACTCGTGCTGTTCAGGGCTTGACACTCCGTGGATGTTATATGAGAAAACGTATTGGAGGAAAAGAAGGAGCAATATAGTGTAATAACGTCAAAGTAAAAAAATTTAATAAGTATTGCACTTACATAAATTCAGGATAAAAAAGCGCTTATAGTCATGGTGTGGCGACGGTAGGATCTTCTCTGACGCGTTTCGTGTACAAACACGTTGTCAAAGGGGGTTAGTCCACCGTAGCCTCTAGAAGTATATATATACACAATGTGTGGTCCCCTAATGAGAGTCACAACCACTTCCCGTGTGGTGTCAATTACAGGTCAACTTCCGGGTTAGAATCAAGATGGCGCCCGGGCTTGAGTTCCAAGCAGGGCCGGACTGGGAATAAAAACCAGCCCTGGAAATTATTTCCTACCAGCCCCATAGCATTATACCAGCCCAACATCATGCGCTTTGCCGGCAGTATAGCTGCGGTGCCTATTTATTTCAATGGGCAGGAGCGGCTCTTTCAGGGCACTTTGCAGGCGCTATCTTTAGTGTTATAGCACCTGCAAAGCGTCTCAGTGTGAAAGGGGTCGAACTCTGATATAAAGGTGGGCACGTGTGACCAGAGACCACACTTATATCAGAGTCCACTGCATTCCCCTTTACATCAGAGTGACCAGAGACCACCTAACGCAGAAAGGGAACACTAAGGTAAGGGGGTTTACTGATATAAGGGGGGAACCTTTAGATCAGTGCCCCCTTACAATATTGTATTGACACCCCCCCCCCCTCAGACTGGCCTGGCGGTGCTGTCACTGACCTCCTTTCGGGTGCACCATGCGTGGCTCAGTCACTCGGCTCCAGCTTGGTCCCATAGTTTCCTCTCCAGTCAATACATGTCTGACTTTTCCCATGAACCCGCATCCTGGCAGCACTCCCACTCTCGACTCTGCTTCAGATCTGATATAAGACAAGAGATGGTCAGAGGCTGCGGATAGTACAGGGGAAATCAAAAGCTGCAGAGGAGGGGACAGGAGGTCAGAGGCTGCAGAGGGGGAGCAGGTGGTCAGAGGCTGTGTGGAGGGGACAGTTCATAGGCTGCAGAGGGGGGACAGGAGGTCAGAGGCTGCAGAGGAGGGGGGGGCAGGACGTCAGAGGCTGTGGAGGGGGGAACAGGAGGTCAGAGGCTGCAAAGGGGGGAACAGGAGGTCAGAGGCTGCAAAGGGGGAACAGGAGGTCAGAGGCTGCAGAGGGGGAACAGGAGGTCAGAGGCTGCAGAGGGGGAACAGGAGGTCAGAGGCTATGGGGAGGGGACAGGTCATAGGCTGCAGGGGGTCAGATGCTGCAGAGGAGGAACAAGAGGTCAGAGGCTGCAGAGGGGGGGGGACAGGTGGTCAGAGGCAACAGGGGGGGCAGGAGGTCAGATGCTGCGGAGGGGGGAACAGGAGGTCAGAGGCTGCAGAGGGGGAACAGGAGGTCAGAGGCTGTGGGGAGGGGACAGGTCATGTGCTGCAGAGGGGGGGATAGGAGGTCAGATGCTGTGGGGAGGGGACAGGAGGTCAGAGGCTGTGGAGAGGGGACATGTCATAGGCTGCAGAGGGGGGGCAGGAGGTCAGAGGCTGCAGGGGGGCAGAAGGTCAGGTGCTGTGGAGTGGGGAACAGGGCGGGGGCAGGAGGTCAGGTGCTGTGGAGGGGGGAAAACAGGAGGTCAGAGGCTGCAGAGGGGGGACAGGAGGTCAGAGTCTGTGGGGAGGGGACAGGTCAAAGGCTGCAGAGGGGGGGACAGGAGGTCAGAGGCTGCAGGGGGGGCAGGAGGTCAGATGCTGTGGAGGGGGGAACATGAGGTCAGAGGCTGCAGAGGGGGAACAGGAGGTCAGAGGCTGTGGGGAGGGGACAGGTCATAGGCTGCAGAGGGGGGGATAGGAGGTCATATGCTGTGGGGAGGGGACAGGAGGTCAGAGGCTGTGGAGAGGGGACATGTCATAGGCTGCAGAGGGGGGGCAGGAGGTCAGAGGCTGCAGGGGGGGCAGGAGGTCAGGTGCTGTGGAGTGGGGAACAGGGCGGGGGCAGGAGGTCAGATGCTGCAGAGGGGGGGCAGGAGGTCAGATGCTGTGGAGGGGGGAAAACAGGAGGTCAGAGGCTGCAGAGGGGGGACAGGAGGTCAGAGGCTGTGGGGAGGGGACAGGTCATAGGCTGCAGAGGGGGGGATAGGAGGTCATATGCTGTGGGGAGGGGACAGGAGGTCAGAGGCTGTGGAGAGGGGACATGTCATAGGCTGCAGAGGGGGGGCAGGAGGTCAGAGGCTGCAGGGGGGGCAGGAGGTCAGGTGCTGTGGAGTGGGGAACAGGGCGGGGCAGGAGGTCAGGTGCTGCAGAGGGGGGGCAGGAGGTCAGATGCTGTGGAGGGGGGAAAACAGGAGGTCAGAGGCTGCAGAGGGGGGACAGGAGGTCAGAGGCTGTGGGGAGGGGACAGGTCAAAGGCTGCAGAGGGGGGGACAGGAGGTCAGAGGCTGCAGGGGGGGCAGGAGGTCAGATGCTGTGGAGGGGGGAACATGAGGTCAGAGGCTGCAGAGGGGGAACAGGAGGTCAGAGGCTGTGGGGAGGGGACAGGTCATAGGCTGCAGAGGGGGGGATAGGAGGTCATATGCTGTGGGGAGGGGACAGGAGGTCAGAGGCTGTGGAGAGGGGACATGTCATAGGCTGCAGAGGGTGGGCAGGAGGTCAGAGGCTGCAGGGGGGGCAGGAGGTCAGAGGCTGCAGAGGGGGGGACAGGAGGTCATAGGCTGCAGAGGGGGGGACAGGAGGTCATAGGCTGCAGAGGGGGGGACAGGAGGTCATAGGCTGCAGAAGAGGGGGGGCAGGACGTCAGAGGCTGTGGAGAGGGGACATGTCATAGGCTGCAGAGGGGGAGGGCAGGAGGTCAGAGGCTGCAGGGGGGGCAGGAGGTCAGGTGCTGTGGAGTGGGGAACAGGGCGGGGGCAGGAGGTCAGGTGCTGCAGAGGGGGGGGCAGGAGGTCAGAGGATGCATGGGCGGTCAGGAGGTCGGAGGGGGGGGGAGGAGTTCAGACGCTGCCGGCAGGGAGGGGATGTAGGAAGACCTCACCTTAGTCAGCGGCGCGCATTTTGAAAATGGCGCCCGCCCGGCGCCGTTGTGTCACTGCGCATGCGCCCGCATTTCCGAAGCTTGCCGAGCCTGTACGAGCTGTCTCGAGCACTCGGCTAGCTTCGGGTCTTGCGTGTGCTGTCACTGCTATGCCTCTGAGCCGCGGGCGCACGCGCAGTTGCATGTCGGTCGGCCCGGCCGCAGCCATATTTCTTTCTGGCGCCGCTGCCCTCACAGCGGCCTCCAGGAGCAGCCAGGCAGCCGGCCCACCGGGATTTTTCCCGGTATCCCGGTTGGCCAGTCCGGGCCTGGTTCCAAGGCTCAATGTGAAAATCTAAAATGGCGCCAGAAGTTGGAAATATTGTCGATGAACGAAAACGTTCGTCCATCTAATTTATGTACAATTACTATAAAATTGTGGTGGCAATACAAAATGGGCCGTTAATAAATGCCAAATGTAATGTTTTTGTCTAGAGAGTCGCGATGAAAACAGCTATAAAAACGTGGCTCAACAGGATATTTCCCACAGTAAAAATGGCGTCGTGATGTGTATTACAGCTCACGTGGGATGCCCAGAGCAGGATAAGTGTGAGACGTGACCATAGAGTGTCATGACGCAGCGGCATAGATAGTACAGCCGCGCGTGTGACAGGAAACGAGCCTCACATGCGTTCCACGGGTCTAAGGGTGCGCTCCATCATGACGCAGCAGCGTACATGACGGGGGGCGGTCTCTACCTGCGATCCACCTATCGCAGGAGACGCATAATGCGTCATGGTGAGTGTACGACGTGACCATAAAGTTTCATGACGCGGCTGCATAGATAATACAGCCGCGCGCATGGCAGGAAACGAACCTCGCATGCGTTCCACGGGTCAAATGGTGCGCTCCATCATGACGTGGTAGCGTGCATGGCGGGGGGCGGACTCTACCTGCGATCCACCTATCGCAGGAGACGCGTAATACGTCATGGCGGAGAGTGCGTGTCGTAGGTCACATGGTGCGCTCCATCTTATGCATGTCACACAGCGCGCATGAAAGCGCTTTAGTGTAATAGCTAGCAGATGGATAAATGGAACCACGATGTTATGTATACTTTAAAATATATATGTCAGCAAACGGCTCACACAAGCCGTGGGTCCAACTAAATAAGTCGTAATACACAAAATAAATAGCCGGTACCTTACTGATAATGAAATCACAATACAAAATGGGTAGAGTCAACTTTAAAACAAGAAGTAGGGAACGAGTCTCAATACCAACTGGAACCTCTAAATATAGAAGTATAAAAAGTAAAAACTTAAAAAAGTTGATAGAATCCAATGCATGAACCGGAAAGTGAATGGGACTCTCAACGGGGGCACCACACGCAAATGAATTTCTAAACATGATGTAAACAATATATGACCAATATACATGCCTGTGCACAAATACATACATAATTATTTTGTACACAGAAGTGGAAATTGAGAATCACAATGAAAAACAATAAATAAAAGATGAAAATGGACACTGTAAAGCATAGTAAGTTAAAATTAATGTCATGGGTGAATATCATTGAAATAAGAAGTAGATGTCACACGTCTAAGACTTATCTATAAAAGAATTAATATCCCAATCTACATTAAGGCCTAATGGGCGATGAGACTGAAGTTCGAAAATCCAAAATGTCTCAAGACGTGAAACGCCCCTGGTTTTAGCTCCGCCCCTCCATGGAGCCTCATATCTATCGATAATTACAAATTGGGATCCAGTGGGGTCTTTGTTGTGGCATTGTTTGTAATGTCTAGGGACAGTGTGATTAACATCACCTCCTTTGATTAGGGCAATGTGTTCACCCACTCTTATCGAGAAAGATCTGATCGTACGGCCAACATATTGTTTGCCACAAGGGCACGTAATGAGATACACTATATAGCTAGTTTCGCATGTACAGAACTGTCTAATAGTGTATTGTTTGTGTGTGACCGTAGAGGAAAATCGTGTGATCTTTCGTTGTCCTAATGAGTTGTGTTGGCATACTTTGCATTTTCTGCAAGGAAAAAAACCAACAAGTTGATGAAAAAAATAATTTTTTTTCGGGGGGTCAATGATATTGGGGGCAATACGGTTATGTAATGATGGTGCTCCTCTAAAGACTACCTTTGCCCGTTCTAGAAGTATGGAATTGAGTACATTGTCATTCCTTAGGATATCCCAATGTTTGTTGATGATATTCACCACCTGTTTGTGTTGAATGGAAAATGACGTACAGTAGTCATGGCAAATTTGAAATTCTCATCTACGGGGGCTTGGGTTTGGTTGTGACTAATGAAGATCTATCGAGAGTGAGTGCTCTCTGTATTTCTGCATTTACATCTATGTCAATGTTTAACCCAGGCATCCTCAAACTACGGCCCTCCAGATGTTGCGGAACTACAAATCCCATGAGGCATTGTGAAACTCTGACATTCACAGACATGACTAGGCATGATGGGAAATGTAGTTCCTGAACAACTGGAGGGCCATAGTTTGAGGACCCCTGGTTTAACCCATAAGGTGTATAGCACCGTACCCTATGGATCCATTCCATTTCCATCCTAGAAATTTGTCTGACCAATGAGTCCCCCCTCCAATGGGGGCTGTAGCGAACTATACCCAAAAAGATGGTGTTGGCAGGATCACGTTGGTGGTGAAGATCATAGTGTCTTGAAACTGAATGATCTTTATAGCCATTCCTGATATTTGTTATATGCTCCCCTAAGCGTACCTGCATTGCCCTTCTGGTCCTCCCTATATATTGGAGCCCACATGGGCATTCCAACAAATAGACCACGCCTATAGAGCTGCAGATGACAAAGGACTCTATTTGATGTTCTCTCTGAGTGCTTGACGATCGAAAGGATTCAGTTCTTTTGTTTCTGATTTTATTAAGGGAGCAGAGCTGGCATTTTCGGCACTGATGATAGCCCATCAGTTCCCTTTGAAAGAAAGACACTTTCTTTGGTGGCGGATCCACTACGTTTGGTGCCACCCTATCCCGAAGAGAGGGTACACCCCTGAAAATTACCTCTGGCTTTGCTGGTAGGAAAGTACTAATGACCCGATCGTTTGCCAAAAGGTGCCAATGTTTACGGAAAATCTTATTGATCAGAAAATGTTGCGAGGAATAGGTGGTGATAAAAGGTATCACTAATCCATCCTTTTTGCGTTTAGGACCATCCTTCAGTAGTGGGGCTCTTTCTAGTTCAGCCACTTTTCTTTGGGTGACCTCTAGGGAACCCTGATGGTACCCTTTTTCCAGCATTCTATTTTTTAGGATATCAGACTGGGTTTGATAGTCTGTGATTTCTGAACAGTTACGCCTCATACGTATAAATTGGCTCTTTGGTACTGATTGAAGCCAGGATTGTTTATGGCAGCTTTCCAAGGGGATGTAAGCATTACGATCAGTTTTCTTGAAATATGAGATCGTTTTGAAATTTGTACCATTTTTGATGATGGTGAGATCTAAGAAATGTACTGTTTCCTGACTGGCTTCATATGTAAAATTAATTCCCCTGTCATTATGGTTAATGGAAAGAAAAAATTCTTCTAGTTGTACAGCAGAACCATCCCACAGGAGGAGGACGTCATTGATATATCTTGCCCATAGGGCAAGACAAGGGTTACGATCCCTATAGATGACGTCCTCCTCCCACTTGGCAATAAACAAATTTGCCAAGCTGGGGGCATATTTGGCCCCCATTGCAACACCTCGCTGTTGCTTGTAAAAATTAGAACTGAACCAAAAATAATTGTGATCAGCTGCATATTCCAACAGGTCCATAATGAAAGATTGTTGTTCCTCAGGTATTGTGGAAAAAATATGCAAATAATACTTGACCGCTGTAGATAGCCGTCTTCGGTAGAGAACGATATCCAAGTCCAGCCACAATAGGATCCCCTCACCACAAGTGTAAGCATGGAAGGATTAAAGAAATAAAAGCTCTCATCGTGAAGTAGGTAAAAACTGGGGTCAGTTTAATGAGGCTAAAATACACTTACAAGAAAACGAATAAAAAACGCCAAACAGCAGCACTTCCGGTCAGACGGTCAGGGTGTCACGTCACTTCCGGTCAACTATACGCGTTGCGTCACGTCACGTGACTTCATCAGAGGTTACTGAGGGCCTATCGGATACTGTCTTTTACAGGTAAATAGCGGAAATGAACTCGCGGCCATTTTCGATCGAACATCGAAAACGGAAATGCTACTGCGGCCATTTTGAAAAAGGGAAACGAATAGTGTCTGCATGAATCCACAAAGGGCAAGTTTAGACAAACAGTGCACATTAAGGGGGGCACAAAGGATGACAGTGTGTTTGCCACACCCCTTCTATAGAGGCAATTTTAAAATGGCTGCTAGGGGCGTTCCCGCTGATTTACGCCGAGAATATGTAAATCAGCAAGATACGCCAATTCACGAACGTACGCCCGCCCGACGCAGTGACTTTACGCCGTTTCCGTAAGGGGTTTCCCGGCGTAAAGATAAAGCACCAAAAAGATGGCCGATCCTATGTTAAGTATGGACGTTGTGACCGCATTGAATTTGAAAATGTTTAGGTTGTTTGCGTAACTCAGTTCCGTGAATGGGAATTTACGTCAATTAAACACTGTCATAATTTGGAGCATGCGCACTGGGATACCTCAAAGGACGACGCATGCGCAGTACGTTCGGCGCGGGATCGTGCTCAATTTAAATAGCAGACGCCCCCTACCTGCCCGATTTGAATTACGCCAGCCCATTTACACTACGCCAACGCAACTTAGGGAGCAAGTGCTTTGTGAATACAGCACTTGCGTGTAAAGTTGCGGCGGCGTAACGTAAATGAGAAATGTTACGCCGGCAGAAAGAACCGCTCGCCATCCTGAATCTGGCCCCAAGTGTCATGAGGTGAAATGCATGTTCATTTTGTATACTTAGATACCACTAGTCATACATTCACATGTCCACGAGGACAGAGGAGCGTTTTAATGTAGAGCAACCTCCAGGTAAGGCACAATCAAACACGCGTTTCTCCATCCTCTAGCCATCTGTCCCAAACCTTGAAATACTTTTGTGTGGAGCCCCTGTGTGTGTAGATCAGCTTCTTTAATGGCAAAGTGTCATTAACAGCCTTTTTCCACATCCGTAGTGTTAGATGGCAAATCCTGCATCCATCTCTGGGCAATTACTTTACGAGCTAAAAAAACAGTTTTGAATATGAAAATTGTGTGATATTTATCCACCTCTACTTCAGGCAATAGCCCCAGAATACACAACTTAGGGTCAAGTACCACAGGGGATGCCATATTGTCATGCAGAAAGCGTACAACCTGCATCCAGTAAGTCTGAATATTTGGACAACTCCAAATGTGTTGGTAAATCATGCCAAGCATGGACTGACACAGACGACAGGTCGGATTGGGCGTGTGTTGGAATTTGGCCAGTCTTAGCGGTGTTAGGTAGGCTCTGTGAACAATGTAAAGTTGCGTCAGTTTAGGTGATGTAGTCTTGGTCCCCTCAAGTATTTCATCCCAGTCTGCATCTTCTATTGGGCCTACGTCCTGTTCCCAAGCCGCCTTAGCCTTCTGAGTAACGGCTACTGTGCCCCGCTGTCTAATGGTACAAAATAAGTTTGGAGGGATCACTCCCCAAAACAATATCTGACCTTCATCCTTAGCCCTGCCAACACTAACCCCTGTCCTCTGCCCTTCCAACACTGACCTCTGTCTTCTGCCCTGCCAATGGTGATCCTTGTCCTCTATTTCTCCAGTGACCGTGACTCCTGTCCTCTGCTCTGCCAGCTGTGACCCCTGTCCTCTGCTCTGCTAACACTGACCTCCATCCTCTGTCCTGCCAACACTGACCCCTGTCCTCTGCCCTGCCAACGCTGACCTTCATTCTTAGCCCTGCCAACACTGACCCTTGTCCTCTGCCCTGCCAAACACTGATCTTTATCCTTAGCCTTGCCAACACTGACCCCTGTCCTCTGCCCTGCCAACACTGATCCCTGTCCTCTGCCCTGCCAACACTGACCTCTGTCCTCTGCCTTGCCAATGGTGATCTTTGTCCTCTGTTTCACCAGTGACCACAACTTCTGTCCTCTGCCCTGCCAGCTGTGACCCCTGTCCTCTGCTCTGCCAACACTGACCTCCATCCTCTGTCCTGCCAACACTGACCCCCATCCTCTGCCCTGCCAACACTGACCTTCATCCTTAGCCCTGCTGTCAGGGAAATGGCCGTGGAAGTACTGGCAATCTTGCCAGTAGAAGAAATGTCCGAAGTCTGTGTCAGGGAAATGGCTTTGGAAGCACTGGCAATCTTGCCAGTAGAAGAAATTGCCACCAGAGGCACATCATGTGACAAGTGGATCTTCCTGCTGGTCTATAAAAGGCTGCCATTGTCATCAGGTTTCCTGTGTCTCCAGTGTCTCCTGTATCCTGTGTATCCCAAATCTCTGGTTGACCCCTGGCTTACGTCTGAACCTGTGAATCTGTTTATCTCCTCACATCTGACCCCGGCTTGGCTGACGACTCTATATCTTCTGCTCCTGTGTATGACCCGGCTTGTTCTTGTACATTCCTTTAGACTGATTCCTGTGTGTGACCCTTGGCCTGGCTCCAGACTTCGTTCTTGGTTTACCTACGGTACCGCACCTGAACCCTTCCCTGCATAGCTACTGAGTCCGCTGTTCCAGCACACCACAGCTATCTTGCTTGCATCTACCTAGTCAGCAGCAGTAATGGCAATCCGTGCATCTTTGGGCCCTGCACTTCCTGTCTCATTCCCAGGGGTGCGGTGCACTTAGCCGCAAGGGGCGCCCTCACAGCAATCCGGCCTCACACCAGAGACTTGATACCTGCCAACACTGACCCCTGTCCTCTGCCCTGCCAACACTGACCCCTGTCCTCTGCCCTGCCAACACTGACATCTGTCCTCTGCCCTGCCAACACTGACCCCTGTCCTCTGCCCTGCCAACACTGACATCTGTCCTCTGCCCTGCCAACACTGACCCCTGTCCTCTGCCCTGTAGTGCTGTTCCTATTTTAAATAAAGGCAACTATTGTTCAAAAGTGCAGCTGTCCAGAAATTCATCCTTGTTATTCCTGACTATAGATTTGCGACTTCCAGGGGTCACACTTCCTTCCTTGAACCTATGAGTATGCGCATTAGCCAGACAGCCCGTCTTAACCTAACGGCTGGTACCATGTTCGTGACTATACCTATGCAGCTTCCAATACATTGACACTATGGCTGCTCTCAGCTCCCCCCCCCTTTTTTTTCTACAAAACAGGCTTGGGAAATAAAGATATGTCAAACATTATGAGTGTGGGCAAAAATTTGGTTGTTCCCGGTGAATGTGAATTCATAGTATAGGCGAATTTGCCCCTTTCATCTCTAATAAATATATTTTTTTTATTCTGCAGATGTCACATTGCATCAAAAAAGGAACAAAACTGTGCTAAAGGAAAATGCAAACATTTACTTTAGGCTTTAATATTCTGCTTACACATAAAAATAGAGAACTGTAATAAAAAATATTGGTATCATAAAGTAGACATACTGTAAATGGCACAGTAAAAGTTTATTGTATTTGATTAACAGGGCGATAACGTCTCTGCTTATGAGCGATGTTTCTATCAAACCTACCTTATAAAAACAGATAACGTCTTCTGAGGACATGCAGAATTCTGAAAAGGTCGGGAGAGAAAGAACAGATTGGAAGACTGACACATAAGGAAGAGTAGGTATATAACAAAGAGGAGTGTGGAGGGATGACAGTGGGCAGTATGTACAGGAGAGGAGTGTGGAGGGGATGGCGGTGGGCAGTATGTACAGGAGAGGAGTGTGGAGGGGATGATGGTGGGCAGTATGTACAGGAGAGGAGTGTGGAGGGATGACAGTGGGCAGTATGTACAGGAGAGGAGTGTGGAGGGGATGACAGTGGGCAGTATGTACAGGAGAGGAGTGTGGAGGGTATGACAGTGGGCAGTATGTACAGGAAAGGAGTGCGGCGGGGATGAGAGTGGGCAGTATGTACAGAAGATGAGTGTGGAGGGGGTGACAGTGGGCAATATGTACAGGAGAGGAGTGTGGAGGGTATGACAGTGGGCAGTATGTACAGGAGAGGAGTGTGGAGGGGATGACAGTGGGCAGTATGTACAGGAGAGGAGTGTGGAGGGGATGACAGTGGGTAGTATGTACAGGAGAGGAGTGTGGAGGGGATGACAGTGGGCAGTATGTACAGGAAAGGAGTGCGGCGGGGATGAGAGTGGGCAGTATGTACAGAAGATGAGTGTGGAGGGGATGACAGTGGGCAGTATGTACAGGAGAGGAGTGTGGAGGGGATGACAGTGGGCAGTATGTACAGGAGAGGAGTGTGGAGGGGATGACAGTGGGCAGTATGTACAGGAGAGGAGTGTGGAGGGGATGACAGTGGGCAGTATGTACAGGAGAGGAGTGTGGAGGGGTGACAGTGGGCAGTATGTACAGGAGAGGGGTGTGGAGGGGATGACAGTGGGCAGTATGTACAGGAGAGGAGTGTGGAGGGGATGACAGTGGACACTATGCACAGGAGAGAAGTGTGGAGGGGATGACAGTGGGCAGTATGTACAGGAGAGAAGTGTGGAGGGATGACAGGGGGCACTATGTACAGGAGAGGAGTGTGGAGAGTATGACAGTGGGCAGTATGTACAGGAGAGGGGTGTGGAGGGGATGACAGTGGGTAGTATGTACAGGAGAGGAGTGTGGAGGGGATGACAGTGGGCAGTATGTACAGGAGAGGAGTGTGGAGAGTATGACAGTGGGCAGTATGTACAGGAGAGGGGTGTGGAGGGGATGACAGTGGGCAGTATGTACAGGAGAGGAGTGTGGAGGGGATGACAGTGGGCAGTATGCACAGGAGAGGAGTGTGGAGGGATGATGGTGGGCAGTATGTACAGGAGAGGAGTGTGGAGAGTATGACAGTGGGCAGTATGTACAGGAGAGAAGTGTGGAGGGGATGACAGTGGTCAGTATGTACAGGAAAGGAGTGCGGCGGGGATGAGAGTGGGCAGTATGTACAGAAAATGAGTGTGGAGGGGATAACAGTGGGCAGTATGTACAGAAGAGGAGTGTGGAGGGGGTGACAGTGGACAGTATGTAGAGGAAAAGAGTGTGGAGGGGATGACAGTGGGCAGTATGTACAGGAAAGGAGTGTAAAGGGGATGACAATAGGCAGTATGTACAGGAGAGGAGTGTGGAGGGGATGACAGTGGGCAGTATGTACAGGAGAGAAGTGTGGAGGGGATGACAGTGGGCAGTATGTACAGGAGAGGAGTGTGGAGGGGATGACAGTGGGCAGTATGTACAGGAGAGGAGTGTGGAGGGGATGACAGTGGGCAGTATGTATAGGAGAGGAGTGTGGAGGGGATGACAGTGGACAGTATGTACAGGAAAGGAGTGTGGAGGGGATGACAATGGGCAGTATGTACAGGAAAGGAGTGTGGAGGGGATGACAGTGGGCAGTATGTACAGGAGAGGAGTGTGGAGGGGATGACAGGGGGCAGTATGTACAGGAGAGAAGTGTGGAGGGGATGACAGTGGGCAGTATGTATAGGAGAGGAGTGTGGAGGGGATGACAGTGGACAGTATGTACAGGAAAGGAGTGTGGAGGGGATGACAATGGGCAGTATGTACAGGAAAGGAGTGTGGAGGGGATGACAGTGGGCAGTATGTACAGGAGAGGAGTGTGGAGGGGATGACAGGGGGCAGTATGTACAGGAGAGAAGTGTGGAGGGGATGACAGTGGGCAGTATGTACAGGAGAGAAGTGTGGAGGGGATGACAGTGGGCAGTATGTACAGGAGAGAAGTGTGGAGGGGATGACAGTGGGCAGTATGTACAGGAAAGGAGTGTGGAGGGGATGACAGTGGGCAGTATGTACAGGAGAGGAGTGTGGAGGGATGACAGTGGGCAGT
Source organism: Rana kukunoris (assembly GCA_029574335.1). Taxonomy (NCBI): domain Eukaryota; kingdom Metazoa; phylum Chordata; class Amphibia; order Anura; family Ranidae; genus Rana; species Rana kukunoris. The sequence continues at coordinate 533,917,122 of CM056051.1, forward strand.
TTTTGTGGGAGAGAAGTACCAGAGACTGTGGGCAGAATAAGGAAAAAATAAATGCCTGAGGTCCCTCAGGAAATTAATGCTAAACTCTTCATGTCTGGTTGCTGATTTCTTGGGGCCATTTTTTTTTATGTGTGTGTGAGGTTACCCCTTAAAATTTAAACCGGATTCACAGGATCTGGTTTGCATTTTAGGGTGGACTCCGTACAATATTGTTTTTAGTCGTTCTGTAAAATCTACTACAATAAAAGTGACATTTAAAAAGAAGCCAGGAGGTAATTTTCCCGGCAATTTAGGACTCTTTTTCCTTTGTACAATGTGAATGTCAATGTTTTAAAAAAAAAAAACACTGTTCTTGGCCACATGGAATGTTAGGAAAATCATTGGTACATGTTCCATGGGGAAGTGCCTATTTCAAACCCCATCCCCACATGCTAATTTTTGAACCTCCTTGCCTATTGGACCAGAAAATGGGCATATTTCATTTGACAGATTCGGCTACCATTGATTTCAATGGGGTTCGAGTTCAGGATCCGATCTTATTCACCCAACCCTGCTCAAACTGAACCCAGGGCAGGTCAGCTCATCATTAATAAATATGCGCTCCTATGAAGAAGACAGAAGAAGAAGAAGCCCTTGTATTACTTTGCCCTGTACAGGGGAGCACAGGATAGCTGCAATATTTAATAAACTGTCTGTAATATGTGTCTTTATTTCAGAAAGATGAAGTTATGTATCTTGCTGTTGCTATTCATCATGGGGACACTTTCCTGTGAAGGTAGGTTCTACGGCCTGTTATTATGTAGCATAAGATACAAGACAGGGGAACCTAACCCCCCCCCCCGCCAAAAAAAAACTGAAAGTCCCCCAACCCATGCCCATCATTGCTGCCCCACCATCATTGCAGCCTTACTATCACTCCCACCTTACGGTGCCCTCATTGCAGCCTCACTATCACTACCACCTTACGGTGCCCTCATTGCAGCCTCCCTCACCATCATTGCTGCCTTACTGTACCCTAATTACAGCCCTCCTCACCATCATTACAGCCCCTTCACCATCATTGCAGCCTTACTGTGCCAAACAATGTAGCTTCACCAGTCAGTGTGTGTATTATGCACATCGGGCATCTCCTGCTCCTGCTGTGTCACGGAGCTCACTGTGAAAAGTTTGGGCATGCTGTGATAAAAGTCACACCCTCCTCCTAGACCAGCTCGTGGGATAGACAGAACACTGCCTCTATCACACGAGCTGGTCTAGGAGGAGAGCGGGACTTTTATCACAGCATGCCCAAACTTTTCACAGTGAGATCCATGCAGGGCCGATCCTAGGTTCACAGGCGCCTGGGTGCAGAAATATTTCTGGCGCCCCCCACATGGGCGTCGTCATTTTGCTAACTCCTCCACATTACAAATGTGTCTATGGCAATGACTCAACCACAGAGATGCTCCCCCACAAAGTCTTCATTACCCTGGGATCCTCCCATGATCTCTTAACAATTAGTGTTGCTCACGAATATTCGTATTGCGAATATTCGGCTCGAATATGGCATATTCGAGTATTCGCGATATATTCCGAATTTCGCGGTGAATATTCGCTATTTCGAATATTCGTATTTTTTCAATTTTTTTTTAGAACAGATCACATCCTAGAGATCCCCATCGACGTCTAAAAGCATTGCTGGTATGATTAGAGACCTTGGGCCGAGTAGCTGCGGCGATCATTTTATATTGCCGAAAAATCGCAATGCGATTATTCGGCAATAGCGATATCGCGCGATTATTTTCGAGAAATTCGCAATATTGTTTTTAGCTAAAATAACACATATATTCGATTTCAGAGTGTTACTGTCGAAATTCCGCAATCAATTTCTCATTCGCATTTTTGCGAAATTACGATAAAATATCAAGAATATTCTGAGCCAATCAGAGTGCTCCATTCCGCATTTGCCGAATATTCGCAATTATTTTGTATTGTAATATATCACGAATATTCTGAGCCAATCAGAGTGCTCCATTCCGCATTTCTCGAAATTTCACAATTATTTTGTATTATAAAATATCACGAATATTCTGAGCCAATCAGAGTGCTCCATTCCGCATTTCTCGAAATTTCGCAATTATTTTGTATTATAAAATATCACAAATATTCTGAGCCAATCAGAGTGCTCCATTCCGCATTTGCCGAATATTCGCAATTATTTTGTATTGTAATATATCACGAATATTCTGAGCCAATCAGAGTGCTCCTTCCGCATTTCTCGAAATTTCGCAATTATTTTGTATTATAAAATATCACGAATATTCTGAGCCAATACGAGTGCTCCTTCCGCATTTCTCGAAATTTCGCATTCGCATTCGCAATAACGAAATTTCGCAATCATTTAATTTCCAAAAAATATCGCGAATATTCACATTTAACGAATATATCTCGAAAATTCGACTATATATTCGAGATATATCGCGAAATCGAATATGGCATATTCTGCTCAACACTATTAACAATAAACAAAATACAGGAAAGGAAGCTGAATACTGTATTTGGGACCTGGAGGGGGGCCTCTGTGATGGACACAGAGAGGGCTTCTGTTAGACAGTCTGTTGGATGTTTGGCGCCCCCACCTCTGCAGACGCCTGGGTGCAATGCACCCTGTGCATCCTACCTAGGATCGGCCCTGGATCCATGACACAGTAGTCTCCCCCTGTGTGTTACAGCCTAGACCGCCCCTGCCCCCACTGCCACCTCAAAGGCCTGGCCTCGGGGGCCTTGTTGGGAATACGGCCCTGTGTCCAACCATGACTAGCTGAATCGACTTTTTACAAATGCATAGGTCTTTCGTCTTCTGAGTTATATATAAAAGAAGCCTGATGCACATTAGATTGCCCTCTTTACAGCTAGTTCTCCAAATGCATTTTTTTCAGAAGACCTGGTTTGCCATCAGAGTTTCAAATTCATCATAAGGGTTTTTTGTTTGTTATTTATAATATTTATTGAAGGTTTTATCACTGTACAAATCATACAAACAGGATAAAGAAGCTAAAAACCTATACAATAGTTTATGATAGTCAAAAATGGGCAGTTAATGGCCAAAAGTCAGGTGGTAATCGCCATGAGAAACACAGAGTAGCAGAAGTATAAAATAATAATAATATCATAGTTACATATTGTACAACGGTGAGGTTGAAAACAGACACACGTCCATCAAGTCCAACCTATGTGTGTGATTATATGTCAGTATTACATAGTATATCCCTTTATGTTGTCGACATTCAGGTGCTTATCTAATAGTTTCTTGAAACTATTGATGCTCCCCCACTGAGACCACCATCTGTGGAAGGGAATTCCACATCCTTGCAACTCTTAGGCCTCGTACACACGAGGGAATTTTTTCGCCAGAGAGCTAGCCGTCGGATATGTCCGCTGGTCAGTACACTCACCAGCGGACATATCCTCCCGTGCAAGCGTCGTATGAATGCGACGCATGCGTGGAAGTTGTTTTCTTCCTGGTGCGATGACATGGCGGCGTCAATGTCACCGCCACGTCACCGCGCTGTCCACCGGCGGGGAATTCTGGGGACCGTTTACAGCGGTTTAACCCTCTACATAGTTCAAGGTTAAACCTCATTTCTTCTCATTTTAATGAGTGGCCACCTGTCTTGTTAAACTCCCTTCCGCAAAAAGTTTTATCCTTATTGTGGGGTCTCCGGTACGGTATTTGTAAATTTAAATCATATCCACTCTCAAGCGTCTCTTCTCCAGAGAGAATAAGTTCAGTGCTCACAACCTTCCCTCATTACTAATATCCTCCAGAGCCTTTATAAGTTTTGTTGGCCTTCTTTGTACTCGCTCCATTTCCAGTACATCCTTCCTGAGGACTGGTGCCCAGAACTGGGCAGCATAATCCAGGTGCAGCCGGACCAGAGTCTTGTAGAGAGGGAGAATTATCGTTTTATCTCTGGAGTTAGTCCCCTTTTTGATACATGCCAATATTCTGTTTGCTTTGTAAGCAGCAGCTTGGCATTGCTTGCCATTGCTGAGACTATCATCTACTAGGACCCCCAGGTCCTTTTCCATCCTAGATTCCCCCAGAGGTTCTCCCCCAAGTGTATAGATTGCATTCATATTTTTGCCACCCAAATGCATTATTTTGCATATTTCTACATTGAACCTCATTTGACATGTAGTTGCCCACCCTATTCATTTGTTCAGATCTTTTTGCAAGGTTTCCATATCATGCGGAGAAGTTATTGCCCTGCTTAGCTTAGTGTCGTCCCCAAATACAGAGATTGCACTGCTTACCCCATCCTCCAGGTCATTTATGAACAAATTAAACAGGATTGGCCTTAGCACAGAACCCTGGGGGACCCCACTACCCACCCCTGACCATTCCAAGTACTCCCCCTTTATCACCACCCTCTGAACTCGCCCTTGTAGCCAGTGTTCAATCACCCTATGGTCCATGCCAACGGACCTTATTTTGTACAGTAAACGTTTATGGGGAACTGTGTCAAATGCTTTTGCAAAATCCAGATACACCACGTCTATGGGTCTTCCTTTATCTAGATGGCAACTCACCTCCTCATAGAAGGTTAATAGATTGTATTGGCAAGAATGATTTTTCATGAATCCATGCAGATTACTGCTAATGATACCGTTCTCATTACAAAAATCCTGTATATAGTACCTTATCATCCCCTCCAAGAGCTTACATACTATTGATGTTAGGCTAACTGGTCTGCAATTCCCAGGGATGTATTTTGGGCCCTTTTTAAATATTGGTGGTATATTGGCTTTTTCCCAATCAGTTGGCACCATTCCAGTCAGTAGGCTGTCAGTAAAAATTAGGAACAATGGTCTGGCAATTACTTGACTAAGTTCCATAAGTACCCTCGGGTGCAAGCCATCTGATCCCAGTGATTTATTAATGTTAAGTTTCCCAAGTCTAAATTTATTTCTGTCCTTCGTTAACCATGGTGGTGCTTCCTGTGATAAGTCAAGAGGATAAACATTGTAGTTTTGGTTACAGAAGCCCCTCAATTCTCTTGTGAAGACCTTCACTGTCTCTCTATCCTTTGTAACCGGATGTCCTTCCTCATTCTTTATGGGGCCAATATGGTCTGTCCTCCCTTTTTTTACTGTTTACATACTTAAAGGGGTTGTAAAGGTAAAAATAGTTTTCCAAAAATAGCTTCCTTTACCTTAGTGCAGTCCTCCATCACTTACCTCATCCTTCCATTTTGCTTTTAAATGTCCTTATTTCTTCTGAGAAATCCTCACTTCCTGTTCTTCTGTCTGTAACACCACACAGTAATGCAAGGTGTTCTCCCTGGTGTGAAGAAAGCCTCTTGAGGGAGAGGGGACTGGTCACAACATGAACATATCACAGCAAAAAATCAGGAGAAAAGCTGACGCGTTTCACACTATCATACAGTGCGTATTCATAGTGTGAAACGCGTCAGGTTTCTCCTGATTTTTTGCTGTGATATGTTCATGTTGTGACCAGTTTTATTTAAAGGAACCATTTTTTTGGAGTGCGGCCGTCCCGGTTTTTCTCCATACATTTTAACATGCAATGCCAAGCTGCGGTTTTAAAAGCAAGCAAAGTTGTATAAGGCCACGTACACACGATCAGTCCATCCGATGAGAACGGTCTGAAGGACAGTTGTCCGATGAAGCTGATTGATGGTCTGATGTGCCTACACACCATCAGTTAAAAAAACGATCGTATCAGAATGCGGTGACGTTTACGTGTTTTAACACAACGACGTGCTGAAAAAAACGAACTTCAATGCTTTCAAGCATGCGTCGACTTGATTCTGAGCATGCGCGGCCTTTTAATCGATGCTTTTGCATACTAACGATCGGTTTTGACCTATCAGTTAGCCGTCCACCAGTTCAATTTTAAAGCAAGCCCTCTGTTTTTTGACCGAAGGATAACGGACCGATGGGGCCTACACACGATCAGTCTGTTTTCATTGGTTTGAACCGATCGTGTGTACGCGGGCTTACGGTAAGAGAGGTATGGACTATTTGACCCCCTGTACAAATCATTAGTAAGACCTCATCTGGAATATGCAGTTCAGCTTTGGGCCCCTATTTTTAAAAAGGATATCAGGGAACTGGAGAAAGTGCAGAGAAGGGCAACCAAACTGATAAGAGGCATGGAGGAGCTCAGCTATGAGGAAAGATTAGAGGAACTGAATTTATTCACTCTTGATAAGAGGAGAATAAGGGGGGATATGATCAACATGTACAAATATATAAGAGGTCCATATAGTGAACTTGGTGTTGAGTTATTCACTTTACAGTCAACACTGAGGACAAGGGGGCACTCTTTAACTCTAGAGAAAAAGAGATTTAGTCTTCAAATACGGAAAGGTTTCTTCACAGTAAAGCCCCGTACACACGGCCGAGGTTCTCGGCAGAAACCAGCGAGAACCTCGCTGGGAGCCGCATTCTGCCGAGAACCTCGGTCGTGTGTACGCTCTTGGCTAACCCCGCCCGTCGGGAAACCCGTCGAGCAAATAGAGAGCAGGTTCTCTATTTGCTCGACGGCCCGTCGGGATGAATGGCTGGTTGCCTTTCCCGTGTTCTGCCCATCGAGGTTCTCTGTCATGTGTACGGGGCCTCAGAGCTGTGAAAATGTGGAATAGACTCCCTCCAGAGGTGGTTTTGGCCAGCTCATAGTTACATAGTTAGGCAGGTTGAAAAAAGACACAAGTCCATCCAGTTCAACCATAAAAAATAAATACAAAATAAACAAACAAAATAAAACACAGTACAATCCCATACACCCAACTCCATGCCCACAGTTGATCCAGAGGAAGGCAAAAAAAACCAGCAGAGCGATGATCCAATTTGCTACAGGAGGGGAAAAAATTCCTTCCTGATCCCCCGAAAGGCAATCGGATTTACCCCGGATCAACTTTACCTACAGAACTTAGTACTCAGTTATATTATGTGCATTTAGGAAATAATCCAGGCCCTTCTTAAAGCAATCTACTGAGCTGGCCAGAACCACCTCTGGAGGGAGTCTATTCCACATTTTCACAGCTCTTACTGTGAAGAAACCTTTCCGTATTTGCAGGTGAAATCTCAGTAGATTGCTTTAAAAAAAGGCCTGGATACTTTCCTAAAAGTACATAATATAACTGGGTACTAACATTTATAGGTGAAGTTGATCTGGGGGAATATCCAATTGCCTCTCGGTTAATCAGGAAGATTTTTTTTCTCTTGCTGGAGGAAATTGGATTATGCTTTGCTGGGGTTTTCACCTTCCTTTGGATCAGCTGTGGGTATAGAATTGTGTATATGGGAAAGTATATATTTTTTTTCTCTTTTATTGGTTAAACTGGAGGGACTTGTGTCTTTTTTCAACCTAAATAATTATGTATCAATGGGAGAAACAGTGCCCCTTCATTGGTATTGAAGAAAGTAATAGTGCCCCATCGTTAGTATCAATGGGAGGAATAGTGCGCCATCATTGGTATCAAAGGGATTGATAGTACCCCGTCGGTGGTATCAATGGGAGTAATAGTATCCCATTATTGGTGTCAGTGGGAGGAATAGTGCAACATCATTGGTGTCAGTGCTAGTAATAGTGCCTTGTCGTTGGTATCAATGGGATTAATAGTACCCCATCATTGGTATCAATGGGAGAATAAGTTCCCCATCATTTGTGTCAGTGGGAGGAATAGTGCCCCATTGTTGGTGTCAGTGGGAGGAATAGTGCCCCATCATTGGTATTAATAGTGGGAATAGTGCCCCAGCATTGGTTGATGACAGTTTGGGGAATAATGCCCCAAGGACCAGATAAAAGCAAGCAAAGGGTTGCATCTGGCCCCCTGGTCGCAGTGTGGTGATCACTGGTCTAATATAACTTGTTATGCTGTATTAACAGTTGAAATAAAGAAACAAATTATCATAACGCAGAGTGGTACTGCGGATACAGAAAAAATAATAGAGTGCCACGTCCTATTAAATTGGAAGAGAAACAGAATACCAGGGTCTATTCATGGACTTTATAGGCACAGTGATGCAACATAGACAATTGAATACATAAAATATAAAAATGTATTAACCACTTGCCCACCGCGCCATAGACATTCTACTGCTACAGCGCGGTGGGGTAACTGTGACACAACGTCCCTGGGACGTCCTTGTGCACTTCCGCGTTTGCGCGTCCCCTGGGACGCGCTCGCGGAAGTGTCCGTGCTCGCCGGGTCTACGGTAAATTGCCGCTGATAGCTTGTAAACAAACCGGCGTCATTTGATGACGCCCACAGGTGTGCACAGCCTATTGCATTAGGGTGTGCACCCCAAAGCTCAAACACACACTACCGATCACTCACGATGTTCATTCAGAAAGGGAAGGGGCCGGTAAATTACATATTTACCGGCTCCTTCCCCCACTCATCCTAAAGCCTCCCCGCAGCAACAGACGACGGAAGGGGAGAGGAGGGAACCCGGAAGCTATGTGGGGGGGAAGGAGGATAGTAGGGAAAATCTGTGCTATACAGGGTGATTAGGGTGTGCCTGGGCACACCTGGCACACCCTGTGCGCACGCCTATGATGACGCCGGTTCCTCCCTCTCCTCTCTGTACCGTTCGGTACAGTGTGAGAGGAGAGGGGGGGAGCGGGTGGCAGCAGCGCTGTGGCTGGATCTGTGACAAATGCAGTCACAGATCCATCCATCCCAGCTCAGCCATCCCTGCCCCATACTGTGCAATACCCCAGTACTCTGCAATACCCCAGTACCCTGCACAATACTCTGCAATATCCCAGTACTCTGCAATACCCCAGTACCCTGCAAAATACTCTGCAATACCCAAATACCCTGCGCAATACTCTGCAATACCCCAATACTCTGCAACACCCTGCGCAATACTCTGCAATACCTCAATACCCTGCGTAATACTCTGCAATACCCCAATACCCTGCGCAATACTCTGCAATACCCCAATACCCTGCGCTATACTCTGCAATACCCCAATACTCTGCAATACCCCAATACCCTGCGCGACACTCTGCAATACCCCAATACCCTGCTCGATACTCTGCACTACCCCAATACTCTGCAATACCCCAATACTCTGCAATACCCTGAGCAATACTCTGCAATACCCCAATACTCTGCAATACCCCAATACCCTGCATGATACTCTGCAATACCCCAATACCCTGCGCGATACTCTGCACTACCCCAATACTCTGCAATACCCCAATAATCTGCAATACCCTGCGCAATACTCTGCAATACCCCAATACTCTGCAATACCCTGCGTGATACTCTGCAATACCCCAATACCCTGCACGATACTCTGCAATACCCCAATACTCTGCAATACCCCAATACCCTGCAATACCCATTTTTTAAAGTGATGCGAACGCATACGTAAGTCCCGCCCACATATGAAAACGGTGTTCAAGCTACACATGTGAGGTATCTCTGCGAACGTTAGAGCGAGAGCAATCATTTTGACCCTAGACCTCATCCGTAACTAAAAACATGTAACCAATAAAAGTAATTAAAGCGTCGCCTATGGGGATTTTTAAGTAGCGAAGTTTGGCGCCATTCCATGAGTGTGCGCAATTTTGAAGTGTGACATGTTGGGTATCTATTTACTCGGCGTAACTTCGCCGCCGTACACACGGCCGAGGTTCTCGCTGAACACCAGCGAGAACCTCGCTGGAATGCACATTCCAGCGAGGACCTCGGCCGTGTGTACGGTCTCGGCGAGCTTCCCGTCGGGAAGCCCGTCGAGCCGAAATAGAGAGCACGCTCTCTATTTCCTCGACGGCCCGCCCGGAAGAATGGCTGGTTGCCATTCCCGACGGGCGGGTCGCCGATTTCGACGGCCGGCAGGGAACCTCGACGGGCGGAACGATGTGTTCTGCCCGTCGAGATTCCCTGCCGTGTGTACGCGGCCTGAATCTTATACATTATGAAAAAAATTGGGCTAACTTTACTGTTTTTTTTTTTTTTTTAAGCACAAAACAGTTTTTTTTTAAAAACACGCGTTCAAAAAATTTCTGCGAAAATACCATGCGAGATAAAAAGTTGTAACGGCCGCCATTGTATCCTCTAGGGTCTTTGCTAAAAAAGCATATATAATGTTTTGGGGTTCTATGTAATTTTCTAGCAAATAAATGATGATTTTTCCATGTAGGAGAGAAATGTCAGAATTGGTCTGGGTGTTCCAGAACGCCTGATGGTGCTCCCTGCATGTTGGGCCTCTGTATGTGGCCACGCCGTGTAAAAGTCTCACACATGGGGTATCGCCATACACGGGAGGAATAGCAGAATGTGTTTTGGGGTGTAATTTGTGGTATGCATATGCTGTGTGTGAGAAATAACCTGCTAATATGACAGAAACAAGATTATTTATTTTTTTTACAGAATTTTCAGTCGTTTTTCTTTTATAGCGCAAAAAATAAAAAACCCAGAGGTGATCAAATACCACCAAAAGAAAGCTCTATTTGTGTGAAAAAAATGACAACAATTTTAAATAGGTACAATGTTGTATGACTGAGTAATTGTCATTCAAATTGTGAGAGCACCGAAAGCTGAAAATTGGTCTAGTCAGGAAGGGGGTTTAAGTGCCCAGTGGTCAAGTGGTTAATTGGTAAATTTGACATAGAAAAAAAGTTCACAAGGAACTTACTAAAACATACTAAGATAGCATAACAAACTATACACAACATTCTATAGAAAGAAAACACTCAAGAATTTTGTTCGTAAAAGGATAGCCTTAAAGGGTTGGTTGACCGCTACACTTGATGTATAATGTTGCTTACCTTATGCTTTATTGTTTTTTTTTTTAGATATGAGTGATAAAGTGTTCCTCTTCCCAGTGCCAAGTGCTACGGCACACGTGATACTAAAGCCTGAGATAAAAAAGTCATTACAAAACGTCACCATCTGTCTTCGATCTTATACAGAGCTTACACGGGAATACTGTCTTTTTTCAATGGCAGCGTCTGGTGTTGACAATGCCTTCCTAATTTTAACCAGATCACCAAATGTCATAATGTATGCACTCCAGCAGGACAGAACATTCCGGATAGACCCAGAGACACTGGCCTGGAAACACACCTGTGGAACTTGGGACTCCGGCACTGGGGTAATGCAACTTTGGGTCAATGGGAAACTCTACCCAAGAAATGTTGCAAAGAAAGGGTCGATTATTGGTGATGAAGCAAGTATAATTTTGGGACAGGACCAAGACAAATTTGGGGGAGGTTTTGATGCTGGTCAGTCATTTGTTGGCGAAATAAGTGATGTTCATATGTGGGATTATACTTTGACACCAGATGAAATAAAGGGAGTTATGTCTGGGCATGTCAAAGGAAATCACATCAACTGGAATTCTCTTTACTATGATATTAAAGGCAATGTCCTGGTTCAACCCAAGCTCTACTGTAAGTCTTGGGAGTGTGCCAGCTCAACAGTCAAAGAATCCATTGTAGGTTAGTAGTAGACAAGTGCATTTGTTTTCGTCCGAATTTCGATTATTTTTGCGTTCATTTTAACAAACGATAACAAACGTCCAGAATCCGAAATCCAAAAGATCCAACATAAAAGATGCTTTATTTTCGTTTCGTTGTGACAACAGTTTGATATAGATAGAAGATTCGACATGACGGTGACAATAGCGATCTGTGTCTATCGAACCTGCGGTTGAATGTGACTAACCTTAAAGCCTTGTACACACGACCGGTTTTCACAATGAGAAAACTGCCACTTTTTTTATATTGGCCATGAAAACCGGTCATGTGTGTGCTCCCTAGCAGTTTTCTCGACGAAAAAAACAGCTTGAAAATTTTTTAAACCAGCTTTTTTCTCATCGTGTTTCCCTTCAGTCCTTTTCTCATCACGAAAAACGATCGTGTGTATGCTTTTCCAAGGGGAAAAAAACATGCATGCTCAGAATCAAGTATGCAGCCCAAAAGCAGCCCAAAGAGTCGACATGTGCAGACTGAAATATTTTGTTTCGTAATTTCGTTTGCATCCGGAAAATAAATTTATTTCGTTACTCCCGAAAATCGTTTTGATTTATTTTGTTTTCGTTGGGAAAGTTTTCGTCCGAAAATCCTTGTTTTCTGTCGTTGGATCCTTGTTTTCTGTCGTTGGTTTCTGTCGAATGGTCAAAGAATATTCGACGGAACATCGAAACTTTACATAAGCCTTCAATGAGATCAGATTCGACGATTTTAGATGCTTTGTCGAATTTTCGTCGTTCAATTGCCTTCAATGAGATCAGATTCGACGATTTAATTTTCGTCATTCAATTCCTACCTATTCACTGTATTCAGTCAGCATCATGTCTTACCGCAACGAAAACGAAAATAAAGCATTTTTTATGTCGGATCTTTCGGTTTTGTTAAAACAATAACGAAAATACCAGATTTTCGGAGGAAAATGCATTCTAACGAAAACGAATGCACATGTCTACCAAAGAGTGGCGCCATTTGAAAGCAACTTTCCCTTTATAGTCCCGTTGTACGTCACCGTGCTTTGTTTGGACGTTTTTTTGCATGAATGTGTATATGCAAGTCTGGCTGGAGAGGAACCACGACAGGAAAAACTTGCCGAAAAAAGGGTTGTGTGTACAAGGCATTCCTCTTGTCAGGACCTGGGCTTGAACCTGGGACCTCTTCTGTGTATGGCAATGTCTCTTCCCACTGGGATGCTGTATTAAAATAAAAACATTTTTTGGTCACTTTTATGTTAAGTGTCATTTTGGATATATATATATATATATATAGATAGATAGATATATATATATATATATATATATATAGATATATACAGATATATATATATATATATATATATATATATATATATATATACACACACATTATATATATATATATATATATATATATATATATACACACATATACACAATATTACCAGTGCCACCTACCAGTGCCCATCAGTGCTGCATATCAGTGCCCATCAGTGCCACCTCATTGGTACCACCTTATCTGGGCAATGATATAGCACATACTGTATTATTCAATATACAGAGCGTGGTTTAAATGATTTTATTAATTTTAGTTTTCACTTAAAGCTTATTGCAATAACAAGCAGCTCTCAGAACTCATTTAACTTTACCATTTGCACAGTAAGGGTACTTGTGTGGTACCCCCTTTCCCTTTTAATTCAAGCTTATGATCCATGTTCTAAGGTCTCCTAAACACCTAGACAATTGGTGGAAGACCCTCACCCTCTCTACAGCCAAACCTAAATCTTGGATCACACAAGTTATGCTACGTGAGAAGGTAGAGGTTCAGGATACAGTGCAAACATTCTCCAAGCTCTACCCTTTGTTAACACATTTCCTTTCAACTGGAATGGATAGTGGCCTGGTTGATTTGTAGGTGAGACGCTCTTGAAGCAGAAGATGAAGGAGAATCTTGTCTTCTGGTACTGCTGGACCTAAGCGCAGATTTTGATACAGTAGACCACAAACTATTGCTGACTCGCCTAGCTCAAGTAGCTAGAGTCGCAGACTCAAATTTACCCTGGTTCTCCTCCTTTTTGGAAAACCGATCTCAAATAGTATAACTAGGTCCTTTCACTTCTGAAAAACACACAATGTCATGCAGAGTCCCTGAGGGATCCCCCTTGTCGCCCATACTATTCAATATCTATCTCTGCCCTCTCTTCGAAATCAGGAACCAGAAGTTACTCTACCATTCCTACGTGGATGACACCCAACTCTACTTTCGCATCAGCAACAAAAAGGATCATTATCTCGGACTAGAGAAATGCCTTACGTTGATAGAAAATTGGATGACGGAGAGTTACCTTAAACTCAATGGCTCAAAAACAGAACTTCTTCTGTTCCACGCCAACCAAAAGAGACATCACACAACAATGTGGACAACCCCGTTCATTCTGGGACAAACCATTGTCCCAAGCACCAAAGTCAAAAGTCTTGGAGTCACTTTTGACTCCAACATGACAATGGATGCACAAATAAGTCAGCGGATCTCACCATCTCCTGCAACTCATTCCCTTTATCCCAAAAGAAGACACTTCAGTCGTGGTGGGAACGATAATCAACTCCAGACTCCCAAAGTACCAAATCCCTTGTCTACAAGACGTTCAAAATACGGCGGCATGACTGTGACTGGGAAAAAACCCTGGGAATCAATCGTGTCCTCCCTGAGATCCCTTCACTGATTGCCAGTAAAAGACAGAATTACGTTTGAGGCCGCGTACACACGATCGAACATGTCTGGTGAAACTGGTCCGCAGACAAGTTTCAGCGGACATGTTTGATCGTGTGTACGGCCTATCGGACCATTTTCCAGCGGACAAAAGTTTCCAAACATGCTTAGAAACCTGTGCGCTGGAAACCTGTCTGTCGGACATGCTCGATGGTTAGTACACAAAATCATCGGACCAAAATCCCACGCATGCTCAGAATCGAGTCGACGCAATCGTTCTGGTCTGAGGGGATTTTGGTCCGATGATGTGTACGCACATCAGACCAACAGACCACTTCAGCGTGGTCCGATGAAAACGGTCCGTCGGACATGTTTCCTCGGACATGTCTGATCATGTGTGTACGCGGCCTAAAGCACTAACGCATAAGTGTGTTCAAGGTACTGCCCACCAATATCTATGCGAAAAATTAAAATGACACAACCCCCATCGCGTTCTCCGTTCTACTAACCAAAAACTACTCCAGATACCCAAGGCCAGATACAAGTCCAAAGGTGAACAAAGATTTGCAGTCCAAGGACCTAGACTGTGGAACGCACTACCAACCAGCATCCGAACGGAAGTGAATCACCAGGCCTTCAGGAAAAAACTCAAAACCCATCTATTCTGAAGGCAAAATACAGTAGGGAATGGATACCAAGCGCCCTGAGGCGATTCGGTTTGCATGTGTTGCACTATATACATTTTTTTCACTCACTCACTCATTAGACCTCCGCTCTACTACGCTCCTTTCTATTCTACCCCTCTTGTACAAATACCGTACTGGTGACACCACAATAGGGATAAAACTTTTCAGCATAAGGGAATTTATTAAAACACGTGGCCATTCACTAAATTTAGAAGAAAAGTGGTTTAACCTTAAACTATGTAGAGGTTCTTTACTGTAGGAGCGGCAAGGATGTGAAATTCCCTTGCACAGGCGGTGGAACATTGATAGTTTCAAAAAATTATTAGATAAGCACCTCAACGACCACAACATACAGGGATATACAATGTTATACTGACATATAATCACACACAGAGGTTGGACTTGATGGCATTGTGTATTTTTTCAACCTCACCTACTATGTAACTATTTGGGGATATGGGGTAGGAAGGAGGAAGGATTTTCCGATCGTGTGTACGTGGCAATAGGGTTAACACAGGAATCACAAACTATAACATGTGTTTGTGTATTCCTTATGCTTACATTAAATAAATTCATCAGAGGCTGATTACCAAACGGCTTTGTTTAACAGTTAAAGTAATTAAGATATTGCTGTGGGATGGATGAGAATTGCTCCCAAGCCAAAACCATATATTATAAAAAGGCTCCGGATTCTCAGGAACAGATATCTAACACCAGACAGCTCTGAATTCTGGAGAGGTGAGGATATGGAAACATGGACAATACATGAGGACAGTGGCCATTACAACCCACCAGAGTTTTATCTGCAGTGCCATTTTCAAAAACATTATTAACGGCATATTTTTAGAGGGCTCCTTTTCCATAGACCCCAAGTCTCTCCCACTGACCACCAATGCACAGGTAAATTCACTTTTTTAGCCTGTGCTTTATTTCAGATCATTATTATATTATTCTTTTCATGAATATCACTGAATCGTATTATCTTGAACAGCAGATGGGTGTGAAAAAAAGATATATCCCGGGGATCAAAGATGCTATTTACACCACATTCTATTAGTTTTTATTAGTCATATCTACAGATATCTACAGATATTAGACATGTGCAGTCCAGTTCGTAACAAATGTATTTTCGTACGAATTTGTTAGTATTCGTACATTCGGATCAATTCGAACATCCGAAAAGCTGAAAGAACCAAAATACAAAAATGACGGAACTACGAAGAAGCCAAATAACGAACAAGCGAAAATACGAACGTACGATTGGACAATCTTACTAAAATACGAAACATTGAAAAAGCAAAAGAACGACAATGATGTCTGTTCGTAAATTTGTGTACTTGTATCATTCTTTCAAATGGGCAGTGTAGTTAGTAAATGATGTATCTTACTTAACCACTTGCTTACTGGGCACTTATACCCCCCTCCTGCCCAGGTGATATTTCAGCTTCCGGCACTGCGTCGCTTTAACTGACAATTGCGCGGTCGTGCGACGTGGCTCTCAAACAAAATTGACGTCCTTTTTTCCCCACAAGTAGAGCTTTCTTTTGGTGGTATTTGATCACCTCTGCGGTTTTTATTTTTTGCGCTATAAACAAAAAAGAGCGACAATTTTGAAAAAAATACAATATTTTTTACTTGTTGCTATAATAAATATCCCAATTAAAAAAAAAAAAACTTTTTTTTTCTCAGTTTAGGGCGATGCGTATTCTTCTACATATTTTTGGTAAAAAAAAATAAAAAAAAATCGCAATAAGCGTCTGGTTTGCGCAAAATTTATAGTGCCTACAAAATAGGGGACAGAATTATTATTTTTTATTATTTTTTTTTTACTAGAAATGGCGGCGATCTGCGATTTTTATTGGGACTGCGACGTTATGGTGGACACATCGGACACTTTTGACACATTTTTGGCGTCATTCACATTTATACTGCGATCGGTGCTATAAAAATGCACTAATTACTGTATAAATGTGACTGGCATTGAAGGGGTTAACACTAGGGGGTGAGGAAGGTGTTAAATGTATTCCCTGCATAGTGTTCTAACTGTGGGGGGAGGGAGGGTGACTGGGGAGGTGACCGATCTGTATCTCTATGTACAAGAGACACAGATCCGTCTCCTGCTCTCCAGAGCGCGCGCTGGGAAGCAGCTAGTGACAAGCCGTCAATTGACGGCTTGTTGACAATTTAGATCTGCGCTAGAGCCGTCATTCGGCTGTAGCGCGGATCTCAAGTAGTTAAAGTGGAGTTCCACCCATTTTTTTATGTTTGTCTGTGCTGCATGCCCTAATCTCATAGTGTTCAGAATGGACAATTTTTGTTTATTTTGTTGCTTGTAAATACCTTTATTTTGTAGTCCTTCATTACTTCCTCCTCCTTATTAGCCTAGGCTATTAAGTCACAAGGCTATTTCCCAGGGTTTCTTGGATAGGCATCATGTTTCCCAGTAGTCCTTGCAAACCTGACTGAAACCTAGTGTGCAGCACTGAGCATGTGCGAGATATGCAAAGCTGAAATCCAGGAAGTCATACAGTCTGGCTTCATGATGCCCACACTTAAGATGGCCACGGTCTATTTCTAGATTATAATCTAAATGATGTAACAACCTAACAAAACGGACCTTAGTTTACAGACTAACTTTACTAGAATACATTAAGCTTGTGTATTACAGGGGTATTTATATTTAAAAAGTGAACTTGTGGGTGGAACTCCCCTTTAATATCTTAGCCAATCAGCTTCTCTCTTTTGTGCTGAGTCACATTGGACAGTGTAAAGCCTGGTACACACGATCGGACTTCAAACAAACTTTTCCGTGGATCTTTGTCTGAAGGGAGTTGGCCGGACTTTTCAAAGTTTGTCTGATGGAGAATACACATGGTCGGATTTTTGGGAAAACGCTAATTTTGAAGTTTGTTGGCAAAAAGTCCAACAGTGTGTACAGGGCTTAAGAGAAAGTCTATCCTAATATGGATTAGCCGGGTGTTGAAAATGAAACTAAAATACGAGATTGCGAATGACAGCGCCGCAATGTATTTACAAAGTACAAAATTACGAATCCATTAAACGAAAATTATTATCTAACTAATTACGAATTTCAAATCAACGAAAATAAATTACTCAGAATTGCGAATCATTCAGTATAAACGAAAATAAAACTGTTACAAAAATACAATTGGATCCGAATAAGAAACCATGGGCCAGATTCACAGAGCCCTTACTCCTGTCTAACTGGTGTTAGACTGGAGTAATTTCAAATTCCGCGCGTTTTTTAGCTAGTTGAAAACCTCAAACCATGAATAGACGGCTGCGGGCTTCAATTCGACTGGATTACGTGTTTGTACGCCTTCGAATCTACGCTGCAATAAAATTGCGGCCACTCGGTGGACTTCCCGTCGTTTTCCGCGTCGGGGTATGCTAATGAGCTTTTGCCGGCGATCCCAGAAATTACGATCTTCAATCGCAATCTCTTACGGCATCTTTAGTCATCTTTTCTTTGCGTTTCACTATACCAGCTTTTTGCTGGTCTAATATTAGACAGCCCATGTTAAGTATGGCCGTCGTTCCCACATCGAATTTCTACGTTTTCCGACGTCTTTTATTATTTTTAACGTAAGTCGTCCGGGAATAGGAATGTTCGTAAATGATGCTACTCAAACAACGAATGACGTAACGACCTGATTTTGCGCAATGCACGGCGGGAAATTTCTGAACGGAGCATGCGCAGTTCGATCGCCGCGGGGATGCGCTTAATTTAAATGCTTCACGCCCCCTAATCGCGTATTTCGATTACGCGGCGAGAAATAGACTACGCCGCCGTAGCGTACGGGCAAAAATCTACCAGAATTCGGTGTAGAGCCTGGTAAAATATGGCAGCGTAGAGTATTTCGATTACGCAGCGCAATATTAAGTGTATGTGAATCTGGCCCCTTGTGTCTTACGAAGAACGGGTCCAAACCTACGGAATGAGACGAAACAAAACAAAAGAAAACAACATTTTTTGTTGTGCACATGTCTAACAGATATATCAACATATATTTTAGTACCTGAGATATGAAAGCTGAGATATGAAAGATATCTCTGTATACCTGAGACATACAGATATTTCTAGAGCAGTCTCTCAACCAGGGCTTCATGGAATCATACAGTTTCTAAAGAGGTTGATCAATGAGCAATTTTGGTTTTTAGGATGTGCTACCACTGGTCACATCTTTTTAGGTAGGTTTAGAAGGAACATTCATCACACTGACCACCAATGTAAAGATAATTCTACAGATTCATCACCAATGTAGGGGGCTTTCTTCCTACTGGCCACAAATATAAGGAGCTTTATTCCCACTGACCACCAATGTAAAGAGAATTCTAGATTGATCACCAATGTAAGGAACATTCTTCCCACTGATCACCAATGTAAGGGACATTCTTCCCACTGATCACCAATGTAAGGAACATTCATTCCACTGATCACCAATGTAAGGGGCATTCTTTCCACTGTCCACCAATATATGGAACATTATTCCCACTGACCACCAATGACAGGGATATTCTTCCCACTGACCAGAAATGTAAAGAGCATTCTTCATTATAATATGGGGAGCATTCTACATACTGACCAGGGGCATTATTCCCATGGGCCACCAAAGTAAGGAGAATTTTCCACAATGATCATCAATGTAAGTGAAATCCTTCCCACTGACGACCAATGTAAGGGGCATTTTTCCCACTGAACACCAATATAAGGACACTCTTTAAACTGATCACCAATGTAAGGGGAATTCTTTACACTGATCACCAATGTAAGGGACATTCTTCCCACTGATCACCAATGTAAGGGACATTCTTCCCACTGATCACCAATGTAAGGGACATTCTTCCCACTGATCACCAATGTAAGGAACATTCTTCTCACTGATCACCAATGTAAGGAACATTCTTCCCACTGATCACCAATGTAAGGAGCATTCTTATCACTGATCACCAATATAAGGGATCTACTACCCACTGTGCTTAATGTAAATTTTATTTCACATGGTGATGTTTCTATGTCTCACCAGGATATTGGAAACCATTTGATTTTTTTTAATCCATTGGACATTTAGTTTCATCACTACAAAAAGATATGTTAATGGACATAAAAAACGAGACTAAAGTGACCATGTTTGAGTTTTCTGGACTAACTGATGATAAAGAACTTGTCCCATTCCTATTCATTTTCATATTTTTAGTTTATATGGTGACCCTGGTAGGAAACATGGGGATGATAGCTATTGTCTTTGTCTTCTCCAGCCTTCACACTCCAATGTATTACTTCCTGAGTAGTCTCTCTTTGGTGGATATCTTCTACTCCTCGGTTATCACTCCAAATATGTTGTCTCAATTCCTTTCCCTTAAAAAGTCCATTTCATTTCTTGGTTGTGCTGCCCAATATTACTTCTTTTGTGCATTAGGGAGCACAGAAGTAATTCTTCTCTCCTCCATGTCCTATGACCGCTATGTGGCTATCTGCCACCCTCTCCACTACACCTTAATAATGACCAAGAAGAAATGTTTTGGTTTGGTCATTTATTCCTCCACCACTAGTTTCTTGCAGTCGGTTGTGCAGACCACTTGTGTTTTCAGTCTTCCATTCTGTGGATCGAACCTTATTGACCATTTCTACTGTGACATCCCACCACTGATCAGGTTATCCTGTTCTGATAATCTCCATTGTGATATGGTAACTGGCGGACTTGTAGCGGCTTGTGGAATATTTTCATTGACAACCATCTTTCTTTCATATGCTTTAATATTTCGTTCCATTTTTAGGATGACTTCAACTAAGAGCAGGCAGAAGGCCTTCAGTACATGTTCCTCACATATTATTTGTGTCTCGGTCTTTGTTACCGCTGTTTTCTTTGTGTATCTTCGTCCTCATTCTGGGGGATTCGACAAACAAGACAAGGTGGCTTCTGTCTTCTATACAGCCGTGTCCCCAATGTTGAATCCTCTTATCTACAGCCTGAAGAACCAAGAGGTGAAGCGGGTTCTTGCTCAAGCATTTCAAAAACATTTTTGATATAGATTTAATGCAGCTCATCTGTAAAGTGCCTGGTACCCTCCCTTTAAACTACACACATTTATTAGAACATATAAAACTGCTAAAATAAACATAGTGTCCTCTAGTGTGCAAATAGTGTTGGTAAATTTATTTTGTGACTCCTGGTAGTTGGCAGGGTGGCAAGATCAGCCCTTAAGTATCATGGAGACTGGCCAATGGGGGAGTCGGGTGGAAGATGGAGCGCTGAGGTTGGTGTTGTGAGGCCTAGAAGGGAACCCTGGGGCTGGGGGGCTCTGTCTCCAGGCTCAAACTGAGGGAAAGGGAGGAGAGGAAGCCTAAGAGAGGGGTCTCCATTATCTCTGGGTCTTGTGCAGAAGACATCCTGTGCCCCGAAGACAGGCTTGTCCAGTGCAGCATGAATAAAGGGACAGTGCGAGTACCTCAACACATCCAGGGTAATATAAGGGTAAAGTCTGCCAGACATAGCATGCTTTCACAGGGAGAGTGTTCAGCTGAATCCCAATCCCTTATCCTGGGGCATTCTAGGTGGGCTGGTAGTCAAGGCAGCCAGATGGGCTGGTAGTCTCTGCAAGTGTTATAACTGTGTGAGGTTCTACTGAGGAGACACGATACTCCTGTATACAGTTTCAAACTTTGTGCTATTTAACTAAAGGGTAATGAGAGCTCCTGCTTCATAAATAACTTTGTCACTGATCCATTATTCCGGAGGGAGTACAGTTCAGGATCTTCATTTTTGTGTACAAGAGAAGAAAGTTTGTTCTCATCTGTTGTTCTTCAAGTCAAGTTGGGCATCCCATAAAGCCTATACCTTATCCAAGTTGTTTTCCCAAATAAAACAACAAAAACAAGCCCATGGACTGATTCATTGTCTCCGAATGAGAGTTGAAAATTATTGTTGCCTGGCTGTGCAGGAATATTTGGACACAAAATCCAGCAGCTCCTGCAGGGGCAGCGCTAAATAAATATAAAGCAGACAACTGCATTTATAACTCCTGCAAAGACTCCTGGAACCTGGGACACTGCATTATACAATAACATAAGTCTATAACAGTGGTACTCTTCCAAACTTACCATTAACCAAATTGTGGTTACAGCCTGTCATAAATTCTTCCTGTGTGAAACCTGACCCTGACCACTGCATTATCTTCATTAATAGATCGTTAATAAATCTTCACAGACTTGAACAGCTCTCTAAACCATGTGCAGAGAATTTATTAAAGGAGACAGCCTAAATTGTAAAATAAATAATATATAAGATACACCTGTGGACAAATCCAAATAGCTTGTACATGTATAAAATCCATCAAAGGTGCTAAAGGGATCTAACCATATTTTCGCACAAAAAATTCTGCATGAACCCTCTGCACACTGATGTATATCTTAGAAAACTTTGCAATGACAAAACTGTAATTGTTGGTTCACATACACTGTAATACATGTTTAGGCTGGCCAACTGCATCAAAGTGATCCCTCGCTGGCCAGTCCCTACTCTGCTCTGCAAAATGAAAATGGTTCAGTGGATATAGTGGCAATATGATGCCAATAGACACAAGTTGGGGTAGAGCTATAGGCTCAGGTCTGGCCACTAACCTGCATGGCAATAGAAATAAGATTAGCCTGTACTTAAATATCAATAGCTTTTACATGAATATATAATCCATCAGGTACTAAAGGGGTGTGACCACATGGTAACACTAGAAATTCTGGATGAACCCTCTGCACACTGCTATCTACCCTTTTTGGCAAACTTTTCAATAAAAATACAGGGATTTTTGGTTTGCATACATTGCAATACATGTTTAAAGTGGCCAGATGCATCAAAGTATTCCCTCTGGCGAGTCCCTACTCTGCTCTGCAAAATATAAATTCTACAGTTGATACAGTGCCAATATGAGGCAGATAAACACAAGTTGGGGGAGAGCTACAGGTTCAGGTCTGGCAATGCAGAATAAATAAGAAATTCCTGTGCTCAAATGGCAAAAGCTTCTACATGTACAGGGAGTGCAGAATTATTAGGCAAATGAGTATTTTGACCACATCATCCTCTTTATGCATGTTGTCTTACTCCAAGCTGTATAGGCTCGAAAGCCTACTACCAATTAGGAATATTAGGTGATGTGCATCTCTGTAATGAGAAGGGGTGTGGTCTAATGACATCAACACTCTATATCAGGTGTGCATAATTATTAGGCAACTTCCTTTCCTTTGGCAAAATGGGTCAAAAGAAGGACTTGACAGTCTCTGAAAAAGTCAAAAATAGTGAGATATCTTGCAGAGGGATGCAGCACTCTTAAAATTGCAAAGCTTCTGAAGCGTGATCATCGAACAATCAAGCGTTTCATTCAAAATAGTCAACAAGGTCGCAAGAAGCGTGTGGAAAAACCAAGGCGCAAAATAACTGGCCATGAACTGAAAAAAGTCAAGCGTGCAGCTGCCAAGATGCCACTTGCCACCAGTTTGGCCATATTTCAGAGCTGCAACATCACTGGAGTGCCCAAAAGCACAAGGTGTGCAATACTCAGAGACATGGCCAAGGTAAGAAAGGCTGAAAGACGACCACCACTGAACAAGACACACAAGCTGAAACGTCAAGACTGGGCCAAGAAATATCTCTAAGGTTTTATGGACTGATGAAATGAGAGTGAGTCTTGATGGGCCATATGGATGGGCCCGTGGCTGGATTGGTAAAGGGCAGAGAGCTCCAGTCCGACTCAGACGCCAGCAAGGTGGAGGTGGAGTACTGGTTTGTGCTGGTATCATCAAAGATGAGCTTGTGGGGCCTTTTCGGGTTGAGGTTGGAGTCAAGCTCAACTCCCAGTCCTACTGCCAGTTTCTGGAAAACACCTTCTTCAAGCAGTGGTACAGGAAGAAGTCTGCATCCTTCAAGAAAAACATGATTTTCATGCAGGACAATGCTCCATCACACGCGTCCAAGTACTCCACAGCGTGGCTGGCAAGAAAGGGTATAAAAGAAGAACAACTAATGACATGGCCTCCTTGTTCACCTGATCTGAACCCCATTGAGAACCTGTGGTCCATCATCAAATGTGAGATTTACAAGGAGGGAAAACAGTACACCTCTCTGAACAGTGTCTGGGAGGCTGTGGTTGCTGCTGCACGCAATGTTGATGGTGAACAGATCAAAACACTGACAGAATCCATGGATGGCAGGCTTTTGAGTGTCCTTGCAAAGAAAGGTGGCTATATTGGTCACTGATTTGTTTTTGTTTTGTTTTTGAATGTCAGAAATGTATATTTTTGAATGTTGAGATGTTATATTGGTTTCACTGGTAAAAATAAATAATTGAAATGGGTATATATTTGTTTTTTGTTAAGTTGCCTAATAATTATGCACAGTAATAGTCACCTGCACACACAGATATCCCCCTAAAATAGCTAAAACTAAAAACAAACTAAAAACTACTTCCAAAAATATTCAGCTTTGATATTAATGAGTTTTTTGGGTTCATTGAGAACATGGTTGTTGTTCAATAATAAAATTAATCCTCAAAAATACAACTTGCCTAATAATTCTGCACTCCCTGTATATAATCCTTCAGCCTGAATTGTGTTGCTGATTTGCTTTATAAATGCCCCGCCCACTGTGCAGTTTTGTAAAATGCTGCTTACTGTAGCTAGCATTAAAGCGGATCTCCACCCTAAAGTGAAGATCCGCTGATCGGAACCCTCCCCCCCTCCGGTGTCACATTTGACACCTTGCAGGGGGGAGGGGGGTGCAGATACCTGTCTAAAGACAGGTATCCGCACCCACTTCCGGCCCGCAGTCTCGGGCAAAAGACGGGCTTTTCCCGTTGCGTGCTGGGAACTCTCAGCTCCCAGCACACAGCGGGAGCCAATCGCGGGCGCAGCGCGACTCGCGCATGCGCCGTAGGGAACCGGGCAGTGAAGCCGGAGCGCTTCACTTCCTGGTTCCCTCACCGTGGATGGAGGGGGGAGCAGCAGGGTGACGAGCGATCGCTCATCCTCTGCTGCGGACGCCGCTGGACTCCAGGACAGGTAAGTGTCCTAATATTAAAAGTCAGCAGCTGCAGTATTTGTTGCTGCTGGCTTTTAATATTTGCTTTTTGGTGAACCATCCGCTTTAAGTCCATATCATGTATAGCCAGCCACTTGGAGTACTCTTGACAAAGAGTCAAGAGTACTCCGAGTGGCCAGTCATACATGATATTGACTGATTGCCTTAGGAGCAGAACGCCCTAGCCAGAGCACCGATCTCTAGCTTCTGAATCTTGGATATAGCAGCAGAGCTTGGGTAAGATTTATTTTCTCTTACTGTAGCCAGCATACCTATAGACTTTTCAGGTCACCCCTAGGGATGAGCTGAACACACCCTGATTTAGCCAAGCATGTAAAAATTCCAGATGCTGAATCCGAACTGAATCTCCCAAATCAATTTTCAAAATTTTTAAGGCTAATAGGCAAGGTACAGTATGAGCAAAATTAAATGCATGAGAGACTCTGCCAAAAGGGAAATGTACCAATGCAAAAAGAAAGTACAACATTAAGAATTCCTTGATTCCTTGTCTGTGAAGTGGTGCATTTC
Source organism: Rana kukunoris (assembly GCA_029574335.1). Classification (NCBI taxonomy): domain Eukaryota; kingdom Metazoa; phylum Chordata; class Amphibia; order Anura; family Ranidae; genus Rana; species Rana kukunoris. The sequence goes on from CM056051.1 coordinate 533,942,606, forward strand.
TATCTTGTAAACAAAATAGTATAGGACAAGTGACATTTACTATGAAGAAAAAAGCCCCTTAAAATATCAATAACTCACATTGTCTACTTCTCTGTCCTACTCCGTAGTGACAGGACAGAGTATTGTGAGTGGCTAGGGGAGAGCTGTGCCGATGTGCTAAATTGCTCAGTGGCACCATGTTTTACCACACCAGGTGACACCAACCCTAGTGACGCCACTGGAAATGGGGACCCCATATTTACAAGACCCTCATCAAGAAATATAAAAATCTGGCATGTGTTTTGGGCGAGTTCCTATTGTATTATTAACAAAATAAAGAAAGCTTGCAGGGAAATTTGAATTAACACATTTTTTCATATGTGTTACCTTTGCTATACATGTACAAAAAAAATATTGACATGGGGTCCCACCCAAAATCAAAACATGGTGCTGGATCCTTTCTTAAATCTATACCAGACCATTGATCAAAGCATGCATCTTGGCACCCTCCTGAACCAGACCAGACCACATGTCCTCAACATGGTGGGGCCCCATGTTTATGAGGACAAATGCCTCTTTCCCACATCTCTAGCCCAGGGGTTGTAGGGGTGGATGGAGAAACGTATTTAAATTTGGAAGTCTCATTTAGGATCAGAAGAAGAACATGGAAGCCTAACACACAGCCTGGCACCCTCCTGAACCAGACCAGGCAAACATTTCCCCAGCATGGTGGAGTCCCGTGTTCATGAGGACAAGGGCCTCTTTCCCACGACCCTGGCCCGGTGGTTTTGGGGGTGGAGGGAGAAACGTATTCAAATCTGGGAGTCTCCTTTAGGATAAAAGGAAAAACATGGAAGCCTAACAAGCAGCCTGGCACCCTCCTGAACCAGACCAGACCACATGTCCCTAGAATGGTGGGGCCCCATGTTCATGAGGACAAGGGCCTCTTTCCCACAACCCTGGCCCAGTGGTTGTGGGGTGGAGGGAGAAATGTATTTAAATCTGGAAATCACCTTTAGGATAAAAGGAAGAGCATGAAAGCCTAACGTGCAGCCTGGCACCCTCCTGAACCAGACCAGACCACATGTCCCCAGTATGGTGGGGTCCCATTTTCATGAGGACAAGGGCCCTTTTCCCACAACCCTAGCTTGGTGGTTGTGGGGATAGAGGAAGGATCTTATATAAATTTAGAAGTCTCCAATAAGATAAGGGTTGCAGGGGGTGAGTAGCCAATGGTTTTTGTGTCCTACCACTTATCCGGGTCAGTGTAATACAAGCAATATATGCCAGCTACATTAAAAAGTAACTCTTTTATTGAGGAAAAAAAAAACACACAGCACCAGATTTTAGGTGTGAAAAAATTGTGCTAAAAGAGGGAGGGGCTTAAAGGATAGGGTCTAGAATCAATATAAAAAAGTACTGTTTTATAGGCTACAACAACCCTCTTCTATGAAGGAGAATATGTATAATATAATAGTCAGGGGTTAGCTCAAGTGGGATCACCTTCCCTGGGGAAAAAGCCAGTCCGAACAGCAAGTTTTATTAAAATCTGACTTGTAGACAGTTTTATTTTAAAAGGTTGTGTAGCACTACCCCCCGAGGGAGCTGCGGGTTTGTTTTGGGTGGCATGTTACCTCATGGCTCCTCCACCATCTAAGGGTGTATGGTGAATGTAGCATTAACGGAATGTCCACGACAGGTGTCTTTTTCTGTGCTCTTTTTTACCCAGCCGGGTAAAAACAATAAAACTTTGTGGTGATAGAAGAGTTGAAGTAAAAGGAGAAATAGCAGATTAAGGCGCAGCAATAGGAAAACAGTCCTGTTTCCAACAAAACGTAGTCTTCTTCGCCACTCCAGCCGGAGTGGGTATAGCGTACCTGGACAGGCCTCTCACACCGACCTGGCAGCCAGAGTATCACTCGGAAATTAGAGGAAAAGTCTCCTTAATAGACTTTGGCCTGGATCTCCTTCAGGTAGTTTACAGATTACCGACTGACAGGTGACCAACTTCTATCCTTTCAGTAATCGGTTCCCTTGATCCCCGGTGGATTGTCGAAACCCTATTAAATTGCCAGCCTCTCTTGGCTCTCCTCAAATGGACTCCCCACCGAACAGCTCTCTCGCTTGGGATCTTCTCAGGATTGTCGATTACTGGTGCCCCGACACAGCTTTAAATGTCCCGGACCAACATGGTCCCGGAACTAGGAACACCGCGTGGCACGCGCATCGCGGCCTGGAAGGCCATTTCGCCGGGGAGGGGGGCCGTGATGCAGTCACCCTAAAAGTAGGTGCCGCACTCGAAGAAGAACCCATACCAATGGCGTCTATCTGATAAATACCCTCCCCCAGCATGCACAGCGAGGAGAAACCCTCCTGATAGGCTGCTGGGAAAAAGCACCCAAACCTCGTCTCCACTGCCACCTATCGTCCTGGGGTGGGAACAGCACCCCAGCAACAATAGAATGAGCCCACAGCACAGCCAAGCTGAGACAGAGACCCAATTTGAACAGATTAACTGGATCAGAGCCAACTAACTCTCTGATCCCCCTCTAAATTTAACAACGCACCGGTACTTGGAAGTAACGAAGTGCTATAGTTGCATAGAAATAAAACAAACAAAAACAGAAAATAAATCCTTGCCAACCAGGCACCAACTAAACATATGCAGGTTCCTAACTCACAGGTGAAGGGCTTCTCTAAGTCACACACGAAATAAAGATATTGCAAACTTTTTCTCTCACAAAAGCAAACTTTATAAAGGTAGCTGAGTCACAAGACGACCGTAAAAAATCTAGTCGGGACAAACCCTGCAGCGCTGGGCAAATGGCAACGGTAGGCAAATGGGCGTACCTGTACGTCCCATTTAAATCGCAGCATTGTGGGCGCACGCCCACCGTATGCTCCGTGAGCGTGCCCACGGGTCCTGCGGACTTTGTTCTGCCAGGGGCTCGCGCTTGTGTCACGGAGCACCAGAACAGGGAGATGCCTATATAAACAAGGCATTTCCCTGTTCTGCCTAGCAACGCGACAGAGATCTACTGCTCCCTGTCATCAGGAGCTGTGATCGCTGTCATGTTCTAGTGAGACCATCCCCTCACAGTTAGAATTACTCCCTAGGACACACTTGACCCCTTCATTGCTCTCTAGTGTTTAACCCCTTCCCTGCCAGTGTCATTTACACAGTAATCAGTGCATTTTTTAGCACTGATCGCTGTATAAATGACAATGGTCCCAAAATAGTGTCAAAAGTGTCCAATGTGTGCACCGTAATATCCCAGTCACGATAAAAATCGCAGATCCACCTCTTCTAAAAAGCACTTGTTGTGTCTGTTTAGTGACACTCTGAGTTGTCGAGGAAGAGCAGATAAAAGCTCTGCTTTTGGGTGAAGGGTTGGCAACATGTGACTTACTGCTTCAATCGGTGGTGTGACATTTTCTAGGCCAGTATGAAGCCGTGCCGTCTAGTTGTAGACTTGCATAGTTACAATAAAAAAAACTTCTAGTAAAAGGACGCGGTACATTAACCACTTAAGGACCGCCGCATGTACATTTACGTCGGCAGAATGGCTCCGATCGGACCCCCCCCCCCATACATGCGGCGGTCCGCGCGGCTGCAGGAGCGATCCGACAAGAGGGGACGGCTATTAGTTTTTGTCCGCCCCCTCCGGATCGCTCCCTCCCCCTGCAGTGCACTTCCTCTTCCTGTGTAAACACAGGAAGGAGGAAGCGACGTGATCTCTCCATCGGTGGTTTTTTCAACCACCGCTGAGGAGAGATCACAACACAAGTAAATCTGCACAACACTACACTACACTAACACTTCACATAAACACATTTAACCCCCGTGATCGCCCCCCTTCCCCCTGTCACAGTGTCACTGAATGCAGTAATCATACATGTATGATTACTGTATTTAGTGTCAGTGTGACAGGCAGTGTAAAAGTCAGTTAGTGTTAGGTCCAGGGTAGCCCTGTACCCCCCCTAATAAAGTTTTAACCCCTTGATCACTGCCCTAGTTAACCCTTTCACTCCCTATTGCCAGCGTCACTAAGCGATCATTTTTCTGATCGCTGTATTAGTGTCGCTGTTCCCGCTAGGTAGCAAATTTTTTTTTATTGCAATTTTTTTTTACTAAAGACATGTGGCTAAATAATTTTTGGCCTAAATGTTTGACTAAAATGTAGTTTATTGATTTTTCTTATAACAAAAAGTAAAAAATATTGATATTTTTTTTTTAAATGTCGCTCTATTTTTGTATATAGCGCAAAGGACGCAAATTTTGTTTGGGAGCCACGTTGCACGACCGCGCAATTGTCTGTTAAAGCGACGCAGTGCCGAATCGCAAAAACCCCTTTGGTCATTTGGCAGCATATTGGTCCGGGTCTTAAGTGGTTAAAGATCTTTCTACATAGCTGACTTCCTATTCTAAACTAGTGTTGAGCGGAATACGCCATATTCGATTTTGCGATATTGCGCGAATATATAGAAGAATATTCGCGAATATTCGCTAATATCGAATATTCGTGATATTTTATCCAAAAAAAATTTGCGAAATTTCGCAAATGCGAAAATGATTGCGAAATTCTCATAAACGGAGATCATTTCCTGTATTACTAAACTAATATGCACTAAACACTAACTCTACACTAACTCTACTTAAAAGAAAGGAGAATAAGGGGGCAAAAGAAGGGCGGAGAAGATAATCGCGCAATATTCCTATTCCTATTCTTATTGCGCGATTATCTTCTCCGCCCTTCTTTTGCATCAGAGCCAATCAGAATAACTCGAATATTCGGCAAAAGGAATATCGCGCAATATTCCTTTTGCCGAATATTCGAGTTATTCTGATTGGCTCTGATGCAAAAGAAGGGCCGAGTAGCTGATGCGATTCTTTTATGTTGCCGAAAATTCGCAATGCGAATTTTCGGCAACATAAAAGAATCGCATCAGCTACTCGGCCCAGGGTCTCTCTCTAATCATACCAGCAATGCTTTTAGACGTCGATGGAGATCACTAGGATGTGATCTGTTTTAAAAATAAATTTGAAAAAATACGAATATTCGCAATAGCGAATATTCGCCGCAATATTCGAGTTATTCGCGAATACTCGAATATGCAATATTCGTAGCGAATATTCGCAATGCGAATATTCGTGAGTAACACTATTCTAAACCCACAGAACAGGAAGTTGCCTGGTTTAGTGCCAACAGTCATGGCCATGCCCATCTGCCCTCTAGTGGCCAAGACTAGGCACTGCCAATGGGCTTCTACTCCATTATATACACATACAATACTCTGCAAGCACTCTGAAATAAAATTAGTTCCCCTATGTAAAAAAAAACGAATTTAATGTTGCCGTCTCACAAAAAAAAAAAAGCATCTGTAGAGAATGTTCACTAGTTCACTATGCCCATTAATGAAGGAGAAAGCGTACGTACCTACCCTCCTTCTCCTCCCTCCTTCCTACCCCAAATCCCCAAATAGTTACATAGTAGGTGAAGTTGAAAAAAGACACAATGCCATCAAGTCCAACCTCTGTGTGTGATTATGTCAGTATTACATTGTATATCCCTGTATGTTGTGGTCGTTGAGGTGCTTATCTAATAGACATGTGCATTCGTTTTCGTTAGAATGCATTTTCGTCCGAAAATCAGGTTTTTCCGTTATCATTTTAACAAACGATAACGAAAGTGCAAGACACTAAAACCGAAAGATCCGACATTTCCATCCGTTGCCATCCGACACGTTCCGTTGAATATTCTTTTGATCATTTGCCAGCAACCAAAAAGATTCAACGTTTTTTTGGAGCGAAGGATAACTGACCGATGGGGCCCACACACGATCAGTTTGGACCGATGAAACTGACCTTTAGTCCGTTTTCATCGGTTTTGACCGATCGTGTGTACGCGGCTTAACAGTAAAGAACCCTCTTCATAGTTTAATGTTAAACCACTTTTGTTCAAATTTTAGTGAATGGCCACATCGAAATCACATCCCCCATCAGCGTCTGTTCTCCAGAGACAATGGGCCAGATTCACAGAGCGATTACGCCTGCGCAACTGCTGTTGCGCGTGCGTAAGTCTAAATGTGCGCGTGCGTATAGTTGGACGCGATTCACAAAACAATATACGCCAGAAATCTTCGTTTTTTGGTCCGGCGTAATTTAATTAGACATTCGCTTCCCTTCGCGCAAAACTGCGCTAGACACACCATTGATTTGCTAGTCAAATATGCTAATGAGGGAGTTACGGGGATTCACAAAAAAACGCAGTTGCTGCGCAGGCTACGCGATGTGCGCAACTGCAAAATGTTCTGTCTAAAGTTAGAGGACCTAAAAGCTGGTCTAAATTTTGAAAAAAAGTCTAATTGTCTGATAAAGCAACACTGTTAGTGAGGAGTTCAGCAGTCACACGTGTTGCCCAACAATCTGTATGCCAACATGCCAGGGGCATCGTCGCGCATAGCTATACTACTGACTTTAGATGAACAAAGAAGGATGAGGGCACGGAGGATGGCACTAAGGAGGGCACGGGAGATGTTTTTTTTTTTTTTGCTTATATAAAATTTACCATTTAATCTAATCTAATACAATATTCTTATCTGATACAAGCCCCTCACTCTTCACTTGATATATCACACACGCATAGACATCTTTGGCATGAGAGATTCTGAGGTGTCTCGCATCTTCAGATTCACCCCTCATGTCATCCTGGAATTACCACAACCTTGCAGGAGGACATCAGCAGCCCAACACATGGCACCACCCATGACACCCATGACAGCTACATATACAATCAGAGCCCCATCCCCACAGATTTCAAACAGAACATGTATGGGGACAGCTGGCTGGTTGGTGAGTGACATGGGAGTCAGGCATGACTATCCCCTCCCGTGATGCACACCTCACAAGTGGCACATGCATGACTAACATCCTCCTGTCTTTTCCCTTCAAGGTGACTCTGCATATGCACTGGGACCCCATCTCATGACCCCATCTCATGCCAGCTCACATTATGCATCTTTGCACGTTAAACACACACATTAATCATGGCACAATGAGAATGCATGCATGCACACCACTGTGGTCCCTAGCACACAAAGAGAAAAAGAACACCCAAAAATCACACTAGCACTCAGCAAGAAACAGACACAAAAAAATCAGATGAAAAAATAAAGCCAGAAAACAAACGCTCAGAAATATATCAATCAAACAAACAGTCTCAAACACTTATCAAAATACACTTTCACAAAACTACCAACAAGCACTAGATCACACAGAACACTAATCTGACAACTACAAAACACACTCTAACGAACAACAGAGCAAAAGCACTTGATTCAATGGGAAGGGACACAAAGGGATGTACTTTTGCAATGGAAGGGCGTTTGTGTGTGTCTATTTATGCTGTCTGCGTAGTTCACAACGTTGCCCTAGTCCATTTCCAATTTCAATGATTGCGCCGCTCCCGAGTTGTGAGCATGCGCACAACGGAGCTGACATGGTTTCCTTCACGCGCGCATGCGCGAGTCGGCCGGCCCTTTATTTGCATGGGGTCACGGCTCATTTCAATGTAACACGCCCACGTCCCTCCCAATTTGTATTACTCCTCCTTACGCCTCCGGAAAAAACCTTACGTTTGCGCAAGCTCTTGCGTAAAAGCTACGTGAATCGCCGGATTACGCGGCTAGATTGCGCAAGTCTAACGGAAAAGTGGTGCGCTACGCCGGAATGATAATGCGCCGATCTACGTGAATCTGCCCCAATAAGTTTAGTGCTCACAATCTTTCCACATTGCTAATATCCTCCAGACCCTTTATTAGTCTTGTTGCCCTTCTCTGGACTCTCTCCAGTCCAGATGTTCGATATGTTTTGTTTACTCGGCCACAACGGATATGCAGTGCAACAATATATTGCACAACAATACTGTAGCACTATCCCCGGAGGAGCTGGTGGTTTGTTTTGGGTGGCATGTTACCTCGTGTTCCTCTGCCATCTAGGGGTATTTGATGAAAGTTATAGTAACGGAATGTCCACTCAACAGGCATTTTTTCTGTGCTCTTTATTACCCAGCCAGGTAAAAACAATAAAACTTGGTGAAGAATAGAGGAATAGTGAAAGTGGAGATAGCAGATTTAGGTGTGAGTAATAGGGAAACATTCCTGCTTCCAACGATACTTTATTTTTCACCACTCCAGCCTGAGTGGGTATAGTGCACCCGGACAGGCCTCTCTCACCAGCCTGGCAGCCAGAATGTCACTCAGGACTTGGGAAAATAAGTCTCTACCACAGACCCTCCCCACGGTTGAAACAACGGAGACAATCCTCCTTAGCAGACTTGACACCTGGATCTTCTTCAGGTAGCTTTGCAGTACACGCGATCGAAAAATCAGAGATAAAAAAATAAATTCCACACGGAATGTTGGCTCAAACTTGTGTTGCATACACACGGTCACACCTATCTCCACTTTCACTATTCCTCCATTCTTCACCAAGTTTTATTGTTTTTACCCGGCTGGGTAATAAAGAGCACAGAAAAGACACTTGTTGAGGGGACATTCCGTTACTACAACTTTCATCAAATACCCCTAGATGGCGGAGAAACACGAGGTAACATGCCACCCAAAACAAACCAGCAGCTCCGGTAGTGCTACAGTATTGTTGTGCAATATTATTATTATTATTATTATTATACAGGATTTATATAGCGCCAACAGTTTACGCAGCGCTTTACATCAGGGAAGACAGTACATTCACAATACAATTCAATACAGGAGGGATCAGAGGGCCCTGCTCGTAAGAGCTTGCAATCTAGAAGGGAGGGTCAAGTGGAACAAAGGGTACTAGCTGTGGGGGATGATCAGATGGACTCAAATGAAAAATGCAGTTGCAAGGTGTGGAAAGGGTAGGCTTCTCTGAAGAGGAGGGTTTTCAGGGATCCTCTAAAAGCTAATAGAGAGGGAGATAGACGGATAGATTGGGGTAAGGAGTTCCATAGGCTTGGAGAGGCTCTGAAAAAGTCCTTAAGATGAGCATGGGAGGAGGTGATGAGAGAGCTAGAGAGTAGGAGGTCTTGAGAAGAACGAAGAGAACGATTAGGTTGGTATTTAGAGACTAGATCATTGATGTAGCTGGGGGCAGAGTTGTGGATGGCTTTGTAGGTAATTGTTAGTAGTTGGAATTTAATTAGTTGGGTGAGTGGAAGCCAGTGGAGGGATTGGCAGAGAGTAGCAGCAGAGACAGAGCGGTTGGTAAGGTAGATTAGTCTGGCAGCAGCATTCATGATGGACTGGAGGGGGGATAGAGTATGCAGCGGTAAGCCGGTGAGAAGGGAGTTGCAGTAATCGAGGCGAGAGATGACCAGGGAGTGAATTAACAGTTTTGTGGTGTCATTGGTTTGAAAGGGGTGTATTTTGGAGATGTTGCTAAGGTTGAGGCGGCAAGATTTGGACAGTGATTGAACGTGAGGTTTAAAGGACAGATCAGAGTCCAGGACTACACCTAGGACCTTGGCATGTGGGGATGGGCTGATAGTTGTGCCATTAATTTTGACAGAGAGATCAGGGGAAGAGACACGTGGGGAGGGAAAATGATAAGTTCTGTTTTGGATAGATTGAGTTTGAGGAAGTGGTGTGTCATCCAAAGTGATATATCTGATAGTAAATTAGTGATACAAGAGGAAAATGAAGGAGTGAGTTAAGGGGTAGAGAAATAGATTTGAGTGTCGTCGGCGTAGAGATGATATTGGAAGCCATGGGAGGCTATCAGCTGACCCAGGGAGGAGGTGTAGATTGAAAACAGGAGAGGTCCAAGAACAGAACCTTGGGGGACGCCAACGGACAATGGAAGAGGAGACGAGTAGGTAGAGTTGTAAGTAACGCTAAAGGTACGGTTGGATAAGTAAGTAGAGAACCAGTGAAGAGTACAGTCACAGAGGCCAAAGGTGTGGAGTTTTTTGAGGAGGAGGGGGTGGTCAACTGTATCAAAGGCAGCAGAGAGGTCCAAGAGTAGAAGCACAGAATAGTGTCCCTTAGTTTTGGCCATTAGTATATCGTTGGTTAGTTTTAGGAGAGCAGTTTCTGTGGAATGTTGAGAACGAAATCCAGACTGAAGGGGATCAAGAAGGTTATTATCAGCAAGGTGGACACTCAGTCGGTTGTAGACTAGACGTTTAAGGAGTTTGGATAAAAAAGGGGAGCAAGGAGATGGGGCGTAGGTTGTCAAGATTAGATGGGTCCAGTGAGGGTTTTTTAAGTACTCTCCCCTGGGGATAATGATGCACAGTTTTTATTTCTGGTTAATGATTTTAGTGTACATTTTAATATTTTACTATTTTAATATTGTAATGTTTTAAAAGTACTTTTAAAACCAGATTTTATTTTATTTTATTTTTATATGGTATTATATGGTCTATGTTTTAATGCAGATATATATATATATTTTTTTTCTGTAAACAAGATTAAGAATGATACCCTGAATATATGGGCCTGTATCCGTTTTAATGTAGTGGATGTGATTGCTATGTAGGAGCCTGTATCCATTGCTTCAGGTCAAAGGAGGAGGTTAGACTGAGTAGTTTTGAAGTTGCAGGAGTGCTAGCATTAGTAAGGATGTTGAAGTCACTAAGAATGATTGTGGGGATTTCAGAAGAGAGAATGTAGGGTAGCCAGGCAGGGAAGTCATCAAGAAAGGAGGATACTGGACCAGGGGGCCGGTAGATCACAGCTATCCTTAGAGAAACTGGGGAGAAGAGACGAATGCAATGTGCCTCAAATGAGGAGAGTGACAGAGAGGGAGGTGGGTGAAGTACCTGAAAGGTGCTATGTGGGGCTAATAGGATTCCAACACCCCCTCCTTTGCATCCACTGGCTCTGGGGAAGTGAGTCCAAAGAAGACCACCATGGGATAGAGCAGCAGAAGACGCAGTGTCGGAATCGTGAAGCCAGGATTCGGTAATGGCAAGTAGATTAAATGAATTAGCGATAAAGAGATCGTGGAGGGAGGTGAGTTTGTTACAGACTGAGCGAGCGTTCCAAAGGCTGCAAGAGAAAGGGAGTCTGGTGTTGGGAAGAAGAGAAATGGGAACTAGATTGTGTGCATTGTGGCTACTGCCAGAGGGTATAGCGTTGAGCACAGTGAGATGAAGAAGAGCCAGGGTTTGGGGAAATATCACCAGAGGATAGGAGGAGCAGAAGGGTAAGGGAGGTAATGTGGCAATGTGATTTATATGAGGGGACATTCCCCAGTGATTTGGAGTATTGGGCGTTTGCCTTTAGAATTAGCATGAGTTGGTGAGTGCAGTAATAGGAAGAGGACAGAAGTGAGGGCGATATATATAGGGGGAGGGGTGGAGAAGAGGGGTGAAGGGAAGAAAGTTTAAGGATAGAAGACACATCTATCAGAAGGAGTGGTAGACACAGCATTTTAGAAAGGCAACAAAAAAAATCAAAAAAAAAATCGAAGTATACCTATTTTATAAAGAGTTTGGCATATTTGCTTTCGTCGCTGTGTGCAAGCGCTGAAGTGCAGAGTCAGAAGTGCGCCCACTTATAGAAAAAGCCCCAGATGCAATGAGCCCCCTGCTATAATATATTGTTGCACTGCATATCCGTGGTGGCCGAGCAAACAAAACATATCGAACATCTGGACTGGAGAGAGTCCAGAGAAGGGCAACAAAACTAATAAAGGGTCTGGAGGATATTAGTAATGAGGAAAGATTGTGAGCACTGAACTTATTCTCTCTGGAGAAGAGACTCTGAGAGGGGATATGATTTTAATGTACAAATACCGTACTGGTGACCCCACAGTAGGGATAAAACTTTTCGGCATAAGGGAATTTATTAAAACACGTGGCCATTCACTAAAATAAGAAGAAAAGTGGGAAAAGAGGGAAAAGAGGGTTCTTTACTGTAAGGCCGTGTACACACAAGGAGACATGTCCGCTGAAACTGGTCCACAGACCAATTTCCGCGGACATGTCCGATCGTGTGTACGGCCTAGCGGACAGGTTTCCAGCAGGCAAAAGTTTCTAAGCATGCTTAGAAACTTGTCCGCTGGAAACCTGTCCGTCGGACATGTCCGCTGGTTAGTACATCTAACCAGCGGACCGATTCGACGCATGCGTGGAAGCATTGAACTTCCTGGATTGAGCACATCGGTGACTACTACGTCACCGCGTTCTCTGTACGTGGGGATTTTGGTCTGATGGTGTGTACACACATCAGACCAAAACATCCCAGGAGACATGTCCGATGAAAACGGTCCGTCGGACCTGTCTCATCAGTCATGTCTCCTCGTCTGTACGTGGCCTAAGAGTGGCAAGGATGTGAAATTCCCTTCCACAGACGGTGGTCTTAGCGGGGAACATCGATAGTTTCAAAAAGTTATTAGATAATCACCTCAACGACCACAACATACAGGGATATACAATGTATTACTGACATAGTATGTCATGATTATGAGATTTGATGGCATTGTGTATTTTTTTAACCTCACCTATTATGTAACTATTTGGGGATATGGGGTAGGAAGGAGGGAGAATTTTCTGATCGTGTGTACGCGGCAATAGGGTTAACACAGGAATCACAAACTATAACATGTGTTTGTGTATTCCTTATGCTTACATTAAATAAATTCACCAGAGGCCGATTACCAAACGGCTTTGTTTAACAGTTAAAGTAATTAAGATATTGCTGTGGGATGGATGAGAATTGCTCCCAAGCCAAAACCATATATTATAAAAAGGCTCCGGATTCTCAGGAACAGATATCTAACACCAGACAGCTCTGAATTCTGGAGAGGTGAGGATATGGAAACATGGACAATACATGAGGACAGTGGCCATTACAACCCACCAGAGTTTTATCTGCAGTGCCATTTTCAAAAACATTATTAAAGGCATATTTTTACAGGGCTCCTTTTCCATAGACCCCAAGTCTGAGAGGTCATCTCTCCCACTGACCACCAATGTACAGGTAAACTCACTTTTTTAGTCTGTGCTTTATTTTAGGTCATTATTATATGTTTCTTTTCATGATATCACTGAATCTTATAATCATGGCCAGCAGATGGGTGTGAAAAAATGATATATACCAGGGATCAAATATGCTATTTACACCACATTCTATTAGGTTTCTATTAGTCATATCTACAGATGTATCACCATATACTGTATTTTAGTACCTGAGATATGAAAGCTGAGATATGAAAGATATCTCTATATACCTGAGATATGAAAGCTCTTTCTAGAGCAGTCTCTCAACCAGGGCTCCATGGAATCCTACAGTTTCTAAAGAGGTTGATGAGCAATGAGCAAATTTGGTCTTTTGGATGTGCTACCACTGGTCACATTGATCTTTTTAGTTAGGTTTAGGAGTAACATTCATCCCACTGACCACCAATGTAAAGATACAGTAAATCTACAGATTCATCAACAATGTAAGGGGCTTTCTTCCCACTGGCCACCAATATAAGGAGCGTTATTCACACTGACCACCAATGTAAAGAGAATTCTACAGATTGATCACCAGTGTAAGGAACATTCTTCCCACTGATCACCAATGTAAGGAACATTCTTCCCACTGATCACCAATGTAAGGGGCTTTCTTCCCATTGGCCACCAATATAAGGAACATTCTTCCCACTGATCACCAATGTAAGGAACATTCTTCTCACTGATCACCAATGTAAGGGGCTTTCTTCCCATTGGCCACCAATATAAGGAGCATTCTTCCCACTGACCACCAATGAAAGGGACATTCCTCCCACTGATCACCAATGTAAATAGCTTTCTTCTCAATGTCCACTAATATAGGAAGCATTCTACACACTAACCACCAATGTAAGGTGCATTGCTCCCAAGGTCCACCAATGTAGGGAGAATTCTATACTTTGACCACCAATGTAAGGGGCATTCTTCCCACTGACCACCAATGTAAGAGGCATTATTCCCATGGGCCACCAAAGTAAGGAGAATTTTCCACAATGATCATCAATGTAAGGAACATTCTTCCCCCTGACCACCAATGTAAGAAGCATTCTTCTCAATGAACACCAATGTAAGAAGTATTCTTGCCACCGATCACCAAATGTAAGGGGCATGCTTTCCACTGGTCATCACTGTAAGGGACATTCTTTACACCGACCACCAATGTAAGGAGCATTCTTCTCAATGAACACCAATGTAAGGAACATTCTTCTCACTGATTACCAATGTAAGGAACATTCTTCTCACTGATCACCAATGTAAGGAACATTCTTCTCACTGATCACCAATGTAATGGATCTACTACCCACTGTGCTTAATGTCAATTTTAGTAAGTCTAGTAATGTTTTTATGTCTCACCAGGATATTGGAAACCATTTGATTTTTTTAATCCATTGGACATTTAGTTTCATTGCTACAAAAAGATATGTTAATGGACATAAAAAATGAGACAAAAGTGACCATGTTTGAGTTTTCTGGACTAACTGATGATAAAGAACTTGTCCCATTCCTATTCATTTTCATATTTTTAGTTTATATGGTGACCCTGGTAGGAAACATGGGGATGATAGCTATTGTCTTTGTCTTCTCCAGCCTTCACACTCCAATGTATTACTTCCTGAGTAGTCTCTCTTTGGTGGATATCTTCTACTCCTCGGTTATCACTCCAAATATGTTGTCTCAATTCCCTTCCCTTAAAAAGTCCATTTCATTTCTTGGTTGTGCTGCCCAATGTTACTTCTTTTGTGCATTAGGGTGCACAGAAGTAATTCTTCTCTCCTCCATGTCCTATGACCGCTATGTGGCTATCTGCCACCCTCTACACTACACCTTGATAATGACCAAGAAGAAATGTTTTGGTTTGGTCATTTATTCCTCTTCCATTAGTTTCTTGCAGTCGGTTGTGCAGACCACTTGTGTGTTCAGTCTTCCATTCTGTGGATCGAACCGCATTGACCATTTCTACTGTGACATCCCACCACTGATCAGGTTATCCTGTTCCGATAATCTCCATTGTGATATGGTAACTGGCGGACTTGTAGCGGCTTTTGGAATATATTCATTGACAACCATCTTTCTTTCATATGCTTTAATATTTCGTTCCATTTTTAGGATGACTTCAACTAAGAGCAGGCAGAAGGCCTTCAGTACATGCTCCTCACATATTATTTGTGTCTCAGTCTTTGTTACAGCTATTTTCTTTGTGTATCTTCGTCCTCATTCTGGGGGATTTGACAAACAAGACAAGGTGGCCTCTATCTTCTATACAGCGGTGTCCCCAATGTTGAATCCTCTTATCTACAGCCTGAAGAACCAAGAGGTGAAGCGAGTTCTTGCTCAAGCATTGCAAAAACATTTTTGATATAGATTTAATGCAGCTCATCTGTAAAGTGCCTGGTACACTTCCTTTGAACTACACACATTTATTAGAACATATAAAACTGCTAAAATAAACATAGCGCCTTCTAGTGTGCAACTAGTGTTGGTAAATTTATTGTGTGACTCGTGGTAGTTGGCAGGGTGGCAGGATCAGCCCTTAAAGGGGTTGTAAAGACAAAAATATTTTCCTCTTAAATTAAAGTCTGCAATAGCTGATAAAGTAAAAAGTAATGTTTTGCATTATAACTAGTTTAATACCTGTTGAAATCGAGCTGTTTTATTTACCTCCATCACTCATGAATCGTTATTCTCACTGACTTCCTGGTTTGCGGTGCGCGTTCATTCTTGCTACATCACGGCCTAATGGGAACTAAAGTTCCTATTAGGCTTAGCCTCCATGCCTATGAGGGTTAAAAGAGCATCTTCACGCAGGGCTGTAGTCATGTGGAGGGGGTGAGCACATTCTACTTTCCACCATGCAGGTGCTGGTGGAAAGCAAGTAGAGGAGAGACAGGAAATGGCATTTTCAAACCTGGATTACTGTATTTTTGAGGTCAAAAGGAAAAACAAGGTAAGTGATATTTAAATGCTCTAGCTTACAGCAATCAATTGATCTAATAAAAAATGAACCTTTAGTGTTCCTTTAAGTATCATGGAGCCTGGCCAGTGGGGGAGTCGGGTGGAAGATGGAGCGCTGAGGTTGATGTTGTGAGGCCTAGGAGGGGACCCTGGGGCTGGGGGGCTCTGTCTCCAGGCTCAATTTGAGGGAAAGGGAGGAGAGGAAGCCTAAGGCGTACACACGAGGAGACCGTTTTCATCGGACATGTCTCCGGGGATCTTTTGGTCTGATGGTGTGTACACACGATTAAACCAAAATCCCCACAGACAGAAAGTGCGGTGACGTAGCGGTGACGTTGACGCCGTGACGTCTGCAAACCAGGAATTAAAATGCTCCCAGGCATGCGTCGAATCCATTCGACGCATGCGGGGGATTTCGGTCCGCTGGAAACCTGTCCGCTAGGCCGTACACACGATCGGATATGTCCGCTGAAACTGGTCTGCGGACCAGTTTCAGTGGACATGTTCGATCGTGTGTACGCGGCCTAAGAGAGGGGTCTCCGTTATCTCTGGGTCTTGTGCAAAAGACATCCTGAGGCCTGAAGACAGACTTGTCCAGTGCAGCATGAATAAAGGGACAGTGTGAGTACCTCAACAAACCCAGGGGAATATAAGGGTAAAGTCTGCCAGACATAGCATGCTTTCACAGGAATAGTGTTCAGCTAAATCCCAATCCCTTATCCTGGGGCATTCTTCAAAGCAACCAGGTGGGCTGGTAGTCAAGGCAGCCAGGTGGGCTGGTAATCTCTGCAAGTGTTAGAGCTGTGTGAGGTTCTACTAAGGAGACATGAAACTCCTGTATACAGTTTCGAACTTTGTGCTATTTAACTAAAAGGGAATGAGAGCTCCTGGTTCGTAAATAACTTTGCCACTGATCCATAGAGACTGTGATTATTCCGGAGGGAGTACAGTTCAGGATCTTCATTTTTGTGTACAAGAGAAGGAAGTTTGTTCTCATCTGTTGTTCTTGAAGTCAAGTTGGGCATCCCATAAAGCCTATACCCTATCTACTGTAAGTTGTTTTCCCAAATAAAACAAGCCCATGGACTGATTCATTGTCTAAGAATGAGAGTTGAAAATTATTGTTGCCTGGCTGTGCAGAAATATTTGGACACAAAATCCAGCAGCTCCTGCAGGGGCACTGAATTATACAATAACATAAGTCTATAACAGCGGTGAAAAGGGGAAAGTGGGAGCAGTGGAAAGGTTGCTGAGGCCAGACCACGGGGCTAACCACAAGGTTGGATAAAGGGACTATATCGGTACTATTAAAATAATATAAACTAAATTATAAAACACAAGTTTATTAATTAAAAGTCACAGGACAGAAATTTATACAATTCATTGATTGGTCAACGTCAACAAGTTTCACGGAATTCACCGCTTCGTCAGGACAAACCAATCTGTAGAACACACAAATGAAAAATACAGAATACAAAACATATAATATGGTTCAGCATTAGGGTATATGAAATACAATAAAATACAGAAAACGTTTAAATTGATGACTTACGCTGTGAGCGAATAGATACAGCACAGAGCCGGACAGCCAAATGTATTCCCCCGTGGCGGACATGGGGGTATAGTCGTGGAAATCTGGAAAGTAGGCGTAATGGGTATATATGTATATAATTATAGTTACAGATATGCAATCACATGCATATATATGGGTATAAGTGACCCAAAGAACTTGGTGGGGGGAAGGAATTGAGGAATAGAGGGAGAGGGAGGGGAGGAGGGAGGGGAGGAAAGAGGGAAAGATGGAAGGAGGGAAGGAAGAAAAAGGGGGGGGGAGGGGGGAAATTGGAGGGGGTAGGAGGAAGAGAGAAGGGGGGGACAGGGGGGAAAATAAGGTGATGGAGGAAGAGTGGAAAGGGGGGGGAAGGGGGGGTAGAGAATAGTGGAGGGTAGAAAAAAGGAAGAGAAGGGAAGTGTAGGAATAGGAGAGGGGGAGGGGAAGAGGAAGGGGGGGTGGGGAGTGAAAAGAGGGGAGGGGGGGTAATTGGGAGGGGATAGGTGGGGGGAATTGGGTTGATGTGTTGTGATATGGGGTAACCAGGTACTTACCACAGCAATACTGTATGTGGAAACTAAAAGCCAGGCCATGGTGGAAGCTGGAGCGTCCTGATGTGAGCAGGCAGGTGGACAGGATAAGGTGGCAGCAGTAGGGAGGGGTCGGGGATAGTGCAGTGTTAGACTAGGGTCCAAAGTTGCTGGTGGATACCAGTATTGAGTCATCCGAGGAGGTAGCCAAACGGTGACAAAGTGCACGGTAGTGCATGGACAGGGGGTAGTAGAGACTGCACTGCCTCCCTTGAAGATCCCCAAGGAGCCGCCAATAGATCCTAGCTCAGCGCTGCCTGGACTCAGGAAACCACGGATGGCAAGGACCACGCAGCTCATCCCGGGGCTCGGAGGCCCTTAAATGAGCTACCCCAACTCGGAGACGCCAATGACGCCACCGGACCGGCGGCGCCATGACGTCAGCTGGTCAGTCTCCCCGCACTGCACAGGTGCGTGGAACACGCACTGCGCATGTGCGTCAAACCGAGCCGGCGGACGAAGCCACCATCTGGAACAACAAGAGTGGGTGGGTGGGTAACCACCCCCACCAGGGGAGACGCATGTCCGCCGCAAGAGGGGGAATGTGGATGTCCAAGGCCGCATAAAACCACTAGAGGGCGTAAGTCAACATGACATTAATTGGAAGTAAATAATTGATAGACACAACAAAACAGATTAGTGATAAGTGGGGAGGTGTTCCCACAAACATAAATGCTCATTCATGGTGGCGTGGAATGTTGTCACATTATAGGCAGCTAAAAGACAGAGGGGGACCTGCACATGTGCTCATTTACATGACTGAAGTTGTAACAATCAATTAATTGATTGGTTTACAGTTGTATAAGTGACAAAGTATGGAAAAATCATCATACCAGTATACCTGTAGACTAGATCTGAGGTTGCCAAAGCATATGTGGTGGTATGGTCATAATTGACATAATAGAGGGTAAAGTAATTAATGATAGTAATCGGGGTAATGCCTGGGACATAGTCCACTTAGCAATAGCCAATTAACCTTTCATGGAAAAACTGTTATAAATCCACCAAGCTAAAGGAAACAATCCGTCTATTCAGGGTATAGATGTGTAGATTTTAATATTGATAACCAATAGAAAATTGGGAATACAACAAAAAAGCTATGATATGAGGCGTGCCTAATAATTACAGGAGTTGTCCGGTGTCTGGCCAGTGATGTGGACAAAAAACACTACTGCAACCCAGAGCATTCACTAAGGTAATAGTGAATGATAAAGAGAAAATGAAAGTTAGAGGCACTCGGGCAAAGAGAAGCGGGTGTGTTATCCACCCAATGAGTATAGACAAAAATGGGAGTGTAGCCTCAAGTAAAGGTAAATAGTCATAGAATAAAATCGTACCATCATCCCGGTTAGTTGCGAAAAGGGGAAAGTGGGAGCAGTGGAAAGGTTGCTGAGGCCAGACCACGGGGCTAACCACAAGGTTGGATAAAGGGACTATATCGGTACTATTAAAATAATATAGACAAAATTATAAAACACAGGTTTATTAATTAAAAGTCACAGGACAGAAATTTATACAATTCATTGATTGGTCAACGTCAACAAGTTTCACGGAATTCACCGCTTCGTCAGGACAAACCAATCTGTAGAACACACAAATGAAAAATACAGAATACAAAACATATAATATGGTTCAGCATTAGGGTATATGAAATACAATAAAATACAGAAAACGTTTAAATTGATGACTTACTGTACGCTGTGAGCGAATAGATACAGCACAGAGCTGGACAGCCGAATGTATTCCCCCGTGGCGGACATGGGGGTATAGTCGTGGAAATCTGGAAAGTAGGCGTAATGGGTATATATGTATATAATTATAGTTACAGATATGCAATCACATGCATATATATGGGTATAAGTGACCCAAAGAACTTGGTGGGGGGAAGGAATTGAGGAATAGAGGGACCTTATCCACCTTATCCTGTCCACCTGCCTGCTCACATCAGGACGCTCCAGCTTCCACCATGGCCTGGCTTTTAGTTTCCACAGACAGTATTGCTGTGGTAAGTACCTGGTTACCCCATATCACTACACATCAACCCAATTCCCCCCACCTATCCCCTCCCAATTACCCCCCCTCCCCTCTTTTCACTCCCCACCCCCCCTTCCTCTTCCCCTCCCCCTCTCCTATTCCTACACTTCCCTTCTCTTCCTTTTTTCTACCCTCCACTATTCTCTTCCCCCCCCTTTCCCCCCCCTTCCACTCTTCCTCCATCACCTTCTTTTCCCCCCTGTCCCCCCCTTCTCTCTTCCTCCTACCCCCTCCAATTTCCCCCCTCCCCCCCTTTTCTTCCTTCCCTCCTTCCATCTTTCCCAAACACTACTATGTCATCCAGGTATATCAATACTGACTCGAAGTTGAGATCGCCCAGGCAGTGCTCCATCAGTCGCTGGAATGTTCCTGGGGCATTGGACAGGCCGAATGGCATCCGGTTAAACTCGTAGAGTTCCATAGGTAGAATGAAAGCAGTCTTTGCTTTGTCCTTTTCAGCCATCGGTACTTGCCAATATCCACTGGCCAGGTCAAGAGTCGAGAAGAATTTTGCATTGCTCAGGGCTGACAACGACTCTTCAATCCGCGGAAGTGGGTAAGCATCCCGGACGGTCTGAGCATTCAGCTTCCGATAATCGACGCAGAACCGGAGACTCCCATCTTTCTTCCGCACCAAGACTACTGGAGCAGCCCAGGGACTTTGACTCTCTTGGATCACCCGGTTTTCCAACATGCTGGCTACCATATCCTTCACCTCCTGGTACATTTTAGGTGGGATTTGTCGGTAACGTTCCCTGATTGGTGCCGCATCGCCAGTAGGGATTTTGTGTTCAATGGCGGAAGCACACCCGAAGTCCTCATCATGACGTGAAAATGCCTCTTGAAATTCCCAGAGGGTGTCTTCCAGCAACTTTTGTTGTCCGGGAGTTAGAGTCTTGCAGTCCACCCCCATTCGGTCCATGATCATTCGACCATTCCACTCCATCGTCGGGGCCTCCCTTTGTTGAACCTCTATAGCATAGGTCCAGGCTGATCTCCTATCAGGCTGTAGCGTGAAACTCTGTCGTCGAGAGACATCCCCTTCGGACACATAGACTTTGGCCAGCAGGGTGTTTCCGGGAATGGTCAGCTCACCGTCTTCAACATTGAGGCAGCGTACAGGAACACACCCATCTTTCACAATGGCGAGGGTCCGGGCTACCAGTGGGCGAGTCTGTGTTTCCTCTTGATAAGAGGGCTCAATCAGGACCTCAAGTCCATTCAGTCGTCGTCCAGCCCCCACTGGCAGCATCAAGATTCGCTCTTGTCGAGGTGGAATCTTCACCAGGGTCCTCCGTGGCACCTTCACATCTCCAATGGACCGACCGGACATGTTACTCTTTTGCAGGCATAGCTCCTCACCATCTGTTGCAAAACTTTCTGAGTTGGCCGGTGTGTGGTGGCCCGTTGCCAATACTTCGGCCCTTCTTTGGCATAGAGTTGATGGTCTAGATCCCTCAGTACATTCATCCCCAGGGTCACGTCCATTCCTTCCCGAGACGGATGGTCCACCAGCACGACCCCCTTCTTGCCGATGTCTTGCCCAAACAATCGGACCCGCATCCATATTATCCCTCAGACGTCCATCTCTCGGTTATCGGCAGCCGGCAGCCTGATAACGCTCCCGTCTTCGGGCTCCATCATATGCCGGAAGTGCCTTTCGAAGAACTCCAGGGGCATAAGGGTGCACTCTGACCCTGTATCAACTAAGCAGCGTACCTTCTGGCCTTCCAACTCGGCTTCCATAATGGGGCTGCTGGCATACAGGTCATGTTCCTCACGCATAGGGCCTAGCTTCTGGTGTACCGCCGCATTATGCCCCGCTACTGCAGCAGTCGGAAGTTTAACGCCGGCTCGGATTTCATTTGTTCTGGGCACTCTCTGGCTATATGGCCGTACTGTCGACAAGCCCAACAGAGGGGTCCTCTTTTGACGTGCCCCCACACCTGAGTTATCCTGGATGCAGTGGTGTGGTTTACTGGGGTCATTTCCAGGGGCCAGGGCGATCTTGACTTTATCTGGGACACTTTCAGCCGGAGTTCTTTCAATTCTGTCCGCAGGGCCTGGACCGTATCCTTTAAGGAATCAGAGTCTTCAGATGCAGACTGACGTCCCGTAGCTTGGGTGCTACTCACTACTCTCGCTGTCACAGGCATGTGCTCTTCCTCATGTCTCTTCTTCCTCTCTCTTCACGGCGGCTAGGTAGACACTGCCGTCATGTCGGCGGCCGTCCGGGTCATCTCTTGCAGCTTGTCCTGTAAGAACTTGTTTGAGAGCCCTACTATGAACTGATCTCTTAGTAGCCGGTCCAACTCCCAGAAGGCTCCCATGGCCTCTGGGTCCCGCCTCTGTATTTCATTGAGTGTCTCCTGTAGGGCATTAGAGTACTGCATCAGGGTCTCACCCTCTCGCTGTGGTCGGTTAAAGAAGTGGCTTTGCAGCTGCACTACTTTAGCACGGCCCCCTAATGCCCTCTCCAGCAGGGAGAATATTTTCTCTAGGGTGTCCCTCTCGGATTCGGGCCTAACCATCACTGCCCATCTAATGTCACCCTCAAGAGCTCCCAACGCAACCTCTGCCTGTAGCTCAGGGGTCAGGTTACACATTCTAACTGCACTCCGAACCCTTTCAGTCCAGTCCTGCAATGTCGTGTTTTGGCCATCATACTTTGGCAGATGACGCAGCAGCGCCCCTACGGGGATGTATCCTACTGGGGCGGGCATGGAATTGGGGGCAAGCTGGCCTTGTGCTGGTACAACCTGAGCTGGGTTCTGATCTGGTGCCACTGGCGCCAGGGGAAGGTCTCCCGCTGCGTTCCCGTCCATAACGGTCGCTGTATCCTGCCGACTACGCCAAGTTGTAAGTCGTGTAACGGGGTGGGCTCTCCAAGATACAGCAAAGTCACGAACGACGAAAACAACTTTGACACCAGCGTTTGTGAAACAGATCTTTTCTTTTACTGTAACAAGGTATTAAACCGAAAACCACAAAATTAACACAGCAATAAGGTTACATACACCCAGCCGTAGCTGAGAACCCCTGTGCTGCACAGCAAGATGCCCCCGGGTGGATACCGAGGCAATTTGCCGCAATTTGCCTATTGGAGGATACAAATAGGACTGTGCCTCCTTACCTTTTATTACCCTTATCAGAACGCGAACGATTGCTTAGTTCCGGGGTCATCTGCGGTACAGCACAGCAGCTTACAAACTTATCACTTCTATGCAATAATTCCCCCCTTCCTTTTGCATAACCGGTATGATAACACGTGTGTAAGTTTTTCTTCCTTAGTGAAGACACTAAACAGGTTTGTAGTTTGGAAGATTGCTCTCCATATGCAATGTCTCTTTAAGAAGCAGGATTCCTAAACTGATTATAGCAGTACTTTTGGCCTGATATACTGTAATGACCCTGACTAACTAACTACAGGCCTAATCTTTAGGCGCCAAACATCACCAGGTGGTGCGTGCACGATATTACTGACCCGGGTCTTGAAACAGTCTTGTAGTCGATGATGTTGTCAGGAATGGTCCCCCCTGCTGGTAAATCTGCCTGTTATTCTGGCTGCAGTACTGGCCTCCACCAGCGGGGGGTTCTTGGTCATTTGGAGCACACAGCTTTTCCTGCGTTCAGGTGTGACCTGAATGCAATCAACACGCCTCTATAATACCCGGCGTGTGTAATCACTCCTCGCCCTGGTATCGTCATTCCTTCCTAACCTGAGCCTGTATCCTGACCCTGTCTTTTGGATCCTGATTCTGAGCCTTGACCCTGTTCCGTGATCCTTGATCCTGATCCCTGCCTGGACTCTCCCGCCCTGTATCCTGGTTCCTGTCTTCCCTGGAGTCTTACCCCGCAGCTTGTCCATCCATCCTCTCCCTGCTCTGTTCCGTCCCCATCCTCACCTATCTGCTGACATCCCATGTGTATGACCTTGGCCTGGCTTGATTTATGAATACGGTATCCCCTTTTGTTTGTATATACTGTTTGCTGTTTCTCACTGGTTGTCCCCACTTATTTGTAAATAAACACCTCTTCACTTCATCTCTTTGTTTGGTCTCCTCTGCAGTCACACAGTACTGATCGATAACCTCTCCTGACAGTATACCAGGGCCATCCCTTGATCAGACGTGACTGCATTGAGGAACCATCCTGGTGTAGTGCTCTAAAACATGGATTACAATGAAATCCTTTACCTTTCTCTGCTGGCAGAAGAGGATGAGGGGGCTTGTCGCCAGGTTTTGGAGGGTTGGACTAGTGACCAACTGATGGAAACTATCCGATCGGCTCATTCCTGGGTGGATCAGGGGTACATGACTTTTGATGATGTTCAGGCATTAATTTGGTTGTGTGTTAAGCCGGCCCTGTCATTTATTCCTGATAGTAGTGATGATTTCTCTCCCCCCTTTAGTCGTGACCAAGTTGAATCCCTGGTGTGGTTATTAGAGGATGACCCGGCTTATTTTGATGAGCATTATTCCTCCTGTCTCCAGCAAAAGTTATCTGATTGTATTGATTCTGTGCAGGCTCTGATTAGACAAGGTGTGTGTGAACCTGCTTTTGTTCAACCTGTGCTGCAGGCATGGTCAGATCTCCTGATTCCAGCCAAGCCAGTCCGTTCCAGCCCTGCTATTAACCACCTGCCTTCTCAGGGATCCATCTGTCCATCACCAATGGCAACCCCAGCTCAGTTAATTCCGCAGCCTACCAAGTATTATTACTCAGTCTCTACTTGTTGTTCCTACACTGCCTTTAATTCACCTGTCCGTTCCAGCCCTGCTATTTACCACCCGCCTTCCCAAGGATCCATCTGTCCATCACCAATGGCAACTCCAGCCCAGATAATTCCGCACCCTACCAAATATTACTACCCAGGTTCTACTAATTGTACCTACCCTGCCTTTAATCCACCTGTAACTACTCCACAAAAACCTCCTCCAGTCACCATCCCTGTGTCTCTGCCATATTCCAATCCTTCCTCCTACTTAATTCCATCCTCTTCATACATCACTTCTGTTAGCAACCTGCAGTGTCTAAATCTAAAAAGAAACGGAAGTACTTCCCAACTCACACCATAGTGCCAGTTACCCAGCCTGACGTTTCAGTGCCAGTTACCCAGCCAATCTGCCAGCCTGCTGTTCCTGTGCCAATATGCCAGCCTGATGTTCCTGTGCCAATCTGCCAGCCTGCTGTTCCTGTGCCAATCTGCCAGCCTGCTGTTTCTGTGCCAGCCTGCCAGCCTGCTGTTTCCGGGCTGTAACCTGTAAATTTGAAAATCTGAAATAATAACTAATAATAACTTAACTATTACCAACTATTAAGTTATAGGTATTGGAATTTCAAATTTGGCTGTTAGTGAACGTAATGAATAAGAATTTATCTGAAGTTACGAATTATCGGAAATAACGAATGCCGCATCTAAACAAATTGAATGGAACAATTTAATAATAAGTAATAATAACAAGAAGTTTTTATTATTATTATTTGTATTTATTATTCTTAATTTGTTACGTTCCATTCATTTAGATGGGGCATTTGTTATTTCCGATAATCGTAACTTCAGATAAATTCGTATTTGTTATGTTCCCTAACAGCCAAAGTTGAAATTTCAATACCTAAAATGTATTAGTTAGTAGATATGTGCATTCGTTTTCGTCCGAATTTCAGGTATTTTCGTTATCGTTTTAACAAACGATAACGAATGCACAGAAAACGAAAACTGAAAGATCCGACATAAACAAATGCTTTATTTTCGTTTTCTTTGCGGTCGAATGTGCCTAACCTTAACTCTGTTAGTCCAATATTATTCTGCATATAGAGAAAAGATTCGACAATATAGAGACATGAAGAGTCGACTTGGAGAGAAAAGATTCGACATAGAGAGACATGAAGATTCGACATAGAGAGACATGAAGAGTTCAAAAATAAAATATATATATTTTTTTTTTAAAAGATTCTGTCGAATCTTTATTTTATTTTATTTTTTTTGAACATTCGACAGACACCATAAGCCTTCGATGACAGATTTGACATAGAGAGACATGAAGATTCGATATAGAGAGACATGAACATTCGACATTAAGAAACAGATTTGACTTTAATTTGGATTTGGATTTTCGGACAAATGCATTTTTTTTACGAAAAACAAAATAAATAAAAACTAATTTCGGGAGTAACTAAATAAATGTATTTTTCGGACGAAAACGAAATTACGAAACCAAATATTTCAGTGTGCACATGTCTTTTAGTTAGTAATAGTTAAGTTATTATTAGTTAGTTATTTCAGATTTTCAAATTTCGGGTTTTTGGATTTTCAAATTTCCAAATTTCCAAATCTTTAAATTTACCAACTTTCAAATATTTGAATTCATGAATATTCAGAAAAATGTGGTAAATGGGTTTTCATGTCCCCTGGTTTTGGCCCCTTAGCTCGTGGGGGGGTAGGGGGTGGTTTGATGGAGGCCTTGGTGCCCCCCCTGCCCCAACCGTGAGGCCGCGTACACACGATCAGTCCAAGCCGATGAAAACGGACTGAAGTTCAGTTTCATCGGTCCAAACCAACCGTGCGTACGCCCCATCAGTCTGTTGTCCTTCAGTCCAAAAATGTTGAACTTGCTTTAAAATCAGACCGATGGACGACTACCGATCGGTCAAAACCGATGGTTAGTACACAAAAGCATCGGTTCAAAACCCGCGCATTCTGAGAATCAAGTCGACGCATGCTTTGAAGCATTGAACTTCATTTTTTCCTGCACGTCGTTGTGTTTTACGTCATCGTGTTCTGACACAATCGGTTTTTGAACTGATGGTGTGTACGCACATCAGACCATCAGTCTGTGAACCAATGAAACTGAACTTCAGTCCGTTTTCATCAGTTTGGACTGATCGTGTGTACAGGGCCTGAGTCGTGGGCCTGGGCTCTGTTGTTTCGTTTTTCCCCAAGGCACTCTCATGGACACCCTGCCTGGTTTGTCACCGGGTTCGACTAGTTCGGCGGGTAGACAATTTTTAATGCTCCCCTTTGGCAGTATTTTTCCCCACAGTCTTTTAGGCCACTGCTCATCTGGCTCCCTGTTTGCCTCGTGGATCGTTGTGGCCGCTGGGGCCCTTCTGGGTGCTAGCTGCTGCTGCTGCAGTCTATGTGACTATATTTGTATCTGTTATTGTTTATATATTGATGTGCAATGTGATTTATTTGGAGTTTCCTTTTGGCTGTTTGACGGCCCTGCGTGGCCGCTGTCCCAGTTCACAGAATTCTGTTGGACGTGTCTGTCCTATGTCTATGTAATTTTTTCTTTTATTGTTGCCTAAATAAATACTGGTTACACAAAAAAAAATGGGTTTTCGTTAATTCAAAACTTTTCCAAATTAACAAATGTGTAAGGCGGCGTACACACGATCGGATATATCCGATGAAAACGGTCCGCGGACCATTTCCATCGGATATGTCCGATCGGGAGTTTGATCCGATGGCGTGTACACACCATCGGATCAAATTCCCCGCCGCCGGAAGGCGCGGTGACGTGGCGGTGACGCGGCGGTGACGTTGAAGCCGCCGCGTCACCGCAACGTCACCGCACCAGGAAGTAAAACACTTCCGCGCTTGCGCCGAATCCATTCGGCAGCGGCGCGGCGGCGGTGGGGGCCGACATGTCTGCTGGTAAGTGTACTAACCAGCAGACATGTCGGGCGGACAGATCCCCACCGGATAGATTTCAAAGCATGCTTTGAAATCTGTCGGGTGGAGAAATCTGTCCGCTAGCCCATACACACGAGCGGAGATGTCTGCTGAAACGGTCCATCGGACCGTTTTCAGCGGACATATCCCCTCGTGTGTACGCGGCCTTAGAGTCGGTTTGGACTAGCTCTGTGTTCTCTGTACAGCACTGCGGTTTATGTCAGAACTATGGTATATAAATGTATAATAATAATAGTATGTGACTGTGGGGGCACATTAGAGTATAAGCTCTTCTGGTGCACAGAACTATGTGATTGGGCTCTATGCATGTAAAGCTTTGCAGATTTTCTTTTTGTGTAATATTAATAACAAGATTCAAAAATAATTATATTTCCCAATTACATCTGAAAGAAAGGAAAATAATAATTTCCTCTCTAGGGTGGGTAAGAACTCCTCTTTGGGATCTGAGGATTTACTATAAAACCTCTGCTGATTTATAGAAATGAGGCAATTATGTTTTTTAACAAGTAAGGAACCATATTGCATTATGGAACATGTATTATCTTCGTGGTTGTCCTTTTTCTTATATGTAAAGGAGCATTAAAATGAAAAATATTGCATTCTGATATTGGCATGTGGTAAATATATGTAATAAAGAGGGGATGCACTAGACATCTTTGCTCCCATTGTGCTATGTGCTGGGTGTCCAGTGTGCCCCTTAAGTAGGGATAGGCTCCTTACAGGTCCACCTGCCCTCTGCCTATCCATTATAATGCATGTGCTTCTACAAAAATTTTAGTTAGGACTGCAGATAATACTGGAGTGCCGTGAAATGGCTCTGCAGCTTACACATGTATTTGCAAATGTGTGCAAACGAAACCCCTGTTTTTACCGCCTATTGTTAGACAGGACAATTCAGTTGGTTGCAGACTGGTCGGTAAGTTGAGCTTAGAATTTTGTTTAATATGTAATGATAATATTCATAACATTATTTCACTTTTTACCTTTTCACTATAAAAAATAAAAAAAAACCTGCAAGACAAAGGTATAATGAGCTAGTACACATCGCATACTAGCTCATTATGTATTACTTACCTTAGATCGAAGCCCCCGCAGCCATCCTCGACCCCCCCTCCGGCCGTGGACATCTCTCCCGGAGCTTATATCCCGGTGCCATTGCTTCAGTGCACATGCAGACACAGGGGAGATATCCAGGGAAGCTACAGGTAAGCCTTAATATAGGCTTACCTGTACTGAAGTAGGGTTGTCCCGATACCACTTTTTTTAAGACTGAGTACAAGTACCGAAACCTTACTTCAAGTATTCGCCGATACCGATTACTGATACCTTTTTTTTAATGTCATGTGTCAGTATTTTATTTTTATTTCACTATTTTAATTTTTCACATTTTTTTTTTTGTTTTTTTACAATGCTTTCTTGAGGGGGAGTGGATGTGTCAGTGTGTTTTTTTTTTATTTGAATATGTATTATTTTTTACAATTAATTTTTTTTATTATTTATTGCTATTCTTTTTTCTTAGCCCTGTTGGGGGGCTACTGTGAGATATCAGGGGTCTTAACAGACCTCTGACATCTCCCCTTTGAGACAGAGAAAAGGGACTAAGGACACAGATTCCCCAGTCCTTTTCTCAGCTGCACTGGAAATGAATAGACAGGAGACAGAGGCTCCTCTCCATTCATAAACTGAAGCATCAAAAACACAGTTTACGATGCTCAGTTATATTAATTGACTCTGTTCATTCGGAAAAGGTAGGAGCCGGGTTTAACGGCTCCTACCGCCGCTCTCCATCCTCACAGAGGGGGCGGAGGAGGACATGGAGGGGGACACAGAGCATGGAAGGGGGAAGCATCCGCACGGAGGGGGGACATGGAGCATGGAGGGGGAGAGCAGAACGGAGGACAGCAGTGACATGGAGGGGAAGAGCAGAAGAGCAGCTGCACGGAGGGGGAGAGCAGAACGGCAGGGGGCACAGAGGGGGGACATGGAGCATGGAGGGGGAGAGCAGAACCGAGGAGGACAGCAAAGGCACAGAGGGGGAGAGCAGAACGGCAGCAGCACGGAGGGAGGACACCGAGCATTAAGGGGGAGAGCAGAACCGAGGAGGACAGCAGCGGCATGGAGGGGGAGAGCAGAACGGCAGTGGCATGGAGAAGGGACACGGACCATGGAGGGGGAGAGCAGAACCGAGGAGGACAGAGAGACTTGGGGACAAAATGGCATTGAGATAATGTAATGTAATGCTACATCCCTCCCCCCCCCCTCTTGTTGTTGTATTTTATTGTGTTGGGTCATGGCATGTAGACAAAGGGTCTGGACTGGAGACGTCTCTCAGCAGGGAATATGTAAGGAGGGGCTGCCTGCTTATCATAATCCCTTTATTTTTCAACTGTAGTTTCTGTTTCAGTGTACACGTGTTGAGTTCCTATTTGTTCTTCCTTGTCCTTTACCCCCTCTATGACAAGGCTAAGGGAAGTGTCCCTAACTGTGTTTAAAAGTGTATGTTTAGTACTTAATAAAGAGTTTATGCTCTGCATGTTTAACCCTTAACACCTGTGTGGTTTGTCTCGTGATTGAGGGGTTAAGGCCTGGTTATGGCGAGTCTGCCGGCTGCAGGTGCGTTTAGAGGACAGGAGACACAGGTCTAGCAGAGGTGCCAACCTGGGATATCCGAGATCCGTCACAGGGGGTATTAGAGAATTTTTTTGTTTTAAGTGAATTAATAAGAACATGGTAGGTGAGAGTTCAAAATTTGCACCGAGATGGGTTTGTTTGTTTTTCAACATTACTGAATGATGACATTTTCCCAGGAGGCATTAATATTTATGAGAACTGCAATTGTTCCTGATAGTCTAAAAGATATTGCTTACAATATCTTATTTCCACTGGAGCAAAAGAGAACGGTGGGATTGTAGCGGTGCTAGGAACATATAATCAATATAGAAATATCCATAAAAATAAAATACTTATTTTATTGACACATATATACAAAAAGGGTTTATATTAAAAACAAATATCAGAGCAGATATTGGGGATCGTGTTTCGCTGGTTTTCCAAATTTCATAATGTGGTGGTAACAGGAGAATGTCCCATCCCTACATGTTTCGCCATTTCAGGCTTCCTCAGGGGATTTCATCTGGGACCGCCAGTCATAACCCAGCTCTAGCATAGAATATAAAGACACATTGACAAAAATTAGAAACTACAGTTTATATAGAGACATAACCAAAGCAACTTTTTAATTAATGTACCGTATTTATCGGTGTATAACGCGCGCCGGCGTATAACGCGCACCACAATTTTAAGAGTGAATTTTCTGGAAAAATTTTTTTTTTTTAGTCCAAAGAGTAAGTGCAGTTAAAATTTAAAATAAGATAAGCAGCAATGTACAGCAAGCAACTCAGAGAGCAGCTCCTATGTTCAAGGAGATACACAGTGCCTTAGGGCTTCCAGCTGTCAGCACTCAATGGTAGAAGGGCGGGAGGTGGAACTCTCACACATAGGCAGCGCTGGCTGGGACTATAGCGCGGCTTAGGGCTTATGTGATGTAGGGGAGGGTGAGGAGATCCTTAAACGCGGGCAGCACAGCAGCGCTGGCCGAGACTGTAGCGCGTACCTATGGCATACCTCGGAGGGGGACGAGCGCCCGCCGGAACTCACCGAGCTGTCATCTCGGCTCTCACTCGGCTGTCACGTCACACACACACAGTCCCGCCTCCGCCATCGGCATTGGACCATCTCCTGTGACAGACAGAACACTGGTCCAATTCTGGTGGCGGAGGCAGGACTGTGCATGTGTGACGTGACAGCCGAGTGAGAGCCGGGAGGAGATGACAGCTCGGTGATTTCCGGCAGGCTCTTGTCCCCCTCCTTCTCCTCCGAGGTATGCTATCAGCGTATAGCGGGCACCCGTGATTTCCCCCCTATTTTCAGGGGGAAAAAAGTGTGCGGTATATGCCGATAAATACGGTATATGTCCTGCCATGGCTCGTGAAAGAAAACATCAGATAACTACATTTACCCAGCCCAGACAAGGTGGAGTTTCATGCGATACCCCACAAAGTATGTAAAACGATCCAGAAATCAGGGTAGAGTGAAAAGTTGCGTACTTTCCTAGAATCACTCGAATCCTCTCCAATCTTTGATCTTATTTCCACAGTATTACCCTTGAGAAGTAGGCTACACGATCCTGGTCATATCCTCACTAACCATAACATAGGTTCTTCCGATTAATTTTGAGTTCACATGGTGATTTGTTTTTATTTTGACAGAATATTGCGAGGGGTTTTATTATTAAAAAAATCAAGAGATGTTTAATACCATCATTACACAAAGAAATGTCATTGGGTCATCAAAACAGGACACAAGTGACCATGTTTGAGTTTTCTGGACTATCCGATGATAAAAAACTTAGCAAATTTCTCTTCATTTTCTTTTTACTGGTGTACATGGTGACCATTGTGGGAAACTTGGCGATAATGGCCCTTGTCTACGCCTTCTCCAGCCTTCACACCCCAATGTACTTCTTCCTGAGTAGCCTCTCTTTGGTAGACATTTTTTACTCCTCAGTTATCACTCCAAATATGTTGATTAACTTCCTTTCCACTAAGAAGTCTATCTCATTTGTTGGTTGCGCCCTCCAGCTTTATTTCTTTTGTGCATTCGCAAGCACTGAGACTCTTCTCCTCTCTACCATGTCGTATGACCGTTATGTGGCTATCTGCCACCCTCTCCATTACGCACTAATAATAACTAAGAAGAAATGTTTTTGTTTGGTACTTTATTCTTCCTTAATTTGTTTCTTGCAGTCAATTGCGCATACCAGTTGTGTGTTCAGTCTTCCATTCTGTGGATCAAACCTGATTGACCATTTCTACTGTGACATCCCACCGCTGCTGAAACTGTCCTGCTCCAACACCCTCCATTGTTATCTGGTAACTGGCACCCTTGTAATAGCCTATGGAGCATATACATTTGTGTCAATCTTCCTGTCATACACTTTTATATTTCTTTTAATTTTTAAGATGAAATCCACTAAGGGCAGACAGAAGGCCTTCAGTACTTGCTCCTCGCATATTATTACTGTCTCCATTTTCTTCACAGCTGTTTTATTCACCTATCTTCATCCTCATTCAGGGGTCTTTAAGATACAAGACAAAGTGACCTCAGTGTTTTTACAGTAGTGACTCCAATGCTGAATCCGCTTATCTACAGCCTAAGGAACCAAGAGGTGAAGAAATTCCTTGTCCGAGCAAAGGAAAAAATCATGCTTAGATTTATAGTATAGCATATAATTATGCTTTCTAAAATTCCTGCATTTATTGCTGTAAACTGTATCTTTATAAACAACAATACTATGGCCCAGAAGAGACTGAGAGACTTGGGGACAAAATGGCATTGAGATAATGTAATGTAATGTAATGTAATGCTACATTCCTTCTCCCACATCCCCCCCCCCCCCCTCTTGGTGCTGTGTTTAACTGTGTTGGATCATGGCACGTAGACTGGACTGGAGAAATCTCTCCGCAGGGGGATGTGTAAGGAGGGGCTGCCTGCTTATCATAATCTCGTTATGTTTCAACTGTAGTTTCTGTTTCAGTGTACAAGTGTATATCTTTATAAACAACAAGTATCAGAATATATTGTTTTTGCAGTTTAAAACCATTCTGACAACTGTCATTTCGTCAAATTAGACCTCATCCACTCTCTGCCTAACTAACGATTAACCACTTAAGACCCGGACCTTTAGGCAGCTAAAGGACCTTGCCCCTTTTTGCGATTCGGCACTGCATCGCTTTAACTGACAATTGCACGGTCGTGCAACGTGGCTCCCAAACAAAATTGGCGTCCTTTTTTTCCCCCACAAATAGAGATTTCTTTTGGTGGTATTTTTTTTTTTTATATGTAATCAGTATTTATTAAAGCAATAAAAGAGAAAATCACATGAACAAAGGACAAGCATGTCCAACGGGATTTCAAAATAGGAGCCTCTCAGGGCTGTCAAACAACCATAAGCAAACTTTAAACAGATCGCATTGAACACGCACATACAAACAATAACACATGCAATTATACCCAAAGGACCACTACAGCGGCCAATCACCCAAAAAGGCATCAGCAGCCACAGCGACCTTCGAGGCAACGAGATAATGAGATCGCTAGATGGGCGGTAGCCCAAGATGACATGGGGATAGGTATCATCGAAGGGGAGCATAAAAAGGGAAAGAAAACTAAAATAGAAACATCAAAGCCCAAGCCCGGGCCCATAACCCATGGTCGGGGTGGAGGGAGGCACCAGAGCCTCCAACTACCACCCACCACCCCCCATGAGCCAGAGGGACCAGGACCGGGGGACCACATGAGGCACCCAAGCAGGGCTGCAGGACCAACGGTGGTCTAGCAATGTGCTCCAGTCAGCTCCCCATAACACCCATCACACATAAACAGATAAATCCCACCGCCAACAAATCATATAAAAAGGAGGGAGAAAAAGGGAGGGAGAGACCTCAGAAAAGTGGAGCTAGAAATGAAAGATAGAGAGGATGGGGAGAGAAAAAAGGGACAAAGAAGAGGGGGGCAGAGGAAAAAAGGGAAAGAGAACGGTGCGTACCTCAAAGCTAACGGGAAACGTGTCCACCTCCACGCCGGGCGCATCTCTTCAATCCAAAGCACCAGCACCGCTAGATCACCACAGCAGCAAACCACCAAGAGGGCCAATTCCTCACCTACCGAGAGCTTGTAACCTACGAGCTCTAAGGGAAGGCTCCGTAAGTTCCAGTAGAGCAACGTCTAGGCTAGACAGCCACAAGGGGTAAAGGAGCAGCAGGCCTGATGCAGACGGGAGTCAGTGGGCTAATGTCCGGAAACCTTGGCCATCCCCATCCGGAGATGTAAAGGGCAATAAGGTAAGCACAAGTAAGAAAAGCCATCAGTCTCGGTGGGAGCCGGGCCCTGTGAGGATCCAGAGAAGGGCTGTCCGCATCCTCGCCTGCGGTTCCTGCACTTGGCCGACTGCCAAGGCCCCGAGGATGAGAGGGTGACAGCGGGAAGATCCGATGACGTTCTCCAGTCTGGGAAATCCACTGGGTCTAGATCCAATGAGGAAAGAAAGATTGGTAGGTCGTTTTTCGTGCAAAGGGTCACGGTCTTACCCTCCTTAGTAACCTGAAGGTAAAAGGGGAAACCCCAATGGTATGGCAGACCCGCATCTTGTATGGCCATCAAAAGAGGGCGCAGCAACCGTCGCTGCATAAGTGTGCATCTGGAAATGTCTTGGTAGAAGGACAAGCGCGCACCGTCAAAATCAAAATAGGGCTTACCCCGCATTTTTTGCATACTACGATCCTTAAGCGTGTACTTGTGAGTTTGCAAATGATATCTCGCGGATTGTTCACGTCCTGAGACGGGGGCTTAAGAGCTCTAAGTGTGCGGTTAATCTCCACCACAGCCGTAGCAGGCAGACCCGGAACTTCCTTAAAGATACCTTTCAGGGTAGGAATAATGTCCTTAGCCCCCGTCGCCTCAGGCAGACCCTGTATCCTAATATTCGCCCTGCGGCTGCGGTTCTCCATATCGTTTAATTGGCACAGCAGGGCCTCAATCTGGTGACTTTGAGCGGTGCATTTCTCCTGCAGCTGAGAAATGACCGGCAGAACATCTTCCAGCTTTTGTTCCAGGGTTTCCACTCTATTGCCTAGATGGGTAGTGTCAGCTTTAAGCTGTGCTACATCCTCCTTCAGGGCCCTTTCAACTCGGGCCACAAAGCGTTCCAGGTCGGCTTTAGTAGGGAGGGCCCAAATATGGCGCCTGATGTCCATGTCCTCCAGGGGGTCAGGGTCATCTGACAGGCCCATCAAAGAGGACGGAAAGCCTGGAGAGATCGGGGCCGTCGAGTCACTCACCAGCATTGGAGAAAGCACAGGGGAGCACGCAGCAGCCTGTGATGTTTTGGCCGTGTTTTGCAATTTCCTGGCTGGCGCCATCTTGGAGGCTCCTACCCGGCTCTGTGAGGAAGGAATCCAGGTGCCCCTGCTTTGTGCGGTCCGCTCGGGGGGGGGCTGCGAGGACGCCGGAATCTTGTGGGACATGATGGGAGGCAGTCAGGTGAGATAATACTCCAGTTGCTTTGATGTGGTGCAGCGGTGGAACGGAGCAGCAGGTGCACACGTCCTCACTCCTCCATAGTCAGGACATGCCCCCTTTTCGTGGTATTTGATCACCTCTGCGGTTTTTATTTTTTGCACTATGAAACAAAAATAGAGCGACAATTTTGAAAAAAAATGCAATATTTTTTACTTTTTGCTATAATAAATATCCCCAAAAAAGATATAAAAAAATATATTTTTTTTTACTCAGTTTAGGCCGATACATATTCTTCTACATATTTTTGGTAAAAAAAACCCTGCAATAAGCGTTTCTTGATTGGTTTGCGCAAAAGTTATAGCGTTTGCAAAATAGGGGATAGTTTTATGGCATTTTTATTAATATTTTTTTTTTTTTACTAGTAATGGCGGCGATCAGCGTTTTTTTTCAGTACCGAGGCATTATGGCGGACACATCAGACAATTTTGACAAATTTTTGGGACCATTGTCATTTTTATAGCGATCAATGCTATAAAAATGCATTGGATTACTATAAAAATGCCATTGGCAGTGAAGGGGTTAACACTAGGGGGCAGGGAAGGGGTTAAGTGTGTTCCTGGGTGTGTTCTAACTGTATGGGGGGGTTGACTCACTAGTGGAAATCACTGAGCTCCCGGTCCCCGCTCTGTAACGAACAAGTGCGCGTGCCTGGCGGCGATCGCATGCGCCCCCTAGCGGCCGCTAAAGGGAGGACGTAGAGCTACGTGCTCTCGCCCAGCAGTGCCGACCTGGCGCCATAGAATGACGGTGGGCTGGTCGGCAACTGGTTAAAGTGATTTTTTTTTTTTAATTCCTTTAAATATCGTACCTGCTGGGTGTCTATAGTATGTGAAGTGTCACGTGTTTCCTGTGTTTAGAACTGTCACTGCACAAAATGACATTACTATAAGAAAAAAGTCATTTAAAACTGCTTTCATGTAATGTCTGGTCCCTGCAATATGGATGAAAATCATTGAGAAAAATAGCATGGGTTTCCCCCCTCCCCCCAGGTCATTACCAGCACCTTTAGCCCTACAGTATATACTTTAAACAGCAGTATACAAGCAGTGCAAACAAGACAGGGACTGTAGGTTTGATGTTAAGTAGAATCTGTTGGTAATTTTGAACCGGTACTTTTTTAAAGTGTAGCTCCAGACAAAAAAATTGTAAGCTTTTCTGAAAACATAGAGAAGGGTTATCACCCCTGTAACATTTGTTTTTCTGTCTGTGCGCATCTGTTCAGAAGATTGCAATTCACTTTCTGTCCCAATGACAAATTGTTATTTTTTTATTTTTGTGAAACAAGGATTAGTGATAAAGCATCAGTGTACAGGAGACACCTTTTACAGAAGAGAATTTCCCTTCCTAGGGGTAGATTTCCTCTCACTTCCTGTTGTCTCCTTCCACTTGCAAGTAGGAGTCATTTGTAAGTTGATGTTTGAATGTAGGGGCCTGACGCATATACGAAATTTGGACCCTAGGTGTTGGTGTTACCACAACACTGTAAGCCCTCACAGTTAGTCTTGGTGGGCGCTGGAACGCCCTGCTGTGAACTAATCTATCAAGAATTGTAATTACATGCCATTGTTGAACAGTGCTAGAAAAAATAGGCCTTTGGTCCTGGCGCTGATTCCACAACTCTGTAACTCCTCACAGTTACTCTTGGTGGGTGCAGGAATGAGCCCTGCTGTAAAATATTAGATCAAGAATTGTAATTACATGCCCCTGTTGAACAGGGGCAGAATAATTGGGCCTTTGTTAGTGGTGGTGGTGGTGCTGGTGCCACAACACTGTAAGCCCTCACAGTTGCTCTTGGTGGGCGCAGGAATGGGCACAGTGAAAATACTTGCTGATCAGCCACTGCCTGTGATATTAATATGACAACGACAGCAATCGTATTCACGTGGCTTTAGGTGCACACTGTGCAGAGGACACAGCACACCATGTGAAAATACTTGCAGAATGATCCTCTGCCTGCGTTATTAAAGAGGAGTTCCACCCAAATTTGGAACTTCCGCTTGTTCCACTCCTCACCTCCTTACATGCCACATTTGGCATGTAATTTTTTTGGGGGGGGAGTGGGGGCTTCAGGAGGAGTGGGACTTCCTGTCCCACTTCCTGCTTCCGCCGAGGGGCTGGTAAGGCGATAGGCGTAATCGCCTTATTTCAGCCCCTCCCTGTAGGCGATGGCCTAGGACACTGACAGGTCCTAGGCAATCGCCTGTCCAATCAGCGGCAAGCCGCGCCGCGCGCATGCGCAGTGCGGCTCGCGCATGCGCAGTGGGTGCCCGGCCGTGAAGCCGAAGGCTGTCACGGCTGGGTGCCCACAGTCGGGATGGAGACGCCGGCTGGGGAGGGGGGGAGAGGAGCAGAGCCCCGTTCGGCGCGTAGCTGGAACGCAGGAGCAGGTAAGTGAGTGTTTATTAAAAGCCAGCAGCTACACTTTTTGTAGCTGCTGACTTTTGATAAACACAATTTTTGGCTGGAACACCCCTTTAATATAAGAAGATCAATAACTATATGAAGGTGATCTAGCGCTAAAGAAAATACAAAGACGTGCAAACTGCAAAAAAGTGACAAAGTGATGTGCGCTAAATTCCAATGGAATCTTAAATAAATAATACCAAAGTGCAAAAGTCGCAAAAAGTGCAAAGTGACAAAACATGCAAAAATGACCTTGAAAATTGCTAAGTGTAAAGAATGGTTCAATATAACAATGAGATGAATAAATGAAAAAAAAAAGTTCTATATCATTCCTTATAGTGAGTGATGGGAGCAAACAGGATCAATCTTCCAATATATCAACAGTCTTGATGAGGATGTTTCCTTAATTGCAGTATTGAACCATGATGTGTGTCCTCCACCAGTCTCCCAGAACTCTCACCTCACTAACATATAGTAACAGGCACATCAACTTCTCATCAGTCTTCTCTACTATACAATGTTGGGATTGCTGTGATATGGTCACTATGTTCTCCTCTATCCCTTATGGTGGCACTATCCTAAAAAGAACAGCAGGGGGAGGGGGTGAACTCCAGCCCATGCCCATAAGTAAGCAAGGCGGAGAGGAAGCTCCAATAGTGTAGTATTTACAATAAAACTTTAATGTTGCACACATAAAAACTGGACTCTTACAATATGTATAAAGACATAGGCTTAGGATTAAATGCAGCAGGGTGTGTTGTCTTAGGCCGCGTACACACGAGGAGACATGTCCGATCAGACAGGTCCGACGAGCCGTTTTCATCGGACATGTCTCCAGGGATCTTTTGGTCTGATGTGTGTACACACCATCAGACCAAAATCCCCACGGACAGAGAACGCGGTGACGTAGAAGACACCGACATGCTCAAACAAGGAAGTTCAATGCTTCCACACATGTGTCGAATCAATTCGACGTATGCGCAGGATTTCGGTCCGATGGTTGGGCGTACTAACCATCGGACATGTCCGATGGACAGGTTTCCAACGGACAAGTTTCTAAGCATGCTTAGAAACTTTTGTCTGCTGGAAAACTGTCTGCTAGGCCGTACACACGATCGAACATGTCCGCGGAAACTGGTCTGCGGACCAGTTTGAGCGGACATGTCTCCTCGTGTGCATGCGGCCTCACGGTTCCCTTTACTCCTTCCGATCTGCGGTAGCCTCGAAGGCAGCGGGGTAGGAGCTGGTGTGGGAGCTGCCGAGTTGGCAGCACTGAAAGCCCACCTACGAAAGTAGCATTGTGGATGGTGTCATGGTGAGCCCAGCTGTGCAGACTTGGAATGCCCGAAGGAATGCTCCCTCCTCAATAAAAGGGGTATCTTATGGTACATGGTTACAGTGCTGGGGGGATATCTGGGATGTAGAGGGGTCAGAGTGCTGGGGGGATATCTGGGGTGTAGAGGGGTCAGAGTGCTGGGGGGATATCTGGGGTGTAGAGGGGTCAGAGTGCTGGGGGGATATCTGGGGTGTAGAGGGGTCAGAGTGCTGGGGAATATCTGGGGTGTAGAGGGGTCAGAGTGCTGGGGGGATATCTGGGGTGTAGAGGGGTCAGAGTGCTGGGGGATATCTGGGGTGTAGAGGGGTCAGAGTGCTGGGGGGATATCTGGGGTGTAGAGGGGTCAGAGTGCTGGGGGGATATCTGGGGTGTAGAGGGGTCAGAGTGCTGGGGGATATATGTGGTGTAGAGGAGTCAGAGTGCTGGGGGGATATCTGGGGTGTAGAGGGGTCAGAGTGCTGGGGGGATATCTGGGGTGTAGAGGGGTCAGAGTGCTGGGGGGATATCTGGGGTGTAGAGGGGTCAGAGTGCTGGGGGGATATCTGGGGTGTAGAGGGGTCAGAGTGCTGGGGGATATCTGGGGTGTAGAGGGGTCAGAGTGCTGGGGGATATCTGGTGTGTATAGGGGTCAGAGTGCTAGCGGATATCTGGTGTGTATAGGGGTCAGAGTGCTGGGGGATATCTGGTGTGTATAGGGGTCAGAGTGCTGGGGGATATCTGGTGTGTATAGGGGTCAGAGTGCTGGGGGATATCTGGTGTGTATAGGGGTCAGAGTGCTAGGGAATATCTGGGGTGTAGAGGGGCCATAGTGCTGGGGATACATCAATCTAGCAGATATATTATATGCACAGGAGAGCTTTGATACTTTATGTATGTAGTATTTTCACACTGTTTCTTTGCTGTACAGAATGATTGTACATATGGTTAATGTAGTTAGCGCAAAAATAAAAAATCGCAGAGGCAATCAAATACCATCAAAAGAAAGCTCTATTTGTGGGAAGAAAAGGACGCAAATTTTGTTTGGGAGCCACGTCGCACGACCGCGCAATTGTCTGTTAAAGTGACGCAGTGCCGAATTGTACCGTGTCTACGCGGCATTAGTGTTTTACCATCTTGTCAATGTAACCCTGATCTTCTACTGGGAGGTGCAGAATTAACCTTTTTCTTCTACCTTTAAAGCATTAATGTCCAATTATGGCTGTATACAAGATCTTACGAGCTACCTGCTAATGCTAATAAAAGATCAATAAAATAAATTACCGTATATACTCGAATATAAGCCGAGTTTTTCAGTACATT